>OY757017.1:142797523-143397523 GCA_963580285.1 Lucinisca nassula
TAAAACTAAGTCATTAGTGTTTAGTGCAGGCACAAGAAACAGAAATGTTAATGTAGATTTCAAAGATACACCCATTGAGTGTGTGAAAAATTATACTTATTTAGGTGTAACGTTTTCTAATTCTGGGAGTTTCAGCGATGCCAAATTGGCTCTATATCATAAAGGACTAAAAGCCCAATTTAAATTATCCAAAGCATTTTATCCCCAACCTCCAGGAATCAAATCATGCCTTCATATTTTTGATCATACAATTAAGCCAATACTTCTATATGGCTCTGAAATCTGGGGATGCCTTTCCTCTAGTAAAATAGAAACCAAATCTGATAATTATTTGTTAAGCATGTGTGATAGATTACCACAAGAAAAACTACATTTGAAGTTTTGCAAATATCTGCTTGGTGTTGGACCTAAGACCTCAACATTAGCAGTGAGAGGGGAAATAGGCCGTTTTCCTATGCTTTTAGAAATTTTACCTAACATGTTCAAATATTTTGACCACATCAGAAAATCCAATAATATTCTCCTAAAGGAAGCATTGACTCTTTCTGAAAATCTTAGCTTATCAGGCACAGATTCTTGGTTCAACTTCTTAAAAACGGTCTTGAAATATTTACATATTGACATAGATTTGTATGCATCCTCGGGTAAATATATATACAGACTAGTGTTAAGAGCTCTTTTGGTGAAATATAGAACAATTTGGAAAGAACGTATTAATTATACTCACAGCACCCACAATAAAGATCAGGGCAACAAACTCAGAACTTATAGTCTTTTTAAACAGCACTTTGAAATGGAAAAGTACCTTCTGTGGGGCAGTAAAAACCAAAGGAAAAACATTTGTAAATTCAGGGTTAGTAATCATCAATTAGAAATAGAACGAGGACGTTACAACAATATTTCTGTTTCGAAAAGATTGTGCAAATTGTGCAATGAAAATATAGAAGATGAGATACACTTCTTATTTCAGTGTCCTTCTTTATCAACGTATAGGATGCCATTTTTAAATGACATATACTCCCTATTTCCTAAAGTAAGTAAATTGCAAGATAAAGAAAAATTCATTTGGATTTTTAGTTGTGAAGACCAGAAAGTGTTTTGTATATTGGACAAAGTTTTGTCTGTGCTATTCGATGCAAGGCAAAAAATACTAGAGACTGTTGGTTTTTAGTTGTGGCGTGTACTGTGCGGAGCAATTTCAGTTTGATATTAGTATTGCTATGGTCTGCAACATGCAGAGTAGCATGGTGGCTGTAGCTTTTGCTTGCCGCATGGTCTGGGACTCATGTATATGCATAGATATGTATACATGTGCATGTACGTTTATGTATGTGTATATATTTATATAAATATATCCTTTAGGGGAAGCGGAGGATCAAATATATAATGTCAAATTAAGACAGGAGTCCAGGCGCATGGGGTGGCAATTTGCTGGTGTGCTACCTACTTAACATCGATTTTCTTGAACGGTCGGTCATAGTCGTTCATTTCCGTAATGTACGATTGTGTCCATTGCAACAATTTGTATGTGATTTTTTTTTTTTTTTTTTTTTCCTTATTTTTATTATTATTATTATTATTGTTGTTATTATTATTATTTTCTTTCATGCTTCTGCCTTTTATGGGCGCATTTCATGTATGTTATGTATGTGATTTGCAAATAAAGTTTCGTATTCGTATTCGTATTCCTTATCATCGGTAAATATGCAGACCCTTACATGACCAATCAAATTTGGCGTTACAAATGTATTCGGTACTTTTGACATTTGTGCACGTGTGTTGAAATTAATTATCATGCTGGTAATTTTCTTTGTTTTAAAGATTATTATCGACAGAGAATTAAATCATGAATTTGTTTGTGTGTAAGGTAAATAGTCTTTTTTTTGTTAGCAGAGTCAGGCGAAACTGACGACATCAGAACAAGCAACATTTCAGAAAATATGAGACAATTAGGCGTGGGTATCCTGCTTCCGACAGACACATTTTTTTTTACATTCGCCACTGTTTCAGCATAAACATTCTTGTACCAAGAAGTAATTTCCCATCTCACAGGTCCTGATGAATGAATCTGATCAAACTACACAGTCCCACCAGTAACACTTCTCTCCCTTGCCACATGTCTCGTAACGATAATTTATCAACTACATCTTGACATCATGCTTGCTTTTTTTTTTTTTTTTTTTTCTCCTATTACGGCTACTCGCTCACATCTGAGCGATTAGCATTACAGAATTCCCTGGGTGGTAACCAGTACTTTTTTTATTTTTTTAAGCAATGTGGAGCGCTTTGGTGCAGTGGTAGCGCATCGGATTAGTGATCAAGAGGTTGCGGGTTCGAGCCTCACGCTGACCAAAGTGTTGTACCCTTGAGCAAGGCACTTCATCCACATTGCTTAAAAAAAACAAAAAGAAAACAGAAAGTACTGGTTACCACCCAGGAAATCCTGCTCGTAATGCTCAGATGTGAGCGAGTAGCAGTAATAGGAGAAAAAAAAAAAAAGTACGTTGCTCAATGACACAACACTTTGGTCGTTGTGAGGCTCGAACCCGCAACCTCTCGATCACAAATCCGATGCGCTACCACTGCACCAAAGCGCTCCATATATAAGAATAACACATCTTTTGAACTGTGAAATAGTAGGTATGGGGTGGATTTTTTTCCTGGTTCCATACAGTGCCATTTTATGATAATTTTTCTTAAGAATGTGGTTGCATGTTAGATTTGATTCTACTGAGCCCCAACATGACCAGTATTAAACAAGAAAGCGTGAGGCTCAAACCCGCAACCAATCCATCACAAATCCGATGTGCTACCACTGCACCAAAGCGCTCCATATATAAGAATAACACATCTTTTGAACTGTTTAAATAGTAGGTATGGGGTGGATTTTTTTCCTGGTTCCATACAGTGCCATTTTATGATAATTTTTAGGTATTTTTCTTAAGAATGTGGACGCATGTTAGATTTGATTCTACTGGGCACCAACATGACCAGTATTAAACAAGAAAAATTGTGAGTTTCAAAAGATGCTTCATCATTTATTTTTGATTATTGAGGGCTATCATTTCATTACATAATATTATATAGCACTCAGTGCTGACTGAATAGAAGTCCTCTGTCTTCAAAACAGGTAAGGGGCCTCATTTGGGGAAGTGAATACTTTACTAACTGTTGAACTTGACTAAAGTGTACATTATTGATTTTCTCCTTTAAGTGCCACAGTCAGTGGATTCAACAAGAGGTACTATTCACCCTATTAAGGGCCACCTTTGATCTGATACAGACAGTATATCACAAGGGGCAATAAAACAATTATGGACACACCCTGTGTCCTACAGTTACAAGAATAAATTTCAAAATGGACAAAATAATCGTCTCAGATCAGCCGCCACATAACCCAGCATCTTATCAGGGCATGCCCTATTTGCTAACAGAATTTTCCATCAAAAATGGAATAAAAAAACGAAAAAAATAGACCTGACACCCCTAATATGACAAATGGACTTGTCCAACATATAGCAATGGAAGAGTCCACTAGCATGCAATTGGTTTAGAGTAGACACCTATTGATAAGGGAGACAGAAAATTGAGAAATATTTTTGAAAGAGTTACCTCCCATGAAGGTGTACCGTAAAAATCACAAAAGTTTGGACACACTGACTTAAGTTGAGAACTTATTGTAATTCTCTAAAAAAATTGACTAACTTGTTTCATGATGCAACAACGAGTCCAAAAGATGTAATCTTAGATATTTTGTCCTGTAGTTATTACATGAAGATAATGTATTTTATAGATTTATAGAACCATTGATTGTTCATTTAAAGAATCACTGAATTAGTGAACATGCTATTGCCAATACTATTATAATTACTATTGCCACTTAACAGTCATGGTAGCACTATTGCCAAGGTCACTGTTGTGATGCATCAATATTAAACATCACATGAAAAAGTCCATGAAATAAACACCCCCATAAACCCCAATTTATATTTAAAAAAAAACTGGGGTTCATGGGGTATACATTATTTTTCTTATTTCTGCTCCAAGACATAAATTGTGGGTACTCGTTAGAACCGCCACAATAAGGCGGTTCTGACGAGCACTCGCAACCTATGTTTGCCGTATTAATAAGAAAAGTAATTAGTATCACAAATTTTCATCAGAATGGGTGTGTTATCGTAATGATTCGATGCATTGTATCATCCCAAGTTAAAGTTCATGCATTCCTCAGCTCAGTTCAAGCGGAATAATCTTGAAACAAAAAAAAAAACCTGAGTGGGTGTTGATGGTGATCTAGAAATAAATGGTCACAAGGCTAATCTGTGATCATGACCATGCAGTTTGATTTTTCTGAATGAACAGTTATTTTTTATTTGAACTTTGGTCAGCTTTGTTGTGCTGAGATTAATTGTCTAGACAGTGCTGAAGTGAAATAAATCCATTTACGGGGCTTTAACCGATTTAAGGTAGATGGGACATTCGCAAATAGTGCAGGCCCAGTTCTGATCAGGGCCTTCACTGTTTGCTAATAAAGCAGCCATTTTCTAAATGAATTTCTAAAAGCTATGCAGTCTGACATCCCATAATTTGGAAATGGACTTACCATGTATATCTTGAGGTTTATTCTATTTGTTGAAAATGGGTAAACCCATTACTTAGCAGTGGCCTTCATGAATGAGCAACTTTCAATAAACCCTAACAGCAGTAAGCTGTTTAACCCTTTTTGTACCAAATGGAATCTTCCTCCTTATATATAGCAGGAGTCCATGTTGAAATTTAGGGGTTTCTGGTTGTGGTTTCATCAAAAATTGTTTGGAAAAAGGCTGAACTTCTTGCAAACAATGCAGGCCCTGATCAGATGCCGCATTCTGCGGCGTCTGATCTGGGCCTGCACTGTTTGCCACGGTACCCATTATGGGGTTTCCAGTCTGAAATGTGTTAATGTCAAGATCATAGGTATTCCTCATAACTCGGGTGAATCAGCTAAAAAAGCTAAACTTTACCTGTAAAATTACAATAGAGTCTAGTCATAGTGACAGTGCAGTTTCAGTCTTCTTTTCTTTTCTTTTTTTTGTTTTTAACCCATTTTTTTACTGAATGGAATCACTCATTCATATATAATGGGTCAATTTCAAAATTAACCCTTGTCCTGCTGAATATTCATATATGCTCTGATACAGATTATTGCAACAAATTCACAATCTGAATGGTAAACAATGTAGATCCTGATCAGATGGCTTCGTCAGAAGCCATCTGATCTGGATCTACATTGTTTCAAAGATAAGGCATATCCGGGATTAGCAGGACAAGGGTTAAGGGGTGGGGGGTTGAGTTATTTAAGAGATATAACTATAAAATGGATGAAATTTTGCAAAAAATGAAGACCTTGATCAGAAGCTGCATTTTGTGGGAACTTATTAGGGCCAACTAATCTGGGTCTGAATGAGGCGATTCTAATGAGTACACACATTTCATTATTTTATAGACGATTGAAAACATTATTTTAAAGACGATTGAAAACATTATTTTATAGACGATTGAAATGATGTCCTTAAGTCATCGTTATGCCTCATTCCCTTATCTCAAACATTTTTCATGATTCAAAACCCACCCATCAGGTCTTGGAGAAAGAGAGGGCTGCATGATGCTTCCATGCAGAGCTGCAACTCAACTTCATGAGTACTGGTAAACTGCTCAGAGGGTCTAAGCCTGCACAGGCAAGGTAGTGTGAGTCAGACCACACCTACATATAAACCCTTTTGGTTTGTTTGGGTGGCAGGGCTTGAGATGTCATTTCATCTTAATGTTGGATAAAAGTATCACAAAATTGGAAGCAATTACCGCAAAATGACCTAAATAGTGTTGACGGGGTCATTAAGTCTTGGTCATGATCCCAAAGGTATTTGAGCTATTGAATAACTTAGGATGTCTGGTGGGGGTGTGTGGGGGATTTTGTCAGGTTACCATCATTGGGATTGGGGGAAGAAATGATTAGATTTTGATGACCTTGACCTTATTGTCAAGGGTACACTTGTAGTTAGAATCTCCAATTTAGGTAGGAAAAAAGCTAATGTGTGCACACTATATCTTAAACCAATTACTGGATTTTAACAAACTAGCACAGATGCATCATTATGACATGGGAAAGAAATAATTATATTTGGTGACTATGACCTCATTTTCAAGGTCACTACATTATGAAGACTAAAATTAGCCTTGTGTGCGTTCATATCTTACAAATCAGTAAAGAAATTGGTTCAAACTAGCACAGATAGCTGTACTTCATTGGGATGATTAGATTTTGGTTGGCCATTTCTCTTAGAAGTTATTTCCCCTTTGTAAAATTTCTTTATGCAAAAAAAGAAAGCCTATGTGCATACTATCGCTTTAACCAATTACTCGAACTTGATCAAACCAGCACAGGTACATCATAAGGATAGGGAAGAGAAGTGTTAAGGTTTTGGTGACCTTAACCTAATTTTCAAGATCACTGCATTAAAAAATGCCTTGTATGCAGTCTGTCTCAAAAATCAATAGATGGAATTTTACCATACTATCACAGTTATTTCATTGGAATGGGAGAAATAAGTGATTAGATTTTGGTGACCTTAACCCCAATTTCAAGGTCACACTGGTGCTTAGAATCTGAAATTTGTTTCATGAATTAAAAAATGGAATTTGACTAAACTTACAGTTTACAGCTTTATCAGTAGAATGGGGGAAAGAAGTGGTTAGATTTTGGTCACCTTGATCTTATTTTTAAGGTCACATTGGCACTTTCAAACTCAAATTCTGACCAAAATAAAAAGTTTGTGTGCAAAAATAGGTCCATTCATATCCTTTCAGAGTTGAAGATAGGGGGCTATTTGGGTCACACTGCCATTCTACATTATATAGGGAGTTACCTAATGTTGAGGTGTGGGGGGTATCTAGTAAGCGCTGCTTATTGATTGTTTTCATTTTCCCTGAAGGAAAAAAAGAAATATTTGAATGTCGTGATTTGCAGCTTAAGGGTCAATGCAAAGTTTATACTGCATACGCAGTTGATTAAAATTTAAAAAAAAACTATGCGTTGAAGGAATTTGTTTTAAGTTTTTGTGTGAAACTGAACTATAAAAGAAATTGCTTGTCATACTATGGGTGGAAACTGAAGCAAATTTACTGGTAGACTATATCATGATGTAGCAGAATTTATAGCACTTAAAGCACCACAAAAAAATCTGAAGCCGACAACAATTTAGTTCGCTCGCCTTATGAAAGTAAGGTAGAGCTATTACCATACCCCCGGGATCAGCATCCACATTTGGTTATACTGCTCTTACACTATGGCGAATGCACTTGCGAATGAGCCTACGAATGCCATTCTCATCAATTCGTAATGATAAGGTAAGCGTCAAATATTGGGAAGAGTTCGTAGGCATTAGCCGACGTTTTTGGGGTGTTACGAATATGAGAAACATGCTCCTAACATTTGCAAGAAAAGCGTATTCTCATTGTTTTCGCAAAATATTTATAAGCAATCGGAAGCCATTCTTATTGATGGCAAGGCGTTTGCATTGATCGTAAGACATTTGCAAGAATTTGCAGAGGTTTTCGCTTACGAATACCTTGCAAAATGTTAATGAACTGTTATGAATACTTGCAAATCCATTGCTAATAAAGGGAATGGAATAAGAGTGTTTTTATAGTTTTATGAGAATTAATTGCGAATGTATGCGAACGGCTTGCCAACGATTGCGAGTACTAATGCAAATGCTTCAGAATGACTTACAAATATTAAGATTGTCTTACAAATGATGTGCTTGTCCTAGCAATTAAAATGCGAGTATGATTCATTCGTAAAAGGCGGGGTCAACACAAAGGTATAGAAGACGTCATTCCCCTTGTCCGATAACCGTTTCTAGTTTGACAATGACCGATGCTGTGATGAGGCAATTGGCAGCACTAGCCCTGCTTGTTACCCAACATAGTATGGCAAGGGTCAGTTTGTCTGTCTGTCTGTCAACAGTTTCAAATGTCTCCTCTGGGCTGATTGAAGTCAAGCTGAAGTGGGGCATCCATGGAATGGGGAAACAAAAGTTTGTTCGAAGGGTCCAGATCACATGACCAAGATGGCTGCCATGCCCATATGAGGTAAAAACCGTTCAAAAACCTGTTCCTCAAGAACCAGGGGGCCGATTGCCATGAAACTTGGTATGAAGCATTGGGGACTGGGGCCTACCATAGCTTGTTCAAATGATAACGTTCGGATGACCTTTATCTATTTTATGCCAAGGTCAAATCTGGTCATATAGACTTTTGTATGGGAAAAAGTCAAACTTGTGTATTTTTCGGAACCTGTTGCAGCCTGTTTTCTGAAGATAGGTAAATGATTGGATGAAACTTCTTCAGTATTCGAGGTTGCATAGACTTGTTAATGCGTTTGAATTGTGTATACTGCTAATGTCCAGCTCAACCCCATTTCTGCCAAAACGATTCATCTCATTAGGACCAACAGTGTTTGTCATCCTGAAAACTGTTTTCTTCAAACACCTTATTTCACCAGAATGGATGTGTTGAAATTCATAGAGCTCTGGAAGAGTCCACCCCAGAAACTCAGGGGTGAAAGAGTTATTAGCCTGTTTGCAATGGTATTACTCCTAACCCATAAAATGCCAATCACGACAATTGTTGTCTGCTTTGCCGTCTGCCGGTTACCTTAAAAGCAATTTTTTACAGACAGTGTGGACCCAGATCTGACTGATCCTCTGATTTGGGTCCACACTGTTTGCCTGTCTGCAAGAATACTTTTAAAAAGTTTGCAAAAAAAAAAAAAACAATACTGCAGACGACATAAGCAGATGACAATTTCAGATGTAGTTTTTCTTGGCGACTTAAGAATTTCCCGCGGTTAAGCTTCTGAAAATGGTGTCTGTTTATATGTATATTGCCTGCTTGCAAAATTACGAAAATGTTTTTGCATACAAGCAGACAGAGTGGACCCAGATCAGAGTGCTCCTAAACACTGTTTGCAACAATTAATTTTAAAAGTAACCAGCAGACAATTAACCTATAAAATGCCAATCACGACAATTGTCGTCTCAAATACATTAAAATTAGTTGTTGTTTTTTTTTCAAACAGTGTGGACCCAGATCAAACTGCTCATACAGGAGCAGTCTGATCTGGACCCGCACTGTTTGCCTGTATGCAAAAATATTTTTAAAAGGTTTGCAAAAAAAATTCAGCAGAGGACATAAGCAGACGACATTATCAAATGTAGTTTTTGGGTCGATTGTTTATCAATCGACCCAAATGTACCATACGGTAGAAAGTCGATTCTTGCAAATGTCCACGTGACCAACGCGGAGATAACCACATGACCATTATTGACCAATCAATCAAAAGCGCGCGAAAAGGCTCTCATCACTGATTTGTAGGAATCCACGCAGATTATTTATAGAATTTTATCGCAGTGAGGTCAGCGTGTTTACTTAAAAGGTTAACTGTAAAATCTGGGCTGGAATCATGGGTTGGGCTAGGCAAACAGTGTAGACCCAGATCAGACGCCGCAGAACGCGGCGTCTGATCAGGGTCTTCACTGCTTGCTTAGAGTATAGGGATTTAAGGATCAGGCACCGAAAAACGCAGTGTCTGATCAGGGTCTACACGGTTTGCTTTCAGTAAAGGAGTTTAAGGGTTAAACGAAACAGTCCACGCTCAGGCCCATTTTTCCTAACTACACCCAGAGACAATCGACCCACCAGTACTCTCAGTGCTTTGATTCTCGGTGTCTTAAGGGCTAATAAGAAGCCACTTAAAATGGTGTCTGTTTACATGTATATTGCCTGCTTGCAAACTTACTAAAAACGTTTTTTGCATACAGGCAAACAGTGTGGACCAGATCAGACTGCCTCTTAAACACTGTTTGCAAGAATTAATTTTAAGCCAATTAAGCAGCTGACAGTTATAGGGTTTGGCTTCTTAAAGGTTAGAGTAAAGTTCATAACGACCACATTCTATGTCTAGGAGCAGAAAGAAGAAAAATAATGTTTGCCCCCGTTAACCTCAGTTTTTCTCTGTATAATTTGGGGTTTCGGGAGGTGTTCATTTCATTGATTTGTTCACATAATGAAAGTAAAGTGTGACGCCAATTTCAAGGTCAGGTGGTTTTTCACCGGGTTCTCAGGTTTTCGCCCACCTCTTAGTAACCATAGGCTCAAAATAAGTGAAATAAATCTGAAAGGGCCATTTAATAAAAAATAATGTAAATAAAAAGTTAAAGTAAAAGCAAAAGCAAAAATGAGATAATTAAATGCGCATTTCTTATGGCACAGCTCATTATAACTTGGTTCTGAAAACTGACATTTTATTTTCAAATATTTGATATTGACTTAAATAATTTTGTTTGGGTAGGTAATTTGCAAACTTGACATACAAACATATTTTAAGTTGAATAAGATTGTTTTGTATGTCAAGGTTGTTTTCGTTAAGGACACATGTGAACTGACTACCGCAGATATGGAAAGTAAAGAGTTTTAAAAAGTGAGATCCACATTACGATAACACACCCGTGCGACATAGTGCATATTTCTCATCTCCAAAATGGCTACTATTCTGATGAAAACCCCTGATATTTTTCTTATAAATACTGCAAACATAGGTCGTGGGTGCTCGTTAGAACCGCCTCATTGAGGCGGTTCTAACGAATACCCACAACCTATGTCTCAGAGCAGAAATAAGGAAAATAATGTGTACCCCCTTAAACCCCAGTTTTTTCTATATTAAGTGGGGTTTAGGGGGGTCTTCATTTCACGGACTTGTTCACGTAATGGTAGTGTACTCTTATCCCTTGTCTGGCTGGACATGATATCTCCCACCTTTGCAAATGCTGGAGATTCAGATCAGATGCTTCTGAAGAAGCCATCTGATTAGGATCTACAGTTAGTCCTTCTGTTTGTGAATTGAATGTACACATTATACATGTACAGTCAAACTTCAATGGCTCGAACACCTTTGGGACCTCGAAAAAATATTCGAGACAGGGGTAGTTCGAGCCACTGAGGTTGCTGTCAGAAGGTATTACGAGATTCTTTTAGACATCTTTTCGGTGTTCTATAATGAAAATGTATGCTATGTGTACTCATTAGAATCGCCTCATCGAGGCGATTCTAATGAGTACACATAGCATACATTTGCAAGATAAAAGACTAAAATCTCCTTAATTATCCCCCACTATTTCTTATGTAGAGGATTTCGCTACGGGCTCAAGAATGGGTTCGACTCATCCATGGTAAACGAGCCATCGGTGTTCGAGCCATCGAAGTTCTACTGTATTAAATAATCTGATTTGAAATTAATTTCCAGAAATAGGCACATGTAAAAATTGTAACTATATCATTCTTATACTGTGCATTTGTTTATAAAGCTTTCCAAAACTGTTTTCATTGTCACGCCTATTAGCATGGCACTATATAGGCATCCGGTTTTCCGTCCGTTCGTTCTTTTGTCCATCCGTCCATTTGTCAAGGCGCAACATTTGCGACCATCCTAGCGTTCACCCTAATGGTCAAGTTTATTTCTCAAGAACTTTAAGAGCTTCATTAATGATACTTGGTACAAACTTGTATCTGGGGATGGCAACTTAAATGCAAGCATCCATATTTTACCTTGACCAACATTTTATGGTTCACTGACTTTGTAAAAATATTGCGACCACCCTAGCATTCACCCTAATGGTCAAGTTTATTTCTTATAGGGTCTTTATGCATGGATGGGTCGGCCCCCGCCCATCGGGGCTTGAAGAAATAGATGGGCTGCATGATGCTCCCACGCAGAGCTGAAACTGACCTGCACACGAGTACTGGTAATCCAGTTAGAGGATCTAAGCCTGCCCAGGCAAAGCCGTGTGAGTCGGACCATCCATGCATATAAACCCTATTGGTTTCATTGGGCGACAGGGCTTTAGATGTCATTTCATCTCGGTGTCGGGTAAAACTCTCACAAAATTGGAAGCAACATCTCCAAAATGACCTTGACAGTGTTGACGGGAAGGTTAAACCTTGAATTGAACAAACAAATATGCATGGATGGGCTGACTCGCACCACTTTGCCTGGGCGGTTTACCAGTACTCATGTGCAGTCAGTTTCAGCTCTGCGTGGAAGCCTCGTGCATCTCAGTCTATTTCTCCAAGCCCTGATTTTAGGATGAGATAGCATAACAGATTGATGGACAGATGTGGGGGTATCTGTTTTGTATTTACTCATTTCTATTTTTTTTCCAAATCACACAAAGCTGTTGCCATTTGCAATTAATTGAGCATGTACTATATCTTGTATTTGATTACTTGTTTGTTTTTACAACATTGATGTAACAATAATATTTTGCACTGTGGCTGTTAGCCTTATCAGAGTACTGTGATGACTCTAAATTAGGCCTAAGCAAACAGTGCAGACCAAGATCAGACTGCTCCTGAAGGAGCAGTCTGATCAGGGTCTACACTGTTTGACATTCTTTCTGCACCTTTTGGACTCCTTGCTGGATCGTGAAACAAATTTGTTGAAATTTGAGGAGAATTTAAAGTCCTCAATGTGTCCCAATTTTTTGTTTTTTATGTTCCCCAAAGAATTTCGGGGGAGAACACAGTCGCCGCTGCGTCCGTGTGTCAGTCCCGCTCTTGTCCATGCGAATTCTCAGAAACTACTGGTCAGATTTCAACGAAACTTCATGGGAATATTAAGTATCGTAGGTGGATGCGCATATCACCCATAACTTCACACATATGTTGGGACAGTTGGGTATGATAATATCTTGAGCATGTTCGACTTTCAGGGTCCTGGGCTCAAGGTCAAGGTCACTGGCTATTTTTAGAAAAACTTTGTTTTTGCTCTAGTGCCTACATTTATTGATGGATTTTAATATAATTTCACACAAATGTTGAGTATGATATCTCGAACAAGTTCAACTTTCAGGATCCTGGACTCAAGGTCAAGGTCACTGTGGCTATTTTATGAAAAAAAACTTTGTCATCGCTCTAGCGTCTTCATTTGCTGATGGATTTTAATATAACTTCACACAAATGTTGGGTATAATAATATCTCGAGCAAGTTCAACTTTCAGGATCCTGGGGTCAAGGTCAAGGTCACTGTGGTTATTTTTAGAAAAAAAACTTTGTCATCGCTCTAGGGTCTACATTTATTGATGGATTTCAATTTAATTTCACACAAATGTTGGGTATGATATCTTGAGCAAGTTTGACTTTCAGGGTCCTGGGCTCAAGGTCAGGGTCACAGTGGCTTTTTTTTAGAAAAAAGTTTGTCATCGCTATAGGGTCGTTATTTGCTGATGGATTTTTAGCTCACCTGAGCACGAAGTGCTCATGGTGAGCTATTGTGATCGGTCAATGTTCATCGTGTGTCGTGCGGCGTCAACAATTTGCTTTAAATGCTAACTCTGCCTTAACCCTTGAGCTAATTTCCATAAAACTTCATAGGAATATTGCTGAGGTGACTATCTTCAAAAATAGCTAAAATTGTTCCGCTCCGCTGAACAAGATGGCCACCAGAGCTAAAAATAGAAAAATCTTCTAAACGACAACTTCTCCTGTACCTTAAGGCCAATTTCATTCAAACTTTAGAGGAATGTTGCTTAGGTGACCCTCTACCAAAATAGCTAAAACATTTCCGCTCCGGTGAACAAAATGGCCACCAGAGCTAAAAATAGAAAATTCTTTAAACAACAACTCCTGTACCCTTGGGCCAAATTAATTCAAACTTCATAGGAATGTTGCTTGGTGACCCTCTACTAAAATAGCTAAAACAGTATTGCCCTGATGAGCAAAATGGCGACCATAGCTAAAAATAGAAAAACATCGTAAATTTTGCTTCAAATACAAACTCCTCCTCAACCCTTGGGCCAATTTGATTCAAACTTCACAGGAATGTTGCCCAAATGACTCCCCACCAAAATAGCTAAAATCGTTGTGCTCTGACAAACAAGATGGCCACCAGAGCTAAAAATAGAAAAAATCTTTAAAGGTCAACTCCTCCTGTACCCGTGGGCCAATTTTATTCAAACTTCATAGGAATGTTGCTTAGGTGACCATCTAGCAAAATAGCTGAAAAGATTCTGCTCTGATGAGCAAAATGGCCACCATAGCTAAAAATAGAAAAACATGGTAAATTTGCTTCAAACACGAACTCCTCCTTAACCCTTGGGCCAATTTGATTCAAACTTCACAGGAATGTTATGTAGGTGACTTCCTAAAGAAGTAGCTAAATCATTCTGCTCTGACTAACAAGATGGCCCCCAGAGCTAAAAATAGAAAAAATCTAACGACTACTCCTCCTTTAGCCTTGGGCCAATTTCATTCAAACTTCATAGGAATGTTGCTTAGATGACCCTCTACCAAAATAGCTAAAACATTTTCGCTCTGATGAGCAAAATGGCCACCATAGCTAAAAACAGAAAAATTTGTAAATTTACGTCAAAACGCGACCTCCTCCTCAACCCTTGGGCCAATTTGATTCAAACTTCACAGGAATGTTAGTTAGGTGACTCCCTACCAAAATAGCTAAAATCATTCAACACGGCGTACAAGATGGCTGCCAGAGCTAAAAATAGAAAAAATCTTCAAACGACAACTCCTTACCCCTTGTGCTAATTTGATTCAAACTTCACAGGAATATTATGTCGTTGACTCCCTACCAGAATAGCTAAAATTGTTCTGCCCTGACTAACAAGATGGCCACCAGAGCTAAAAATAGAAAAAAATCTTCAAACGACAATTCCTCCTTACCCCTTGGGGCAATTTGATTCAAATTTAAAAGGAATATTATGTCGTTGACCCTCTACCATATTAGCTAAAACAATCCCACTCCGATGAACAAAATGGCCACCAGAGCTAAAAATAGAAAAAACATTGTAAATTTGCTTCAAACTTCACAGGAATGTTGTCCAGGTGACTCCCTACCAAAATAGTTAAAATCATTCCACTCTGATAAACAAGATGGCCACCAGGGCTAAAAATTAGAAAAAATCTTCAAACAACAACTCCTGCAACCTTGGGCCAATTACAATCAAACTTCATAGGAATGTTGCTTAAATGACTCTCTACCAAAATAGCTAAAATGGTCTCGCTCCGATGAACAATATGGCCGCCGGAGCTAAAAATAGAAAAACGTAAATTTGCTTCAAATGCGAACTCTTAGAAGCCTCCGTGGTGTAGTGGTTACGCTACTCGCCTTGTAAACCAGGAATCGCAGGATGGATCCTGGGCTTCTCCAGACTTTCGGATGAGTCTTTTTAAACCGAGGTCTTGTCTCCGTATGACCTTAGCTGTTGGTGGGATGTAAAACTCAAACACACTCACTCACTCAAATGCGAACTTTTCCTAAACCCTTGGGTCAATTTGATTCAAACTTCAAAGGAATGTTGCTTAGGTGACACCCTACCAAAATAACTAAGATCGTTCCACTCTGATCAACAAGATGGCCACCAGAGCTAAAAATAGAATGTACTAGAGACAGTGACATTCAGGTGAGCGAATCAGGGCCCTCTGGGCCCTCTTGTAATATAACTTCACACAAATGTTGGGTATGATAATATCTCAAGCAAGTTTGACTTTCAGGGTCCTTGGCTCAAGGTCAAGGTCACTGCGGCTATTTTTCAGAAAAAACTTGCTGGAGGCAGAAATCTTTACAATTGTAAGCAGAGTTCCATGGCACACAGCCTTTCATTATCAACCTCTCATCAATCTGATATGACTGAAATACTGCTAAAAAAGGATGTAAAATCGCAAGTCATCCATCTGCATTAGACTAGAAGCCTCCGTGGTGCAGTGGTTACGCTACTCATCTTGTAAACCAGAGATCGCAGGATCGATCCAGGGCTTCTCCAGACTTTCGGATGAGTCTTTAAACCGAGGTCCCGTCTCCATGTGACCTTAGCTGTTGGTGGGACGTAAAACTCAAACACTCACTCACTCTACATTAGAGTTGCAGATAAATTGGATCAAAGTGAAAGAAGCTAGTCTTGGCAGATGGTCAAAATGACCTTTTTTGACAGTCAAGGGGATAGGATCAGATCCATTTTTCGAACCCGTCTGATATTTTATATACATGTAAAGGCACCCAATACGGAACCATACCTGGAGACAGTCCTATAAGGATTGCCTCTGTGTCCGAGAGTAAGTTTTCAATAATTTCTATTAAACAGTTTTACCCAATAAATATAGCTAAACTACGACCCAGGATTTTTGGGTATAGTATCGCACCTGAAGACGCTTCCTTTCATTTATTCCGACTTTTGTGTTGCTGATGTTTGTATGACACTGCCATAAGGCAAGCTGGTCTGTCCACAGACTCAGCCCCCGCCCTTAGGGGCTTGAAGAAATATATGGGCTGCATGATGCTTCCACGCAGAGCTGAATCCAGCCCCCACACTAGTACTGGTACACCGCTTAGAGGATCTAAGCCTGTCCAGGAACCGCGGTGTGAGGCAGACCGTCCATGCTTATAAACCCTATTGGTTTCATTGGGCAACAGGGCTTGAGAAGTCATTTCATCTCAATGTCGGGTAAAAGTCCCACAAAATTGGAAGCAACGTCTCCAAAATGACCTTTACAGTGTTGACGGGGACGTTAAACCTCAAATCAAACAAAACAAACAAACTGTCCACAGACGGGTTTAGTTATACTCCATTTTGAAGTACAGTGAGTATACACAGTTTACCGCTCTTTAACTAGGATAATGTTTCCTGTTCCAACTATTGCACCTTCGGAGAGCATCCATCGGTTTCACCGATATTCTTGTTTTACAATATTTCAGCAAAGTAAATCATTGTTCTCGATACGGCACTTTTTACATCAAAAAGCTACTAATATTTTTTCTTATCTCTGCACAAAAACATGTGGGTACTCATTAGAAGCGCCTTATCTAGGCGCTTCTAATGAGTTTTTGTTTGTTTGTATTGGAGTTTAACTGCCCAGTCAACACTATTAAGTCATTTTTACCTATCCACACTTTTCCTGGGCAGGTTTATACATAAGCGGTGAACCAGTACAGTGCACATTCTTTTGCCAGAAACTGGCAACTGCCCTTCTTGAATCAGCGGAAGGGAGAGAATGACCGTTGAAAAGATTTCATGATCAATTTCCACCAAAGAATGTTGCTGACCCCGGCAGGTATCGAACCCGCATTCTCCTGATCACCAGTCAGACACGCATCCGACTGAGCTACCGAGGCCGGCTGCTTCTAATGAGTACCCACATGTTTGTGTGCATCGGCGTCCCGTGAATTGCGACCTATTTACGACCTCTATGTATTGAATAAAAATATCTCCATTTTCGGGAGACTGCGAAGATAAATACATGAATTCAGTCGGGTGTGAAATTATGTTAACAGAGTTCACCAGTCTCAGGTCAATTTGTTCGAACTATACCCCCTCTTATCTAGGGCTATGTTGTCACTTGATTGATATCTTGTTGGAGAGTTCGCTGGAGTAGACTGGAGCTTAGAGTAGACTGGGAGTAGACTGGAGTATTGAAATCAAGTACCGTGAAATCTCTATTAGATGCCCATGCTCTAATAAACGGGACCCCCCCCACCCCCCCCCCCCCCCCCACCCCCCCCCTCTGATTTGGATGCCAAAAATGGCGATTTTTTTGGCAATTCCCAGAAAAATACCAGCCTCCAATAAACGCCCACTTTACTCCAATGTGGATTGATAGGAACTTTTTTGTTACAGGGTCAGAAATTAATCAAATCAAACAAAATGACTTCAGATTTTACGTATTTTCCCATGTTTGACACGAAATGAGAAAAGCGTTAATGATATTCGCTTTAGTGAAGAAAGGGGAGGTAACTACTATTCTATTCTAAGACAAGGTTATTGAATCACCAGTCATTTTCTGAGAAACAAGATGGCAGCCATAAGAAAGAAAGTGAGTGTTTTGCACCATCGTATGCGAACATCAGGTTTCTATAGCCTCTAATAAACGCCCACTCCCTTCTTCAGGGAAGGTAATGATTCTAATAAACGCCCGGGCGTCTATTAGAGATTTTACTGTATGTTCTTGTCTTCCTGCTGTACATTGTCCACTGCTGTGTATTCATTGCTCCAGATAAATATCATGTTTTTGATAATTAAGTGATAATTTTGAGCTCACAGTCACATAGTTACTGTTAGGAAGGTGAGCTTTTGGGATAACTTTTTGTCCTCTATGCGTGCATGTGTCCGTCCATACGTAAACAATTTCTTCAAACGACATCTCCTTCTAAACCACTGATCAGATTATGACCAAACTTCATAGGAATGATCCTTAGGTGGTCCCCTTTCAACGTTGTTCAAATGGTTCCGGTCCATTGCACATCTAGGCCATAGGAGCCAAAAATTGATTTTTTTCACTGAAGACTTAAAAAATCTTCTTCTCTGAAACCACAAGGCCCAGGTCTTTGATATTTGGTATGAAGCTTCATCTAGTAGACCACTACCAAGATTGTTCAAATTATAGTGCTGGGGCCAAAAATGCCCGCGCCCCGGGGGCCCTTTGGTTTTACATACCTAGGCTTATATAAGGAAAATCTTTAAAAATCTTCTTCTCTGAAACCGCAAGGCGCAGGTCTTTGATATTTGTTATGAAGCTTCATCTTGTGGACCTCTACCATGATTGTGCAAATTATAGCCCTAGGGCCAAAAATGTCCCCGCTCCAGAGCCCTTTGGTTTTACATAGACTTATATAGGAAAATCTTTAAAAATCTTCTTAGAGCTGTGAAACCACAAAGCCTAGGTCTTTGATATTTGGTGTGAAATTTCATCAAGTGGACCTCTATCAAGATTGTTCAAATTATAGCCCTGGGGCCAAAAATTCCCCTGCCCAAGACCCTTCGGTTTTACATAGACTTATATAGGGAAATCTTTAAAATCTTCTTCTCTGAATCTACAAGGCCCATGTCTTTGATATTTGGTATGGGGCTTCATCTAGTGGACCTCTACCAAGATTGTTCACATTATAGCCCTTGGGCCACAAATGCCCCCGCCCTTGGGCCACAAATGCCCCCGCCCCTGGGCCCTTTGGTTTTATATAGACTTATATAAAGATAATCTTTGAAAATCTTCTTCTCTGAAACTGCAAGGCCCAGGTCTTTGATATTTGGTGTGAAGCTTCATCTAGTGGACCTCTATCAAGATTGTTTAAATTATAGCCCTGAGGCCAAAAATGCCCCCCGCCCTAGGGCCATTTGGTTTTTCATAGGCTTATGTAGGGAAAATCTTCTCTGAAACAGCAAGGCCCAGATCTTTGATATTTGGTGTGTAGCTTCATCTAGTGGACCTTTGCCAAGATTGTTCAAATTATAGCCTTTGCTGATATTTGGTATGAAGCTTCACCTTTTTAGACCTCCCTCAACATTATGCACATTATAGCCCTGGGGTCAATAATGGCCCGCCCCATGGCCCACTTGTTACTCTATGGATCAGGTGAGTGATCCAGGGCCATCATGGCCCTCTTGTACTTATTTTTTGTCAGAAATATATATTGTGGGTACTTGCAATGAGGTGGTTCTAACAGGTACCCACAACATGTTTTATTGGAAAAAATTGAACAAATTATTCCTGAATTGTCCTCTCTATTCCTCATTTTTAACCCATAAAATGCCAATCGCGACAATTGTCGTCTGCTTGCCATCTGCAGGTTACCTTAAACTTTTTTTTTGCAAACCGTGTGGACCCAGTTCAGGGCCAGTCTTATCTGGGCCCACACTGTTTGCCGGTATGCAATTGTCGTCTGCTTGCTATCGGCAGGTTACCTTAAAAGTAATTTTTTGCAAACAGTATGGACCAAGATCAGACTGCTCCTGTAGGAGCAGTCTGATCTGGGCCCCACATTGTTTGCCGGTATGCAAAAATATTTTTAAAAAGTTTTCAAAAAATTCAGCAGACGACATATCAGATGTAGTTTTTCTCAGCTGGTTAACTGGATCTGTGTTTTATTGATTCACTGGCTGCTGAGTAAAGTAAATATAGACTATAGATTAAATGTGTGTGGGGTTAATTTCCAGAACATGTGATCGCCAATCAGTACATGTTGATTGTTTCCAGCAACAAAATGGTGATGAAGAACCCGGGTCAATTTAAGAGCATCATAATGGGTTGTAATGTGACAGTGAGAGGTTGTCTGGCTGGAAATGTAAGTTATCTTATTCAGTAGGGAATACTTTTTGTATCACCTGATTATGTAACATAAGTTATGTCACATATGTATGTAGCATAATACTTTTTGCATACATGTGCAAGATAATGCTATCTCACAATGCTCTAGCATAATTATACCCCCGGTATACGAAGTATACTATGGGGGTATATATTTTTCGTCTTGCCGTTCGTCCGTTCATCCGTCCGTCTGTCCGTGTGTCCGTCTTTCCGTCTGTCCGTCCGTTCGTCCCTCCGTTAACATTTTGGTTAAAGTTTTGCGTCAAAGTTTCTAGGAGATTGTATCTTCTGAACCTTTTGATAGATTTAGTTGATACTTACTCTGAAGTTACATACTGGTCTAAAGATTTCATTGATGCATGTCCCACCCCCCACAGTGACCTTGATGTCAAGGTCACAGACTTTGAAATTTTACATTTGGTTAAAGTTTTGCATCAAAGTTTCTGAGAGATTGTATCTTCTGAACCCTTTGATAGATTTAGTTGATACTTACAATGAAGTTACATACTGGTCTAAAGATTTCATTGATGCATGTCCCACCCCCACAGTGACCTTGATGTCAAGGTCACAGACTTAGAAATTTTACATTTGGTTAAAGTTTTGCATCAAATTTTCTGAGAGATTGTATCTTCTGAACCCTTTGATAGATTTAGTTGATACTTACACTGAAGTTACATACTGGTCTTAAGATTTCATTGATGCATGTCCCACCCCCCATAGTGACCTTGAGGTCAAGGACACAGACTTTGAAATTTTACATTTGGTTAAAGTTAAATGACAAAGTTTATAGATGCCTATTATGTTCTAAACTCTAAGACAAATTCAGTTGATACTTGCATCCATGTACCAGTCCCAACATTTTGTTATGTATGTCCCTTCCCCCACCCACGGCGTCCTGGACCTCAAGGTCATGGACTTAGAAATTTTACATTTGGTTAAAGTTTTATGACAAAGTTTATAGATGCCTGTTTGTTCTAAACTCTATCTAAGACAAATTCAATTCATACTTGCATCGATGTTGCATACAGTCCAAAGATTTCATTGATGCATAACCCACCCTGCTGCGTCAGTAACATTGATACCCCCACTCCTTCAGTAACTTTGATGCCCTCACTCCCTTGGTCCATTTAGAAATTTTATGTTTAGTTTAGCTTTTACAAGCACATTTATAGATTCTTATAGCTTCTTGACATCTTCATTCATATTACATACAAGCTTGAAAGATATATCAGAGTATGGCGCTGGCCGGGGATATACGTGACCCACTGGTCGCTTTCTCTAGTGCTTTTTGTATCATTTTGATCTCACACATGTAAGATAGTGCTATTTTGCATGGCCCCCACCCATCGGGGCTTGAAGAAATAGATGGGCTGCATAATGCTTCCACGCAGAGCTGAAACCGACCCGCACACTAGTACTGGTTAACCGCTTAGAGGATCTAAGCCTGCCCAGGCAAAGCCGTGCGAGTGTCGGACCTTCCATGCTTATAAACCCTATTGGTTTCATTGGGCGGCAGGGCTTGAGATGTCATTTCATCTCAATGTTGGGTAAAAGTCCTACAAAATAGGATGCAACGTCTTCAAACTGACCTTTGCAGTGTTGACAGGGACGTTAAACCTCAAATCAAACAAAAACAATGGCTTTAGTGCAATACTTTTTGTATCATGATCTCATACATGTTCAAGATAATGCTATCTCACATGGCTTAAGCATTTTTAGCTCACCTAAACGAAGTCCAGGAAGAACAGGAAGAGCTATTGCACAGTCAATGGCGTCAGTGTTGGCATTGTCATTGGAATCAGTGTCGGCATCCACATTTACTTAAAAATTTTATTATCCTCCGCCGAAGGCGGAGGGATATAGTTTTGGCGTTGTCCGTCCGTCCGTCCTTCCGTCCTTCCGTCCGTCCGTCACACTTTGTCCGGAACCGTTTCTCAGCAACTATTGCATGGAATTAAATTAAATTTGAAATAAATATGTATTATTATGCTGTGGTGATGCACGCGCAATTTTTTTTCGGATTGACTTTTTACATCCAGAGTTATGGCCCCTTGAATGATTGAAATTCTGGATTTTTCGTCGTCTCACTTTGTCCGGAACCTTTTCTCAGCAACTATTGCATGGAATTAAATGAAAATTGCAATAAATATGTATTATTATGCTGCAGTGATGCACGCGCAATTTTTTTTCGGATTGACTTTTTACATCCAGAGTTATGGCCCCTTAAATGATTGAAATTCTGGATTTTTTTGTCATCTCATTTTGTCCGGAACTGTTTCTCAGCAACTATTGCATGGAATTAAATGAAACGTGAAATAAATATGTATTATTATGCTGCGGTGATGCACGCGCAATTTTTTTCTGGATTGACTTTTTACATCCAGAGTTATGGCCCCTTAAATGATCGAAATTCTGGATTTTTCGTCGTCTCACTTTGTCTGGAACCGTTTCTCAGCAACTATTGCATGGAATTAAATGAAACTTGAAATAAATATGCATTATTATGCTGTGGTGATGCACGCGCATTTTTTTTTCCGGATTTACTTTTTACATCCAGAGTTATGGCCCCTTAAATGATTGAAATTCTGGATTTTTCGTCGTCTCACTTTTTTGTCGGGAACTGTTTCTCAGCAACTATTGCATGGAATTAAATGAAACTTGAAATAAATATGTATTATTATGCTGTGGTGATGCACGCACAAATTTTTTTCGGATTGACTTTTTACACCCAGAGTTATGGCCCCTTAAATGATTAAAATTCTGGATTTTTCGTCGTCTCACTTTGTCTGGAACCGCTTCTCAGCAACTATTGCATGGAATAAAATGAAACTTGAAATAAATATGTATTATTATGCTGCCGTGATGCACGCGCAATTTTTTTTTCTCAATTTTGGCCAGATATATTTTCTTGCCATTCTACACGAAAAACCCATTCGGCGGGGGATATCAATTCAACGAATTTGCTTGTTTTATTTAATTTTCGAAACCCACATACAGTAGAACTTCAATGGCTCGAACACCTTTGGGACCTCGAGAATCTGTTCGAGACAGGGGTAGTTCGAGCCATTGAGGTTACTGTCAGGAGGCATAACGAGATACTTCTAGACATTTTTTTGGTGTTTTATAATGAAAATGAATGCTGTGTGTACTCATTAGAATCGCCTCACATGGCGATTCTAATGAGTACACACTGCATACATTTGCAAGATAAACAACTAAAATCTCCTTAATTATCCCCCACTATTTCTTATGTAGAGGATTTCGCTAGGGGCTCAAGAATGGGTTCGACACATCCATGGTAAACGAGCCATCGGTGTTCGAGCGATCGACGTTCTACTGTATTTGGTATGATGATAGATATTGTAGGTCCAAAGTTTTGTTCAGCAATGCCCCGACCCATGCCTATGACCTAAGATCAAAGTCACATACAGACTTAAAATTTTTTATATTAATACTAACGTTTTTTAAAGCTCTTATTAATTGACTATCCTGTATTGGTCTGAGGTCATCCGTATTAACATCAGGTCAGCCAATATTAACTGAGGTCAAGTGAGGTAAAAAAATCAATAATCATGAATTTTTAATTGTGTCAATTAATAAAATTGTCATTGAACAAGTAATTTTGTTTTGACCCAGTTACAGGTCCTCGGTCAGCTGCATTAGCCCTCGGCCTTCAGCCTCGGGGCCAATGCAGCAGACCTCGGACCTGTACCGGGGCCAATACAAAATTACTTGATTAATAACATTATATTATTTTCTAAGCCTGATTTGGTTCCTGTTTGATATAGGTCCAAAGGTTTATAAGTCAATATCCTCACCTGTGCACATGGCCTCAGAAACTCTTTTTTCCAGACAAGCTTTGTTGTCTGATGACAACTCTTGTTTCAGATTAAATCGGCCCTATCAAGTAAAAAACAGAATGGCTGTGCAGACTAAAGACTTAGATCAACCTGCCCAACTGCACAGTCTGATAAGAATTTGGTCATCTTAACATTTCATATGGATGACTTATTCAAACAGTTCAGGAAAGCTGTATATTTGACTGACTGCATAGCCAGATAGTTCTTAACCCTTAAGATAATTTTTAATTCCCTTAAGATGCCGACATCTGCTTAAGTCGTCTGCTGAATCTTCTTGCAAACTTTTTAAAAACATTTTTGCATACAGGCAAACAGTGTGGACCCAGATCAGACTGCTCCTATACCCAGATCAGACTGCTCCTATAGGAGACAATTCTCATGTAATGTCAAGCTATATTTTCTCAGAAAAGTTGGAAAAATTGTTGTAAGAGCCATCTGCTGGTCGTGATCACTGCTTTAACCCTTTTTGTACCAAATGGAATCTTCCTCCTTATTTATAGCAGGAGTCCATTTGAAAATTTAGGGTTGTCAGGTTGTGTTTTCTTCAAATTTTATTTGGAAAATGGCTTAACTTTTCACAAACAGTGTAGGCCCTGATCAGACGCCGTTCTGCGGCGTCTGATCTAAGCCTGCACTGTTTCCCGGGTACCCGTTTTGGGGTTTCCAGTACTAAATTGGTTAATGGTTAAGAATTGAGACCGAGTACACCAGATATATTTTCGGACTGACCTCTTTAAGCTGCCGGAAAAGTGATACCAAATAATAACTCATTCATGATTTACTAATGACATTCATAATTCGGATATCACAGGTACTGCACAGGTATGAAATACTTTAAGTTACGCCACAGTAAAAACTACCTAACAACAAGTGATCACTAACACATAGATCAACCCGCTCTGATTTCGGAATCGTTGCAGTTCATAAATGCTAATAATAGGAGTATATCCGAAACTTAAACCGTCAATAAGAGAAACTTTCAAAAGTTGCTTATGTGCAGGATGATATGTGTTTTGACTGGTCTGAGGTTTTCTGGTCGCCTACCTTATTGTATTGAAAAAAAATATTTTAAATGTTACAGGTAGCTTTTAAAGCACCATGGAAATTTTTGGAGCAGACAACAGTGTCCCATTTTTTACATTATTTTTCAGAGAAAATAAGGCTTGACATTACATGCAGATGGTCTGCCCATATAATGTCAAACATTGTTTTCTGTGAAAAAAAGGAGAAATATAGTACAATTCCTATATTAAGACCACCTTTTGGACTGTTCAAAAGTGGTCTTTAAGACCACTTTTGAACAGTCCCAAAGGTGGTCCATGACCAGAGGACATTGTGTGCAGAAAACACGAAGGCAGAGTAACTGCAACCATATTAATAAGCTTTTTAAAGCAGAATTAGTCTTAATTTTAGGTGGTCTT
Organism: Lucinisca nassula; assembly: GCA_963580285.1. Taxonomy (NCBI): domain Eukaryota; kingdom Metazoa; phylum Mollusca; class Bivalvia; order Lucinida; family Lucinidae; genus Lucinisca; species Lucinisca nassula. The sequence continues at coordinate 142,822,992 of OY757017.1, forward strand.
AAAAGCAGAATTTCACTGTATTTGAAAGTGACATCCGAAAAGGTCTTGAATGGCAGTGTAAGGGTTAACGTAACTTAGAAAGTTCAAAACATCAATGGGAACATGAATTGCATATAGGGTTAGGTAGGACAGACTAAAATCCATCATTATAATATAACCCTGTTTTAGAATGGACTTCACTTCTTCATTGGATGCCAATCACAATGAATTGTTGTCTGCTTTGGTGTCTTCTGGTTTCTTCAAAAGTCATTGTTGCAAACAGTGTGGACCCAGATCAGACTGATCAGGGTCCACACTATTTGCCTATATGCAAAAAAATACGTTTGAAGTGTTTTCAAGAGATCTGATGAAGCAGACAATATAAACAGACATTTTAACCCTTGTCCTGCTGAGCCCGGATATGCCTTATCTTTGAAACAATGTAGATCCAGATCAGATGGCTTCTGAAGAAGCCATCTGATCAGGATCTTCATTGTTTGCCACCCAGTTCATGAATTTGTTGCAATAATTTGCATCAAGTAATCTGATTGGCTGTTAATCAGTAGTGGGTGTGACATATTTAAATATTCAGCAGGACAAGGGTTAAGATACAGTTTTCTTGGATTCTTTTGTGGTGGTTGGGTGGGGCAAAGGTGATGTGCATTTTGCATCACTAGGGTGTTCAACTGTCATTCACAGGCTTACCATTGGGAAAGGCCTGCTTTCCTTGCAGCAGGTAAGGGTAGAGGGGGAGTGCTGTTATTTCTTCTGTTTCTACACTTCCATTTATTTTCCTGTTTCTCCTCTGTCCCTCACTTTCATCTCTTCTACTACATGTATCTCTTTTTCTCACTTTCTCTGGGAGACGACACAAAATAACACACAATGATTGAGGTGTTGTTAAATCCAAAACAACCAGTCAATTCATGGAGTCTTAAGAACTAATGAAAATCATTGTAATATAGGCAGTAAGATCATCATCATCATCAACGGAGTTTTGATTAACGTGCAGGTACAGGAGCAACGTCCACATAAGTTGGCCCCCTTCCAGGTAGCTGGCTTGCTGCACGCATGACAGATCTTACACCAGATCTCCAGGCTTGTCTATCATGAGGATAGATAGCAGAGAGCTTCCATTCTCTGCAATCTCTTTCTGTTAGCTGCTTCCAGGTCATCTTGGGCCTTCCTGGCCCCCGCTTTCCACCTACCTGTATGTCACAGGCAGTCTTGACTGCACCGTTGGAGCGTTCCACATGTCCATACCAGTGAAGCCTTCTCTCTTTCAAGATGAGGTCCAGGTCCTCAATGCCAAGATGCTCAAGTAACTCACTGGATCTGATGGTGACAGTGTCTTGTGGCTTGACATTGCATTGCCCTGACATTTCGCTGTAGACGTTGGAGGTTTGGCTTTGTCAATGGCCATGTCTCACTGGCATGGAGCATTGCGCTCCGCACACAAGAGCTATACACACGGCCAAACTTGGACTTCCCTCTGTGGTCTGCCATCTAAGGTTCCTTGGCACCGTGTACACCTGTAATCAGGGTCCTCTATCAAGCGTTTGAGCCAACTGCATTTCTTGTGCACCCAGAACTAGCAGCCATAACAAAAGATACTGTTGCTGCCCACTCCAGTGGGACATACATTTAACTATGACCATGGAACACACAGATCAGCCTGCACAGCCAACCACCTAGTTTATTACTGTATGTATAGCCCCGAGATTACCAAAGGCTCATGCAACCAGAAAAGATTGTGATCAGACTGTGCATACATGCAAGTTGGTCTAAGTCTTTACTGGTAACCATTATTCTGCTGTTCATGACAACCCCTGCCTTTGCAAAGAGTGTAGATCCAGATCAGATGGCTTCTGAAGAAGCCATCTGATTAGGATCTACACGGTTTGTCGCTCTGTTTGTTAATTTGATTGAGAAAATTACTTCAAGTAATTTCATTGCTTGAAAGTTAAAAATGGGAGTGACTTAATTAATTTATGCAGCGGTGCAAAGAGTGTAGATCCAGATCAGATGGCTTCTGAAGAAGCCATCTGATTAGGATATACATGGTTTGTCGCTCAGTTTGTAAATTTGAATGAAAAAATTACATCAAGTAATTTATTTGGTTGAAAGTTAAAAATGCGAGTGGCTTAATTAATTTATGCAGCGGTATAAAGGTTAAAGACTTTCAATACATTCCAGACAAGACAATCCTGTCAAAAATTCTTCTGCTACTTTGTCTCCTTTATTAAAACTAAGATCATTTTTTTACAAACAGCATTTCTTAGGACCATATTTTTTTCTGATGAAATTCTTTGGCCATAATTTTGTTTAATACTGCTCACAGTTTCTGACATTTTTTTTTGTGCATTTTTTTTTTTCAAAACAAATGAATAAAAACAGAACTCCCCTAATTGCCTATCAAAGTACACAATCTGGAACATTTTCTAGAACAATTATTAGTACTGCACATGTCAAAATTCAGAATTCAGAACAGTTTTCAGAATGCAGTTTTTACTTGGTTGTTATGTCAAAATTCAGAATTCAGGACATTTTTCAGAATGCAATTTTTAGCTCGACTTACGAAAGTAAGGGGGAACTATTGCCATACCCCCGGATGTCCATCCTCGGCGTCAGCATTGGCGTCAGTGTCGGCGTCCGCATTTGGTTAAAGTTTACCTGCAAGCTCTTATTTGTGATGTTTTACAAGTTTATTTTGAATATATAATTAACATTTGGGAAAAAAAATATAAATTTAACATTATCATTGTACTTAATTTTACAGGTTGTTTGGTTTTTGAGAAGTTAATATTTTCCTCTGTATTACCTCCCTTATTTCCCTGTGTTAAAGTTTACCTGCAAGCTGCGTGAGTTAAAATCCCGTGGGAGGAATGTTTTTTTTTTTTTTTCTTTTTTAAAAACATAACGGGTCTGGGGCTCAAGGTCAAGGTCACTGTGGCTATTTTTAGAAAAAACATTGTCATCCCTCTAGTGTCTTCATTTGTTGATGGATTTTAATATAACTTCTCACAAATGTTGGGTATAATGATATCTTGAGGACTTTGACTTTCAGGGTCCGGGGCTTAAGGTCAAGGTCACTACTTTCAGGGTAAAGGTCACCATGGCTATTTTAAGAAAACCATTGTCATCGCTCTTGTACCTTAATTTATTGATGAATTTCAATATAACTTTACACAAATGTTGGGTATGATGATATCTCTAGCAAGTTCGACTTTCAGGTTCCGGGGCTGAAGGTCAAGGTCACTGTGGCTATTTTTAGAAAAAACTTTGTGATCGCTCAAGTGCCTACAATTGTGGATGGATTTTAATATAACTTCACACAAATGCTGGGTATGATGATATCTTGATTGGGTTCGACTTTCATGGTCTGGGGCTGAAGGTCAAGATCATTGTGACTATCTTTAGAAAAACTTTTTCATCGCTCTTGCATCTTTATTTATAGATGGATTTTAATATAACTTCACATAAATGCTCTTCAGGAGCCATCTGATCTGGATCTACTCTGTTTGCAAAGATTAGGTTTGTCATATTAAGCAGGACATGAGTTGATAAGTGACATAATACACCACAACCTCATTATAACATGGTTCATTATAACATGGTTTGTTATAACATGGTTTGTTATAACATGGTTTGCAAGATGGATCTTAACCCTTATCTTGCTGAATATTCATTTAAGCCACACCCATTTCTGTCTATCAACCAATCAAATTACTTGATGTAATTTATTCCTACAAATTCATAAACTGAATCCCAAACAGTGTAGATCCTGATCAGATGGCTTCTTCAGAAGCCATCTGATCTGGATCTACACTGTTTGCAAAGATAGGGGTTGTCGTGAACAGCAAGATAAGGGTCAAAAAATGTATAGAATATACAGAAAAATGACCATTTATGGTGAAATGGTCATTTTTCTATATAATCTATCCATTTTTGTTTGGACATAACATGGTTTTTAACTAACACAGTTTCTGCTTTGGACCCCATTAATAGTGTTATAAAGAGGTTATGTAATATAGTGAAAAATGGAGATTACAGGACACTGCTTCTGCTCAAAAACATTTGCAGTGCCTTCAAAACAAGCACATATCGTCTGCTGAGTGCAATAACGATGTAAGTGCAAAATGGCAACTTCTCAGGAGAGACAAAAAACTGTTTTATTAAAGAATGGCATAGAAAACCATACAACAAGCTGGTTTCTTAACTTCATGGCGATTTCTTTCATTTGTGTGTGATGTTTATTGTTGAATAAATGACATTTGAAAAGAAATATTTAGCATTTAAGGGTTGATACATCATTTCTGCGCCGAGTGTTTTTTCAACTTTTTTGGTGCAAAAACGGTGTAAGTGCATCCAGCGCTAAAACGGTGTAAGTGTACAAACCTTATTTCTTTGCCTTTTACAAGGTAAAGCAGTAAATTAAAGCCACTTGGTAGGAAATAGGTCACATTTTATACATTCTGCATGATACTTACATGCTTATTCTGAAATATCAAGCAGCAGGATTCAATATTTTTGAGGTATTAAAAAACTTTGCGCAAAAATGGGGTAAGTGCACTTACACTGTTTTTGCGCCAACTTTTTTTCTAAAAGTCAGAGCAAAAACGGTGTAACTGACAAAAAAAATTCCAAAATGCTGAAATAAATCATGATTGAGGCAGAATCCAGCTGTAGAACTTATTTACCAAATGTGTCAAGTCCTAAGGCGCCCATTTATGCAAAAAAACTATTTTGGCCAAAATGTCAGTTACACCGTTATTGCACTCAGCAGACGATATAATCTATTTTTGCAGCAGAAATAAGAGTAAAAAAAAATCATAAAATTTCAGAAAACAGTGCCATTCTTGAATCCCTGATTTTGCATGGGTTAGTAATTAGTAGATTAGACAATATGGTTTTGGAAATTCTCAGGAAATCAAAATTTATAAATAGTGATTTCAAATTAAATGGGATTAATTTCCTCCCTGAAATGTAGACTTAAGATTTAAGGCTGAGCTTGAATTTTAGGTCCACCAGCTTGCCTAAAATTTGAACAAGATATACATGTATAATACATATGTACATGTATATATAATAATTAATAATAAGTCGAATTACACCATAAAATTTAATGTTGGCAGACTGGTTTCATGACGAAAATGTCAATTTTCAAAGTGTCAGTGAATATGTTACTGTTATGTTACTAAGGAAGCTATGGCGACGTAACGTAGCATTATATCTACTTCCTTCCGGAATGTATAAATTATGGAACATTCTGTAAATGATAGAAAACGGAAAAAATGACTAATTACTGGTGTCTCTTTTTGATGGCATCTTTATCAGTCGGTGAATTTATTCACAAGACTTAAGTCATCGTCCGATGACACTTTTCAGCTTCCTTCTATTCAAATGCTTTTGAAGTTATAGTGGTCGGCGGTTGTCTATGACTTATTACTACTTATCCCTCCGCCCACTGTGTAGTCTTTGCAGTTTTATCTGAGATATGAAAGCCTTGGGGTAGAATTGTTTGATTTCATATACAGCTATGATTTTATGAATTTAGATTACATTAACACAAACAGTTTGATCTAATTACGATAATAAAATTTTCTGGCGGATGAATACAATCGGTCGGAGGTCAGATTGTTGTGTTTCGGTACGGAAAAGTAAGAAAAATATATATTCTTTTCTATTTCGAATAATTTTTGCAGGTTTGATATTCGTACATGCTTTTTATACTGGATAGTGTATATAAAATTAGTCGAGTCCAAGTTGTATGATTGCAGTAGGCCTATCTAGAAAATGAGTCAATGACTGCAGAAGTCAAACAAATCAAAGCTCCAGATAACAGGATAATGAGTAGAAGAAATGATTTCGCATCTGTTCTTTCTTTATTTATAATATAATAATTAACTGCAACACCCTGTGCAGTTGATCATTTGTCAGTTTTCTATACTATAGATCTAATTTTCAAAAAAAATATATATATTTGTTGTCGGTATTGGTTAGAATCGGCCGGGTGAGGGGGGTGGGCAGTTCTAACGATTATCATATAAATAGACTGCATCAGTCCGTTTGTGTTCTTGGTAGATAATGCATTTTGTCTTTGATGCAAGAAGCCCCCTGTTCGCTGCCGGGAATAATCGGGTGACACGTCAAATGACATTCCTGTTGTATGAATGTCATTTGACGTGTCACCAGTAACATTTCTGATTCGATTCCCGGCCGCGGTAATAAAATTATGGCGTCCGAACATGCTCCACTGGGATGGTCGCCACTAAGTACACCATTAACTGCAGCCCCCGTGTGCAGGAGAACCACCCAGGTTAACGACCCCTATCGTAATTAGCTATGTGAATACAGGATTACTGTGTATGCACCTGCAAGTAATGGTCAAATGTTAGGGATATATATGCATTAAATATCCTTATTATCTGGAGCTTTATATTCGGTTACAGCTACACCAGCCTCTTGTTTTTTCTGCTGATAACAATAATAGGCGATAATTGAAGATCATGAAGTGATGGCCGCTCTCATTATCCCCAGTCTTGTGACCGACTCCGTGTAAGAAGATAGATAGATATTTTGAATTAAACTAGAGGCATATTAAATAATCTTCTGCATTCGGTGATACATATGACTCAATGGTCTGATTAAATCTGGCCGCTCATAATTGCTGAGTAAAGGTTTGTCCAGAATCATATAATATGACCCCAATTTATAAGCAGAAATGTTTAAGATCCATAAGGTCAAAAGTCCATTACAATAACACACCCTGCCACATATAACTGCATTTTTCACATCTCCAACATGGCTACTTTTCGGATGAACATTTGTCATATTTTTCTTATTTATACTGCAAACATAGGTTGTGGGTGCTAGTTAGAACCGCTTCATTGAGGCGGTTCTAACGAGTACCCACAACCTTTGTCTTGGAGCAGAAATAAAAATAATGTATATCCCAGTAAACCCAGTTTTCCCTATATAAAGTATGGTTTAGGGGGGGGTGCTCCTTTCACGGACTTGTTCACATGAATGTAAAGATCACCCCTGTCAGCCCGCTTACTACAGACAAAAATAGGGTCTACAGGGTATACATTCTTATTACAAAGATTGTGGGGTACTCGTTAGAACATTTTCATTGAGACAGTTCTAACGAGCACCTTCAATCGATGTGTGAAGTAGAAATAAGAGAGAAAAACAATATTAACAGAAAAAAAAACATCGGGTTTAGAGCTGTTAAAAGAATGCGCCTGCTATGTATGTTATATGTAAGCGCTATAATAGAACGTTTCCTTACAAAATCAAAACACTGAGAGTACCGGTGGGTCGATCGTCTCTGAGTGTAGGTTGGAAAAATAGTCCTGAACTGAGAATCGAAATGTTCGTTTAACATTAAGCAAGCACATCGCGTTATGTGGCGTCTGATTATGTAGATTCAGTTTGCCAATGTTCAAGTGAACAAGCACAGTCCACCCGCCCCCGCCAAACGGGGCTTGAATAAATAGATGGGGCTGCATGATGCTTCCACGTAGAGCTGACACCGACCACACACGAGTACTGGTAAACCGCTTAGAGCATCTAAGCCTGCCCAGGCAAAGCGGTGCTAGTCGGACCGTCCATGCTCATAAACCCTATTGGTTTCAATGTGCGACAGGGCTTGAGATGGAAGTATCGTCGCCAAATGACATATACAGTGTTGATGGGGACGTTAAACCTCAAATCAAACAAACAAACGAGCACAGTCCATAACTTTCTTCTTACGCTGCGCTCTGACGTCTTAGGAATGCTATAAACAAACAGTACTTGGATTTTGTTCAGGGTCAACGGCAGTCAGATGGTCAGTGATAGTCACGCGGAAAAAAGCAAGCAACATATTCTCTGCTTTATTACGTTGACTGTGGGCACCCGTTAAATCGCTTCATTATAAGAAAAGTATTTAGTCAATTTTGTCTGAAAAAAAAATATGGTAGCATTTTCCGTCAAATTTTTTACATGCACTTGTCATTTGTTAATGTGTTTAATTATTTCCCTTCTGTATATGCGTATAACGATCGATTCATATTTCTGAATCTGTGCTGAATATTTTATGTCCCAGCTGCAAACAGTGTAGATCCATCGATGGCTTCTGATCAGTATCTACAATGTTTGTCAAAGTTTCTCCTCTTTTTTCTCTCCTCGCGCAATCCCACCACTGCATCCCAACTCCTGAATAACAGTGATCTGTTATAGAGCCCCCCTCAGCGATATGCTTAAACAACAACAAAAAAATCATTTTACCGGTTGATGCAGGCCCGCACACAGTTAGGAGGGTGTAAACGCAGCCCCTCCCCGCTTTTGGAAATTATCTCAGATTCATGCAGTTTGTTTTTATCCTCTTCAGAATACCTGAAATTCGCACCCCCAACCCGGCCCTTTTCAGAGTCTGCGTACAGGCCTGAACCATGTTCAAAACGGTTGCTACATACATATGGCGAACAATGCCCACCCTGATCAGAAGCAATCTATTTTCTATCCGATCTGGGTCTACGCTGTATGTCTTATAAAGGTACCACATATAAAGTCTGGGCTACTCATTTTTTGCTCTTAAACATTTCGGGGTTCAAAACAGAAGTGCGAAAAATCTATTTTTACTCGACTTAGCATACTTTATAAATGGAATGTTCCGTAAGACGTCACGTGAAAGCGTCTTATCTGAGCAACCTGGCATTCTTATACTATTTCGTTTAACCCTCAAAAGCCACAGTGTAGTCCCTGTGCAACCTATTCCGCGGCGTCTGCTCTGGGTGTTCGGTGTTCCTACGATTCCTATCAAGACTCTATAAATACATGTAGCTCTGACCCATAATTAGCATCGATAAAAATAGTGCAAGGTTTCAAGTTCTGTTAATATGGGTTTCCCAAAATCAGTGATGGTCACGTGAACAACTGCGTGAACTCCGTTTTGCCATTTAGTAAATTTGGGTTGATCGTTCACGATCGACCCAAAACATGTTAATTTACGCCTGTATGGTAGGTACTGGTAAACAGTGTAGATCCGGATCAAACATGCCAAGTGTTTCAAACGTAGCTTTTGTAATTCACCGACTTTGAGGCTTCTCAAGCCTTTGATTTAACTAGTTGTTATTGAATTTAGATGTTGTTTAAACTTTTAAAATAATAAATATTCAAATCCATGTGACGCACTTTATAGATAGATATGCAATTGCGACACACCTTATATTCGAATTGCTAGATAGAGGCGCACTAGGAACGGGGAGTCACTAGGGAGATGTGCTGCCAACAGTCGTCAAAAAGAATTATACCAATATCTGATGTGGTGTCACAGCTAATGATTTTCCATGGATTGGTCGTGCAAATAAAACATAGACACCCTTGTAATTTACAAGAGCAGTGACCACTTCTATATATGGTTTTAAAGGGGGTGTCGAACCTGTCAGAATGTCTTAGTCTGTGAACGAAACTTTAGATTTTGCAATTTTCTCCAAATAATCACAGCCTTTCCTAGCCACCGCAGAGGCATACAACTTGCTGGAGAAATCGGCGGAGGGTTAGGTCTAAAACATTCCCACTGTGATGTATGGGCTAAAATGAGTATTAAAAGCGAGAAACGAAAAAATCGATGATTCAGATTTTCTGAACGGAGTTTAATCCTTAGCTCGAGGCTTAGCCTCGGTTCCGATCGTTGTTGGCTTCTCTCGGGTTGGAAACGTCCATATCGAATCCATAGTCATGAAATATCTTGTAATCTAATACTCCAAGAAACAAAAGTTGCAGACATTTGTTAGAATGGCCTCAACGAGGCGATTCTAACAAATGTCTAAAACTTTTGTTTCTTTGAGTAATGAAGGAAAAAAGGCTTTTTAGCTCACCTGTCACATAGTGACAAGGTGAGCTTTTGTGATCACTTTTCGTCCGTCGTCCGTCGTCAGTGCGTGTGTGCGTAAACTTTTTCTTCAAATGACATCTCCTCCTAAACCACTGATCGGATTTTGACCAAACTTCACAGGAATGATCCTTAGGTGGTCCCCTTTCAAAGTTGTTCAAATGGTTCCGGTCCATTGCACATCTAGGTCACAGGAGCTAAAAATAGATTTTTTAAATGAAAACTTTAAAAATCTTCTTCTCTGAAACCGCAAGGTCCAGGTCTTCGATATTTGGTATGAAGCTTCATCTAATGGACCTCTACCAAGATTGTTCAAATTATAGCCATGGGGGCCAAAATGCCCCTGCCCCGGGGGCCTTTGGTTTTCCTTTGGTTTTACATGGGCTTATATAGGGAAAATCATTAAAAAATCTTCTTCTCTGAAACCACAAGGCCCAGGTCTTTAATATTTGGTGTGAAGCTTTACCTGGTGGACCTCTACTAAGATTGTTCAAATTATAGGCTTGGGGCCAAAAATGCCCCCGCCCCGGGGGCCTTTGGTTTTACATAGGCTTATACAGGGAAAATCTTTAAAAATCTTCTTCTCTGAAACCGCAAGGCCCAGATCTTTGATATTTGGTGTGAAGCTTCATGTAGTGGACATCTTTCAAGATTGTTCAAATTATAGCCCACGGGGCCAAAATGCCCCCGCCCCGGGGGCCTTTGGTTTTACATGGGCTTATATAGGGAAAATCATTAAAAAATCTTCTTCTCTGAAACCACAAGGCCCAGGTCTTTAATATTTGGTGTGAAGCATAACCTGGTGGACCTCTACTAAGATTGTTCAAATTATAGCCTTTGGGCCAAAAATGCCCCCGCCCCGAGGGCCTTTGGTTTTACATAGGCTTATACAGGGAAAATCTTTAAAAATCTTCTTCTCTGAAACCGCAAGGCCCAGATCTTTGATATTTGGTGTGAAGCTTCATCTAGTGGACCTCTACCAAGATTGTTCAAATTATAGCAATTGGGGCCAAAATGCCCCCGCCATGGAGGCCTTTGGTTTTACATAGGCTTATATAGGGAAAATCATTAAAAAATCTTCTATTCTGAAACCACAAGGCCCACGTCTTTAATATTTTGTGTGAAGCTTTACCTGGTGGACCTTTACTAAGATTGTTCAAATTATAGCGTTGGAGCCAAAAATGCCCCCGCCCCTGGGGCTTTTGGTTTTGCATAGGCTTATACAGAGAAAATCTCAAAAAATCTTCTACTCTGAAACTGCAAGGCCCAGATCTTTTGATATTTGGTGTGAAGCTTCATCTAGCGGACCTCTACCAAGATTGTTCAAATAGCCCTGGGGCCAAAAATGCCCCCACCCAGGACCCTTTGGTTTTTCATAGGCTTAAATAGGGAAATCTTTAAAAAATCTTCTTGTCTGAAACCAGAAGGCCCAGGTCTTTGATATTTGGTATGAAGCTTCATCTAGTGGACCATTACCAAGTTTGTTCAAATTATAGCCCTTGGGCCTAGAATGTACATGAGACACTAATTCCCAGGTGAGCGATTCAGGGCCCTCTGGGCCCTCTTGTGTTTTATATTAGGATCACTTTTTGTCTGTCATACGTGCGTAAACAATTTCTTCAAACGACATCTCCTAAACCACTGATTGGATTTTGACCAAACTTCACAGGAATGATCCTGAAGTGGGCCCCTTTCAAAGTTGTTCAATGGTTCCGGTTCGTTGCACATGTAGGTCACAACAGCCAAAAATAGATTTTTTCAACGAAAAACTTAAAAAATCTTCTTCTCTGAAACTGCAAGGTCCAGGTCTTTGATATTTGGTATGAAGCTTCATCTAGTGGACCCCTACCAAGATTGTTCAAATTATAGTGCTGGGCCAAAAAATGCCCAAGCCCTGGGGCCCTTTGGTTTTGCATGGGCTTATATAGGGAAAATCTTTAAAAATCTTCTTCTCTGTAACCGCAAGGCCTAGGGCTTTGATATTTGGTATGAAGCTTCATCTAGTGGATCCCTACCAAGATTGTTCAAATTATAGTGCTGGGGCCAAAAATGCCCGCTTTGATATTTGTTGTGAAATTTCATCTAGTGGACCTCTATCAAGATTGTTCAAATTATAGCCCTGGGGCCAAAAATGCCCCGCCCCGAGACCCTTTGGTTTTACATGGACTTATATAGGGAAATCTTTAAAAAAATTCTTCTCTGAAACTGCAAGGCCCAGGTCTTTGATATTTGGTGTGAAGCTTCATCTAGTGGTCCTCTATCAAGATTGTTTAAATTCTAGGCCTGAGGCCAAAATGCCCCCACCATGGGGCCATTTGGTTTATGTAGGGAATATCTTTAAAAAAATCTTCTTCTCTGAAACCGCAAGGCCCAGGTCTTTGATATTTGTTGTGAAGCTTCATCTAGTGGACCTTCGCCAAGATTGTTCAAAATATAGCCTTTGTTGAAATTTGGTATGAAGCTTCACCTATTTGGACCTCCGTCAACATTATGCACATTATAGCCCTGGGGTCAATAATGGCCCTCCCCGGAGCCCACTTGTTACTCTATGGATCAGGTGAGCGATCCAGGGCCATCATGGCCCTCTTGTTTTGTCTGTCAAACTCCTAACTGGGATTCTTTATAACAGCAAATTCTTTATAACGGCAAACTGTCAGGGCACAAATACTAGTGTTATAACAATGTCCACTGATACATGTCAAAAAGCTCACTGAATCTATTTGCACAGGGTCTTCGGTTTCAATATTGACTGTATTTTTTGTTGATTATTTGTATGATCACATACTTTCTTTATTTCCAGCTCAATAAGTAGTGGTATGAAGCGGAGTGTGTATAGTTATGGGTCACCTTGACCCACTTTTGTCATCGCCATGGTGATGTGCTGTTAGAGTTGTCTGAGCAAAGTGCTCTTCCACACCATAAGACTCATAGAACTATAAAAACAGAACCAGAAAAACATAACTTAACAAGATGAGTGACATGAAAAGGAAGCGTCAAGGTGCTGACGTAGTAATAGTAGGTGAGTGTAATTGCAAACTAGTACCAGCCATTAGCAGACACCTAAATTGTGCAGAAAAAAGCTATTCTTAACCTTCAAGAACTATAGAAAATCCAAGAGCAGATGACATTTTTTCTTGCTTTTCAGAGAAAACAAAGCTTGACATTTCATGTGAATCTACTTAGGGCTGGCTAATCGGAGCTGAAAAGATAATCGATTATCAGTCCTGTCATTGCAATCGATAATTGATTAGTACTCAATTAGGTTTTTGTCATAATTTTGCCTGTCTGGCTTTCTGTCTGAGCATGACTCTTACCATATGTTGCACTTTACATTATGTATCTTTGAACAGACAGGCCTGAGCAAACAGTGTAGACCCAGATGAGACGCCGCATAATGCGGCGTCTCATCAGGGTCTGCACTGTTTGCCACTCATCCAGCTATTTTAGGCATAACTTTGGCTAGTAAATTGTACCTATCAAGTAATCGATTAAAAGCTAATCAGAAATGATAATCATTTTTGTGGAATTTATTGATCGATCAATCGATTATGTGATTAATCGCGTCAGCCTTAAATCTACTACATGTAATGTCAAACATGCTATTTGTGAATCGTTTACCCACAGATGATGCACTTGTAATGTCAAGCCTTATTTTCTCTGAAAATCAAGAAAAAAATGCTTTGAAAATGGTGTTCCAACTGACAGATATGCAGAAAAATGCTTTTTATCACTTTCTAGAGCTGATTACAGATTAAAGTTATCATTTTTCAGAGAAAATAAGGGTTGACTTTACAGGTGATTCATATGTGACATAAAATCTTATTTTCTCAGAAAAATGCTTTGAAAAATGTCATTTGCTGCTTGTGATTACCAGTTTAAGCAAACAGCTTACCAGTGGAGATTCAAAGCACTGAGCCAGTAATGGTGGGCTGATTGTCTCTGAGTGTAGGCATAGGAAATACTCCAGCACTGAGACTTAAACTGTTTCTTTTAACACTTAACCCAATGCAGGCAGGGAAACCCCTAAAGGGAATCCAGGCCTAGATCAGAGGCCGCAGAACGTGGTGTCTGATCAGGGCCTACACTACTTGTTAACAGAATTTTCTGTCAAAAATAGAATAAAAACAGGCCTGACACCCCTTATAGGACAAATGGACTTGTCCAAAATATAGCAATGGAAGAGTCCACTAGTATAATTATAATGAGTTAAATTCCAGTATTTTGATTTGTTTGTTTGAGTTGAGGTTTTACGTCCCCATCAACACTATTTAGGTAATTTTGGAGACATTGCTTCCAATTTTGTGGGACTTTTACTCAACACTAAGATGAAATGACATCTCAAGCCCTACCACCCATAGAAACCACTAGGGTTTAAGGAGCGGTCCAACACGCATCGCTTTTCCTGGGCAGGCTTAGACCTAAACGGTTTACCAGTATTCAAGTTTGGTCGGTTTCAGCTCAGTGTGGAAGCACTGTGCAGCCCATATATTTCATCAAGTGCCGATTGGGGGCGAATCAATATAGACCCTGATGAAGTCACAGGGAGAACACAAGCATTGGTATAAATAACGGATATCTCTATTTTGTTCATGGTCAGCAATAGCCACATGAATAAAAGAAGGTGGGAAGCTTCTGTATTTAGTAACTTTGGCTGGATTGATTAACAATCTACTCTCTGGGCTAGTCAACAGACGACAAATGTTTGATATTTTTTCAAGAAAATAGGATTTTACATATCATGCAAATTCACTCAATAGGAGATGTCAAATCATATTTTCAAGGAAAAGTAAGAAAAAAGAAAATTTCCAAATGCCATCTGCTGGAAAAAATACCCAGTATGCAGAGTGTTAAACCTTCAAGTGGTCTGGAAAATTCTTGACTAGATGGCAGACTAAGGCTGTCCTTCTTTTTCAGAGAAAATAAGGCTTCACATCACACATGAATTATCTGCAAAAATTACCTGTAACAGATAATAATAATAATAAGGCCCCCGCCCACAGGTAGTCAGGTAAAAGCCCTATGTATGAGAGCTGGGGTGAGGCCAGTGGGGGTGAGCCCCAGGGGCCAAACTCATTGCCTCTGCAGGGTCATGGAGGTGTTTTTGGTCCTTTTATTGTGACATGATTTTCACAGTGTGGAAACGTTTTAATTTTTTGCATTCAGACTCCTTGCTGGATTGTGAAACAAATGCTAAAATTTTTTGGAGAACTGCACAAAGTCCTCATGGTGTTTAGGATTTTTATGATATGCACAGACTCACCTGAGCCTTTTCTGGTCCCCTGTGCAAATGGTACCCATTTCTCAAAGGCTGGCTCCATTATGTCATAAAAACAATGAAATTTGATATTTACATCTGGGAAAAGAATGTATATGCTGAGATAATAGGTATATAAACATACATTTGATGTAATAAAATATGGATACCGAATTCGGACACCTTAACCCTTATCTTGCTGTTCACAACAACCCCTATCTTTGGAAACAGTGTAGACCCAGATCAGATGGCTTCTGAAGAAGCCATCTGATCAGGATCTACACTGTTTGACATAAAGTTTATGGATTTGTAAGAATATATTACATAAAGTAATCTGATTGGTTCAAAGTCAGAAATGGGTGTGGCTTAAATGAATATTCAGCAAGAGAAGGGTTAAGGACTTGCCGTAATTCTCCTAAAAGTTTGTTTCACAATCCAGCAAAGAGTCCAAAAAGTGCAAACAGAATGGCAAATAGTGTAGACCCTGATCAGACTACTCCTTCAGGGTTTGCACTGTTGGCTTAGGTCTACCTGTCCCAATACAGTAGAACTTCGATGGCTCGAACAGCGATGGCTCGTTTACCATGGATGTGTCGAACCAATTCTTGAGCCCCTAGCGAAATCCTCTACATAAGAAATAGTGGGGGATGATTAAGGAGATTTCAGTCTTTTATCTTGCAAATGTATGCTGTGTGTACTCATTAGAATCGCCTCGATGAGGCGATTCTAATGAGTACACACAGCATACATTTTCGTTATAGAACACCGAAAAGATGTCTAAAAGTATCTCGTTATGCCTCCTGGCAGTCACCTCAGAGGCTCGAACTACCCCTGTCTCGAACAGATTTTCGAGGTCCCAAAGGTGTTCGAGCCATTGAAGTTCGACTGTACTTAGGATCTTTGCAGTAGATAGTCTCTTTATAAAACTGTTCATTGTAACAAAGTTTTGGATAGATGGGTTCCAAAAAGGTGTAGCTGAAATAGAAAAAAAAATGTCATTTTTGTTTATAATCTATACATTTTTGTTTGAATATATCTTTGTTTTGGTTTACTGCCCTATCAAGATTATTTCACTTATTTCTAGCTGATCATTAATCAGAGGTTGGCAAAACCTGGAATTCAGGGAGAAAAAACACCTGGCCTTCAATTGCAAGGCTCAAACCCACAGCAGTGAGACCTTATGATTAAGAGTCAGCGCTCATAACCACTAGGCCACAGAGCAGTAATGGGTTTGGCAAAATCAATTTATTCAGCAGGATAAGAGGTACGATTAGACCGCTTTCCTGTGAAGGTTCTCATGCGTCAAGTATCTTATCAAATGTTTGTTTTGATATTACTATATGTACTATATTTGTAATGCTGACCTTGGACTATTGTGACCTCGTAAAGTTGGCTATCTGGAACACATTTATTGAAGTTTAAGGCCAATGATAACTTCAATAACCATAGCTCCAGATGAGATGCTTTTTTTTTGTTTCCGAAAAGCGCTGATATTTTTCTTATTTCTGCACAAAAACATGTTGTAGGTACTCATTAGAAGCGCCTTAGCAAAGCGCTTCTAATGAGTACCACAACATAAGTTTTCGTGCAGAAATAAGAAAAATAATATGTGGATACCTCCTCTTATCTGGGGCTATGATAAATGCGTGGATAAGGTATGCACTTTAAGAAAAACAAGTCATTTCATATTTACTGATTTGCTGTTTTGACTATTTGGCTCAGTTGAATGTACATGTATGCTGTTGTGGTGGTCAGGTGTTCACAGGTTCAATCCCTGCTGGGTTGGCATTTTTGTTTAATTGTGATTGATCATGAAATATTTTCAGCTGTTATTCTCTCCCTTCTGCTGATTCTTGTTTGTTTGTTTGTTTGTATTGGTGCTTAACAGCCCAGTCAATACTATTTTAGGTCATTTTGAGCAGTTTAGTTAACCTATTCACATTTTTCCTGGACAGGCTTATACATACCAGTACAGTGCACATTCTTTCTTTATAAACTGACAACTGCCCTTCTTGAATCAGCTGAAGGGAATGACCCTAGAAAACACTTCATGATCAATCTCCACGAAAGAATGTTTCCAACCCCGGCTCCACTTATTCTAGAATGACAGTTAAAAAAAAAAAAAAACATGTCAGAGTTAAAAAAAAAAAAAAAAAAAAAAAAAAAACATGTCAGTTTCTGGTAAATACGTACTGTACTGGTTTCCCAAAAATATTGGCTATCCCAGAAAAAGAGTTAAAAAGTTAATACCAGTGACAGGGCCTTAAAACTATATAAAAAAAAAAAATATGCGATAGGGTTTTGACTCTTGCCAGTTTTCAGTCTTCAATGGATTTATTTTACTGTGGTGACCATAATCATTTTAGCTGAAGCTGGGAGTAAGTTGTCTTCATTGTAATACTAACAGAAAAATCTTTATCTCTTGTCAAGACAATGTGGTCTGATAATGTTGTCTGCTGTGTCTTCTTGCAAACTTTTCAAATATACTTTTGCATACAGGCAAACAATGTGGACCCAGATCAGACTGCTCCTAGTCGGTGCCTCAAAGGTCAAGGTCATACTAAGAGGTCAAAAAAGTGGCTTTTTTAGTGTTCAGTCAACAACATTTTATTCCTGGATGGATTATGAAATTACTTGGCAGAAATGTTAACCATCATGAGACGATGTGTTGCGCGCTAGACCCAGGTTGGTACCGCCAAGGTCAAGGTCATACTAAGAAGTCAAAGGTCAAAAAAGGGGCCTTTTTTAGTGTTCAGTCAATAACTTCCTTATTTCTGGATTGAAAAATTACTTATAATAGACTTTCTGAGCAGTTCAATAACTTTCTTATTCCTGGATGGATCGTGAAATTACTTGGCAGAAATGTTAACCATCATGAGACGATGTGTTGCACGCTAGACCCAGGTTGGTACCCCCAAGGTCAAGGTCATACTAAGAGGTCAAAGGTAAAAAAAGTCTTTTTTGTCGCGCCTGCTATTAGCATGGCGCGATATAGGCGCCCGGTTTTCCGTCCGTTCGTTTGTCCGTCCGTTTGTCAAGGCGTCAACATTTGCGAGCACCCTAGCGTTCACTCTAAGGTTCAAGTTTATTTCTCAAGAACTATAAGAGCTTCATTTATGATACTTGGTACAAACTTGTATCACGGGATGACAACTTACATGCAAGCAACCATATTTGACCTTGACCTACATTTCATGGATCACTGACTTCATAAAATATTGTGATCACCCTAGCGTTCACCCTAAGGTTCAAGTTTATTTCTCAACAACTATTAGAGCTTCATTTATGATATTTTGTACAACTTGTATCACAGGATGACAACTTACATGCAAGCAACCATATTTGACCTTCACCTACATTTCATGGCAAACAGTGTAGATAACGATTTTCCCCCCAACAAACGGCCCCACGGATTTACTGCATGCAGATGCACAGATGAAACCAGCGTCTGCATTGCTCTGTTTTGGCACGAAAAATGTTTAGCATATACAGGTGTCAATTTAATTTCACACCTTGTTCAGCTTATTTTTAATGCCTTAGGCGAATATTCACAGTTTCATAGTGTTGACAGCTTGAGTAAATCGGCGAGTATACATGTCTTATCATGGCCGATGATGTTTTGACTGCCGAGTTCTGCGAAAAAAGGGCAAAATTTTCAGCCAAACTTTCAAAACTGGGAAAAAAAACTGGAGCCACAGACCAACAGCGTATAACGATTTCCGCATTTTAAGCATCAGCGTTATAAAGACTCTACAGTGTACTGTGATTTGAACAAGTACATTATGTCTTGCCTTTTGATTGGTTGATAATCAGAAATAGGTGTGGCAGAATTAAATTATTCAGCAATACAATGGCCAAACATATATGATTTTTAGCTCGTCTGTTTTTTTGAAAAAAAACTTTCGAGCTATTGTCATCACTCCGGCGTCTGCGTTGTCGTTGTCGTCGTCTGGCGTCGTCTTGCGTCGTCGTTCCAAAAAAACTTAACCTTGGCTATAACTTAAACAGTATTACACCTAGCCTCATGAAACTTCATACACACACTCATCATCACAAGAGCTACATTTTGACCAAGGACCATAACAACATTGTTGATTTTGGCTGAATTATCTCCCCTTTTCCAATTTTTTTCTGAAACACATTTTTTGCTCTCATTTTAATACTATTCACAACAGAGCCTTCAAACTTCACATGAATGTTCCTTGGGACAAGACCTTTTCAGTGATACCACACTTTTTGATCTGTGACCTTGACCTTTGAACTTTGACCTATTTTTCGAAAATTTAACCAAAAACCTTAACCTTGACCATATTTCCAAAAGTATTTGGCCTACCTTCATGAAACTTCATACACATACTCACCATCACAAGAGCTACATTCCCTACAAGTTTTATAACTCCATCTTGCAATTTGATTGAATTATCTCCCCTTTTCTCTCCGTTTTTTTTTTAATTGTTTTTGTCTCTTATTTCAATACTATTCACAACAGAGCCTTCCAACTTCACATGAATGTTCCTTGGGACAAGACCTTTTCAGTCATACCACGCTTTTTGACCTGTGACCTTGACCTTTGAACTTTGACCTATTTTTCGAAAAATTAACCAAAAAACTTAACCTTGACCATATTTCCAGAAGTATTTGGCCTGCCTTCATGAAACTTCATACTCACACTCACCCATCATCACAAGAGCTACATTTTGACCAAGGGTCATAAATATATTATTGATTTTGCATGATGCAATTTCACTGATTTGTCTATGTGACATGGAAAAACAGACGAGCATGGCGCCGCTTGCGGTGCTCTTGTTTTTTAAAGAATTCATGGCAACATATCTAATAGGAGCTTGGGCTATAAGGTCCAAGTTATTCCAGAATCTAAGAGTTTTGCCAAGATATTTTGACTGTCTAATCCCCAACATATGCCCACCACCACCCGCCCTGTTCTAAGGTGCAAAACTACCCAGTCTGACAGATATAGCTTAACATTATTAAAATTTTGGACTATTTGCAAGAGATGGATTAGGGTACCCATGATTTTGATGTCCCTTACTGCTGAATAAGCTAAATGACATTTCGGTCAGTAACCCCCAAAACCAATTCAGTATTATTATTGAAAAAAGTAATTCAGCATTATTATTGATCCAGCAGTAGTGATAACAAATATTTTATGGCTGGGAAAATATAGTCTTAATAGTCTGTCTCTAATACATGGATTTTATTTTAAATCATTTAAGTTCAGAATACAGTCTGAATAGTAAACAGATTATTAAGGGGTCTGGATGTACCTACAAGGGAGACAACTGTTTCAGAAGTGTTTCTGTCTTCCTTATCATATGGGATCAACTCTTAAAGGAAAGAATTTGCTCCCTAAGGAGCAAAAAAATTCTTTTAAGAGTAGACCACTTTTGGAGAGGTTCACATGTAACTCTTATCTTGTTGTTCATGAAAATCCCTATCTTTACAAACAGTGTAGATTCAGATCAGGTGGCTTCTTAAGAAGCCATCTGATCAGGATCTACACTGTTTGACATTCAGTTTAGGAATAAATTACATCAAGTAATCTGATTGGTTCAAAGTCAGAATTGGGTGTGGCTAAAGTGAATATTCAGCAAGAGAAGGGGTTATAAAACAAATGAACAGGAAGTCTCAAAAGTTGTCTGCCAGTTGCAGTGCCTTGAAAAAAAAAAAGGCAGATCTGTTCCCTTTTAACCCTTTGTCCTGCTGAACAAGACAACCCCTACCTTTGCAAACATTGTAGATCCAGATTAGATAGCAAAGCCATAGCCATCTGATCAAGTTCTACAGGGCCAGCCTTGGTAGCTCAGTTGGATGCACGTCTGACTGGTGATCCGGAGGACACGGGTTCGATACCTGCCGGTGTCGGCAACATTCTTTCGTGGAGATTGATCATGAAATCTTTTCTTCAGTCATTTTTTCGGTTCTGCTGATTCAAGAAGGGCAGTTGTCAGTTTCTGGCAAAAGAATGTGCACTATACAGGGAAGTGTCATTAGCTTGCCCAGGAAAGTGAATAGGTAAACTGACCGGCTCAAAAATGACCTAAAATAGTGTTGACTGGGCCATTAAACTCCAATACAAACAATCAAAAAAGTTCTACAGTGTTTGTAAAGTAAAGTGGTTTGTGAATTGAACAAATATATCAAATATCACATAATTTAATGGGTTGAAAGTCAGAAATGTGTGTGCTAAATTAATGTATTCAGCAGGACAAGTGCTTATTAATAACTCTTACTTAGAAGGGCTTTCACCCTTAAGAAAAAAAACTTTTCTTTTAAGAGTAGAAGAAGCCATCTGATCAGGATCTACACTGTTTGACATTCATTTTATGAAATTTATGTTATGAAATTTGTGAATAAATTACAACAAGTGATCTGATTGGTTCAAAGATAGAAATGGGTGTGGCTAAACTGATTATTCAGCAGGATAAGGGTTATACAGGGAAATCCCAAAATGGCTCACTGGCAAACAGTACAGGCCCTGATCAGATTTATCAAGGTCTTCACGGCTTGCAAAGCATTCAGCTTTTTTTAACCCATTGTATGCTAGTAGACTCTTCCATTGCTAGGTTTTGTTTGATTTGAGGTTTAACGTCCCCGTCAACACTGTAAAGGTCATTTTGGAGACGTTGCTTCCAATTTTGTGGGACTTTTACCCGACATTGAGATGAAATGACATCTCAAGCCCTGTCGCCCAATGAAACCAATAGGGTTTATTAGCATGGACGGTCCGCCTCGCACCGCGGTACCTGGACAGGCTTAGATCCTCTAAGCGGTTTACCAGTACTAGTGTGCGGGCCGGATTCAGCTCTGCGTGGAAGCATCATGCAGCCCATATATTTCTTCAAGCCCCTATGGGCGGGGGCCACCCATTGCTAGGTATATGTTGGACAAGTCCATTCATTATATCAGGGGTGTCAGGCCTATTTTTAGCTCACCGTCACGTAGTGACGAGGTGAGCTTTTGGGATCACTTTTCGTCCGTCGTGCGTCCGTCCGTGCGTGCGTCCGTCCGTCCGTAAACAATTCTTTAAACGACATCTCCTCCTAAACCACTGATCGGATTTTGACCAAACTTCACAGGAATGATCCTTAGGTGGTCCCCTTTCAAAGTTGTTCAAATGGTTCCGGTCTGTTGCACATCTAGGTCATAGGAGCCAAAAAGAGATTTTTTTCACCAAAAACTTAAAAAATCTTCTTCTCTGAAACCGCAAGGCCCAGGTCTTTGATATTTGGTATGAAGCTTCATCTGGTGGACCCCTACCAAGATTGTTCAAATTATAGTGCTGGGGCCAAAAATGCCCCCGCTCCGGGGCCCTTTGGTTTTACATGGGCTTATATAGGGAAAATCTTTAAAAATCTTCTTCTCTGAAACCGTAAGGCCCAGGTCTTTGATATTTGGTATGGAGCTTCATCTAGTGGACCCCTACCAAGATTGTTCAAATTATAGTGCTGGGGCCAAAAATGCCCCTGCTCCAGGGCCCTTTGGTTTTACATGGGCTTATATAGGGAAAATCTTTAAAAATCTTCTTCTCTGAAACCGCAAGGCCCAGGTCTTTGATATTTGGTTTGAAGCTTCATCTAGTGGACCCCTACCAAGATTGTTCAAATTATAGTGCTGGGGCCAAAAATGCCCACGCTCCAGGGCCCTTTGGTTTTACATGGGCTTATATAGGGAAGAGCTTTAAAAGTCTTCTTCTCTGAAACTGTAAGGCCCAGGTCTTTGATATTTGGTATGGAGCTTCATCTAGGGGACCCCTACCAAGATTGTTCAAATTATAGTGCTGGGGTCAAATATGCCCCCGCTCCGGGGCCCTTTGGTTTTACATGGGCTTATATAGGGAAAATCTTTAAAAATTTTCTTCTCTGAAACCGTAAGGCCCATGTCTTTGATATTTGGTATGAAGCTTCATCCCACAAGGCCATGGTCCTTCTTCCTCCCCCCCCCCCCCCCCCCCCACTCCGGGGCCCTTTGGTTTTAAATGGGCTTATATAGGGAAAATCTTTAAAAATCTTCTTCTCTGAAACCGCAAGGCCCAGGTCTTTGCTATTTGGTATGAAGCTTCATCTAGTGGACTCCTACCAAGATTGTTCAAATTATAGTGCTTGGGCTAAAAATGCCACCGCCCCGGGGCCCTATGGTTTTACATGGGCTTATATAGGGAAAATCTTTAAAAATCTTCTTCTCGGAAACCCATAGGGGCCAGGTCTTTGCTATTTGGTATGAAGCTTCATCTAGTTGACCCCTACCAAGATTGTTCAAATTATAGTGCTAGGGCCAAAACTGCCCCCGACCTGGGGCCCTTTGGTTTTACATAGACTTATATAGAGATATTCCTTAAAAATCTTCTTCTGAAACAGCAAGGCCATGGCCTTTGATATTTGGTGTGAAGCTTCCTCTAGTGGACCTCTATCAAGATGGTTTAAATTATAGCCCTGAGGCCAAAAATGCCCCCGCCCCAGAGCCATTTGGTTTTTCATAGGCTTATGTAGGGAATATCTTTAATAAAAATCTTCTTCTCTGAAACCGTTAGGCCCAGGTCTTTGATATTTGGTATGTAGCATATCTAGTGGACCTTTGCCAAGATTGTTCAAATTATAGCCTTTGTTGATATTTGGTATGAAGCTTCACCTTTTTAGACGTCTCTGAACATTATGCACATTATAGCCCTGGGGTTAATAATGGCCCTCCCGGGGTCCAACTTGTTACTCTGTGGATCAGGTGAGCGATCCAGGGCCATCATGGCCCTCTTGTTTTGTTTTTATTCTATTTTTGATGGAAAATTCTGTTAAGAAATAATGCAGGCTCTGATCAGACGCCGCGTTCTGAGGTGTCTGATCTGGCCCTGCACTGTTTGCCAAGGTACCCGTTTAGGGGTTTCCCGCATACAATGAGTTAAATGACTTTCTACAATCGACAACCTTGTTCCCCTAGATTTTGAAATGGACATCTGCTATATATCTATTTATAAGGTGGAAGATTCCACCCCTACTGATGATTCCATGAAGTACAAAATGGGTCAGCTCCCATCCATTGGGGCTTGGAGAAATAGATTGGGCTGCATGGTGTTTCAATGAAACCTGCTGAACTTTGAAGTATTGGTTAACCCATTGCATGCGGGAAACCCCTAAAGGGTACTTGGCAAACAGTGCAGGCCCAGATCAGACGCCGCAGAACGCTGCCTCTGATCTGGGCCTGCACTATTTGCTAACAGAAGTTTCCGTCAAAAATAGAATAAAATCTAAAACAAATAGGCCTGATACCCCTTATATGACAAATGGACTTGTCCAACATATAGCAAAGGAAGAGTCCACCAGTATACAATGGGTTGACTGCTTGGAAGGGTTAAAAGTCTTGGAAAATTAGAAGCAGCATCGACAAAATGGCATAAAAAGTGTTGAAGAGGATGTTCAACCTCATAACAAACAAACAAACAAAATGTAGTAACCTCCTGTCTGACTTTAGATAGCAGGCACAAAGTTTGGTCAGTATGACTGCTGAGAGGACCTCAAAAAAACAATTTGTCTTGGTTTGATATTCAAATTGCAATTTTTTTTATTTCCTTTTCCAGGAAATGGTCCATCAGCTATATGTTTGTCCTTCTTCCTGTCTGGTTACCGGCCCTACTACAATGGGACACCAGTGACTAACCCATATCTCAATGATAAATTACAGAAACTGAAAACCAGTCAGTCTCTGTTAGATACGGTTGGTATAAGTTTTTCTAAATACACCACAAGCTCTTAATATTAATGGGGTCCAAAGCAGAAACCGTGTTAGTTAAACAACTATGTTATATCAAAACAAAAATGTATAGATTATATAGAAAAATTACCATTTATGGTCATTTTTATGCCCCCGCATCATATGATGCCGGGGGCATATAGTTTTTCGGTTTTCCGTACGTGTGTACGTGCGTACATGAGTACGTCCGTCTGTACATGTGTGTGTACGTACGTACATACGTACGTGATCCTGTAACCTCAGGTTAAAGTTTTTGTAACAGGTAGAGCCTGAACTTTTAGAACTCATATTTTCCTAACCATTTGATGGAACTGGTTCATCTTTGGTATGATGATAGATATAGGTCCAAAGTTTTATGAAGCAATACCCCTACTCATGCCTGTGACCGCAAGGTCAAGGTCACAGACTTAGAAATTTTCAATGTTAAAGATTCAGGTTAAGGTTTTTGTAACAGGTAGACTTGAACATTTTAGAACTCATATTTTCCAAACCATTTGATGGAATTTGGTATGATTATAGATATAGGTCCAACATTTTATTCAGAGATACCCCCACCCATGCCCATGGCCTCAAGGTCAAGGTCATGGACTTAGAAATTTTCCATGTTAAAGACTCCAGTGAAGGTATTTGTACCTGGTAGAACCTGAACTTTTATGATGGCTTTGGTTCATATGATGATAGATATAGGTACAATGTTTTATTCAGCAATACCCCCATCCATGCCTATGACCTCAAGGTCAAGGTCACAGACTTAGACAATTTTAATGTGAAAGATTTTAAAGAGCTCAAATTTTCCAAACTATATTATGGATTTGGCTTATGTATGCTATGATGATAGATACATGTCCAAATGTTTATTTGGCAATACCCCCACTCATGCCTATGGCTTCAAGGTCAAGGTCACAGACTTAGAAATTTTTAATCAGATATTTTAAGAGTTGATATTTTCCAAATCGTGCAACGGATTGAGTTGATATTTGGTATGATGTTAGATACCTGTCCATTTTATTCAGCGATACCCCCACCCATGCCCATGAGCTCAAGGTCAAGGTTAAAGACTTAAAAAATTTTAATTATCCCCTCGCACAACATAGCTCTAGCGTCTATATTTCTTCACTGATTTCAATATAACTTCACACAAATGTTCCTTATGACAATATCTCGAGCTAGTTCGTCTTTCAAGGTCATGACCTCAAGGTCAAGGTCACTGTGGCTATTTTTTAGAAAATTTTTGTCATCGCTCTAGCGCCTACATTTCTTCACCAATTTCAATATAACTTCACACAAATGTTCCTTATAAAAATAGCTCGAGCAATTTCAACTTTCAAGGTCATGGCCTCAAGGTCAAGGTCACTGTGGCTTTTTTCAGAAAAACTTTGTCATCGCTTTGTCAAGCTTACATTTCTTTACCGATTTCAATATAAGTTCACACAAATGTTCCTTATGACAATATCTCTAGAGAGTTTCACTTTCAAGGTCACTGTGGCTATTTTTAGAAAAACTTTGTCATCGCTCTAGCCCTTACATTTCTTCACCGATTTCAATATAACTTCACACAAATGTTCCTTATGACAATATCTCGAGCCATTTCGACTTTCAAGGTCAAGGTCACTGTGGCTATTTTTAGAAAAACTTTGTCATCGCTCTAGCGCCTGCATTTCTTCACTGGTTTCAAAATAACTTCACACAAATGTTCCTTATGACAATACCTGGAACGAGTTTGACTTTCAAGGTCAAGGTCACTGTGGCTATTTTTAGAAAAACTTTGTCATTGCTCTAGCGCTTACATTTTTTCACCAATTTCAATATTACTTCACACAAATGTTCCTTATGACAATATCTCTAGCACGTTCCACTTTCAAGGTCAAGGTCACTGTGGCTATTTTTAGAAAAACTTTGTCATCGCTCTAGCACTTACCTTTCTTCACCGATTTCAATATGACTTCACACAAATGTTCCTTATGACAATATCTCGAGCGATTTCGACATTCAAGGTCAAGGTCACTGTGGCTATTTTTAGAAAAACTTTGTCATCGCTCTAGCGACTACATTTCTTCACTGATTTCAATATAACTTCACACAAATGTTCCTTATGACAATACCTCGATCGAGTTCGACTTTCAAGGTCAAGGTCACTGTGGCTATTTTTAGAAAAACTTTGTCATTGCTCTAGCCCTTACATTTTTTCACCAATTTCAATATAACTGCTCACAAATGTTCCTGATGACAAGGTCACATACTTAGAAAATTTTGTTGCAACATGGATTTTCGGGGTGAGGTGGGGCCCTTGGCGGGGGCATCTGTGTCGTCTGGACACATTTCTAGTTCTACATAATCTATACATTTTTGGGATCCATCTTGAAACTGTGTGATATCTAAAACCGTGTTATAATCAACTGTGTTATAATGAGTTTGTGGTGTAGACGATTATCTTCAAATTACATGTAACTCTAATTACTTGTAGTTGCTGTGCTGCATGGTGCTTCTGGGCTGAGCTGAAACTGACTGACCTTGTGTACTCACCAGTGATAAACAGCATAGAAGTTCTAAGCCTGCCCAGGCAAAGTGGTGCGAGTTGGAATGTCTCTTTAACCCTAGCAGTTTCTTTGGGTGGTAGTGTTTGAGATGTCATTTCATCTCAATGTCGGGTAAAAGTCCCACAAAATTGGAAGCATTGTCTCCAAAATGTTCTGAATAGTGTTGACAGGAACTTTAAACCCCCAACACAAACACTCATTACACCCAGATACCTTGCACTTTTTCTGAAGCTCTATTTAGTCCATTTGCCGGCCTCGGTAGCTCAGTCCGATGCCCATGGTGATCAAGACGACGCTGGTAGTCGGCAACATTCTTTCGTGAAATCTTTTCAAGAAGGGCAGTTGTCAGTTTCTGGCGAAAGAATGTGCACTGCACTGTTCTGGTTAACCACTTACGTATAAGTCTGTCCAGGAAAAGTGTGGCTAGGTAAAATTACCTGCTCAAAATGACCTAAATAGTATTGACTGGGCTGTATATGGTTTGTTTGTTTGTATTGGGTTTAACATATAGTCCATTTAGTATAAAATTTAAACAGTGACTGCCCATGTACCACTGCACAAATGTACAGACTCCTATTTAAGACCACCTTTGGAACTATTCAAAAGTCTTTAAGTCCACTTTTGAACAGTCCCAAATGTGGTCTTTTACTAGAAGACACTGGGTGTAGAAGACACAAAGAAAGGAAAACTAAAACTTTTAAATATGTTATTAAAAAAAGAATTCGCCTTAATTTGGTCTTAATACATAGCAGAATTGGGCAGTCTCATGTGCATGTGGTTTTTTCTGTTTAAAGAGGTTGATGGAATGCTTTAATATAAGGTGGCTGTTTGATGTGTACAGGCACACTTAACCCATTTAGAACCGGAAACCCCAAAACGGGTACCAGAGCAAACAGTTCAGGCCCAGATCAGACGCCGCAGAATGCGGCGTCTGATCAGGGCCTCCACTGTTTGCAAAAAGTTCAGCATGTTCAAATCAGTTTTGAAGAAAACACAGCCTGACACCCCTAAATTTTGAAATGGACACCTGCTATAAATAAGGAGGAAGATTCCATTTGGTACAAAAAGGGTTAAGCAAAACAAGAGGAATACATTAAGATGTTTTTGAAATGATTGATTAAATTCCTTGTTTTAGATTTTGCAGCAGCTGAAAGCTATTAGTAAGAGCTTTCAAGTTAAGGGAGTAGATTCTTTCATGTCTGACTCTTCAGCTATTTAATTTGATAGCAGTAGATTGCATGTATTGTAAAAATCCTAAAAGTTTGGACACCTTAACCCCTGTCCTGCTGAGCCCGGATATGCTTTATTAGCCAAACAATGAAGATCCAGATCAGATGGCTTCTGACGAAGCCATCTGATCAGCATCTACATTGTTTGCCATTCAGATTGTGGATTTGTTGCAATTTTTTGCATCAAGTAATCTGATTGGTTGACAATGGGTAGTGGGTGTGGCAGATTAAAACATTCAGCAGGACAAGGGTTAAGAACTTGTTGTAGTTCGCCAAAAAAATAAAAAAATGTTTCATGATCCAGTGAGGAGTCCAATACCTGCAGTGTAGACCCTGATCAGACTGCTCCCAGAGCAGACACAAAACCAGTCTATGAGGACAAATCAGTTGGCTTTCATTAAAAGCTCATATTAACAAATAATAAATAGTCCGCCTGTCATTACTGACAATGACCAGTCATAATCACGTTTGAGATATGTTACTATTTGTGTTTTCTAAGATGGCTGAAGAGACAAATTCTAGCTCTGAACTGTGCAGATAGAGCAACAGAGACTGGAGGAAGACAGCTCTGTTGGTGATGCCTTAGCTCTGGCTTAGTGCTGTGTGCGTTTCTGCTCCGCTTCACTGATTTGTTCTGCCTCTCCACTTTGCTCTGTCCTGTGCTATTTGTACCTACGACTCTGCTGGAATGTTGAAGTCCTTGAGTTAGGCTTTGAGGATGTCCTTGTAGCGCTTCTTCTGAGCACCATGGGAGCGTTACCCCATTTCTAGTTCTCCATTGAGAATTCCTGTTAACATGGCCTGTCCATATTAACTGTGCTAGTTTCAGAAGAGTATGTACACTTTGCATCCCTGCCCTGTTCAGGACTTCCTTGTCCGGGATTCTGTCTTGCCACTTAATCTTTAAGAGTTTTCTAAGACAGCTTGTATGGAAATGATTCAGCCTTTTGGCGTGCAGTTGGTAAACTGTCCATATTTCACATGCATACAATAGTGTTGGCAGCACCACAGCTCTGCAGACTTTCAGTTTTGTGTCAAGCCTAATTCTACTTCGGTCCAAGACACTTCCACATAGTCGACCAAATGCTGCACTAGCTATGGCAATCCTGGCATTGACTTCATCATCAATGTGCACGGCTCCTGACAGTGTGCTCCCAAGGTAGGTGAACTTGTCTACCACTTGCAATCTTTGACCTTTCACTGTGATGGTGGGCTCTTTGTAAGGCTTGCCAGGTGCTGGCTGATACACTACCTCAGTCTTTTTGGTACTGATTGTGAGGCCATAGCTATAACAGGAGTCAGATACTTGATCTATACCATTTTGCATCTTCTCTTCTGTTGGAGCACCTTTTGTCATGTCACCAGCAAAGAAGAACTCATCTAGCACCTCTGTCTGCACTTTGCATTTGGCTTTTAACCTTCTGCGATAGAAAAGCTTCCCATCAAAGAGATACCTAATAGATATACCATTGTCATCATCCTGGAAAGCACCTGTGAGCATGGCAGAGAACATCATGCTTAACAGTGTTGGAGCTAGCACACAGCCTTGCTTGACTTTGTTTGTCACAGGGAATGGATCAGAAAACTCACCATCATTTTGGACCTGTGCAAGCTGCCTCACCATTGCTATGAACTTGATTGGACATCCAAACTTAATGATTTTCCAAAGACCCTCATGACTAAATGTGTCAAATGCTTTGGTAAGGTCGATAAAGGTTATGTATAGGTTCATGTTCTGTTCCTGGCATTTCTCTTGAAGCTGCCTTGGTGTGAAGATGATGGCATGTCAATTGTTCCTCTGTCTTTTCTAAACCCACATTGGCTTTCTGGTAGAAGCCCTTGTTCAAGTTGTTCATTCAGTGGTTTAAGCAGGAATCTTGCAAGGACCTTCCCAGCAATTGACAATAAAGAGATGCCATGATGATTGTCACAGTCCTGAGGGTTCCGTTTCCATTTGAATAGGTGGAAAATTGACGCAGATTCCTTGAATTCTTGAGGAATGGTTTCTTTTCTCCACATAATGTGAAATAACCCTGTCATACTGGCCTCCGTGGCCTAGTGGATAAGAGCGCTGATTCTTAATCATTAGGTCTCTCACGCTGTCAGTTCGAGCCTGGCTCGGGTCACATGTGAGATGCCAAGTTCTGCAACAGAAGGTCAGGTGTTTTTTCTCCGGGTACTCCGGTTTTCGCCCACGTATGACAAACGATTGGCTTGATATGAGTGAAATAATCTTGAAAGGGCCGTAAAACAAAAAAAAAAAATAAATAAAAAAAAACTGTCATCTTCTTTGCAACTGGAGTACCTCCTGCTTTGTAGATCTCAGCAGGTATTGAATCTGATCCTGGTGCCTTGCCAGATGCCAGAAGTTTTATTGCTTTCACTGTTTCAGTGTCCGTTGGGAACTCATCAAGCAGCGGATTACATTCAACCTGTGGTAGACTGTTGATATAGACAGCATCATTGTTAGAGGATGGCCCATTAAGAAGACTATCAAAGTGCTCAGCGCATCTTTTCAAGATGGCCTCTTTGTCAGTCAGAAGACTAGTTGAGGGGTGGTTCCGTAGCTCTGGGGACCATAAACTGTCTTTAGTGCATCAAAGAATTTCTTCATTATCCTTTCTGTCTGCAAAAGACTGGATTTCATCAGCCTTATTTCTCAGCCCGGAGTCTTGTGTTCTCTGTCAGAGTCTTGTTTGGACGGTCCTGCATATTTCTGAATAGGTGGCCTTGTTAAATACTGAGCTGGTATCACCTAGGTATGCCTTGTGTTTTTGGTGCCTCCTTCAAGGAATCCCTGGATTTCTTCGTTATTATAGCCCCGCTTTGAAAAAGTGGGGCTATATTGGATTTGCCATGTCCTTCTGT
Source organism: Lucinisca nassula (assembly GCA_963580285.1). Taxonomy (NCBI): domain Eukaryota; kingdom Metazoa; phylum Mollusca; class Bivalvia; order Lucinida; family Lucinidae; genus Lucinisca; species Lucinisca nassula. Next base: position 142,854,498 of record OY757017.1, read on the forward strand.
CATTCCGTGATTCCGTTAATTTGTGTTGGCTCCATAACTTTGTATCTGCTTAACATATTTTCATGAAACTTCACACAAATGTTAAACACCATAAGACAATGTGCAGAGCGAAGGAATTATAACTGTGGATTGCCTACTTTTGGAGTTATTGCCCTTTGAACATTTTCCGTAATTCCGTAATTCCGTAATTCCGTAATTCCGTGATTCCGTTAATTTGTGTTGGCTCCATAACTTTGTATCTGCTTAACATATTTTCATGAAACTTCACACAAATGTTAAACACCATAAGACAATGTGCAGAGCGAATAAATTATAACTGTGGATTGCCTACTTTTGGAGTTATTGCCCTTAGAACATTGAAAAATGGCAATTTTAATTGTGTCCGCTTCATAACTCGAAAACCGTTTGAGATATTTTTAGGAAACTTCACACAAATGTTAAGCACTATGAGACGATGTGCAGAGCGCAGGAACCATAACTCTGCATTGCTTATTTTTGGAGTTATTGCCCTTTGAACATTGAAAAATGGCAATTTTAACAGTGTCCGCTTCATAACTCGAAAACCGTTTGAGATAATTTCATGAAACTTCACACAAATGTTAAGCACTATGAGACAATGTGCAGAGCGCAAGAACCATAACTCTGGTTTTCGTATTTTCTGTGTGTCTGTCTGTGTGTCTGTCTGTGTCTGTTAACAATTTTCGTGTCCGCTCCATAACTTTAAAACCCATTCACATATTTTCATGAAACTTCACACAAACATTAAACACCATGAGATGGTGTGCAGAGTGCAGGAACCATAACTCTGGATTGCCTAATTTTTGAGTTATTTCCCTTTGAATATTGAAAAATATCAATTTTAGCCGTCTTTGCTCGATAACTCAAAAACCGTTTGAGATAATTTTATGAAACTTCACACAAATGTAAAGCACCATATTACGTGTGCAGAGCGCAGGAACCCAAACTCTGGATTGTCTACTTTTTCAGTTATAGGCTTTTGAATATTAAAAAATGGCAATTTTAACTATGTCCGCTCCATAACCGTTTCTGATATTTTCATGAAACTTCAAATAAATGAAAAGCACCTTGAGATGATGTGCAGAGTGCAGGAACCATAACTCTGGTTTGCCTACTTTAGGAGTTATTGCCCTTTGAACATTTAAAAAGGCAATTTTGAATGTGTCGGCTCCATAACTCACAAACCATTTGAGATATTTTCATGACACTTCACACAAGTGTAAAGCACCATGAGACAATGTGCAGAGCGCAGGAACCCTGACTCTGATTTGCCTACTTTAGGAGTTATTACCCTTTGAACATTGAAAAATGGAAGATGAAATTTAGTATAAACATGGACATTCTGGTAATGTATCATGCTCATTGAAATGAGGGACAAGTGCTCAAAACTCTTAGAGTTTTTCCAGATAATGTAAAATTTTCAACAGTTATTTCTTGTTCATAACTGTTTTCTCTGCAGCTTAAATAACTTTCTTCTCTGGCAGCGCTGAAGCGGGGCTATAGTCAGATCCTCTGACAGCTCTAGTTTTCATATGCACTACAGTAGAGGGGAAGCGTGTCCCTACAAATTGTCCCTATAGGCAGATAATCTGAAGAGAAAGTTTCACTTGTTGTTGCTCAAGTTCTCACATAACTTATGTCTTTTTTATATTGTCAGTTGAAATGGAAAGGTATTTGAATTTCAAGGATTGTAAGGTTAAGTAATTGGATATATTTAATTCTTAACTCTGTTCAAGCACTAAGCATGTTCAGCAAACAAAATTTTCGAAGTATTTTTTCATTGTTTTTCTGCGAAAATTAGAATTTAGATTACATGTGAATTGGGCAGACAATTTACAAGAATTGTCAAACCTTATTTTTTGCTGAAAAATAATGAAAAAAGAGACAGACAGTTCACATGTAATGCCAAACCTTATTGCCTCATTACGAAAACACACCCGTGCGATGGCCCTTGCACATAGGGGCTTGAAGAAATATATGGGCTGCATGATGCTTCCACGCAGAGCTGAATCCGGCCCGCACACTATTACTGGTAAACCGCTTAGAGGATCTAAGCCTGTCCAGGAACCGCGGTGCGAGGCGGACTGTCCATGCTAATAAACCCTATTGGTTTCATTGGGCGACAGGGCTTGAGATGTCATTTCATCTCAATGTTGGGTAAAAGTCCCACAAAATTTGAAGCAACGTCTCCAAAATGACCTTTACAGTGTTGACAGGGACGTTAAACTTCAAATAAAAACAAACACCGGTGCGACATAGTGCATTTTTTCACATCTCCAAAATGGCTACTTTTCTGGTGAAAATATGTGATATTTTAGTTATTTTTACTTCAAACATAGGTTGCAGGTGCTCGTTAGAACCGCCTCATTGAGGCGGTTCTAACGAGTACCCACAACCTATGTCTTGGAGCAGAAATAAGGAAAATAATGAATAGCCCCAGTTTTCTCTATATAAAGTGGGGTTTATGGGGTTATTCATTTCACGGACTTGTTCACGTGATGCTGAAAACCATGGCATATTCTCCACTACATCAAATATGACCTTTTATCCCCCTTAGAAGGCCTGTTTGGACAGAAATTTTAATTTTTTGATATTCTACTCACTATCCCCTTTAATTTGATAATTTTTTTGCCACATGACTATCTTCAGAAAAACTACGTTTTGGACCCCTACCGACTCCCTTAAGTGTAACCCTGGGGTCACAACCAAACTCCCGTTCAATATTTTATACATCTATCATTACTGAGTATATTTGCAAAATATGGTATAAATATTTTTTAAAGCTGACCTCTGTGGGGTGGGGCTCCAAAAATAAATGTGTTTTGCTCACCCACCCCTGTAAGGTAGCTACAAACCAAATTTGGATGGGTAATTGGCAAACAGTGCAGGCCCAGATCAGACACCACACAATGAGTCTACCCCTACCCATCCAGGCTTGGAGAAATAGATTGGGCCGCAAGGTACTTCCATGCAGAGCTGAAACCAACCTCACAAGGTAAACTACTAAGAAGGTCTAACCCTGCCCAGGCAAAGTGGTGCAAGTCAAACCGTCCATGCATATAAACGCTTTTGGTTTCATTTGGCAGCAGGGCTTGAGATGTCATTTCATCTCAATGTCAGGTAGAAGTCCCACAAAATTGGAAGCAATGTCCCCAAAATGACTTGAATTATGTTGACAGGGACGTGAAACCTAATTTCAAAGAAACAAACACTGTTTACAAAACTTTCAGCCATTTTCCAAATAAATTTTGAAGAAAACACAAGCTGACACCATTAAATTTGGAAATGGACATATGCTATATATAAGGTGGAAGATTCCTTTCTGTATAAAATGGGTTAAAGTAATAGTAGAAGATAGAGAGACCGAAGTCCTTGAACTAAATCACTTTCCATTGTTGAAAAATTAGAACATAAATACTGGTGGTGTGAATTTAGTAAAATAATTCAGAGTGTGACTTTAAATATCCTATTAAGCCTGTCAACAAGCTGACAATGATCTCCCAGGCATTTAACTCTGATCTCTGAACATAACTCCCAGCACCACTGGCATTTTCGGCATAAGTTTAATTTGTAGGTCCAATGTGGTCTTCGTACCTTTATAGTGGTCCAAAGTAGATAAAATTGGTATCAAAATAAACATGGGCATCTTATCTCCACAATGAGACCTATTGTCCTTTTCTAAACCGTGTACTTTTTGCACCAGGGCAACTCAAATACCACCAGGGTCAGTTACATTTTGATTTATCTGGATCGCGATATATTTTAGCAGTTTTTGACTTCGTTCACTGTGCCACAGATACGGAGAGTGAAAACCCGGCTTCATTTATGAGGAGTAATCATTTGAATGTCATAAAATTGCTTTCTTACCAACATACATTGCAAACTCATATCATAAAACTGTGATTTCCAGACTTCAGTAGAACCAAAGCCATTTTCACGCACTTGGTGACTTGTTTACATAAAGCGCCTCAATGACGTGGAATGACATGCCAAAATTAAAGCGACCTCTGATAATGGCGCGAAAATTAAGGGACGTAACTACGCAAAACGATGTTTTTTGTTCTTCGTTCTATTCTAGAGAAGACTGTAAAATCTTCTAAATGCGCGAGATAAGAGCATCCAAATTATTTCCATCACTTATTATAGTAAATTGTTATTAGCTTCCGATGAATACAGATTTTTTTACCTCAGCAGGATTGTCAGGATCGACTGGTTTTGGTCGATTGTAAGAAGGACGGCGGTGTATCATTTTGAGAATGCTTACAGTAACTTACTCATTTGCATACCGTATGCTAAAACTAGATTCAGCCAAGAAATTCCACAAACGTTCATTTTTCTGTTTAATATTTTGTATTTTATTATTTTTCAAACATTAAATTAGGAGTTATTCTTTAGTTGCATCTTACATCTTTATTTTAATAAATAACCAATGGTAAATCACGAGGAAGACAACAACAAAAAAGAGGCTCCATTGGGGGTATTTGGATATTGTTTGGAGTGTGTAAAACTATTACTACATGCGATTTATTCCGTTAATGCTCTCTAATGGACCTATGTCTATAAAGTGACAAAATGCGGCCTCAAATGCAAAAATATCCAATTTAGCCCAGGCTGAAAGAATGACAGAATAACAGCTTGCTGGAAGACTGGTCTCATCTCTGAATAGGGATGAAACCACATTATTTAGGAAAGTGATAAATTCATGGCAAATCTAAAAAATGTGGTCTCACTCCTATATAGAGAAGAAAGTCTGGTCTCACCTCAAATAACATACTAAAAGTCTGGGCTGAACGAATGTGGTCTCATCTCTATATAGGGATGAGACCACATTATTAAGGAAAATGATAAATTCATGGCAAATCTAAAAAATGTGGTCTCACTTCTATATAGAGAAGAAATTGTGGTCTCACCTTAAATCACATACTAAAATCCTGGGCTGAAGGAATGTGGTCTCATCTCTATAGGGATGAGACCACATTATTTAGGAAAATGATAAATTCATGGCAAATCTAAAAAATGTGGTCTCACTCCCTATATAGAACAGAAAATGTGGTCTCACCCTAAATAACATACAAAAAGCCTGGTCTGGGACGAGACCACAATATTTAGGAAAATGATAAATTCATGGAGAAGAAAAAAGCCTGTGCTGAAGGATTGTGGTCTTAATAATTTTGTCACCCATTAAAAAAACTTAAGTTGATCCCTATTATTATTAGACATGCTACATACACGGAATGAATCTAATTTTGATAATGATTAGGGCCCAATTATTCTGTATGTTAATTAGGATATATACTGCGCATCCCTCTAAAATGAATCCAGAAATCCCATTGGTGGAAGCTAAATATCTTGTAGTGCTTTAGAATGCTTACAGCACCCTTCAAAAATTTATGAATGAATGGTCACGTTGTCTCTTTGATCCAAGATAGTAGACGCTTGCATATTCGTACCGCCCAGAGAGCTAAATTTTGCATTAGATTGTAAAATGTAGACATTTTACAGAATTTACCGTCATCATCAAATGAACAGTATCTCTAGTTAAGTATTTGGTTAAAGATAAATTGGAAATCACAATGAAATATAGTTGCCAAGTCATGCAAATTAGAGAAAAACTGTTGCTACCCCCTTGCACTAGAAAGCAAAATGGCGGAGGAGAAGCGGAAAAATTTCCATACACTACCTCAGTTTATCCGATCCTAGCCAACCATCCTTCTGTCTAGTCTATCATTTTTCTTTGTGATATTAGAGATGAGATATTGAAGTTTGTGGACCTTATTTGGTGTGATTCACCTTCTTATAAGGCAGGGGACCACATTGGACCTACAAATTAAACTTTTACCGCATTTTCTTCAACTTCAACAACTAAAGCAATCAAAAACATTTCTTTTCTAAAGCAAAAGCTTGTTTTTGTCAAAAACATTTGCAACATACTTGAGCTAGATATTTCTCTTAATTTTGAAGACAGAATCATGTTGGTATTTCAGGATGCAAAAATGTGACTGGGGTGCTCTGCTAGGCAGTCACAATTGTTTGACTAGGGTGCTCAGACCAATTTTGAATCACTCAGTCTGTGTGTGAGAATTCGGGTTTAACGTCGCTTTCAACAATTATGTCCCCCCACCCGAAAGGGAGGGGGACATATTGGTTTTGGTGCGGATCCTGTCGGCGTCGGCGTCAGCGTCGCCTCTTGTCTGCACTTTATCTCTTGAATGGATGGATGGATTTTGATTAAACTTACACAGATACACCATTGGGAGGGGGAAAAGTACTGATTAGATTTTGGTTACCTTGACCTAATTTTCAAGGTCACAGGGCTGAAACCATTGTCAAATTTTAGACCAAAAAAGCTTGTCTGCACTCTAACTCCTGAACCAATGGAAGGATTTGGTTCATACTTGATACATTATATCAGTGGGATGGTCTTAAGAACTGCTTAGCTTTTGGTGACCTTGACCTAATTTTCAAGGTCACAACGGGAGTTAGACTTTTAAAAATTGGCTTGTCTGCACTCTTTCTCCTGAACCAGTGGATGAATTTTGATCAAACTTGGTACATTATATCAGTGGGCTGGTCTTAAGAACTGATTAGATGTTGGATTTGGTTCATACTTGATACATTATATCAGTGGGATGGTCTTAAGAACTGATTAGATGTTGGTGACCTTGACCTAATTTTCAAGGTCACCACGGGACTTAGACTGTTGAAAATTGCCTTGTCTGCACTCTATCTCCTGAACCAGTGGATGGATTTGGTTCAAACTAGGTACATTATATCAGTGGGCTGATCTTAAGAACTGATTAGATTTTGGTGACCTTGACCTAATTTTCAAGGTCACAGGGCTGAAAAAGTAAAAGTAAAGGGTAAAAGCAGAATTTGAAATAATGAGTGTGGTGGGGGGACATCTGTTTTCTTAGAAAACAATTCTAGTTTTTCAGTCATATCACGACGTTGTCTGGTTGTGACAGGGAGCTCAATGCTCACTTTTATAGTGCTGCCTCACTGAAGTATCATGTCCCAGACACATAACATGATACCACACCCAGTCACATTATCCTGACACTGGGTCGACCAGTCCTAGCTCTACCCCGTAAATCTGAGTGCCAAGCGAGGAGCAGCTAGTACCATTTTTAACGACTTTGGTATGTCGCGGCCCGGGATCAAACCCGTGACCTCCCGTTCCCCGGAGCGGACACTCTACCAACTGAGCTATCGGGGCCGGTGAATCACTCAGTCAGGACACCCAATCACTCTGTGTAAAGGGGCCTTTACCCTCACCATGCGAAGCCCAAATATATCCATTTTTTGGAAACAGTATAGAACCACACCAGCTGGCTTCTCAGAAGCCAGCTGATCAGGATCTGTACTGTTTTTCAGTCTGCTTGTGAATCCATGTCAAAATTGAAATGACTGAAAATCAGGGAGGCACATGGCATATTGGTGAGAGTGAAGCTGCGATATCATGGAAACTGCTTTGCGAAAATATGGTACAACAACCTAAACCTTTGAACCTGTTGATCTTGCAGAACACAAGGAACCAGTGTAGATCCAGATCAGATGGCTTCTCCCATCTGAGAAGCCATCTGATCTGGATCTATATTATGTTTGTCATGCAGTTTATGAATTATAAACAAATACACTTTATCAAGTTATTTGATTGGTGGATGGTCTATAATGGGTTTGGCTAAATTAATGTTTTCAGCAGGATAGGGGTAAGGTTCTCTGAATGTTCCAAATGACTAACAATGCAAATACAGTAAAAATTGTTTTTTATCCAAGAAAAAAACAACACCTAATTCAGGGGCCAGTTGTTCAAAACTAACGATGTCGTTAGTTAATGTATCGTTAAAACTTTGATCATTTATTATGGCAAATATGCTAATATTTTTGCTGAAAAAATGGGAGCAGGTTTTGCAGATGCAAAAGCTGCTCACATTTTCTCAGCAAAAATACCAAAATTTTGGATATTGAACTTGCTAGAACACTTAACAATATGACCACTAATGAGCTTGTTAAGCTAACGATGCTTTGAACAACTGGCCCTAGGTGTTTATCAGTCCCAAAATAGGCTAACTTTATTTTTTTATAACATTGTTGTAAAATTATCTGACCACAAATAGGACTGCTTGTGGACACTCCCAATGATGGTCTAATGTAGGAAGTTTACTGTATTACTCATGTTAGCATCAGGGCTTGGAACCAACTGAACATTTGAGTATTGGTTAACCTCTTAGACGCTCTAAACCTGCTCAGGCAAAATAGTGTGAGTCGGACTGTCCCGTAAATTCTAGTGGTGTTTTTGTGGGGAATAGGACTTGTGATTCATTTCATCTCAGTGTCAGGTAAAAGGCCCACAAAATCAGAAACAGTATTTACAAAATGACCCAAATAGTGTTGATGGTGATGTAAAACCTCAACACAAACAAACTCTGTTAGCCTGTAGAAGATACATAGTTTTGCCAAGTTTTGGACAAGGATAGGTAATCAGGATTAGTAAGATTTCTTCATTCACTCTTGTGCTGCTGAATAAATAAATTTAGCCACACCCATTGACCTGCTGAATATTTATATAGGCCACACCCACTACTGGCTATCAACCAATCAGATTACTTGATGCAAATTATTGCAACAAATTCATGAGCTGAATGACAAACAGTGAAGATCCTGATCAGATGGCTTCTTCAGAAGCCATCTGATCTGGATCTTCATTGTTTGAGAGATAAGGCTAATCTGGGCTCAGCAGGACAAAGGTTAATAAGTATATTTGCCAGTATTTGAAACAGATGTCAACAACACAAATATGGAGTGTTTGCCCTTAAATTTATCATTGCTTCCTTTTTCTAGAACTCTCAACAACAAAAAAAGAGTATGAATGGCTGATAAGTCATAACCACAACAACTTACCATACATACCCACAGCACTTGAACAGATCTGGATTTGTTTGTTTGTATTGGAGTTCAATGGCCCACTGTTTTAGTTCATTTTTGAGTGGGTCAGTTACCTATCCACATTTTACCTGGGCAGGCTTGTACATAAGCGGTTAACCAGTACAGAGCATATTCTTTTGCCATAAACTGACAACTGCCCTTCTTAATCAGCTGAAAGGAGAGAATGACCGTAGAAACGATTTCATGACAAATCTCAACTAAAGAAACCCGCATCTTCCTGATCACCAGTCAGACACGCATTCCACTGAGCTACCTAGGCTAGCAAAGTAAAGCTGGATCTAAACTGTTTGTTTGACTCAGTATACACCATCGAATAAACCTTGTACCGAAATGATCCTTAGTATTGTGACAGACATCCTAACCAAATAGCGCAGACCCAGACTGCTCCTGAATGAGCAATCTGATCAAGTTCTACAAAACATGTTGTGCAGACCCAGATCAGACTGCTCCTGCAGTCTGATCTACGCTATATGCCATTCCATCTGCACTGGGACTCCTTGTTGGATAATGAAAAGAATTGTTCCAATTTAACCCATTTAGTACCAGAAACCCCAAAACGGGTACCCTGGGAAACAGTGCGGCTGCAGAATGTGGTGTCTGATCAGGGCCTACACTGTTTGCTTAAAGTTCAGCCATTTTCCTAATCAATTTTGGAGAAAACACAACCTGACACCCCTAAATTTTAAAATGGACTCATGCTATATACAAGGAGGAAGATTCCATTTGGTACAAAAAGGGTTAAGGAGAATTACAGCAAGTCTTAAAGCGTCTGAATTTATAGGATATTATGGTATGTTCAGCGTCACAAAAATGGGAATGGCCAAACAGTGGAGTCCCAGAATGCCTGTGGTTTGGAACCATTGTGTAGACAGCCAGTTTGCTTAACCCTTATCCTGCTGAACACAACAACCCTAACCTAAATTTCAAACAGTGTCTGAAGAAACCATCTGATCAGGATCTACAGTTTGTCATGAAGTTTGTGAATTGAACAAAATTATTATATCAAGTACAGTTGACTCTCGTTATCTCGACCCCGCTTATCTCGACCCTATCGCTTATGTCGAACCGATTTCTAAGTCCCGTACATTTCCCCTATATATTTATTGTATTTCAACTTCACATGTGTCGAACTACTGTTAAGTTGACACTTCGGCTATCTCGCCCATCATTTTCAGTCCCTGAATGTATTTTTTCACTGTTTTTACTACTGCGTATCTCGAACCGGGATTCTTGACGTAACGAAAAAAAAAAAAAAAAAAACATGCATCCGGCCCTTCAATTTTGTAATAGGCCTTTAGAAAACAATTCATCAATACTCACAATGGTGTTAATTATCCAATTTGTCCAGGTGTGTTTGCAATTAAAATTAGCACACACAATACCTTTTCGGCTACTAAGAAAATCATGTGCGTGTAATAAAGACTGACACACCGTGCTCAACCTTTAATCTTACACCGTCTCGTGTCAATGATTTGCAAGATTTCGGTGATAAAAAGCGGCGTTTTCTTTCTTGCAGAAATGTCAAAAAAAGTGACAAAAGTTGTGATAATCTCGGCGTGTTAAAAACGCAGTTGTTCGGAACAATTCACATGTATTATTGTTAACCCGTCTGTTTCTTAACCCATGCAAATCCATGTACAAACAGTGTGGATCCAAAAGGGATGGCTCATAACGAGCTTTCGCGGCAGGACCTAAACTGTTGGCCATAGTGAGGGTTAATCAGTTAGAGGGGAGATGAGTAAAACTACTGTATGACTTATAGCATGTACTGCTCTCCGAAGTAATATAAGCGTTGCATTCAAGGGCGGGAACCAGTCTGTTTAGTATCTAACTATATTTAGCGCATTTGGAAACCCAGATTTGTAGGAATTTAAAAGACAACAAAATACGTGAGAAATCTATCAGTTTTATTTATTTATTAATTTGTTCATAAACGCTATACTCTGACAAGCTCCAGTACTTTCATAAACAAGTTTTAAAAACTCAGTAAACCGTTCATGTAAGAATTACCAAGAATACCAAGCATATCACGGCAAACAATGTGTTCTGACATACATGTGACGTCACACTTTGGTTATCTCGTACTACGGATAACTCATACTTTTTATCGGGTCCTGTGAGGTTCGAGATAACGAGAGTCGACTGTAATTTGAATAGTGAATAGTGAAAAATACATCACGAAAACATGCCTATATAATTTTGACCCCCCTTGAACCCCACTTTTATATAGTAAAACTGGGGTTTACTGGGGTAAACCTTATTTTTCTTATTTCGGCTCTAAAATATAGATTGCGGTGAGGCGGTTCTTACGAGTACCCGCAATCTATATTTTGAGGTGAAATAAGAAAAATATCACAATTTTTCATCTGAAAATTGTTGATTTTTTGGCAATAAAGTTTACAATGTATTTGTATAGGCACATTTTAGTAATGAGGTGTGGCAAAATTAACTCATTCAGCAGGATAACGGTTTAAGTGCTAACAATGCCTTTTTCTGAAAAAAATAAGGCTTGGCATTACAGGTGAAGATGATTCACTTGAAATGTCAACCTTTTTTTCTCATAATAAATAAGGGGAAAAAATATACTGTCAGTGGTCTGCTATTCAATTTTATGTAGTGGCCTAACTTAACGATAAAATTTACAATATATTTTGTTTGAATTGAGGTTTAACATACCTGTCAATACTGTATAGGTCATTTTGAAGGTGTTGCTTCCAATTTTGTGGGGCTTTTACCTGACGGCCTCAGTAGCTCAGTTGGATGTGGGTCTGACTGGCAATCAGGACATGGTTTCGATACTTACCGGGGTTGCCAACATTCTTTCGTGGAGATTGATCATAAAATCTTTTCTGCGGTCATTCTCTCCCTTCGCTGATTCAAGAAGGGCAGTTGTCAGTTTCTGGCAAAAGAATGTGCACTGTACTGGTTAACGACTTACGTATAAGCCTGCCCAGGAAAAGTGTGGATAGGTAAAAAACGACCTAAATAATGTTGACTGGGCAATTAAGCTCCAAAACAAACCAACAAACGTTTACCTGACATTGAGATGAAATGACATCTTAAGCCCTGCCACCCAATGAAACAATATGATTTAAATGCATGGAGGAGCCGACTCACACCATTTTGCCTGGGCAGGCTGACACCTTCATAGCCGTTTACCAGTACTCATGTGCGATCAGTTTCAACTCTGTGGAAGCACCATGCAGCCCAGTCCTGATGGGCAAGGGGCTCTTTCAATATATATAAAAACACTCCAAACTGGATACCAGTAAAATTTGAAATAGACCTGTCCATAGCGCCCATGTGTCATCGATAGGTTAAAATGATTTTTCTAAATTTTAGTATAAATACAATATTTTTTGTTGACATTTGTGGTAATGATCACATACTTCAGATTAATGGATCTGATAATAAAAAAAAATTAATAAAAAAAGATATGAGCCTTGTTGTGGGAAAAAACTTTCTGTGAACATAGAGATCAGCTTTTATGACTGTTCTATATTTTCTTTTTGGGAAATAATAATTAAGACTTGTACTTAAGGTGGTTGGGAACACCTGGCAGATTTTTCTGCCAATTTTCAAAAGTAGACAACTTTCAGGACTTACCATTCACTTTTCTATAAGCCCTATCCCACTGAAAAAGGAGTCTACTCTTAAAGGAAAGAATTTGCTCCTCAGGAGCAAATTCTTTCCTTTAAGAGTTGACCCCTATTGACATGGGAGACTAAAATACTTTTGCAGGAGTTGCCTCCCCTGAAGGTGTTCCCATTTCCCTTAAAGGGCAAGATTTCGTTCTTGTCAGAATGCAGTCACCTAAGCCTTGTCGTAGACAAGTATTATCAGATAGGTTTCTGTTTATGTGCAATGGGTTATTAATTATTGACAAATTTAAATAGACAGTAGGTTAAGATATGGAACATTTTTTTTTTCCGCCTTCTGGTGTTTAAATCTAGAACGTGATTGTACTGATTTTCACCCAACAAATTGGAACATTACTGTTAACCTTGGTCAGACTGCTTCTAATGCTTTTTATTGTTCTGTCTGGTCATTTTTCAGTCGATTGTTTATCAGTCAACCCAAAGTTATATACACAAGAATAGTTATGTTGCTGCTGTCCTGTCACTATCACTGTCTCCCACGCAAATAGGGTTTATACAAAATCTAGGTACCCTAATGATCCTAAGTATTGGGACAGACAGACCTAAGCAAACAGTGCAGACCCAGATTAGACTGCTCCTGAAGGAGCAGTCTGATCAGGGTCAACACTGTTTGCCATTCAGTCTGCACATTTTGGACTCTGTGCAGGATCATGAAACAAATTCATTAAAATTTTAGGAGAATTACAGCAAAACCATAACCCATTGCATACGGGAAACCCCTAAAGGGACACCTGGGCAAACAGTGCCAGCCAAGATCAGATGCCGCAGAACGCGGCATCTGATCAGGGCCTGCACTCATCTGATCAGGGCCTGCACTATTTGCTGACAGAATTTTCTGTCAAAAATAGAATAAAAGCAAAAAATAGGCCTGACACCCCTTATATGACAAATGGACTTGTCCAACATATAGCAATGGAAGAGTCCATGAGTATACAGTGGGTTAAGGTTTTGGATTTACAGTTGTGCTAATCTTTTCATAGTGATGTGAATAGTGCAGTGTAGGAGGGACTGTTATCTGTAAATTCGTATATTAGGACATTGGCTGGCAGTGTAGACCCAGACCAAATGCTGTAAAATGCATCATTTGATCAGGTTCTACACTGTTTGGTAAGGAATTAAATGGTGTAATCAAAACAGTAAGTCAGGGCCATTTTCCCCAGCTTAGAATCGGAGACGAGCGATCCACTTGAGTGCTATCAGTGATTTGATTGTTATACATGATTCAGAAATAAATGATATATTCAGTAATTTCTGTAGAATTTAACCTTATCCTGCTGAATACATTCATTTAGCCACACCCATTTCTGACAACCAACCAATCAAATTACTTTACATTATTATCAAGCAATTTTGCCCACCAATCATTTCACTTTTCTGTTTGACAACCGCTTTCAGCCTGAAAATACACGATGTGAGATTTAATTATACCCCCCTGCATACGAAGTATGCTATGGGGTATATAGTTTTCGTCCTGCCGTTTGTCAATCCGCACTAACAAATGTATAGTTAGGTGGCTATGTAAATGGACAGAATCAATGTAAGTCAATGGGATTTATTCCATTAGACACCAAAAATACTTCTTTTCTGTGGCTAAAAGAAGCCACTTAGTATCGATCCTGCCAAAAATAGCCACATAAGTATACATCCGTGAGAATGTCCGTCCGTGTGTCCAGCTTTCAGTCTGTCCATCCGTTAACATTTTGTTTAAAGTTTTACGTCAAAGTTTCTAAGAGATTGTATTTTCTGAACCCTTTGATAGATTTAGTTGATACTTACACTGAAGTTACATACTGGTCTAAAGATTTCATTGATGCATGTCCCACACCCCATAGTGACCTTGAGGTCAAGGACACAGACTCAGAAATTTTACATTTGGTTAAAGTTTTATGACAATGTTTATAGATCCCTGTATGTCCTAAACTCAAAGACAAATCCAATTGATACTTACATCGATCTTACATACCAGTCCAAATATTTCATTGATGCATACCCCACCCTGCTGCTTCAGTAACATTGATGCCCCCACCCCTTCAGTAACTTTGATGCCCTCAATCCCTTGGTCCATATAAAAATTCTATCTTTGGTTTAGCTTTTACAAGCACATTTATAGATTCTTATAGCTTCCATATTACATACAGATAAGCTCTAAAGATATATTAGAGGGTGGCGCTGGCCTGGGGTATACGTGACCTACTAGTCGCTTTCTCTAGTTAATAATGCTATACCATGATATGTGTCTTTATCTTTTAGGAACTTGAATCACTATGTGAAGGTTTGGAAGGAAGGTCCAGTAATCCTGTGGCTGTTCTGTTTGATGCCCTCTGTCACCCAGATGCTGACCTAGGGGCAGATAATCCATCTGTCTTAGAATGGAGACTGGAAGAGGAACATGCCATAAATCATGTTGTTCTGGGCAAAGTGCGGCCCGGTGGAGCCTGGCAGGTACTGAAACTCATTTTAGCTCTTCAGGTTAACAAGAGAAATAAACCTTGAACTCATAAGATGCCAATCACAACTATTGTTGCTTGTTTTGTCGTCTGCAAGTTACTATAAAAGTCATTTTTGCAAACAGTGTGGATCCAGATCAGACTGCTCCTCTAGGAGCAGTCTGATCTGGGTCCACACTGTTTGCCTGTATGCAAAATTATTTTTTTTTTTTAAATTGCAAAAAGATTGAGCGTAAGACATAAGCAGACAACATTTTCAGATCTAGTTTTTCTAAGTGTCTTAAGGGTTAATATGGAGAAAAGTGGGGTTTACAGGGGTATATATTGTTATTCTCATTTCTGCTCAAAGACATAGATTGTGGGTA
This sequence comes from Lucinisca nassula, assembly GCA_963580285.1. Lineage (NCBI taxonomy): Eukaryota > Metazoa > Mollusca > Bivalvia > Lucinida > Lucinidae > Lucinisca > Lucinisca nassula. The sequence goes on from OY757017.1 coordinate 142,869,933, forward strand.
CTGGTTAGAACCACCTCAATGAGGCAGTACTAATGAGCACCCACAACCTATGTTTTGAGCAGAAATAAGAGAATAAAAAATTTTATCAATTGCATGGATGTGTTATAATTAATTATGGTATACCCCTGTTTTGGTGTCTTCATAGTTCCATATCTTGTAGATTTTCACTGCACACAGATCGGGTGCACACTAACTGATCATGAAATAAATTCTCAGAAATTGAACCCATTGTATATGGGAAAAGGTCCGAGCCACCCCCCCCCCATCCCCATCGGGACTAGAAGAAATAGATTGGGCTGCATGATACTTCTGAGTACTGGTAATCTGCTAAGAGGGTCTAAGCCTGAGTAGGACTTCCCTACATATAAACCCTTTTGGTTTGTTTGGGCGGCAGGGCTTGTGATGTCATTTCATCTCAATGTCTGGTGAAAGTCCCACAAAATTGGAAGCAACGTCTCCAAAATGACCTTAATTAGTGTTGACCGGGACATAATATCTAAATTCACACCTAAAAAACATATTAGCCATTTTCTGAAAAAAAAAAAATCCGAAAATAATGTAACACCTCTAAAGTTAAAATACATTTGGATAACATGTCTGTTTGACATAGTGCATCCTCTGTCCATTAAAATAGGCCCCAACAGAGTCATCCCAAACAGGTCCCAGGGTTGTAAAACATTCTATATGCCTACCTTTAATGAGCATGAAATTTTTTCTGCTCAATATTATTTTAGTATTTGGGAGCCAGATATGTGTGTACATAAAAATTTGGGTATGAAAAATCTTTTTTGCTGTGCTTATTATAATATATAAGAGCAATGCCAGTTTCACCAAAGTAGAAGTTGTGCATGAATCTTAGAGCAGTCATGATAGGTTGGGGCAGTTCGGGTGTTGTCAGTATATATCAAATCTGCTGAGCATACAAGAAGATTAAGTAGAGCACCTTTGATATGCTTTAAATAAGCAGAGTAAATTGTTCACCATACCTTTGTCATTGTGAGTTTTAACTACTTGCTTTAACCCATTGCCATGCAGGAAACCCCTAAAGGGGTACCTTGGCAAACAGTCCAGGCCCAGATCAGACGCCATGTTATGATCAGAAGCCGCAGAATGCGACATCTGATTAGGGACTGCACTATTTGCTAGCAGAATTTTCCATCAAAAATACAATAAAAACGAAAGAATAGGCCTGACACCCATTATATGACAAATGGACTTGTCCAGCATATAGCAGTGGAAGAGTCCCCTAGTATACAATCGGATAACTTATTGTTAGTCCAAAGGTATAGCTCCACCTGCCAATGTGAATGAAATTAATTAACTATACAGGGATTTTCCTAGTGCAATTTTGGGGCCAGTAATTGGCCCCTATTTTTCCCAATTTAGAGACAGATATTCCCAAATTTTATAATAAATTTCCCAATAGGTCTACTCCGGAAAATGCAAATTTTGTAACCTGTAGAAATTAGGCTTTCAGTGTTACATCACTTAAAAGTTACCAACACGTTTATAAAATCCTGAAAATTAGAATAAAATATCTCAATGGGTTTGGGAGAAATGGCAGTTTAAATTTGGATAATTCCAAATATGGTCATTGGAGAGAAAAATATTAATGTTTTCATAAACAACAACAAACTTATAGATGTAAGCTCATAATTTCAAAGGTATATCATTTAAGCAAGTGTCTGCCAAATATCAACAAATTTAGATAAGAAATAGTAATGTTATGCATTTTGTAATATAGTGCCCCTTTGGAATCAAGTATGATAAAATTGCTCATCTACAAGCTACGCATTTTGCTATATGTTCTTTATATTTTTGAATGACTGTAACTCTGGAAGTATTGGTGATATCAACTTCAAATTTTCAGTATTTCTTAGTTTTAATGGAGGACACAAAATGTATGAAATTTCAAAGACCTAGATAAACAAATTATGAAGTTGGCAATTTCCGGATAAGCCCTATTTCTGATGTTGTGCTACATTTTGATAAAAATTTCATGAAAATTGAACCAAAATTGACAAAGTTACAGCTGATTTCAATTCCCAACAATAAGTATTAGCGAGCTGTTTTTCCCAAACCCAGCGGCCCCTGGACCCTGATTCTGAAGGGTAGGAAAATCCCTGCAGTATAGCTTATGTAGATTAGCTCATATATGCCTAGCATTCCAAAAATGATACATTGGAAAACATTGTAGACCCAGACCAGATCTGGATCTTCACTGTGATTTGGTGACTTTATAGGACTAAATCACATCAAATAATTTAATTTGGTTGTTTGTGTTGGGTGTGGCAAAATTAATTTATTCAGCAGCATAACGTGGGTAAATTGATTCTAGAAATAAACTCTCCTTAAAATAGATGTATAAACCTATTTGCTGATTGTTTACCCAAAAGTATGATCTGAATCAAAGAGTTGTGCTGCTAATGTCAACTTTCTTACAGTTATTTATATCCTCACTATTTTTGTCACTGTGCCATTAGAGTACCGTGTATAGAGGGTTATCTGTAAAACCTGGACTGGACTGAAGTGCTGGATTCGGCAAATGGTTAGACTCTTGATCAGGTGTCCCGGAAAGCAGTGTTTGATCAGTGTCTACCCTGTTTGCTTACATAAGTACAAGTCCTCATCCCAAGCCTATTCTCAGTGACAGTTGGCCCATCAGTGCTGTATGAACAACTTTGAATGAACTAAGAAAGATAACTACTGAATCAAGTAAAAAGTTTGGAATACAGAGTTCTGTTTCTTACATTGTAATACACCCAATTATAAATTAACCCTTGTCCTGCTGAGCACGGATATGCCTTATCTTTGAAACAATGTAGATCCAGATCAGATGGCTTCTGAAGAAGCCATCTGATCAGGATCTTCATTGTTTGCCATCCAGTTTATGAATTTGTTGCAATAATTTGCATCAAGTAATCTGATTGGCTGATAATCAGTAATGGGTGTGACATAATTAAATTTTCAGCAGGACAAGGGTTAAACTCATATGAATGCCCAGTATCAAATGAAAAGGACATTGACAAACAGTGGGGACCAAGATTAGATGCTGCAGTATGTGGCATGTGATCAGGGTCTAGACAGTTTGCTAAATGTTGAAGAATTTGTTTGTACAAAACTTACAGCAAATTAAATAGTTTAAATACCCCAAAAATTGGAAATGGATTTGTCTCAAGCTATTTTGTGAACATTACTACAGTGATACTCTGCTATTAAGGGAAATACATACACTTTGCAGATTTTTCTGCCATTTTTCAAAGGAAACATCTCCCGGGACTTCCTGTGTGCTTTTCTATGAACTCTGTCCCACAGAAAAAGAGGTCTACTCTTAAAGGAAAGAATTTGCTCCTTAGGAGCAAATTCTTTCCTTTAAGAGTAGACTCCTATTGACATGGGAGACAAAAGAAAAACTTTTGAAGGAGTTGCCTCTCCTGAAGATGTATCCATTCCCCTTAAGACCACCTAAAAGTGAGACCATTTCTGCTTTTAAATATAAAGCGTATTTAAAAGGTCTCTTTCTTTGCACTTGCTGCATTCAGTGGCCTCTAGTAGAAGGCCACCTTTGGAACTCAAAAGTGGTCTTTAAGAACACTTTTGAACCATCTCAATGGTGGTCTTATTTTAGGATTTTGATTAACAGAATTTTTTCAACTGTATTTTTACCAGTGTCTAGTGATTGTTCCTGTCTTGTAGAAAATGGATGGCAGTATGCAAACATTGAGTTTGAGTCGCTGGATGGAACTCCCAGATCTTCCATTCCATGACTGGCTCAGGAAACATAAAAGGTATGGAAATACACTACAACTTTGTCCTGCTGAATAAATTAATTTTGCCACACCCATTGCTGGCTATCATCAGATTGCTTGATATAATTTGCTCAGGAAAGATAAACAGTTGGAATAGTCTGCAACAGCTTATCCCTTGTCCAGCTGAATGAATTAATTTTGCCACAACCGCTGCAGACTACCAACCAGTCAGATTACTTAATATAATTGGCTCAGAAAATATAATCAGTATTGCAAAACGCTACAACAACTTACGGCCCCCGCCCATCGGGGCTTGAAGAAATACATGGGCTGCATGTTGCTTCCACGCAGAGCTGAAACCGACCCGCACATGAGTACTGGTAAACCACTTAAAGGATCTAAGCCTGCCCAGGCAAAGTGGTGCGAGTCGGCCCGTCCATGCTTATATTGGTTTCATTGGGCGGCAGGGCTTGAGATGTCATTTCATCTCAATGTCCGGTAAAAATCCCACAAGATTGGAAGCAACGTCTCCAAAATGACCTATACATTGTTAACGGGGACGTTAAACCTCAAATCAGACAAATACAACAACTTAACCTTTGTCCAGCTGAATAAATTAATATTGCCACACCCATTACTGAGTTTCATCCAGTCGAACGTACTTGATATTATGTATTCATTCAATTCATAACTGATTGAAAGTGTAGATCCTGATCTCTTATCCTGTCTAAAAAAATACTGAAAAATCAAAGCACTGAGAGTACCGGTGGATCTGTTGTCTCTGAGTGGAGACTGGGAAAATAGTGCTAGACTAAGACTTAACCTGTAACTCTTAAATCAAGTTTTTATGCAAAAAGTGTATATCCTGATCAGATGCCTTCAGTGGCATCTGATATGGATCTACACTGTCAAGCCCAACCCATGGTGTAGATAACACCCTTATGCATCAATATGAATAGCAAGGCTGATTTCTATAAATAAATACTACCTGGATTTCTTACGAATCAGTGATATTCACATGGACTTTAGCACTGAAGAGCTTCTGTGCTTTGTAACTCTGGGTTGACCAACATTTCAAATCCAGTTTTTCTTGGTATCTTAAGGGTTAAAGAGCACCCACGACCTATGTTTGAAGTATAAATAACGAAAATATCATGAATTTTCATCAGAAAACATCACTTGAACAAGTCAGTGAAATAAAGACCCCCCTCTAAACCCCACTTTATAAAGAGAAAACTGGTTTACAGGGGTAAACATCATTTTCCTTACTTCTGCTCCAAGAATAGGTTGTGGGTACTCATTAGAACCACCTCATCGAGGCAGTTCTAACGAGCACCCAAAACCTATGTTTGGAGTAGAAATAAGAAAAATATCCAAAATTTTCATCAGAAAAATGATCTTTTTTGATGTATGAAAATGCAATATATCACACGGGTGTGTTAGAGTAATGTAAACCTTTTTGTAGGCAGGAAAGAATGCACTATGTTTCACAGATGTGTCATCATAATGGTTTCAGAATCAGTAAGGCACCACAGTGCATGTGATTTGTCTGCTGGGCTTATTGTTTAGAGAGAGAAGGCTTGACAATCGTAATGGATGGTTCACATAAAATCTGAAGCTATTAAGCCTTGGTGCCTTTGAAAAATAATAGAAAAAAAAAATGTATAAGCAAGTGTGTTTGTTCGCAAGCTTTGCTATATTTTTGTTTAACCCATTTTGTACCAGAAACCCCAAAACGGGTACCTTGGCAAACAGTGCAGGCCCAGATCAGACACGTGGCGTCTGATCAGGGCCTCCACTGTTTGCTAAAAGTTCAGTCGTTTTCCAAATAAATTTTGATGAAAACACAACCTGACATCCATAAATTTTGAAATGGACTCCTGCTCTATATAAGAAGGAAGATTCCATTTGGTACAAAAAGGGTTAAAATGTGTACATGTTATTAGAATTCCTGAGTGATCCCATTTTGCAAACGTTAGCTAAATAGTTACTGCAAATAAAGGGGAATAGTTTTCATTATGTGTGTTTGGCATTCATTTTTATGTGATCATATAAGTTGTTACTCTTTTTTTACAGACTTGAAGATTCTATTGAACTGTGTTCAAACCGGGCGACATGGACAGATGTCTGTAGTTACTACATGAATTATGTAGAGGAGAAAAAGATTGCTCCAAACTTCTTTGACTATCATACTGTAACCTCAATACAGAAAGTTTACGGCAATAAAAAGGTTGTGGACAGTGAAAGTGGAGAAACAGAACCATGTTGTTCAAATATGAAAAGTCATCCATTTTGTTGGGAGGTCAGGGGTTATAGGGTCAATGGTGACCATGGTGATACACCAGATGAGGACCTTGATAGAGAAGAATTTTGTATCTCTGCACTAAATGTTGTCTTGGCAACAGGCACATATGACATTCCAAACAAATTAGGTGTCTCCGGAGAATCCCTGCCTCATGTAAGCCATTCATTACATGAATTTGAATCTGTGATAAACAACAAACTGACCTTGACCTCTGACCCTGTGTTGATTGTTGGTGCTGGTCTCAGTGCTGCAGATGCTGTACTGATGGCACTGGATAATGAAATCCCTGTCATACATGTCTTTAGACGAGGTGCCAATGACTCGAGCCTTGTGTTGAAAAAACTCCCACCGAATATGTACCCAGAGTACCACAAAGTACACTCTTTGATGAAGGGGACAACTTCAAGTCCCTTGTACAAACCAGTTGCTAAACAGGAAGTAGAGGAGATTCTAGAGGACAAAAAGGTGCTATTGACACCATCAAAGAAGGGCTCTGCAGAAATGTCATCCATAGAAGTTTCACATATTGTCATTTTGATAGGTGCACAACCTGATCTCAGTTTCCTACCCCTTGGAGGTCGGGATCTTGGGGTCATCAAGAAGTTTCCAGTTGAAAGCAAACACAATCCCATAGACATTGACCCATATACCTATCAATCAGTTCATGAACCAGGGCTGTTTGCAATGGGGCCCCTTATTGGGGACAATTTTGTAAGGTTTTGTCTTGGAGGTGCCTTAGGGATCACTAATTATTTGTGTACAAAAGATACTTCATAAATGTAATAAAGAAAAGTGTGAAAAAGATCATGCCACAGTAAGGCGGGAAAATGTGTCTTCTGATGTATGCCAAGCAAAGACTGATAAGCCTGCACATCTGTGCTGTCTGAGCAGAGTCTGCTGTGCAGTGAATTTAAGTCCTAACAACCAACTAAAATTGAAACGAATTATACTTAAAAAAGCACTTTTAAAATGTTTTACTCCACACCTAGTGTCCTTTAGTAAGAGACCACCTTTGTGATTGGTCAAAATTGAATAGTCCAAAAGGTGGTCTGAATATAGGATGGCAATTGACCCAAAGCTTTTTCAAGGAGACAGAAGGGGTTAAACAGACTCATTCAACTCTTGTCCTGCTGAATATATTAATGTACTCACACTCATTTCTGACTTTCAACCAGCCACATTACATGTACTTGATGTAATTTATTTATGAGCTGAAATGTCAAACAGTGTAGCTACTGATCAGGGGCCAGTTGTTCAAAACTAACGACGTCGTTGGTTAACCTATCATTAAAACTTTGATCATTTATTATGGCAAATATGCTAATATTTTTGCTGAAAAAATGTGAGTAGAGTAAAGTCGGGTATTATCGACCCTTTAAGGTTGAAATTAAGCTAGGATTAAAAATAACTGACGAATGATCCTATCGTGACTGATTGATGAAACTGTGTTCTTTGTTGGTCAGAACCAGCCAATCAGATACAATGTAACAAAGTGTCTTACATATTATAATGTCTGTTGGAAAATGTTAGTCAAGTCGTTAATTATCGACCCATAGAGGCAATTATCGACCCCCTTAGGGATTTTTAAAAAATAACACTCATAAACTCTAAGTTAAGAGACTTTACGCCTGGGTAACAAATATATACGCCTACCAGGAACATACCCTTAAACCAAATATACGCTCGAGATATAACCTGAGGCGCGTTCAACAATGTGGGCACACGTCGAGCGCTCACTTTCTTGCCTACGTTCCGTAAGTTAAAAAGTGGGCACTCCGCGGGCGCCCGCTTTGTTTAGTGCATCTCACATGTAGATATTACAAAATATGTAATAGATTTATTTACTAAATATCTAGATTTACTGTAATCTATGTTTTATACATTTTCTTATCATGTTTAGATCATTGATCTTAGAAACACTTAACAATCGCCATGTATAGGCGTACAAAGGAGTCCCACATAGCAGCTTAAAGCTGAAATGAGCCTGTGCATGGGAAAACTTTAAATAGAACTGTTGCGACCAGCAAAGACTCATAACAGCTTGTACGTCTGCGCAGTCCATCAGAATGTTTGATGTTCGAAGGAGTCTTCTAAGGTTTCTAGGTTATCCAGTGAGCAACAATCAAGACTGGCCAGACTTACTGTTTGTACATGATGATGTAGATCTAAATCTTTGCTATTTGGCCAAATCATATTGTAGGCATAGATCTATATGTGCAGTCTCAAATGAGATCTGCAGATAAGCTAGATTTACCGCACTCGTTATTGCATGGAATGAATAGCATATAAAGAGAAGCAAACTTAATGGTGTGCTTAAAAGTTAATTACGAAAACACGCCTATACATATGTGTTGAATATGTAATCACCTGGTAATTTTAATATTTCTATACAAAACATATATTGTAGGTTTTCGTTATAACCGCCTTCTAACGAATTCCCACAATCTATGTTTTAACCAGAAATAAGAAATATAATATATCCCCTTTCCCCCCATTTTACTGAATAAAGATGAGGTCTAAGGGGGTCGGATCATATAGGCTTGTTTTCTTGAATTTCTGTAGATATTTCAACGTATAGAAAATGACATCAAATAGCGAGATTAAGGGTCATCTGTGCAATCTAAAATATACGAGGAAACATTTTCATACTGATCAAACTTCAAACTGTAGAACGACGTTTCGATTCTACTCACTGTTTATCTGGTTGCGATTGATATATTGTTCTTAAATGATGGACCCATGCCAAAGGAAATATCGAACATTTGAGTTGGATCAGTTTATAGAGAATACCAGGTTCGTGTCTTTTGATATCAAGTTTATCAGGCAAGGCTTCGAGAACGCTTGTAGAATCGCGAGGCTTGCCGAGCGATTCTGCATGCGTTCTCGAAGCCGAGCCTGATAAACTTGATATCAAAAGACACGAATCTGGTATTCTATTTATCAGTTTATCCCCTTGTAAACTCTTTAAATCGGCAATTTACGATCAGTCATTGCGTCCCAACATTCCGGCGCGGTATATAATAGGTCACTATATTTACTATAAGCTGACCGTTATTTTTATTTTATTTTTTTTTATTCATTTTAAATGTAATTTTTCCAATTTTTCTAGTAATTATAACTTTTTAGCCATTTTTGCCGGTAGTCTAATATAAGCTTTGATGTTTCTATGTTCTCTATCGTCATATATAGGCACTGCATTTGCATCATACGGATTGTTTGTTTCAGGTTTGCAATAGTAAACTGGTCCGATTTCAAGCTCTTGGCGGCCATAATGATGCATGTCAACACCGTACAGGTTGCGAACAACAACGTTCCTCATTTTTGTCTGAAAAAGGAAGAATTTAGTAATGGTCTTTCGATCAGGTTCTAGTCTGATAACAGTTAAAGGATTCCGGAATTTATTACACGACGTTATCACATTCTCCGACTACGTCATGTGATAAAGTTCGTTCGTACGTACGTTCGTTCGTTAGTTAGTTAGTTATCAACTCCATACGCCAACATCTGTACCTCAGACAAGGGCATAGGCCTACAGTATACCTTATCTTAAATCAGTCTTCCCCACTCTCAGCCTCATCTGCCACTTCTTTCCAAGCCTAAGAGCTCAGTCCTACCTTTGAATTAACTTCTCTAAGCTCATTTTGCCCACTCACATGCCCAACCCACATCGCGGGTTATGCACTATTTAATTGCCCAGCCCCGTTCTACCGTGTCCCGCCCTGTTCCGACTATACGTCCAGATAGTTGAAAAGTGAAATGATCAGTAACAAATCAATATCATATGAGCTAGCGCATGACAAAAACAACAATAAAGATCGGGCGACCAGCAAAGACTCGGATCAGCCTGCGCATCCGCGCAGTCTGATCAGTCTTCGCTGATCACATGTGCCTACTATTGGCTACGATCTATGCAAAGAGACATTAGCAAAAGGTATTGTCCTAGTGGATGGGTGCGCAGGTTGATTGCAGTCTTCAATTGTCGCCTCTGTCTTGTTGTAGGTTTTGTCATGCGCCGGCTAATATATCATTTACGACGGTTTTGATGGTAACTACATGATAACACGTGTCATTCGCGGGGGTCGATAATTGCAGAGTGAAGACTTTTGCTCTGCTATTATCGACCCCCCACGTTATATGGCCGCTTTAGGATTTTGGCGCTCGAAACACAAGTGGAAAAACATTTAAGCATTGTAGGCCTTATGGAAACCGCAAACTGCGATCAAAATACCGAAATTTAATCAACAATGGAAGAAAGAGTTATACCGCCGTCCTTATCGGCGCTCGTAACACCACGACTTTTTGAAAATGGAATTCTGACCACCCGGTATTTTTTGCCCAACAGTCACACTATCCTAATCGGAGCGGAAAGGTTAATCGATTTTTATGACGATATTATGACGTAATATTTATCCCAGGCACCACCGCTTCCAAGAATCAATTAGTATTCGCATAAAACCAATTAAGACAGATAAGGGGTCGATAATTCACATGGGTCGACATTAGACTCTCCTACTCTAGCTTTTGCATTCGCAAAAGCTGCTCACATTTTTTTTTTTTTTTTTTTTCAGCAAAAAAAAAATGTGAGCAGCCTTTGCGAATTGAGCAGCTTTTGCATTCGCAAAAGCTGCTCACATTTTTTCAGCAAAAATGCCAAAATTTTGAATTTTAAACTTGCTAGAACAGTTAATAATATGACCACTTACGAGCTCGTTAAGCTAACGATGCTTTGAACAACTGGCCCCAGATGGCTTCTTCTCTATCTACACTGCATTGGAGGAGCATATTCTGGTTGAGCAGGACAAGGGTTAAGCCTTCACTGAGTACCTATGTCTAAAGACCCAGTTTCATTGACCCAGCGTGTTTGAGCTGACGCAGGTAATAAGAGGCTTACTACAGTCAGATCCTGGAAAATGTTGTATTTTATCATATGACGTCGCGTCCGAGAGTGTAATAACGCCATGCATTATTTTCGATAATCCACTAGTGGATTAAATATGCAAATTAGCTAGATACGTCCTGTAACGTTACATGTACGACGTCGTTAACGACGTCGCATTTACTAATGGCGGAATATTGACATTTTTGCAAACAATCGTGATTAAAATGCGTATTAAATGTCATATGATAAATAGAATCTTGCATTCGTGCCCATGTATTATTGAATCTATTAAACTCGTTGAGGAAAAGTGATAAAATGCTCGGCAAAGCCTCGCATTTTATCTCTTTTCCTCAACTCGTTTAATACATTCAATAATACATGAGCCCTCATGTAAGATCCTCTATGTATTATATATTATGTTGTATTGAAAGCGACCAAAATAATGTTCAAGCCAAGTAATAAGAATCCATGTTACAGACATAAATAACAATCATATTGCAAGATAGCAATCATAGTGCATGATTTTGTTTGTTTTGTATGTGTATGTGTTGAGGGTTTATGTCCGCCTTAACACTATTTAGGTCATTTTGATTTATATGGGACTTCTACCCGACATTTAGATGAAACAACATCTCAAGCCCTACTGCCCAAAGAAACTGCTAGGGTTTAAGGGACTGTGCAACTCGCACCATTCTTCCTGGGCAGGCTTAAACCTAAGCTGTTTACAAGAAATCAAAGCTTTGGTTGGTTCAGCTCTTTGGGGAAGCACCATGCAGCCCAATCTATTTCTCTGACGGCCCCCGCCCATCGGGGCTTGAAGAAATATATGGGCTGCGTGATGCTTCCACGCAGAGCTGAAACCTACCCACACACGAGTACTGGTAAACTGCTTAGAGGATCTAAGCATGCCCAGGCAAAGCGGTGCAAGTCCACCCATCCATGCATATAAAACCTATTGGTTTCATTGGGCGGCAGGGCTTGAGATGTCATTTCATCTCAATGTCGGGTAAAAGTCCCACAAAATTGGAAGCAACGTCTCCAAAATGACCTTTACAGTGTTGACGGGGACGTTAAACCTCAAATCAAACAAACAAACAAATCTATTTCTCCGAGCCCCGAAGGTCTGGGGCAGTATAGTGCTTGATAGCAATCATAGTGCAAAATAGCAATCACAGTGCAAAATAGCAATAGTGTACCATGTTGACCCTAAGAATTTGGACACCTGGGGCCAGTTATTCAAAACTAACATCGTTAGCTGACGTATCATTAAAACTTTGATCATTCAATATGGTGAAAATACTAATATTTTTGCTAAAAGAGCAGCTTTCCCATTTTTTCAGCAAAAAAAAACAAACAAACAAGATTTTAGATAATGTACTTGCTAGAACAAAATGACCACTAAGTTGAGCTCGTTAAGCTAACGAGGCTTTGAACAACTGCCCCCTCATCACCTTACTACTTTGTCCTAAAATTTGAAAAAGTACAATAAAAAACCCGATATTGGTTCAAAAATATCCTTGCTGGGCCATGAATCAAATTTGTTAAAATTTTAGGGAAATTACAGCCAGTGGAGGTGTCCGAATTTTTAGGATGAAATTTGAAATGCTCATAATTATTAAACAACATACTAATGAGGCAATTTGTCTGCTCAGATTGGAAAAGAATTTTTTCATGCTCAACTGATTTTAGCATGAAATTTGTCCTGCTCATACGAGGGTAGGCTGAAAGTTCTGAGACTGACCAAGAAGCAGGCCTCGAACAGCCATGAAATTTTGTATTCATTAAATCCAAACCTTTATTACTTGATTTGACTCAAATGAGTTCAAGTTTACCAGCAATAACGTAGAAATTCTAGACTTTGGAAATTGATACTAGCACGGTTTTGAGAAAATGGACAAAATCTGGCATCGTGGTGTCATCAAGTACCTCCATAAAAAGGGGATAGCTCCTAAGGACATTCATGCCGATATGGTTGCTACATTAGGGGATGATGCTCCTTCATATGCAACCGTGAAAAGGTGGGCAGCAAATTTTAAGACAGCCTTAAAGATGATGACTGGTGTGGATGACCCACAATGGCAACAACTGAGGAAACCATCAGCCAAGTGCACAGGGCCCTGATGGATGACAGGCGTTTAACTGTGAATCAGTTAGCTAACACTGTTGGCATCTCCCGTGAACGAGTAGAGAACATTCTACACAGTGAATTAGGAATGTCGAAGGTTTCCGCCAGATGGGTGCCACGGCTTTTGACGCCTGACCAAAAGTTGACCAGATTGAACCTGTCACAAGCCAACTTGGCTGTTTTTGAAGCAGACCAAGATGGTTTTCTTGACCACTTTGTCACTCAGGATGAGTGTTGGGTTCATCACTTTGAGCCAGAGACCAAAAGACAATCCATGCAATGGAAGCACCCTGGCTCACCCCCTCCAAAGAAGGCAAAGGTCGTCTCCTCTGCAGGGAAGGTGATGGCATCAGTGTTCTGGGATGCCAAGGGTATAATATTCATAGATTACCTTCAAAAGGGCAGAACAATTAATGGGGAGTATTATGCAGATCTGCTAAAACAATTGCGAAAAGCAATTAAGGCTAAACGACCCGGAAAATTGACAAAAGGGGTCTTGTTCCATTAGAACAATGCAACTGCTCATAAATCGGTTGTCGCAATGGCTGCTGTGCATGACTGTGGCTTCACACTTGTTGATCACCCTCCGTATTCACCTGATCTAGCTCCATCAGATTATTTCCCCTTTCCAAACATGAAAAAGCACTTGGCTGGGCAGCATTTTCTGTCAGACGAGGAGGTGATAGCTGCTGTGGAGGAGTCTTTCAGGGACCAAGATGAGACCAGGACTCAGTATCGCTGGAGGAAGTGTGTGGACAGGAAGGGAGACTATGTTGAAAAATAAGGCACTTTTAGCATGGACAAACCATTGGATCTTGGTCAGGCTCAGAACTTTTCAGCCTACCCTCGTAGATTTTAAAATGCCAACAAACCTGGAGATCAGCCATGCGCGCAGCAAGCCAGCTACCTGGAAGGGGACTCACTTAGGTTGATGTTGCAATAAAAATCTGATGATGATAAATCCCCGTCCCTGGAGAAACATTGATGCCGTCTGATCTGGTGCTGAAGATGTAGAACTTTTTTCATGCTCAAAACACTTTAGCATGAAATTTGTATTTGTCCTGCTTATAAATTTTAAAATGTACAGACAGAATGGATAGCATTCTTTACTGATCTGAGCATCAAAATGGTCTCCTTTATTAATTAAGTTGGAAATTTTGTTTTCACTCAGAATATGAGAAACAGACAAAATGCATATGATACATGCTGTATATATTTCGAAACAACCGTCATAAGCATTTTTCCTGTTTCTTGGCATGTTTATGTGTTCAATTCAAAAAAGAAGAAGATAAAAAGAAAATCCTGCATATTCTGAGTAAAATAATAGTTTCCGACTTAAACTAACAGGCTGATTGGCTGGCACATTTTTTTTCCTTATACGGATAACCCTCTTTAAACCAACATTTTATATAAAGAACTTGTTACAAGGATACTTTCAATGGAAGGAATCCTTAGCTCAAGATGGGGGGCGTGTGGGTAGGAGGGGGTTTAATGGAGATATTCAAGATTGTTGTACGCGTATTTGCTACTCATAAAAACAAATGTTGTGGATATTTGTTGGAATTGCCTCAACGAGGCAATTCCAACAAATGTCCACAATATTTGTTTCTTGGGAGTACTCAGTAATGGAGGGGAAAAAGGCCCTTAATTACCTATTACAGTCGAACTTCAATGGCTCAAACACCTTTGGGACCTCGAAAATCTGTTCGAGACGGGTAGTTGAGTCACTGAGGGTTACTGTCAGGAGGCATAACAAGATACCTTTCGACATCTTTTTGGTGTTCTACAATAAAAATATAAGCTGTGTGTACTCATTAGCAAAATATATGTTTTGTGTACTCATTAGAATCGCCTCATTGAGGCAATTCTAATGAGTACACACAGCATATATTTGCAAGATAAAAGATTAAATTCTCCTTAATTATCCACTTTTTCTAATGTAGCGGATTTTGCTAGGGGCTCAAGAATGGGTTCGACACATCCATGGTAAACGACCCATCGGTGTTTGAGCCAAGTTCTACTGTATACTGCTCCTTATTGAGATTTGTTATAGTGGCAAATTCTTTATAAAGTGATAGGGAACAGATGCTGTCCTTATAACAAGGGTCCTTTGTATATAATGTGGTAAATGTACAAATGTGGGACATAAATATTAGCTGTGTGAATAGATGCCATATTCTTCTTCTGATTTGAAGTCTTCAAACAACAGTCTGTGATATTTTTCATCTAAATATTCAGAAGTGTGAGAAAATAAAATGTTTGTGCACACAGCAAAGATGTGGGCAAGCATTTTGAACTCTGGACAAACAGGGAAATTTCAACCCTTGTTCAGTTGAATAAGTTAATTTAGCCACACCCATATCTGACTAGCAACCAGTCAAATTACTTGGTTCATTCACTTCTTAAACTCCCTGTCAAACTGTAGTTCTTGACTCATTTGGATTTGCACTGCAAAGGTAGGGGTTATCTTGTCCAGCAGGACAAATTGTTTTTGGTTTGATTTGAGGTTTAACGTCCCTGTCAACACTGTATAGGTCATTTTGGAGACATTGCTTCCAATTTTGTGGGACTTTTACCAGACATTGAGATGAAATGATTTCTCAAGCCCAGTTGCCCAATGAAACCAATAGTGTTTATAAGCATGGACGGTCCGACTCACACAGCTTTGCCTGGGCAGGCTTAGATCCCCTAAACGGTTTACCAGTACTCATGTGCTGTAGGTTTCAGCTCTGGAAGCATCATGCAGCCCATCTATTTCTTCAAGCCCCAGTGGGCGGGGGCAATTCCAGCAGGACAAGGCTTAAGATCAAGGTTACTACTGACTTTCGAGATATTCTCAGTTATTAATGTTTCACATCACGTTGTTAAAAAGAGCTTGAGACCCTGATGGATTTATTTCTTCTTTGGATTGATGGTGTCTACACATATTGGGCCAGCGTTTCAAAGACTACCCCACCCTTTACGACCTTCAGAGTAAGGCCTAAAGATAATGGTCCGTATGAACTCGAAAGGATTACCCATGTCTTGGCTGCATGCATATATGTGAAGGAAGCAATTTTCTCACAGCTCATGTTTCCATGCTTTCACACATAAACTTTCAAGAGCGAGATTCTCATAAGGATAACACTTAGGAGATGATATGACTTTTAACCCATTGTATACTAGTGGACTCTTCCATTGTTATATGTTGGATAAGTCCATTTGTCATATAAGTGGTGTCAGGCCTATTTTTAGCTCACCGTCACGTAGTGACGAGGTGAGCTTATGTGATCACTTTTCGTCCGTCTTGCGTCAGTGCGTGCGTTCTTACAAAATGGGTTTATGTGGCTTCTTTTAGGTACAGAAGGGTTTTGTGTGGCAAAATGGGTTTGTGTGGCTAGCCTCACAAACCCATTTTTCTGTTAGTACAGAGGGGTTCAGGGGGACTAGAAAAATCAAATAAAAAAAAAGACACATAAATTTATGTCCATCACCTTGGACATCCTTGGACATGGATGTCCAGGATTATGAGGCTAAACTTTGAGATTATGGGGCTGAGCCACATAAACTTAACTGGCTGTCCTGGGGCTGAATGCTGCAGTAGGAAAAAGTCCCTCTATGTGAGGAGCTAGACCCATAAGATGTATCAGTGCACTATAAAGAAAGTTCTGTTCTACCTTTAGTACTACCTTTACCTTCCGTGCGTCCGTAAACAATTTCTTTAAACGACATCTCCTCCTAAACCACTGATCGGATTTTGACCAAACTTCACAGGAATGGTCCTTAGGTGGTCCCCTTTCAAAGTTGTTCAAATGGTTCCGGTCCGTTTCACAAATAGGTCATAGGAGCCAAAAATAGATTTTTTTCACCAAAAACTTAAAAAATCTTCTTCTCTGAAACCACAAGGCCCAGGTCTTTGATATTTGGTATGAAGCTTCATCTAGTGGACCCCTACCAAGATTATTCAAATTATAGTGCTGGGGCCAAAAATGCCCCCGCTCCGGGGCCCTTTGGTTTTACATGGGCTTATATAGGGAAAATCTTTAAAAATCTTCTTCTCTGAAACTGCAAGGCCATGGTCGGTCTTTGGTATTTGGTATTGAGCTTCATCTAGTGGACCTCTACCAAGATTGTTCAAATTATAGCCCTCAGGCCACAAATGCCCCCGCCCCGGGGTCCTTTTGTTTTACCTAGACTTATATAGAGATAATCTTTGAAAATCTTCTCTGAAACAGCAGGTCCCAGGTCTTTGATATTTGATGTGCAGCTTCATCCAGTGGCCCTCTATCAAGATTGTTTAAATTATAGCCCTGAGGCCAAAAATGCCCCTGCCCCGGGGCCATTTGGTTTTACATAGGCTTATGTAGGGAATATCTTTAAAAAAAACCTTCTTCTCTGAAACCGCAAGGCCCAGGTCTTTGATATTTGTTGTGTAGCTTCATCTAGTACACCTTTGCCAAGATTGTTTAAATTATAGCCTTTGTTGATATTTGGTATGAAGCTTCACCTTTTTAGACCTCCCTCAACATTATGCACATTATAACCTTGGGGTCAATAATGGCCCTCCCCGGGGCCCACTTGTTACTCTATGGATGAGGTGAGCGATCCAGGGCCATCATGGCCCTCTTGTTTGTTTTTATTCTATCTTTGACTGAAAATTCTATTAGCAAATAGTGCAGGCCCTGATCAGACACCGCATTCTGCGGTGTCTGATCTGGGCCTGCACTGCTTGCCAAGGTACCCCTTTAGGGGTTTCCCGCATACAGTGGGTTAATATGATATGACTTTATGACTTTTAACCCTTATCCTGCTGGATATATTAATTTAGCCACACCCATTTCTTACTATCAGCCTCGCCTCCGCCCATTGGGGCTTGAACAAATGGATGGGCTGCATGATGCTTCCACGCAGAGCTGAAACCGACCGGAACATGAGTTCTGGTAAACCGCTTAGAGAATCTAAGCCTGCCCAGGCAAAGTGGTGCGAGTCGGACTGTCCATGCTTATAAACCCTATTGGTTTCATTGGGCGACAGAGCTTGAGAAGTCATTTCATCTCAATGTTGGGTAAAAGTCCCACAAAATTGGAAACATGGTCTACAAAATGACCTTTACAGTGTTAACAGGGACGTTACTCCTCGAATCAAACAAACAAACTTACTATTAGTCAGTCAAATAATTTAATGTATTCTTAATTCACAAACAGAATGACTGTGTAAATCCTGATCAGATGGCTTTTTCTTCTCAGTTTTCAAGAGTAGGGATTCAGCAGGATAAGGGTTAAATAACTTTCGTTTTTTTCTGATGAAAACTTGTTTCCTAACATTTGCTCCAAAAATAGCTTTTAGTACTTGGAACTACCTGTGTAAAAACAGTCAATGACAGGTTGAACAGCTTTTGCATGAAACAAGGCAGGTTCGATTCATGATTGAGAGGTTGTGCGTTTGAATCCGGCACCCGGTATTGAGGTGTGTCCTTGGGCAAGACACGTAATGACACTGCCTCACTCCACCCAGTTGTAAATGGGTAGCAGTGGTGTAATAGTCACTGTGTCTCTCTCTCTCGCGCGCGTGTGAAAACATCCGGAATGAGTGATCGAGAGCGATTAAATAAGCTTGAAGCTTCCATCACAATCTAACGAAAATAAATTAGTATAAATTAAAACTAAGGCAGGTGAGACAGAAAAATCTCAGACGACCTTTTCAAATTCTTAACATTTGTATCTACACTTTTCACAGATTTTGTTTTAGTCTGCAACAGAGCTCAGGATAATGATGAGTGGGACATCATTGACAACACAATCATGATTAGATTCAAATTCAATGAAATTGGCACAGAATTCAACTTTGAGAGGAATCTGTGTGTATCACATTCAGCTTTAGATTCTAAAAGTATATCCATTTAGGCCGAGCTTTTTAGCCGCTGTAATGTTTACCTGTTCTGTTAAGTACAATATCTAATAGAGTGGTATTTTTGCTGAAAAAATGTGAGTAGCTTCTGCATTTGCCAAGGCTGATAACATTTTTCAGCAAAAATATTAGTATATTTGCCAAAATAAATGATAAAAATATTAACAATACAGTAAAATGCCGCTATTAAGACCACCTAAAATTATGACTAAATGTGCTTTAAAAAGCTTATTGAGAAGGTCTTAGTTATTCTTTGTGTTTTCCGTACCCATTGTCTACTAATAAGAGACCACCTTTGGGAATGTTCAAAAGGGGTCTTAAAGGCCACTTTTGAACAGTCCAAAAGGTGGTCTGTATTATTGAACAGCTGGACCAAGGCCACCTGTCAGAAATTTTATACAGCCTGTTCACTCAATCAGTATTATCAAATTCAACAGTTGAATTCGAACTAATTGATTGTGTTAATAATCCTAATTACCCCTAATTGTCTGAAGCTCTGCAGAATCTACAGGGTTGAGAGGGACATAGACCACAGGTTTATCATGTAAAGTCATTGTCATTTATGACAGACCTTTGTTTCTGTTTTTGTTTAAAAAAAAATTGAACATCTTCGGCAATAAATCCATTTTCAAATTGTTATATGATAATTAGAATCTTACATTAGTGATCATTTCATATGAAATTTATGGATCGTCAGAGGCTCGTTTCATAAAGTTGATATAAAATGACCACTCATACAAGATCCTCTTGTATATGTATGTATAATTTAATGTCTATATTTTGTACTTAATTTATATTCTGTTTAATACATGTATTATGTTATGTTACAAGCTCTTGTTACAAATGCATTTGTCTTGCAACAAGTGAAAAATGAGTCTTCAGACATGTGAGCAGAGCAGAGTCAGATCAGTCTGTGCAGTCTAATGTGTCTTTTTTTCTGCTCACTGTATGGATGCCTATCAACTCAAACATCTACATGCAGACAGCGATGCGTGTATTCTGAATAGGCACAATAGCTGATTTGAGTCCAGGCTAATGGTACATGTCTTCAGGCATATTTTTGCTTGGTGTGCCTCATTATAAACAGTACTTACTGTATGTATTACGACAAATAGGCCTGAGCAAACAGAGTTGATCCTGATGAGATGCCGCATTATGCAACATCTCATCAGGGTCTACACACTGTTTGCCACTTATCCAGTGTATTTTTAGACGCAACATTCGATAGTAAATTGCACATGCTCTAATTTGAGTGTAGTAAGGAGTTGAGATGTTGGAATATCTAGGGTTTTTACATTTAGATTGATATTGCTCTTTAAATAAGCAAGCACACTATAAAACCTACAAGAAGACCAGAGATCCTCAGTGGCTTAGTCTGGTGTGTGTCTGACTGTTCATCAGGAGGTCCTGTGTTTCGATCTTAGCAGGCCCAACAAAATTCTGTGTAGATATTGATTACGAAATATTTTCTACAGTCATTCTCTCCCTTCCCATGAAGAGCAGTTGTCAGTGTATGGCAAAAGAATGTGCACTGCACTGGATAACTGCTTATGTATGAGTGTGGTTAGGTAAACTTACTGGCATGACATAACCTAAATAGTGTTGTCTGGGTCATAAAACTCCAAACAAAAACAACATCACGAAAAAACGCCTATATAATTTTGACCCCCTTGAACCCCACTTTTGTATAGTAAAACTGGGATTTCCGGGCGTATACCTTATTTTTCTTATTTCTGCTCTAAAATATAGATCGTGGGTACTCGTTATAACCGCCTCAATGAGGCTGTTCTAACGAGTGCCCACTATCTATATTTAGAGCAGAAATGAGAAAAATATCACAATTTCTCATCATAAAATTTTCATTTTTTCGGAGATAAAGATGGCAATGTATTTGTATAGGCGTGTTTGTGTAATGAGAAGGGCTATGTGGCCTGCAAGAACTCTGATAGGACTGAGGATGTAGCCAGCCTGTACATCTGCAGACTGATCACCATCTTTGCTGTTCACATGAACCCTCTATAACTTAGGGTGGGGGTTGGGTGAGGCAAAGGTGACATGTTTCTTGCGTCACTGGGGCGTTCAACTGATATTGGCTTATACAGTCGAACTTCAATGGCTCGAACACCTTTGGGACCATAAAAATTTGTTTGAGACAGGTGTAGTTCGAGCCACTGAGGGTTACTGCCAGGAGGCATAACAGCCTTATTTTAAGGACATCTTTTCGGTGTTCTATAATAAAAATGTATGCTGTGTGTACTCATTAGAATTGCCTCATAGAGGCGATTCTAATGAGTACACACAGCATACATTTACAAGAGAATAGGAAAAAAAATCCTTAATTTCCCTCCCTTTTTCTTATGTGGAGAAATTACCTCGGGACTCAAGAACGTGTTCGACTCAGCCATGGTAAACGAGCCATCGGTGTTCAAGCCATTGAAGTTTTACTGTAATTGGACAAGGCCTGTTGTCCTTGTGGCAGGTAGGGGTAAAGGGGGAGTGTTGTTATTTCTACCCTTCCATTCATTTTCCTCTCTCCCCTGTCCATCACTTTCATCTCTACTATCTCCCTTTTGACAAAAAAAATGACCTACACGGGTTGACATGTCATTTAACCCAAAACAATCAATGTATAATCCATGGGCTGTCTTAAGAGTAACAAATGGCTAGATGCACAGACTGATCTGTGTCTTCTGAGGTTACACAGATCTTCTAGGTTTTTGTGTTGTTCTGGCTGATTCATGATGAAAACCCGAACATTCAGTATGTTTTCATATGTCCATCTTTGTAACATTATGATAACACACCCATGCGACATTGTGCATTTTCAAAACATCTCCAAAATGGCTACTTTTCTGGTGAAAATCCCTGATATTTTTCTTATTTATTCTGCAAACATAGGTTGTTGGTGCTCATTAGAACCGGCTCATTGCGGTTTTAACGAGTACCTACAACCTATGTCTTGGAGCAGAAATAAGAAAAATAATGTATACCCCCATAAACCCCAGTTTTCTCTATATAAAGTGGGGTTTAATGGGGTGATAATTTCACGGACATGTTCACATTATGAGCAGTCTTGTTACCTCATTTCATGTTTCCAGTTTATAATGTGTTCGCTTTACCTCATCATGCTGAATATTTTGATATGTTGCACTTCTCTCCTCCCCAGTTTTGTTAGCCAATTGTATTTCATGATTTCAATTTTTCCATGTTTATGGAAGCAGAATGAAAAACAATATAGATTCTCAGAAGCCAGCTGATCTGCATCTATACTGTTTTTAAGGGGAATAGTAACACCTGGCAGATTTTTGGCCTTTTTATGTCCCCGGTAGCGATAGCGGGGACATATTGTTTTTGCCCTGTCTGTTTGTTGGTTTGTTGGTTTGTACGTGGACAACTTTAATGTTGGCCATAACTTTTGAACCGTTTGAGATAGAGCTTTCATATTTGGCCTGAAGGTTCCTTGTGACAAGACCTTCACATTCATGCAAAAAAATTTGTCCTGTGACCTTGACCTTTGACCTACTTAAAAGAAAAAAATAACATTGGTCATAACTTTTGAACCACTTGAGATACAGCCTTCATATTTTGCATGTATGTTCCTTGCGGCAAAAGCTTTACATTCATGCAAAAAAAATTGACCTGTGACCTTGACCTTGACCTTTGACCTACTTAAAACAAAAAAAATAACATTTTGGTCATAACTTTTGAACCGTTTGAGATAGAGCCTTCATATTTTACATGTAGCTTCCTTGTGACAAGAGCTTTACATTCACACAAAAAAATTTGACCTGTGACCTTGACCTTGACCTTTGACCTACATAAAAGAAAAAGTTAACATTGGTCATAACTTTTGAACTGTTTGAGATACAGCCTTCAAATTTAGCATGTATGTTCCTTGTGACAAAAGCTTTTCATTCATGTCAAAAATTTTGACCTGTGACCTTGACCTTTGACCTACTTAAAATAAAAAATAACATTTTGGTCATAACTTTTAAATGGTTTGAGATAGAGCCTTCATATTTTGCATGTAGGTTCCATGTGACAAGAGCTTTACATTCACACAAAAAATTTTGACCTGTGACCTTGACCTTTGACCTACATAAAATAAAAATTTAACATTTGTCATAACTTTTGAACCGTTTGAGATACAGCCTTCATATTTAGCATGTAGGTTCCTTGTGACAAGAGCTTTACATTCACACAAAAAATTTTGACCTGTGACATTGACCTTTGACCTACATAAAAGAAAAATTTAACATTTGTCATAACTTTTGAACCGTTTGAGATGCAGCCTTCATATTTAGCATGTAGGTTCCTTGTGGCAAACGCTTTACATTCATGCAAAATTTTGACCTGTGACCTTGACCTTTGACCTACTTAAAAAAATAAACATTTTTGGTCATAACTTTCCAACCGTTTGGGATAGAGCTTTCATATTTGGCATGTAAGTTCCCTGTGATTAGAGCTTTTCATACATGCAAAATGTTTGGACCATGACCTTGACTTTTGACCTACTTAAAAGAAAAAAATAAAATTGTTCATAACTTTTGAACCGTTTAAGATAGAGCCTTAATATTTGGCATGTAGGTTCCTTGTGACAATAGCTTTACATTCATGCAATTTTTTTTTACCTGTGACCTTGACCTACTTTAAAGAACAAATATTATTGTTCATAGCTTTTGAACCATTTAAGATAGAGCTTTCATATTTGGCATGTAAGTTTCTTGTGTCAAAGGCTTCCCACACAAACAAAAATCTTGAACTGTGAGCAACTTTGAATAAAAAATGACCATGCCCGGGGACATGTTCGTGTTTCACAAACACATCTTGTTTTCAAAGGGAGATAACTTTCATGACTTCCTGTTCGCTTTTCTATAAGCACTGGAGCAAATTCTTTTCTTTATTAGTTGACCCCTATTGACATGGGAGACAAAAATACTTTTGCAAGAGTTGCCTCCCCTGAAGGTGTATCCGTTCCCCTTAAAAAAAAAAGGATAAATCCGAGCACATAGTAATGGTGAACCATAATTTCCACACATTATGAAAGCATGCCTATACAAATACATTGCAAATTTGACTGCCGAAAAAAGCAAATTTTAAGAAGAAATTGTGATATTTGTCTTATTTTTGCTCAAAATATAGATTGTGGGTACACGTTAGATTCGCCTTGTTGAGGCCATTCTAACGAGAACCCACAATCTATATTTTACAGCAGAAATAAGAAAAATAATGTTTACCCCTGTAAACCCCAGTTTTACTATATAAAAGTGGGGTCAAAGGAGGTCAAAATTATATAGGAGTGTTTTCGTGATGCATCTTTTGCTGTTTGCACCAAAACATCATATAGACACTGTATTAACCTTATCCTTATAGCACCAAACAAGACTTGTAGACAATATTTGCAAAGTGTCTTTTTTTTTCCTCTTAAATCGGAGAAAATAGTTTGATATTACATGTCATTCATCTGCTGTGCAGATGATTTACATGAAATTTCAATCCTTTCTTCTCTGCATATGGGTGGACTCACCTGGGCAAGTGCTTTTACATGAAATTTCAATCCTGTCTTCTCTGCATATGGGTGGGCTCGCCTGGGTCAGTGCTTTTCACTAGTATAATCATCTTTTATTGCAACTTTTACATCTACATATGTACAGTGGGGTTGGGTCACAAGTTCTCTCAGTATTAGTTACTACGCTTCCCCCGGTTACTTCTGGGATGATCCTCCTTTTGTTCTATATAAGCTGACTCAATTACACCCTTCTTTCTGATAATAGCTCTTAGAAAACTTAGTGGCTCACAGGTTCAGTCAAATGCATGTTCCAATGGTAACAAAGAGGTTGTCCATTCAATTCCATGGTCTGAAATCATTCTATCTTGAAGATTGATCATGAATTATTTTCTGTGGTCATTCTCTCCCTTTTGCTGCTAAAAGTAGGCTTATGTTGATTTTTTTATCTTTTTTTTTTTTCCATGTTTTTTGGTAATAACTTCTTTATTTTTTATGCCCCCCCTTTTTTTTCGGGGGGCATATAGTATTTGCCCTGTCTGTCTGTTTGTTTTTTGGTCTGTCTGTGTCTGTCTGTTTGTTTGTCTGTCTGTCCGTCACAAAAACTTTAACCTTGATCATAACTTCAAAAGTATTTGACCTAGCCCCATGAAACTTCACACACTTATTCATGATCACAAGGGCTACATTCTGACCAAGGGCCCTAACTCTGATGTCATTTTTGGCTGAATTATGTCCCCTTGAAATTTTGCAAAAACTCAGTAATTGGCTCCCACAGTGGGCATTGGTCACCTATAGTGACAGCTCGTTAGTTTTGATCATCGCACCCAGCAAGAAAGTTGTGGAGGAGAAGCTATGCCAATTTCTCATAAATAAGACAGCTGGCAGAAGTATATACTTTTTGATGTAATCAGATGGACTTTTAACATTATTTGAATTTTTAGATAAAAAACTAAGTCCCATTCTATCACTCACACTATCGAAATTTAAACAAATGAGTGGCTAAAGTCTGCATATGGATAAATCCCATTCAGGCAGCAAAGCGTCCAACTCAAATGACGTTGTACAAGTCATCATGGTTTTAGTCAGCAAACCATTTGTAAGACGATGCAGATCATACGCCTTTATCTATATTATCAAAATATTTAAAATACCACACCAGTCACTGCGACTTGTTCGGTTGTGCACTTTGTTAGCTCACCTGTCACGTAGTGACAAGGTGAGCTTTTGTGATCACTTTTCGTCCGTCGTCCGTCGTCAGTGCGTGCGTGCGTGTGTGCGTGTGTGCGTGTGTGCGTAAACTTTTTCTTCAAATGACATCTCCTCCCAAACCACTGATCAGAATTTGACCAAACTTCACAGGAATGATCCTTAGGTGGTCCCCTTTCAAAGTTGTTCAAATGGTTCCGGTCCATTGCACATCTAGGTCACAGGAGCTAAAAATAGATTTTTTAAACGAAAACTTTAAAAATCTTCTTCTCTGAAACCGCAAGGACCAGGTCTTCGATATTTGGTATGAAGCTTCATCTAGTGGACCTTTACCAAGATTGTTCAAATTATAGCCCTGGGGGCCAAAATGCCCCCGCCCGGGGGCCTTTGGTTTTACATAGGCTTATATAGGGAAAATCATTAAAAAATCTTCTTCTCTAAAACCACAAGGCCCAGGTCTTTAATATTTGGTGTGAAGCTTTACCTGGTGGACCTTTACTAAGATTGTTCAAATTATAGCCTTGGGGCCAAAAATGCCCCCGCCCTGGGGGCCTTTGGTTTTACATAGGCTTATACAGGGAAAATCTTTAAAAATCTTCTTCTCTGAAACCGCAAGGCCCAGATCTTTGATATTTGGTCTGAAGCTTCATCTAGTGGACCTCTTTCAAGATTGTTCAAATTATAGCCCTGGGGGCCAAAATACCCCCGCCCCGGGGCCCTATGGTTTTACATAGGCTTATATAGGGAAAATCATTAAAAAATCTTCTTCTCTGAAACCACAAGGCCTAGGTCTTTAATATTTGGTGCGTAGCTTTACTTGGTGGACCTCTACTAAGATTATTCAAATTATAGCCTTGGGGCCAAAAATGCCCCACCCCCGGGGGCCTTTGGTTTAACATAGGCTTATACTGGGAAAATCTTTAAAAATCTTCTTCTCTGAAACCGCAAGGCCCAGATCTTTGATATTTGGTCTGAAGCCTCATCTAGTGGACCTCTACCAAGATTGTTCAAATTATAGCCCTGAGGGCCAAAATGCCCCAGCCCCGGGGGCCTTTGGTTTTACATAGGCTTATATAGGGAAAATCATTAAAAAATCTTCTTCTCTGAAACCACAAGGCCCAGGTCTTTAATATTTGGTGCGAAGCTTTACTTGGTGGACCTCTACTAAGATTATTCAAATTATAGCCTTGGGGCCAAAAATGCCCTTGAAGGAAATTGCTCTTAAAGGAACTCATTTTTGATTTTTATTATATAGGGAAAATCATTAAAAAATCTTCTTCTCTGAAACCACAAGGCCCAGGTCTTTAATATTTGGTGTGAAGCTTTACCTGGTGGACCTCTACTAAGATTGTTCAAATTATAGCCTTGGGGCCAAAAATGCCCCCGCCCTGGGGGCCTTGGGTTTTACATAGGCTTATACTGGGAAAATCTTTAAAAATCTTCTTCTCTGAAACCGCAAGGCCAAGATCTTTGAAATTTGGTCTGAAGCTTCATCTAGTGGACCTCTTTCAAGATTGTTCAAATTATAGCCCTGGGGGCCAAAATACCCCCGCCGCGGGGGCCTATGGTTTTACATAGGCTTATATAGGGAAAATCATTAAAAATCTTCTTCTCTGAAACCACAAGGCCCAGGTCTTTAATATTTGTGCGAAGCTTTACTTGGTGGACCTCTACTAAGATTGTTCAAATTATAGCCTTGGGGCCAAAAATGCCCCGCCCCCGGGGGCCTTTGGTTTTACATAGGCTTATACTGGGAAAATCTTTAAAAATCTTCTTCTCTGAAACCGCAAGGCCCAGATCTTTGATATTTGGTCTGAAGCTTCATCTAGTGGACCTCTTTCAAGATTGTTCAAATTATAGCCCTGGGGGCCAAAATGCCCCCGCCCCGGGGGCTTATAGTTTTACATAGGCTTATATAGGGAAAATCATTAAAAAATCTTCTTCTCTGAAACCACAAGGCCCAGGTCTTTAATATTTTGTGTGATGCTTTACCTGGTGGACCTCTACTTAGATTGTTCAGATTATAGCCTTAGGGCCAAAAATGCCCCCGCCCCGGGGGCCTATGGTTTTACATAGGCTTATACAGGGAAAATCTTTAAAAATCTTCTTCTCTGAAACCGCAAGGACCAGATCTTTGATATTTGGTATGAAGCTTCATCTAGTGGACCTCTAACAAGATTGTTCAAATTATAGCCCTGGGGGCCGCAATGCCCCCGCCCTTTGGGCCTATGGTTTTACATAGGCTTATATAGGGAAAATCATAAAAAAAATCTTCTCTGAAACCACAAGGCCCAGGTCTTTAATATTTGTTGTGACGCTTTACCTGGTGGACCTTTACTAAGATTGTTCAAATTATAGCCTTGGGGCCAAAAGTGCCCCCGCCCGGGGGGCCTTTGGTTCTACATAGGCTTATACAGGGAAAATCTTTAAAAATCTTGTTCTCTGAAACCGCAAGGCCCAGATCTTTGGTATTTGGTGTGAAGCTTCATCTAGTGGACCTCTTTCAAGATTGTTCAAATTATAGCCCTGGGGCCAAAAATGCCCCCACCCCAGGACCCTTTGGTTTTTCATAGGCTTATATAGGGAAAACCTTTAAAAATCTTCTTGTCTGAAACCAGAAGGTCCAGGTCTTTGATATTTGGTATGAAGCTTCATCTAGTGGACCATTTCCAAGTGTGTTTAAATTATAGCCATCGGGCATAGAATATACTGGAGACACTAATTCTCAGGTGAGCGATTCAGGGCCCTCTGGGCCCTCTTGTAAACATATGCAAGGTGTTGGAATGACCCACAAAATAATTATCCATCGGTCAAGCACTGAACAGACGACAAATCGTCAAACCATGCTCTCAAGGCGGGACCAGTGGAAACAGAAAATTCCATGCAAGCTTGAAATTTCATAAATCTCCATCTGATTACTGGTCTTCTCATATAAATTAGCTGAAGGAACTTCTCCTCTACACCTTTCTTGCTGTATGTGTTTAATAAAAAATAAAGAAGTAATCACCAAAACAACGCAACAAAAAAGATAAAAAATCGAGTTTAGTTTTCAGTTAATACCAAAAGACTGTTTCACGGTACAGGTTGATTGTTTCAACTGGCAAAGTCTGCCAAGGAAAAGACTGTTTCACGGTACTGGTTAATTGCTTCAACTGGCAGAGTCTGCCAAGGACTGGTTCACTGTACTATTTAGTTGCTTAGACTGGCACAGTTTGCCAATGAGGCTGACCACCTTGCAATGAATTTGGGACATAAAACATCAGAAAAATAAAAAAATAATTCCACTGACATTCATGGTAGTAAGCATATAATGACTGCATTCTGATTTATCCTACAAATACATTCAGAAACCTCTGTGGTGTTGTGGTTAAGCCACTCGCGTTTTAAACCATTGGTCATGGGTTAAATTCCAGGCTTCTCCAGACTTCAAACCAAGGTTCCATCTCCATATGCCCTCAGTTGGTGGGAAGTAAAACTCAGAACACCCACCCCCAACAAATAACCTATTCAGTACCGGAAACCCCTAAAGGGGTACCTTGGCAAACAGTGCAGTCCCAGAATGTGGCATCTGATCAGGGCCTACAGTGTTTGCTAAAAGTTCAGTCATTTTCGAAATAAATTTTGATGAAAATGCAACCGGACACCCCTAAATTTTGAAATGAACTCCTGCTATATATAAGGAGGAAGATTCCATTTGGTACAAAAAGGATTAAGAGAACGCGAAATTGATAACTCCATATAAGGAGGAGTGATAAGGATAATTAAATGATATTCTTTTCTTACTTCTTCACATAAACCTATGTTATGGGTTATGGTTAGAATCGCCTAATCACATAAACCCGCCCCCGCCCATTGGGGCTTGGAGAAATAGATTGGGCTGCAGGATGCTTCCACACAGAGCTGATACCGACTGCACATGAGTACTGGTAATCCACTTAGAACGTCTAAGCCTGCCCAGGAAAATTGCTGCAAGTCTGCCCGTCCATGCTTATAAACCCTATTGGTTTCATAGGGCGGCAGGGATTGGGATGTCATTTCATCTCAATGTCTGGTAAAAGTCTCACAAAATTGGAAGCAACGTCTCCAAAATGACCAAAATTGTGTTGACGGGGATGCTAAATCTTAAATCAAACAAACAAAACATAAACCTATGTTGTGGGTACTAGTTAGAATCGCCTCATCACATAAACCTATGTTGTGGGTTCTTGTAAGAATCGCCTCATCACATAGATCTGTGTTGTGGGTACTTGTTAGAATTGCCACATTGAGGCGATTCTAACAAGTACCCACAACATAGGTTTCTGGAGAGAATTATGTGAAATTATTCCTTGATTATACTTTTTACTTACCCTTATCAAGAGGTATGAATCCAGCCTTTGAATAAAATGGCTCCCAAATGAACAAGGTAATCTGTGTCTATACTGTTTGTATAGGCCTGTCTTTTTGTCTTTGTAAGTAGCCATATTGTAGCTGCATATGTGGGATGTTCAATCTGGCCCAAGACATTGATTTTCACACTCCAGACCCATTTGGCCTAGCATCCCATAGGAGGGATTTTTAAAAATTAAGGTCAAACTTCGAGAAAATTGGTATGAGATGGAGACAGGGGCAGTTGGAGTCGCTGAGTGTTAATCATATGGCATACGAGGACTGTTCAAATATGAATGCAACTAAGCACATAAAAATGATTCTGTGATAGATTTCGATGAAAAATTCATTTCGTCCCCTCAAAGTATTCCCCTTTAACATATATACAAACTTTCAGTCTTCTGATCCAATCATTGAATGCATTTTGGTAGTCTTTTCGAGGTATACTATGAAGGCACTGGAATATTGCAGAACCGAGGTGTTTGCGCTGTACAAATTTTCGACCAGAAAGGTATTTTTTCAGCCGCGGGAACAAAAAAAAGTCACACGAGGCAAGGTCCGGGGAAAAAGGGGGGTGAGGGAGTTCAACAACCTTTTCCTGCTTCAGATAGTCTTGCACAATGAACGCCTTGTGCGATGACGCATTGTCATGTAGCAATCTGACATTGGCCAAACCAGTTGCGGGTCTTCGTTCTTTGAAATATTTCTTCAATTTTCGAAGAACTTTATTCTTGTAAAACTTCACATTTACAGATTTGCCTTTAGGCACAGCAACCTGAATAGCAGGGCCCTGATTTGAAAAGAATATGGCATACATTACCTTCTTGACGCTCATGGTCCACTTTGCAATGCATGGTCTTTTGCAATACTTTGTTGCCCATATTTTGTTCTGAATCTTTCGTTTTGGCTCAAAAAAGTGAACCCATGTCTTGTCACCTGTGACGACATTAGCGAAAGACCGTGCATTGTAATTTGGAAACTTTTTAAGCAACTCCTAGGCGCACTGAATGCGTGTCTTTTTCTGCTCATCAGAAAATCCATCTAGCACAGATCTTTCTCATTTTCAAATCCCGTTTCAGAATTGTATGAGCTGCTCCTAATGAGATGCCAACCATACTAGCTATTTGCCTAGTGGTGTATCGTGCATCGGTAGCAACTATTTCTTTCACTCTAGCAACCATCTTGGCAGATGTTGCTCTTTTCGACCGACGATCATGTGGTGCATCTTCTGTTGAGCCTAGCCCACAGCTGAATTTCTTACACCAACGAAAAACTGTCGGAAAAGACATGCCCATAAACCGAACATATTTCATCAAAAATGTCTTTGCACCATATACCAAGAATACAACGATTCTTAATAAAGGACCTTCTTCCAACCATGTTTTGTATTAGTATACAAGAGTAGACAGTGTTTATAGAACGATATACATGGCTAAAGTGTACGGATTGTAACAGGTTTGGTATCAATGTATAGGTAAAATGTTTTTCTACGCTGTGATATTTATTTCCAGGTGATTTTCGCATTAGTGCATGAGAAAACGTTCTACTTGCATTCATATTTGAACAGTCCTCGTACTAGGGATAATGTTGGATTACCATAAAAATTCTAAACACTCAGACACCTTAAGTACTTGTTCCGATTCTACTAAAATTTTAACAAGTTTTTTTTTCGTGACCTAGCAAGGAGTCCAAAATGTGGAGACAGAATGTCAAATGGTGTAGACCCTGATCAGACTTGTTCCTTCAGGATCTGTCTGATCTGGGTCTGCACTGTTTGATAGGCTTTTCTTTCCCAATACTTAGTTTCATTACAGTATCTTTCCAGTGTTTTATGTAAATCAAAGCACTGACAGTACTGCTGGGTTGATTGTCTCTGAGTGTAGGCTGGAAACTTAACCCCTTTACCCTTCTCTTGCTGAATATTCCTTTAAGCCACACCCATTTCTGTCTATCAACCAATCAAAGTACTTGATGTAATTTATTGCTACAGATTCATAAACTAAATGCCAAACAGTGTAGATCCTGATCAGATGGCTTCTTCAGAAGCCATCTGATCTGGATCTACACTGTTTGCAAAGATAGGGGTTGTCGTGAACAGCAAGATAAGGGTTAAATTAATGTACTTTAAGCAAACAGTATAGATACTGATCAGATACAGTATTATATTACATCTGATCTGGGTCTGCATTGTTTGTCAAAGCCAACACATGATTCCAGTCCAGGTTCTTTAGATAAACTTGTGCAACATTCTGATCGCCCCATCCATCGAGGCTTGGAGAAATAGATTGGGCTGCATGTTGCTTCCACCAGAGCTGAAACTGACCACTCATGAGTACTGGTGAACTGCTTAGGACTAAGCATGCTCAGGCAAAGTGCATATAGGCCTTTTGGTTTCATTGGGCAATAGGACTTTAGATGTCATTTCATCTCGGGGTAAAAGTCCCACAAAATTTAAGTAACATCTCCAAAATGACCTAAATAGTGTTGAAGGGGACTTTAAAATTCAACAAAGCAATGTTCTGACCTCACAGTGATAAGAATAGCATAGCTCTTGTCTATAAATAACCATCACCTGGATTTCCTTCGATTCAGTGATACAGCCGAATTTCACTGGCTCGAACACCTTTGGGACCACGAAATTCTGTTCGAGACAGGGGTAGTTCGAGCCACTGAGGGCTACTACCAGGAGACATAAAGGGGATAATTTTGGGACTTCTTTTCGGTGTTCTATCATATAAATGTATGTACTACAATATAAATGTATGTTGCGTGTACACATTAGAATCGCCTCGTTGAGGCGATTCCAATGAGTACACACAACATACATTTGCAAGATAACAAACGAAAATATCCTAAATTTTTCCCTCACTATTCCTTATGTAGATACATCCCCAGGGACTCGAGAGCAGGTTCGACTCAGCCATGGTAAATAAGCCATCGTTGTTCGAGCCATCAAAGTTCTACTGTAGTCATGTGGACATAAACATTGAAAAGCTACTATGCTTAGTATCTGTGGGTTGATTGACAAGCAAAAAATAGTTTGGTACTGATAATCATTAGAAATAATACATACCAATAAGTATAGACAACACACATTTTCAGAAATAAAAAAAAAGAGGAAAAATGCCCCTAAATTATATGAGGCGGCGCATCACAAAACCTACAGTAAGACCGGTGTGATCAGCACAGTCTCAAATCAACCTGCACACCCATCCACTATGACAACAGCTTATGCTTATGTCTCTTTGCATAGATGTTAGCCTATTCTAGGTACATGCGATCAGCAAAGACTCTGATCAGACTGCGCGAATGCGTAGGCTGATCTGAGTCTTTGCTGGTCGCTCAAGACTTTTTGTAGATTTTGTCATGCGCTGGCTCATATATAAATATTTGTATTCTGAAACTATGGGAAAAATTTTCTGGGGACTCGAGCGGAACATCAAATCAGCCAGAGTAAAAAAAAACTCAGTGTTTGAGTCCTAGGAGTTTCAATGTAACAATAAACATTCTGATAACACACCTGTGAGCTAAAACGGAGTCTTGTTTGTCTCCAGAACTAACATTTTTCCAGGTGAATTTTTTTTTTATCTTTTTCCTATATCTACTTAAAACATAGGTTGTGGGTGCTTGTTAGAACCACCTCATTGAGGCAGTTCTGACATGTACCCACAATCTATGTTTCTGAACAAAAAATTAGGGAAATAATGTATACACCTAAAAACCCTACTTTTCTTTATGTAAAGTGGGGCTTACAGGGGTATTCCTTTCTCCGACATAGTGATATCATGATTGTTACTCTGTTGACTGAAAATTTACTTGTTTGGAGATTTAATCGCAGCTTACATTTGTATCGCCCACCTTATTCTTTGCATCAAAGAAAATGAGTTTGCCATTATATGTTGTTTTTTGTGGGGGGTGGGTGTTTATTAGTTTTTTTTGGTTTTTAGCTCACCGTCACGTAGTGACGAGGTGAGCTTTTGGGATCACTTTTCGTCCGTCGTGCGTCCGTCCGTCCGTCCGTAAACAATTCTTTAAACGACATCTCCTCCTAAACCACTGATCGGATTTTGACCAAACTTCACAGGAATGTTCCTTAGGTGGTCCCCTTTCAAAGTTGTTCAAATGGTTCCGGTCCGTTGCACATCTAGGTCATAGGAGCCAAAAACAGATTTTTTTCACCAAAAACTTAAAAAATCTTCTTCTCTGAAACCACAAGGCCCAGGTCTTTGATATTTGGTATGAAGCTTCATCTAGTGGACCCCTACCAAGATTGTTCAAATTATAGTGCTGGAGCCAAAAATGCCCCCGCTCCGGGGCCCTTTGGTTTTACATAGGCTTATATAGGGAAAATCTTTAAAAATCTTCTTCTCTGAAACCGCAAGGCCCAGGTCTTTGATATTTGGTATGAAGCTTCATCTAGTGGACCCCTACCAAGATTGTTCAAATTATAGTGCTGGGGCAAAAAATGCCCCCGCTCCAGGGCCCTTTGGTTTCACATGGGCTTATATAGGGAAGAGCTTTAAAAATCTTCTTCTCTGAAACAGTAAGGCCCAGGTCTTTGATATTTGGTATGAAGCTTCATCTAGGGGACCCCTACCAAGATTGTTCAAATTATAGTGCTGGGGTCAAATATGCCCTTTGGTTTTACATGGGCTTATATAGGGAAAATCTTTAAAAATTTTCTTCTCTGAAACCGTAAGGCCCATGTCTTTGATATTTGGTATGAAGCTTCATCCCACAAGGCCATGGTCCTTCTCCCCCCCCCCCCCCCCCCCCCCCACTCCGGGTCCCTTTGGTTTTAAATGGACTTATATAGGGAAAATCTTTAAAAATCTTCTTCTCTGAAACCGCAAGGCCCAGGTCTTTGCTATTTGGTATGAAGCTTCATCTAGTGGACTCCTACCAAGATTGTTCAAATTATAGTGCTTGGGCTAAAAATGCCACCGCCCCGGGGCCCTATGGTTTTACATGGGCTTATATGGAGAAAATCTTTAAAAATCTTCTTTTCGGAAACCCCAAGGGCCAGGTCTTTGCTATTTGGTATGAAGCTTCATCTAGTGAACCCCTACCAAGATTGTTCAAAATATAATGCTAGGGCCGAAACTGCCCCCGACCTAGGGCCCTTTGGTTTTTACATAGACTTATATAGAGATATTCCTTAAAAATCTTCTTCTGAAACAGCAAGGCCATGGTCTTTGATATTTGGTGTGAAGCTTCCTCTAGTGGACCTCTATCAAGATGGTTTAAATTATAGCCCTGAGGCCATAAATGCCCCCGCCCTGGAGCCATTTGGTTTTATATAGGCTTATGTAGGGAATATCTTTAATAAAAATCTTCTTCTCTTAAACCGCAAGGCCCAGGTCTTTGATATTTGGTATGTAGCATATCTAGTTGACCTTTGCCAAGATTGTTCAAATTATAGCCTTTGTTGATATTTGGTATGAAGCTTAACTTTTTTAGAGGTCTCTGAACATTATGCACATTATAGCCCTGGGGTTAATAATGGCCCTCCCCGGGTCCCACTTGTTACTCTATGGATCAGGTGAGCGATCCAGGGCCATCATGGCCCTCTTGTTTTGTTTTTTTTTCGCTTTATGTAATCAGAATGAACTTGTGTTCATTTTTCACTTACATACGTGTACTTAATATATAAAATTTCAGAAAGAAAAATTTATTTTTACAGATTCTGAATATTAGACATTTTTAAACTTATTTGGCTTTGTTGTTTGTGACTTCAAGATACCATTTGTATAAAATTCCATCCAAAAAAATGGATACACTTTCAGGGGAGGCAAATCTTGGTTTTGTTAATTTGATTTTAGGTTTAACATGTCCGTCAACACTATAAAGGTCATTTTTTTAGACGTTGCTTCCAATTTTGTGGGACTTTTACCCGACACTGAGATGAAATGACATCTCAAGCCCTGTCGCCCAATGAAGACAATAGGGTTTATAAGCATGGCCGGTCAAACTTGCACCACTTTGCCTGGGCAGGCTTAGATCCTCTAAGCACTCATTTGCAGTCAGATTCAGCTCTGCGTGGAAGCATCATGCAGACCCATTTATTTCTTCAAGCCCCAATAGGCGGGCGCCCTAAGGCAAATCTTGGTGTCCCTCTTATATGTACTGGACTTGGTGGCCTAGTGGGTAAGAGCATAGTCTCTCAACCCATTGTATACTTGTGGACTCTTCAGTGCTATATGTTGGACAAGTCCATTTGTCATATCAGGGGTGGTAGGCCCATTTCGTTTTTATTAATCCCCCGCTGCGAAGTGGAGCGGGCATTATAGGAATGGCCTTCGTCTGTCCGTTCATCTGTCCGTCTGTCTGTCTGTCCGTAACACTTTCTTGTCGGCTCCATATCTCCTGAACCCTTTGATAGATTTTCATTAAACTTTGGTCAATTATTCGTCTCGGTGAACTGGTGTGCAGAACCCATAAATGAACCATGCCGACTCAAGGTCACGGTTGACGGTCACGAGTTTGAAACTTGGAATTTTGTGTCCGTTTCATATCTCCTTTACCCTTGGAAGGATTTTCATGAAACTTTGGTCAAATATTCTTCTCCGTGAGCTGATGTGCAGAACCCATGTCCTTCTGTCAGTCTGTCCATCCGTCCGTCTGTCTATCCGTAACACTTTCTTGTCCACTCCATATTTCCTGAACCCTTTGTTTGATTTCCATTAAACTTGGTCAATTATTGGTCTCAGTGAGCTGATGTGCAGAACCTATAAATGAACTATGCTGACTCAAGGTCAAGGTTGAAGGTCACAAGTTTGAAGCTTGGTATTTTTTGTCCGTTCCATATCTCCTTTACCCCTCAAAGGATTTTCATCAAACTTTGGTCAATTATCCCTCTCAGTGAGCTGATGTGCAAAACCCATAAATGAACCATGCCAACTCAAGGTCAAGGTCATATTTGAAGGTCACGAGTTTAAAACTTTGAATTTTTTGTCCGTTCCATATCTCCTTTACCCCTCAAAGGATTTTCATTAAACTTTGGTCCATTATCCCCCTCAGTGTGCTCATGTGCAGAGCCCATAAATGAATCATGTCGATACCAGATCAAGGTCACATTGGAAGGTCATGAGTTTGAAACTTTGAATTTTGTGTCCATTCCATATCTTCTTTACCCTTCAAAGGATTTTCATTAAACGGTCAAATGTCCCCATCAGTGAGCTGATGTGCATAGCACATAAATAAACCATGCCAACTAAGGTCAAGATCACAGTTGAAGATCACGAGTTTGAAACTTTGAATTTTGTGTCCATTCCATATCTCCTTTACCCCTAGAAGGATTTTCATTAAACTTTTGTGAAATATACCTCACAGTGAGCTGATGTGCAGAACCACAAATAAACCATGCCAACTCAAGGTCAAGGTCACAGGTGAAGGTCACGGGATTTGGCTGTCCTTCAGACTGCTTTCTTGTTCTATTTTTGATGGAAAATTCTTTTAGCAAATAGTGCAGGTCCTGATCAGACGCCGCGTTCTGCGGCGTCTGATCTGGGTCTGTACTGTTTGTGAAGGTAACCTTCATGCAATGGGTTAATCCATAGGTAGCTCACAGCTGAGGGTTTTGAGCCTTGCTAGGTCACGTTTGAGTCACCAAGTTCAACACCTGAAGTTCAGGTGGTATTTTTCTGAGTGGGTAAGAGCACTGTTTCTTACCAGAAATCATTAGATCTCTTATCACTGGGGGTTTCGAGCTTTGATCAGACACCAACTTCTGCAACAGAAGTTCAGAGGGTATTTCTCTGAGGTGGATAAGAGCACTGTGTCTTACCAGTAATCATTAAGTCTCAAGATGCTCGGTTTCATCAGGATAACAAGTCCGTGTAATGAACACCCCCTAAACCCCACTTTATATAAAGAAAACTGGGGCTTATGGGGGTTTACATTATTTTTCTTATTTTTGCTCCAATACATAGGTTGTGGGTACTCGCAAGAACCGCCTCATTTATCACAGATGTTCATCAGAAAAATAGCCATTTTGGAGATGTGAAAAAAATGCATAATGTTGCACAGGTGTGTTGTCGTAATGTCGAGCCTCACTCCGGTTACCAAGACACCAAGTTCTGCAACAGAAGGTAAGGTGGTATTTCTCCGAGTGGGTAAGAGCACCGTCTCTAACCAGTAATCATTCGGTCTCTTACCACTGGGTATCAAGCCTCCCAGTCACTCGGGTCACATGTGAGACACCAAGTTCTGCAACTGAAGGTCTGGGGCCAGTTGTTCAAAACTAACAACATCGTTAGTTAATGTATCTTTAAAATCATTTAATATGGCAAATATACTAATATTTTTGTTGAAAAATGTGAGTAGCTTTTGCATATGCAAAAGCTACTCACATTTTTTCGGCATTAATAACAAAAGTTTAGATATTGTACTTTCTAGAAGAGTGAACATTGCGACCACTAACGAGCTTGTTAAGCTATTTATGCTTTGAACAAATGGCTCCTGGGCCCAGTTGTTCAAAGGATTTCCAGACACTTCGGCCCCACTACCACGTCGGCCCGGCCCAAAACCAAGTCGGCCCTAGACACCTCGGCCCTAGTCACCTCGGCCCTAGACACCTCGGCCCCACTGTCACCTCGGCCCCTAGACATCTCGGCCCCAAAGACATCTCGGCCCCACTTTTGAAATCTGTTAGGGTAAGGGCATTTATATCATGTTAAAATCGGCCCGCCCATTGGGACTTCAAGAAACCGACCGTCTGTGGCATGAGTACTGGTAAATGGCTTATAGGTTCTAAAGTGGTGGGAGTTGGACCGTTCATACCTATAAGCCATATTAGTTTCATTGGGATGCAGGGCTTGAGAAGTCATTTCAACTCAATGTCGGGTAAAATTTCCACAAAATTGGAAGCAATGCCTCCAAAATGACCGATACAGTTTTGATAGGGGCGTTAAACGTCAAACCTAACAAACAAAACATCATGTTAACAAGCCCGTGTAATGAACACCCCTCTAAACTCCAGTGTATATGGGAAAAACTGAGGCTCATAGGGCATACATTATTTACATCACGAAGACACGCCTTTATAATTTTGACCCCCTTGAACCCCATTTTTATGTAGTAAAACTGGGGTTTACAGGGGTAAACCTTATTTTTCTTATTTCTGCTCTAAAATATTGATTATTGGTACTCGTTAGAAACGCATCGATGAGGTGGTTCTAACGAGTACCCACAATCTATATTTTGAGCGGAAATAATACAAAAATATCATATTTTTTCTCTAATAATGTTCGTTTTCTTTCTGCGGTAAAGTTTACAATGCATTTAAATAGGCGTGTTTTCCTAATTCTTATTTCTGCTCCAAGATACAGGTTGTGTGTACTGGTTAGAACCGTCTCAATGAGCAGGACTGATAAGAATGTGTCTGTGACAACCTTTAATCACAATTAGTTTAATATTAATCTATGTTTATGCAAACTAGTCATTTCTTAGATCCCTTTCATATAAGTTAATAGGTCTGTGCGATAAACCATATCCTTGAGAAAGATTGAACCAATATCAAAGATCTATGTTTTCGAGCAGAAGTAAGAAATATAATTTTAATCAACTTTTCGTTATTTTGCTTTTACGGAATCTTCTATTAAGTTGTTAGGAAATAAGATCAAATTATTTTATTGCTATTTTTATTTCATATATAAAAATAACCAAAGGGACGTTTATAATAAATATAACATTGCATGCACGACATTTTCAGGTTAACTTAGACTATTACAAAAAGAAGACACTCTGAAGGCAGCTAATCGCACTTTAACCGTGAGGTTGAGCTTGAGTCAGCATCATTAAAAGTTGTGTTCTAACTGTGAATATTTGATGAGTCAATGAGCCTTTCCTACAAAAATACCGGCCATGAAGACTTTGCACTCAGTGTACATCCAGATCCATCTGATCTGGATCTGCACAGTCATTCAGTTTGCGAATTTTAAATGAATACAATATAAATGTATCAAGTAATTTGGGGGGCTGATAGTCAGAAATGTGACTAATAAATAAATAAATAAATAAATAAATAAATAAAATATAAAGTATACTTGTTACTGTCCGTGTTTAAATATGAGCTGAAATGGCAATTTCTGAATGTGTGAAAATTGATAACAATGGAAACATACTGAGCAATTCTTACAAAAATACGAGCAGTGAAGACTTTGCACACAGTGCACATTCTGATCTACACTGTTTGCCACTAATATATCCATATAGGATACATGACTATCAAGTAATTTGAGTGGTTGATAGCCAGAAAAGTGACTAATAATTAAATAAAGTATACAATATACTCGTTACTGTCCGTCTTTAAATATGAGCTAAAATGACTATCAAATGTGTGAAAATTGATAACTGTGATCTGTTTATTCATAATTGGGGAAAAGGGATTAGTAACGCCTGGTTATTTATTGAGCTTCACACTTTACTAATTTAAGTGAATAATTATTCTTGTAAAACTTATTGTTTGTTCATGCAAGCTAAATAGTGTACTAACCTGAAATTCATAAACCCTTATCGCGCTGAACACGATAATCCTTATCCTTGTAAACAGTGTAGGTCCTGGTCAGATTGCTTCTGCCCTCTGAACCGGATCCGCACCGTTTTCATGCAGTTTTTGAATTGCATGCAAACATTATATCTTTTTTTTTAATTTATTATTTCTTTTATTCCACATCCATATATCAACAAACATGTATTATAATGATGTACATTTACACTTGTACCGTATCACTACAGTATGCTGAATTAAAAGGAAGGCAATTCGAAACCATATTCAGAGGATATTCTTCCCTATTTACCTCCCTTAGTTACTAGATAATGAGCCGGTGTCACCGGCGCATGACAGAGTCTATAGTAGAACAACCAGTACGGCAAGCAGAATGTGCGCCCTCCTAGCATGTCGTGACCCTTTGCTTATTTCTCTTTTCATAAAACGTTTCATACAACAGGTACATGTATTCATCGAAGACTCAGATCAGACTGCACGGATGTGCAGGCCGATCAGATTCTTCGATGATCTCTCAAGGCTCCCTTCACGCAATGTCACGCACCGGCTCAGATAACAGAAAAAAGAAGAGGGAGAGCTTATATATATAGTATATACCAACTGTAAGATCGTCCTTGGCATCCCAATCTCAATTCAGGTCACCACAACGTGCGTATAAGCGAATCAAATATCAGTCATACATCAAAAAATTCAAATTAACTGTTTCTTTCATGCTTTAAACTGTAGTTTACAGTTTCAAGGCGTCAAGCAGTCGGCATCACAGAAAATAGTTTGAAACGACAATATTGGCTTAGATTTCGTAAAGAAATCCCTATGCTTCAGTGTAAAGCACGGGAGAATCAGCGAGGTCTCGTTAACCCCTATCCAGCCGTACACGACAAGCCCCATCTTTGTAAACAGTGTAGATCCAGATCAGATGGCTTCAAAAGAAGCAATCTGATCAGGATCTACACTGTTTGACATTCACCTTATGAATTTATAGGAATAAATCACATCAAGTTATCTGATTGGTTCCAGATAAGTAATGGGTGGGGCTCGATCGAATATTCAGCAGGACAAGGGCTAATATCGCCAAGGTACGATCATACTGCTGGAAAACCATTACGGAAACACACCTATATAATTTTGACTCTCCTTAACCGCACTTTTATATAGCAAAACTAGGGTTTATTTCGGTATACCTTACCTTCCCTATTTCCGCCGCAAGACACAGGCCGCGGGTACCCGCTAGAACCACCTCATCGAGGCGGCTCCTACGCGGGCCCACAGCCCACGCTCGGAGCAGACACGAGAAAAAGTATCACAATTTTTCATCAGAAAATGTTCGGTTTTCGGTAGATATTTTTTCCATTATATTTACATAGGCGGGTTTTCGTAATGCATGGGTCAAACATCAAGTTGCGTCGCG
Source organism: Lucinisca nassula (assembly GCA_963580285.1). NCBI lineage: Eukaryota > Metazoa > Mollusca > Bivalvia > Lucinida > Lucinidae > Lucinisca > Lucinisca nassula. The sequence continues at coordinate 142,911,875 of OY757017.1, forward strand.
TATTACGCAGTAATAACATGGTTGTAAATATACGGAAATGGAAATTTTCCCTATATTTCTCTCCCTTTGCAAACAGATCGTTGTACAGAGGGAGGAGAAATGAACAAACAGAAAAAGAGAATACACACATTCACACATACAAACACACAAAACTACAGAGGCCAAAATCCACATCACGGAAACGTATTTCGAACATTCTCCATTTCACCCACAGACACCACCGGAGAGAGACGTTTTCACCTATCATATTATTTATTATTTTTTTTTATTATTATAGGACTGATTTAATGAACCCCAATCCACCGGGGTTACTTTGACCCATTGTGTTTAAGGTCCCTTAAATCACCGGCCCACATATGCAAATCAGAGATAAAAAGGCACACGCAGAAGGGGACAAGGAATCCGTCCAAAAACGCACACCATGGGTACTCGTTAGAACCGACTCATTGAGGCGGTTCCAACGGGCACCCACAGTCCCCGTTGAAAGAAATAAGAAAAATTAAACAATTCTACATAATATGTGTCACTTCTGGGACCATGTAGGACGCCATTATTATAATAAATTTTTATAGGGGTTCCAGCTTTTCTCGAATTTCTCCAGTCTTCCACTTTTAACTGCATTATATTTTTCTATCCGATAATGATTTTTGATAGATAGTTTAAAAATATCAAACAAAGGAATAGATTCCTCAAGTTTCCTAGTATATATAAATTGTTTTGCCTTAATAAGTAACTGGTTTATCACTATATCATAGGCAAGAGAACCAAACAAAATATCCTTTTCGTTCCATTCGTATGGCAATACAATACCTTTGGATGTAAGAAAGTCTCTAAAATTTAACCAAAACGTTTGTACATATCTACAATCCCAAAAAAGATGCTTCAATGTCTCAATTTCATTTGTACAAAATGTACAATTATTATTTTCTTTTATATTCATTTTTGCCAATAGATAATTTGATGGTAAAATTCTATGTAACATTCTAAGCTGGAACCATAGCATACTAGAATCTTTTGTAACTTTGAATGGTAATTTAAAATATTTTTTCCAGTCTGGTACACTATCAAAAAGTATATCTCTTTCCCATTTCCTTATTGATGATGGGGGTAAGTTTTTATTCACTAAAATATCATATATATTTCTACACCCTTTCAAATTTTTTATAATGGTGTAAATCAGTGCTGGACATGTAGGTTGTTGTCCTTTAACAGGTAAATGTTGAAATGTTAATGTACTCAAATAGCTTGTGCATGCAGCTATTATACCATGATAAATAAGAAAATTAGTATTTAAATTAAATTTTTCCTCAAAATCATTTATATTATAAAAATTGCCATTTCTATCCATCAGATCATTTATAAAATTGACACCAGACTGGAGCCATGGTCTTACAAAAAGACTATTTCTTCCGACCTTGATGTTATGATTGTACCACAATGGTGTACATAAAAATTCGTTCCAAGATACTGGGGTATGTGCTAAAGAAAAAATATACAAAGCATTGTATGCATCATGCCAAAAGTGATTATCGATTCTACCTAGATTGTTTTTTAAATAGTCACTGCCATACAAAAGAATATTTTTTGTAAAGGGATACAAGAAGTTATGTGTTTCAAAGCAGTCTTTATTTTCTGTTATTTGTCTTCTGATCCAGCTTATTTTAAGAGCATTTATAAATTGTTTAATGTCTACCATACGTAGACCACCATTCTCGTACCCCTGTACAATTATAGCCCTTTTAATTTTATCAGGACCATTATTCCATAAGAATTTATAACACATATTTTGCAATGTCTTTATAAATTCTGTAGAAGGATTTGGCAATCCTATGAACAAATGGTTCAACTTTGGGATGGCAAGACTCTTTATTACTACCAATTTTCCTAAAGGAGTTAACACTCTTTTAGACCAGGTATTAAAAATATTCCGTATGACTGGAAGTTTAGAATCGTAATTACTATCAACAATTTCTTGTAAATTTGTAGACATAGTAACTCCTAACATAGAAAAAGTTCCTTTTTCCCAGTGTAAATTGTAATCCTCGCATAAAACTAGATTCGAGCCTTTTCTTGAGCCAAACCATACTACTGATGTTTTATCGACATTTACACCAAGGCCGGAGATATCCGCATAGAATTTTAAGACTAAAAGGGTATTTTTAAGAGAATTTTCTGTACCATCTAATATACAAGATGTGTCGTCTGCATATTGTGATATAACATATTCATTGTCCCCAACCCTAATTCCTTTAATATGTTTATCATTCCTTATAAGTATTGCCAAAATCTCTGCGCAGAGTAAAAATATGTAAGGTGAAATTGGGTCACCCTGGCGGCAGCCTCGTTGCAAGAAAAACCATTCAGAAAGATGTCCATTAATCTGCACGCACGAGTTTATATTTTTGTACAAAATGTTAATCCACTTCTTAAACGTTATTCCAAAGTTAAAGTATTCTAAAACTTTATTTATAAAAGCCCATGAGACGGAGTCAATGCAAACATTATATTAATTGGTTTAGTTACGAGGATAGTTCTAGTTCAGTGAACCTGAACACTGATAATTACCTCATAATTAAATAAATAAATTGTTTGTATTGGGGTTTAACGGCCCATTCAACACTATTTCAGGTAATTTTTGAGCCGGTCAGTTTACCTATCCACACTTTTCCTGAGAAGGCTTATACGTAAGCGGTTAACCACTACAGTGCACATTCTTTTTACCAGAAAGTGACAACTGCCCTTCTTGAATCAGCAGAAGGGAGAGAATGACCGTAGAAAATATTTCATAATCAATCTCCACGAAAGAATGTTGTCGACCCCGGTAGGTATCGAACCCACGTCCTCCTGATCACCAGTCAGGCGCGCATCCGACTTAGCGACCGAGGCCGGATAAATAAATAAATAAATAAATATGTTCACAAAAATTAGATTATCCCCCATCATCACCATGATTGACGAAACCAAGGAATGTTTTTTTTTTTTTTTTTTGTTTTACGGCCCTATCAAATTTATTTCACTCATATCGAGCCGATCGTTAATCAGAGGCAGAGGTGGGCGAAAACCGGAGTACCCGGCGAAAAAGCACCTGACCTACCGTTGAAGAATTTTGCATCTCACATGTGACCCGAGCCATGCTCGTATAGACGCCAGATACATTGTGGTGTTTAAACCTCTACAGTTGATACGTATGAGGTTTATTCCGTAAATGTTTGTGTTGTGTGGTTTAAAATGTGATATTATGGGGTTGGTGGCTGTACAAATCTACATTGTTGGGTTACACATGTACACTCCATATTTTTCTGTTTTGTGGTGTATTCCTTGCTTCCAAAGGATAACCCTTTTATAGAACATATTCAAAGACTCCATATAGTTAACTCCATATAGTTAACATGGGGAACCCCAGAATGTACGTCTCGTAAGAATGGCGAAAATACGTCCGTACGTCTATCCATCAATCCATCCATCTACCGATCCATCCAGATTTCCATCCAGTTAACAAGGATAATTATGTTTCATGTTCTTATTGAAATTTATTTAAAAAGTAATTTAGAGGTGTGAAATATGATCAAAAGAGCAGAAATTAAAGTAAAAATAAAGCCTGTCATTATATTAATCTTTAAAGAATGTCGCAATGCAATTAGAATATATATTGAAATAAAAGAGAGGAATTTTCAAATGTATCTTCCATTTTTGTTAAATGGACAATAGATTTTCTATTTAGTAATGTTATAATATATAATAAATCTATATAATGTAGGTTCAAATATTCGTGGCTCCCTATCAAAATAATCAAATCAGCAATAAAATAAAACAAAAACCTCATCGGGCATCAAACCCGATCTCCTATTTAAGTGGAAGCCCCGTGAGAAACAAAGTGGGGCCGAAGTGTCTAGGTATATGGGGCCGAGGTGTCTAGGGGCCGAGGTGTCCAGGGGCCGACCCGTCCAGGGTTTCAATTTTATGTGGGGCCGAGGTGGTTTTGGGGCCGAGGTGTCTAGGGGCCGAAGTGTCTAGGGGCAGAGGTGGTTTTGGGGCCGAAGTGTCCTGCATCGTTAGCTTAACGAGCTCGTAAGTGGTCATATTGTTAACTGTTCAAGTAAGTTTAATATATAAATTTTTGGTATTTTTGCTGAACAAATGTGAGCAGCTTTTGCTTCCGCAAAAGCTGCTCACATTTTTTCAGCAAAAATATTAGCGTATTTGCCATAATAAATGATCAAAGTTTTAACGATACGTTAACTAACGACGTCGTTAGTTTTGAACAACTGGCCCCAGGTGTTTTTTCTCGGGTATTTTGTTTTTTCCCCAACCTCTGATTAATCAAACGAGTCGGCTCTAAATAAGTTAAATAATTTTGAAATGAGGAGTTTGTGTTTAGGTTTTATATCCCTATCAACACTGGGTCATTTTGGAGACATTGCATCCGATTTTGGTGAACTTTAACCTGACATTGAGATGAAATGCCATCTCAAGCCCTGCTGCCTATAGAACTGCTAGGATTTATGGAGCGGTCTGACACACATCAGTTTTCCTGGGCAGGTTCAGACCTATTAACCCTTATCTTGCTGTTCACAACAACCCCTATCTTTGCAAACAGTGTAGATCCAGATCAGATGGCTTCTGGAGAAGCCATCTGATCAGGATCTGCACTGTTTGGCATTCAGTTTATGAATTTGTGGCAGTAAATTACATCAAGTAATTTGATTGGTTGATAGACAGAAATGGGTGTGGCTTAAATGAATATTCAGCAAGATATGGGTTAACTTCTGACTTTCATTATGTATCCTGAAGTTTCAATGAATCCTCTGCATTACTTATTTCTCCATCGACTGCAAATTGTCTACGTAATTTCAGAGTCTAAGGTTTCCAATCCCGCATATCCCTACCCCTACCCGCTCTGCTCAAAATAGCATTGATAAGTGCATAACAAAACAAACAACATAACTTTCTTATTTATTTTAATCAAAGCACTGACATAACCTGTGGGTGGATTGGTTCTAAGAGTAAGCTGGGTACATGGTTATTTACAGGGACAGACTTTTCAGCTCACCTGGGGTGAAGGATAGTATAGGCTTCCACCCATCGTTTGTCTGTTTGTCACCAACTTTGACCAGATATATCTTTGCAGGCTGATCTCAATCATTTCTCATCTGTAGCATGCCGCTGGTAGAGGATTGGTGACATTAGCTTTTTATCGAAATCAAATAAAACTTTGGTTGCTATGGCAACCACAAGGTCCCATAGTCTTGCAATGGGAAAAACTTTGATCGATCTTTCTGAAACTTACATATAAGTAGGCTTGGGGTAGAAACTCAGATGAGTTCGAAAACTGGCAAAGTCGGCTAATTAATCATAGAGTTATGTCCCCTTGATTGCTGAAAATGCCTAGTTAGCTCAGCTATTTTCGAAGAAAACAACGAGGTATTGTCATAGCTCTGGCGTCGTCGTCGTGCAAAAACTCGGACATTTTGTAGTATCTCTGTCATTACTGAACATATTTACTTGAAACTCGGACTAGTTGTTCGTTATGAAAAGGGGAACTCATACCAATAGGTGAGGTAACCCTCAAAATATTTTTGGCACAGATATGCCCCTTTTTCTACTTAGAATTTTTGTTTTCTAAAAGAAACTGCAGCCGAGCGTTGGCACCCGCATGCGGTGCTCTTATTTTGACATTGTCATCACCATAGCCCTTTCATTTTTGATTGGATCTTCTTGAAACACATGTATAAGAAGTCAGTATAAAAGCTTGGGTGAGTCTGAAAACTGGCGATGTCGGCCAATTACTGATAGTTACGTCCCTTTGATTGCTGACATCACCATAAGTCTTTTAGCTTTAATGGAATCTTCCTCAAACAAACACATAAAGTGGTTGGGGATAACAGCTTGGATGAAAACTGGTGAGGTTGGCCTGTTTATCACAGAGTTAATCCCTTTGTTCGCTGAAAATGCCTATGTATGTCAATGTCATCATCATAAGTCCCCAAGTTTTGATCGGATCTTCCTGAAACTTAAATATAAGTAAGTTTGGAATAAATGCTTGAATGAGTTCAAAAACTAACAATATTGGCCTATTACTTATTGGCCTATTTTGGACCTTGTCATCACCATAAGTCCTTTAGTTTTGATAAACTATAAGAAGTTGGGAATGATCATTGGGACGAGTTCGAAAACTGGTGCTGTTGGCCTATATACCATAAGTTATGTCCCCTTGGTTGCTGAAAATGCCTGCTTTTAACCTCATTACGATAACACAACCGTGTGACATAGTGCATTTTTCACATCTCCAAAATGGCTACTTTTCTGAAGAAAATCTGTTATATGTTTTCTCATTTCTATTTCAAACATAGGTTGTGGGTGCTCGTCAGAACCGCCTCATTGGTTCGTTTGGGAGACTTTATATCCTTCGAGCAGAAATAAGAAAAATTATGTATACCCCCGTAGAAATCAGTTTTCTCTATAAAAAAGAGGGGTTTAGTGGGGTCTTTAATTCTCGGACTTGTTCACGTGATGTCATCAGCATCGTTCCTTTAATACATGTCATGATCTGAACTTCCGGAAACATGCATGTATAAGTAGACTGAAAATATAATCTCGAGTGAGTTTGAAGTCTCAGTCATGGGGTTATTTCTCCTGGGACAGGTTACATAAAATCTATGTACTGTTACTGAACAAAACATTGTTAGCTCCCTGCAATATACATGTATCTGTAGTACAAGAAATCCTGCAAATGAAACACACACAGACAAAGCTAGTAAACTTGTTGCTTTAGAAAGAGTATGGCTGTATCAGCTTCAGCAACAAGACCATCTCCTTTCTCAAATAATTGATTTTTTTAAGTAACCTGTAGCCATTTCATGGTCTCGTAAATATCCTCAAAATGCACGTACATGTACGTTGCCATTTATCACCGTATGTCTATTATTATTATTATTATTATTTTGCAAAAGTAACTCATTTCCCCTAAAGTGTTTCATAACTATCCCTAACTATAAAATACCACTATAGGCCTCAAAAATAACTTCCTTTCATGCAATACCTTCCTTTCGCGGAAAGGAAAATGCATGTTCGCTTTTATCCCCGTACGTCTATTATTTTTATGCCCCCGCAATTCGAAGAATGGTGGAAAGGGCATATAGCGTTGCCACTGTCTGTCCGTCCGTCCGTCCGTCCGTGCGTCCGAAACTTAAACGCAGTCAATAACTTCCTTATTTCTTGATGGATTTTAAAATTACTCGGCAGAAATGTTAACCATAATGAGACGACGTGTCACGTACAAAACCCAGGTCCGTACCTCCAAGGTCAAGGTCATACTTAGAGGTCAAAGGTAAAAAAAAAGTCCGAAACTTAAACGCAGTCAATAACTTTCTTATTTCTGGATGGATTTTAAATTTACTTTGAAGAAATGTTAACCATCATGAGACGATGTGTCACATTCAAAACCCAGATTCGTACCTCCAAGGTCAAGGTCATACTTAGAGATCAAAGGTAAAAAAATGGTCCGAAACTTAAACTTCAATAACTTACTTATTTCTGGATGGATTTTGAAATTACTTTGAAGAAATGTTAACCATCATGAGACGATGTGTCACATGCAAACCCAGATCCGTACCTCCAAGGTCAAGGTCACACTTAGAGGTCAAATGTAAAAAAAATGGTCCGAAACTTAAACTTTCTATGGATGAATACGAACATAGACACATTTTCAGGCGGGGGCATCCGTGTCCTATTGACGCATTTCTAGTCATTATTATTATTATTTTATTTATTTTTTTTTTTTGCAAAAGAACCCCGTATCCACTAAATTGTTTTATAAGTATCCCAATATACATAAAATACCAACAAAGACCTCATAAATATCTTCCTTTCGTAGGAAAATCTTCCTTTCGGGAAAGCAACCTTTCTTTCGTTCTTTAGCTATACCCGTAAACTATACACACGTATAGGAGAATACATGAGGTGGAGAAGGAGAGTAAAAATGGGAGGTGACCACTCATCGGAGTTCCTCTGTAATTGTGTGAAACTTTAAATCTGTTAGCTCAGGTGGGCGATATAGGACGATCATGGTCCTCTTGGTTTTTATAAGTCTTCAATTCCTATTTCTGATCTGAATCTTCGCTGTTTAATTGCTTACCCATTCCTTACCAAGGTTTTTATAGACTACCTTCTCTACACAGCATCCTGGCGTTACAGTGACAAATATAGCCGCGGCTATAAATAACCGTTAGTTGGATTTCTTTCGTTCGTTGACTGGATTTTTTTATTGGTCAGTAATAGGTCACGTGAATATGAACATTATAACTCAGTTTCATCAGTTGATAAATCAGTCGACCGAAATGTGAATCCCAAACGATAAACAGAATTGCAAGCTGATCAGTCAATAACTGTTTGCATTAGGATAACGCATTCATGTGTCAGTGTGCAGTATATAGGCATTGATTGATTGATTGATTGATTGATTGAATGGTTGATTGAATGATTGGTTTGGGGTTAAACGTCCCTTTCAACACTATTTAGGTCATTTTGGAGACGTTGCTTCCAATTTTGTGGGACTTTTACCCGACAATGAGATGCAATGACATCTCAAGCCCTGTCACCCAATGAAACCAAAAGGGTGTATATGCATGGACGGTCCGACTCGCACCATTTTGCCTGGGCAGGCTTAGACCTTCAAATCGGTTTACCAGTACTCCTGTACGCAGTCGGTTTCAGCTCTGCGTGGAAGCACCGTGCAGCCAAATCTATTTTTCCAAGCCCCGATGGGCAGGGGCGGGCAGTCTTTGGGTATATCTCTAAAACTGACATCTATTTTTCAAGCAAAATCGTTAAAAAAATGCATGCCCTTGCAAAGCCCAGTTTTCTCTAAACAGCGTAGGGTTAATTAGTGTTCATTTCACGGAATTGTTAACTCTTTTTGTACCACATGGGATCTTCCTCCTTATGTATAGCAGGAGTCCATTTCAAAATTCATGGGTGTCAGGCTGTGTCTTCTTAAAAATTTATTTGGAAAATGGCTTAACTATGTATTTGCAAATAGTGTAGGCCCTGATCAGACGCCGCGTTCTGCGGCGTCTGATCTGGGCCTGCACTGTTTGACAATTACCCGTTTTGGGGTTTCTGGTACAAATTTTAAATAGGTTAATGTAAAATAAGTTAGGCTCCCTTGATTTTTTGGGTTCTACTGAGGAGCAAATTCCGTCAAGAGAGGACTCTAGTAGCACATTAGGTTAACACGCCCATGTTCTGAACACCACTATAAACCCCACTGTATATAAGGAAAATGGGGTTTACGGGGGTATTCATTATTTTCTTATTCTTGTCCAGAAACAGATTATGGGTACTCGTTAGAACCGCCTCATTGAAGCGGTTCTAACGAGCACCAACAATCTATAGTTGAGCTAATCAAATGTTTTCACCAGAAAGAGTTTTAAAAAAAAACTTCATTATAGCGCACGGGTGTATTATCGAAATGAAACATGTCTGGAAAGTTATCTCCCCGAAAATATGACAGATATATCCACTCCCCTAAAAGTCGGTGACCTATTTAAAACTGTGCTTTCGATCCATTTTCAACAGCTGCAACCATGACCAAATTAAGTCATAACTGAAAACGACGTATTGCATGGAAAAACAATGTCAGCCTATTTACCTAAACAAAAAAAAAAAAAAAAAAAAACGAGCATTAAACTGGGCCGAGTTCTTAACATGTCAACTGTAACATTTCAACTTAATATGCAAACCTGTCACTTTGAGGGCATATCAGTATTTTTCATACTATTTTTCTTTCTCTTTTGAAGTCATTATGTCACGAGATGCATATCTACCGCCAACAAAGACACACACCACCTTGACATTAGAAAAAAACTTTGTTTGTAAACGTGCTTCTTTATTTTTTGGTTCAGAAAGTTGATCAGATCAGAAACTTTACAGTTTTGGAAGAAAGGGCAGGTCTTTCTTTATTCTTTTTTAGTTTTTATGGCCCTTCAACATTATTTCATTTATTTCGAGCCGATCGTTAATCAGAGAAGTACTGCACCTGTCCTTCTGTTGCAGAACTTGGCGTGTTTCATGTGACCCATCACGAAAACACGCCTATATAATGTTGGCCTCCCCCTCCCACCGCTCACACACACTTTTATATAGAGAAAACTGGGGTTTATGGGGTAAACCTTATTTTTCTTTTTTTTCTGCTCTAAAATATTGATTGTGGGTACTCGTTAGAGCACCCACAATCTATATTTTGAGCAGAAAAATGAAAAATATTACAATTTGTCATCTTAAAATGTTTGTGTATTTGTATAGGCGTGTTTTCGTAATGCGGGCAAGCCTTTCACCCACTCCAGCCTCTGGAGACCACTCTTTCGTTTTAATTGTTGCAGTTGCTTGAACTGGAATGCAGTGGATTTTGAGAAGAAATCTCCAATGATTTACGCATGCGCTTATTGCATATAATACCTGAGGACCAATGGTCCTGTACCGCTCACCCGGGTGCTGAATGTAGGTGCAGCCATTTTGTTTCTGTAGTATTTGAAAGGTTTTTACCATGGCAGAAAGTACGGTTTTTACTTTTTCCCCATACAAAGGAAAATGTCAAGAACTTTGACCTTGGCCGAAAATAGGCCAAGGTCATCCAGGGATCATCATTTGAACAAACTATGATTGGTCCAAGACCCCAGTGCTACATGCCAAATTTCAGGAAAATCGACCAACTAGTTTTGGAGAAAGATTTTTCCTGTTGTTTTTTTTTTTTTTGGTTGTTGTTGTTTTTTTTTTGTTTTTTTTTTTTGTTGTTGTTGTTGTTGTTTTACCTTATATGCATATGGCGGTCCTACTGGTCAAGTGACCAAACCCATCTTAATTAATTTTCATTTCCTCGTTCCTAAAGGCTTTCAGGTGAAATACGGTTACAAATGGCACAGTTGATCCTGTGGAAAATAAGAATAAGTTTTATACATCTAGATAACCTTTGGTCAAGGTCAAAGAATGACCTTGACCTTGAATACTCATGTAGTTTAATTTTTTTCTATAGTTTTTATTTTTTATTTTACATCTACCAATTTCCCGATCACAGTCTACAATAGTTTCTGAAAAATACATAATTTTGACTTTTCCCCTACAAAAGTTTGAACCTGGCATAGAATAGGTAAAGGTCATCCAGGGCTGATCATTTGAACAAACTATGACTGGCTCGAGTCCCCGATCCTACATACCAAGTTTCATGATAATCAGCCCATTGGTTCCGGAGAAGAAGATTTTGATGGGTTTTTACCTAATAGGGGCATGGCGGCCATGTCTGTCATATGACCAAACTCATATTAATTGATTTTCATTTTCTTGTTCCAAAAAGCTTTTATAGGGTTACAATATAAAAGCTTGAAATTGGCGTAATGATAGATTAAGGTCATTCGAGAGTCATCGTTTGAACACACTTTGATGGGTCAGAGTCCCCAATGCTACATACCAAGTTTCACGGCAATCGGCCCACTGGTTCCTGGGGAGATTTTTTGAAGGTATTTTACCATATATGGGTATGGCGGCCATCTTGGCCATGTGTCCAAATTCATTTTAATTAATTTTAATTTCTTTGTCCCAAAGGGCATTTACATGAAATTCGATTACAAACGGGCTAGTGGTTTCTGAGGAAAACAGGTTCAAATTTTCATATCTGACCTAAAAGTCTATGCTTGGCGGTAAAAAACATCACGAAAGCATAAATATATAGTTCTGCCCCCCCCCCCCTCCCCCCCGCCCACCACCCTTGAACCCCACTTTTATATAGTAAAACTGGGATTTACAGGGGTAAATCTTATTTTTCATATTTCTACTCTAAAGTACAGATTGTGGGTACTCGTTAAAACCACCTCGATGAGGCGGTTCTAACAAGTACCCACAATCAATATTTTGAGCAGAAATAAAAAAATTTCACAATTTTTCATCATAAAATTTTAGTTTTTCCCGCGATTATGCTTACAATGTATTTGTATAGGCGTGATTTCGTAATGAGGTCAAGGTCATCCGAGGGTCACCGTTTGAACAAACTATGAAGGGCCAGTAGGCGGTTCTTTTTTCTCACGGGGTATATGAAAAATACGACTCCATAGCCCATCCGCCCTGTTCAAATGTTGTCCGTGCGGAGCTGAAACTGACCTCTCATGATTGCTTGTAAACCGCTTAGAAGTTTTAAGCCTGCCCAGGCAAAGAGGACCATACATATAAATGGCATTTGTTTCATTTGGCGGCAGGTTATGATCTCAACGTCGGGTACAAGTCCCAAAAAATAGGAAGCAACGTCTCCAAAATTAATCCTCAATTCAAATGAACAAAACCAGCCACCCATATCACCCACTTGTTGAATGCGTCAGATGGTAATCCTTAGGAGAGAACCGATTCATCTTCACAGTCGCATCATCTGTCTTGCGATTTGTGCAGCCCGGGACGCAACATGACGCGACCATTGTCAGTTTATTTTTATTCGATTATATTTTATTGAAAATTGTCACATTCAAACAACAAATTAATTGGAACAAATTAACGACTTATCAGATCATTGTGTCTAACGGTTTTCTTGCCACACAAAATTGCGCATGCGCAAAAATACGGAATCGTGGGATAGCATTTCCTTAGCGACCGGTGGTGTCCTAAACGTTGGCATGTATTTAAAAGTAAAGGCTTTTTTTCTATTTTAGCGCTGGTGGCCATTTTGTTCATCGGCGCAGAATCGTTTGAGTTGGTAAAGTGTCACCTAGGCAATATTTTCTTTGAGTCTGTGTGGTACTGTGGGATGTTTTCACCTTTACAGTGTTGACGGGGACGTTAATACTTAAATCAACCAACCAACCAAATGGGCGGATAGAAAAACCACAACGAAATCTGCCCTTTAGAGGACAAGATGATAAAGTCACTGAAGCCACTGGGCGTTTCCGTAACAGAATTTTGATCTCGGCTTCACTGGTATCCGGGGTTAGAGTATACCGGCACAGTCATTACTATAATGGTAGTCAATTTAACCATACTCTTATCGAGCAAGTTAACCAGTTTACACGCATCACGTTGACAAGTCCCTGAAATGAACATTCCCTTTACACCCTAATTCATATAAGGAAAAGTAGGGTTTACAGGGGTGTACATTTTGTTTGCTCAAAAACAGGTTGTAGAATCACCTCATCGAGATGGTTTTAATCAGCACGTACGAGGGTCCTTCAAAAAGTTTTGTCACTGGGGGTTTATTTCCGAAACGCTCCATTTAATATTTCTCCCCACAAAGTACCCACCACCCTTTCTGCCGAAACGCATGTTTGTAACATTCGGATCCAATTTTTAAAAGCCGCTTGGTAGTCTTCTTTGGATAACTGTTGGAGGCGCAGATAAATCGCGCTGCCAAGTGCACTTCTGGACTTATATTTCTTTTCAGAAAGCATTTTCTTGAACCTTGGAAACAAGAAAAAAGTCGCATGGGCTCAGGTCAGGAGAATAGGGATGATTTACAACCCCGACCTTTTCAGCAGCCAAAATACGACCTCACAACCTCAGACTTGTGAGAGGAGGCATTGTCATGGATCAAGTGCACTCCTGACCAACCTTTGCTTGGATGCTTCTTATTGTGTTTCGCTTGACTTTCTTTAGTACAGCGTTCTTATAGAATCGCCCAGTGACGGTTTGAACAGGACAAGCCACTTGGACCAGCGGCCCACTAGAATTGAAGAAGATTGCATATATACATCTTCATGGAGCTGATGGTTCTCTTAACAATACAGGGGCACTTTTGATCTTTTGCGCTTCCACTGTTGGTTATCAGCTCTTCTCTGTGGCTCAAACATGTGCACCCAGGTTTCGTCACCTGTTAACAATTTAGAAATAACTCGGGTGTCACAGTTTAGTGTTGTCGGGTGCATTTAAGGCGTTGCTTCTTTTGCTCCTCAATGAGGAAATGGGGCACCCACCTAGCGTATTTTTTTCTCAAGCCCAATTACTTTGTCAGAGTGGTATGCACGCTGCCTTTTGATATGACAGTGCATTTAGTTATCTCTTTAACTGACACTGGCGCATCTTCTTCGACCGCTGTTTTTACAGCAGCAATGGTTGCCTTGGTGATGGGGGTCTTGGGCCTACCAACACGAGCATCATCTTTGACCTATGATTTACTAGCTTTAAAAGCTTTGATACACCGATAAACTGTGCTCTTTGAAATGACAAGAGGTTGAGGCCACACAATCCATCAAATATCTGGCTTGAACCTATATCAAGCCTAACACGGCATTTAAAGTAGCTGGGAATTACAGCCTTTCTGTCCATTTTAGCTCACCTGTCACGTAGTCACGAAGTGAGCTTTTGGGATCACTTTTTGTCCGTCGTCCGTGCGTAACGACATCTTCTAAACCACTGAACGGATTTTGACCAAACTTCACAGGAATGATCCTTAGATGGTCCCCTTTCAGAGTTGTTCAAACGGTTCCGGTCCGCTGCACATCAAGGTCACAGGAGCCAAAAATAGATTTTTTTAATGCAAACTTAAAAAATCTTCTTTTCTGAAACCGCAAGGCCCAGGTCTTCGATATTTGGTGTGTAGCTTTATCTAGTGGGCCTCTACCAAGATTGTTCAAATTATGGCCCTGGGGCCGAAAATGCCCCCGCTCCAGGGCCCTTTGGTTGTGTTTTTTTTTTTTTTTTTTTTTGCTAAATTCTAAATTTAGCGCACCACCCAACTGAGGTAATGGCCAAGTTTGACCGACTCCGTATATGAAGATAGATAGATAGATGGTCGCTCAAGACTTCTTGTAGATTTTGTCATGCGCTGGCTCATATATAAATATTTGTTTTCTGAAACTATGGGAAGATTTTTTTAGGGACTCGAGAGGAACATCAAATCAGCCAGAGTAAAAAAAACATCAGTGTTTGAGTCCTGGAAGTTGCAATGTAACAATAGACATTATGATAACACAACTGTGAGCTAAAGCGGAGTCTCGTGTGTCTCCAGAACTAACATTTTTCCAGATAATTATTTTTTTTTTATCTTTTTCCTATATCTACTTAAAACATAGGTTGTGGGTGCTTGTCAGAACCACCTCATTGAGGCAGTTCTGACATGTACCCACAATCTATGTTTCTGAACAAAAGTTAGTGAAATAATGTATACCCTGCAAAACCCTACTTTTCTTTATGTAAAGTGGGGTTAACAGGGGTATTCATTTCTCCAACTTATTGATATCATGATTGTAACTCTGTTGACTGAAAATTTACTTGTTTGGAGATTTAATCGCAGCTTACATTTGTATCGCCCACCTTATTCTTTGCATCAAAGAAAATGAGTTTGCCATTATATGTTGTTTTTTGTGGGGGGTGGGTGTTTATTAGGTTTTTTTTTTTGTTTTTTTTTCGCTTTATATAATCAGAATGAACTTGTGTTCATTTTTCACTTACAAACGTGTACTTAATATATAAAATTTCAG
This sequence comes from Lucinisca nassula, assembly GCA_963580285.1. Classification (NCBI taxonomy): domain Eukaryota; kingdom Metazoa; phylum Mollusca; class Bivalvia; order Lucinida; family Lucinidae; genus Lucinisca; species Lucinisca nassula. The sequence continues at coordinate 142,927,321 of OY757017.1, forward strand.
AAAAAAAAAATTATTTTTACAGATTCTGAATATTAGACATTTTTAAACTTTCTTGGCTTTGTTGTTTGTGACTTCAAGATACCATTTGTATAAAATTCCATCCAAAAAAATGGATACACTTTCAGGGGAGGCAAATCTTGGTTTTGTTTAACATCCCCGTCAACACTATAAAGGTCATTTTGGAGACGTCGCTTCCAATTTTGTGGTACTTTTACCCGACATGGAGATGAAATGACATCTCAAGCCCTGTCGCCCAATGAAGACAATAGGGTTTATAAGCATGGACGGTCAAACTCGCACCACTTTGCCTGGGCAGGCTTAGATCCTCTAAGCACTCATTTGCAGTCGGATTCAGCTCTGCGTGGAAGCATCATGCAGACCCATTTATTTCTTCAAGCCCCAATGGGCGGGCGCCCTAAGGCAAATCTTGGTGTCCCTCTTATATGTACTGGACTCGGTGGCCTAGTGGGTAAGAGCACAGTCTCTCAACCCATTGTAAACTTGTGGACTCTTCAGTGCTATATGTTAGACAAGTCCATTTGTCATATCAGGGGTGGTAGGCCCATTTCGTTTTTATTAATCCCCCACTGCGAAGCGGAGCGGGCATTATAGGAATGACCTTTGTCTGTCCGTCCATCTGTCCGTCTGTCTGTTCGTAACACTTTCTTGTCGGCTCCATATCTCCTGAACCCTTTGATAGATTTTCATTAAACTTTGGTCAATTATTCGTCTCGGTGAACTGGTGTGCAGAACCCATAAATGAACCATGCCGACTCAAGGTCACGGTTGACGGTCACGAGTTTGAAACTTGGAATTTTGTGTCCGTTTCATATCTCCTTTACCCTTGGAAGGATTTTCATTAAACTTTGGTCAAATATTCTTCTCCGTGAGCTGATGTGCAGAACCCATGTCCTTCTGTCAGTCTGTCCATCCGTCCGTCTGTCTATCCGTAACACTTTCTTGTCCACTCCATATCTCCTGAACCTTTTGTTTGATTTTCATTAATTTTGGTCAATTATTGGTCTCAGTGAGCTGGTGTGCAGAACCTATAAATGAACTATGCTGACTCAAGGTCACGGTTGAAGGTCACGAGTTTGAAGCTTGGTATTTTTTGTCCGTTCCATATCTCCTTTACCCCTCAAAGGATTTTCATCAAACTTTGGTCAATTATCCCTCTCAGTGAGCTGATGTGCAAAACCCATAAATGAACCATGCCGACTCAAGGTCAAGGTCACATTTGAAGGTCACGAGTTTAAAACTTTGAATTTTTTGTCCGTTCCATATCTCCTTTACCCCTCAAAGGATTTTCATTAAACTTTGGTCCATTATCCCCCTCAGTTAGCTCATGTGCAGAGCCCATAAATGAATCATGTCGACACCAGATCAAGGTCGCATTGGAAGGTCCTGAGTTTGAAACTTTGAATTTTGTGTCCATTCCATATCTCCTTTACCCTTCAAACTATTTTCATTAAACGTAGGTCAAATGTCCTCATCAGTGAGCTGATGTGCATAGCACATAAATAAACCATGCCAACTAAGGTCAAGATCACAGTTGAAGGTCATGAGTTTGAAACTGAATTTTGTGTCCGTTCCATATCTCCTTTACCCCTAGAAAGATTTTCATTAAACTTTTGTGAAATATACCTCACAGTGAGCTGATTTGCAAAACACAAATAAACTATGTCAACTCAAGGTCAAGGTCACAGGTGAAGGTCACAAGGTTGAGCCTTGATACAAAGTGCGGCGGGGGATTTGGCTGTCCTTCAGACTGCTTTCTTGTTCTATTTTTGATGGAAGATTCTGTTGGCAAATAGTGCAGGCCCTGATCAGATGCCGCGTTCTGCGGCGTCTGATCTGGGTCTGTACTGTTTGTGAAGGTAACCTGCATGCAATGGGTTAATCCATAGGTAGCTCGCAGCTGAGGGTTTCGAGCCTTGCCAGGTCACGTTTGAGTCACCAAGTTCAGCACCTGAAGTTCAGGTGGTATTTTTCTGAGTGGGTAAGAGCACTGTTTCTTACGAGAAATCGTTAGATCTCTTATCACTGGGGGTTTCGAGCTTTGATCAGACACCAACTTCTGCACCAGAGGTTCAGAAGGTATTTCTCTGAGGTGGGTAAGAGCACTGTGTCTTACCAGTAATCATTAGGTCTCTCAACACGCTCGGTTTCATCAGGATAACAAGTCTGTGAAATTAACACCCCCTAAACCCCACTTTATATAAAGAAAACTGGGGTTTATGGGGGTTTACATTATTTTTCTTATTTTTGCTGCAATAAATAAGTTGTGGGTACTCACTAGAACCGCCTCATTTATCACAGATGTTCATCAGAAAAATAGCCATTTTGGAGATGTGAAAAAATGCATAATGTTGCACGGGTGTGTTGTCGTAATGTCGAGCCTCACTCCGGTTACCAAGACACCAAGTTCTGCAGCAGAAGGTGGTATTTCTTTTGAGTGGGTATTTCTCCGAGTGGGTAAGAGCACTGTCTCTAACCAGTAATCATTTGGTCTCTTACCACTGGGTATCAAGCCTCCCAGTCAATCGGGTCACATGTGAGACACCAAGTTCTGCAACTGAAGGCCAGGGGCCAGTTGTTCAAAACTAACAACATCATTAGTTAATGTATCGTTAACACTTTGATCCTTTAATATGGAAAATATACTAATATTTTTGTTGAAAAAATGTGAGTAGCTTTTGCATATGCAAAAGCTACTCACATTTTTTAAGCAAAATTAACAAAAGTTTAGATATTGTACTTGCTAGAAGAGTGAACAATGCTACCACTAACGAGCTTGTTAAGCATTTAATGTTTTTTGAACAACTGGGTCCAGGTGTTTTTTCTCAGGTATTTTGTTTTTTCCCCAACCTCTGATTAATCAAACTAGTCGGCTCTAAGTAAGTTAAATAATTTTGAAATGGGGAGTTTGTGTTTAGGTTTTATGTCCCTGTCAACACTAGGTCATTTTGGAGACATTGCATCCAATTTTGTGGAACTTTAACCTGCCATTGAGATGAAATGCCATCTCAAGCCCTGCTGCCTATAGAAAATGCTAGGATTTATGGAGCGGTCTGACACACATCACTTTACCTGGGCAGGTTCAGACCTATTAACTTCTGACTTTCAGTATGTATCCTGAAGTTTCAATGAATCATCTGCATTACTTATTTCTCCATCGACTGCAAATTGTGTATGTAATTTCAGAGTCAAGGTTTCCAATCCCGCATATCCCTACCCCACCCAGCTCTGCTCAAAATAGCATTGATAAGTGCATAAATCAAACAAACAACATAACTTTCTTATTTATTTTAATCAAAGCACTGACATAACCTGTGGGTGGATTGGTTCTAAGAGTAAGCTGGGTAAATGGTTATTAACAAGCATTACGAGAACACGCCTATATAATTTTTACCCCCTCGTACCCCACTTTTATATAGTAAAACTGGGGTTTAAGGGGGTATACATTATTTTTCTTATTTCTGCTCAAAAACATAGATTGTGGGTATTCGATAGAACCGCATCGTCGATGCGGTTCTATCGAGTCCCCACAATCTATGTTTTGAGCAGAAATAAGAAAAATATCACAATTTTTCATTTTAAAATTTCTAATTTTTTGCCAAAAAATGGCAATGTATGTGTATAGGCGTGTTTTTGTAATGGACAGACTTTTTAGCTCACCTAGGCCGAAGGATAATATAGGCTTCCATCCATCGTTTGTCTGTTTGTCACCAACTTTGACAAGTTATATCCCTGCAGGCTGATGATCTCAATCATTTCTCATCTGTAGCATGCCTCTGGTAGGGGATTGGTGACATAAGCTTTTTATCGAAATCAAATAAAACTTTGGTTGCTATGGCAACCACAAGGTCCCATAGTCTTGCAATGGGAAAAACTTTGATCGATCTCTCTGAAACTTACATATAAGTAGGCTTGGGGTAGAAACTCAGATGAGTTCGAAAACTGGCAATGTCGGCTAATTAATCATAGAGTTATGTCCCCTTGATTGCTGAAAATGCCCAGTTAGCTCGGCTGTTTTTGAAGAAAACGATGAGGTATTGTCATAGCTCTGGCTTCGTCGTCGTGCCAAAACTTGGACATTTGTAATTTCTCTGTCATTACTAAACATATTTACTTGAAACTCGGACTAGTTGTTCATTATGAAAAGGGGAACTCATACCAATAGGTGGGGTAACCCTCAAAATATTTTCGGCACAGTTATGCCCCTTTTTCGACTTAGAATTTTTGTTTTCTAAAAGAAACTGCAGCCGAGCGTTAGCACAAGCATGCGGTGCTCTTGTTTTGACATTGTCATCACCATAGCCCCTTCATTTTTGATTGGATCTTCTTGAAACATACGTATAAGAAGTCACGGATAAAAGCTTGGGTGAGTCTTTGAGTGCGTACATCACCATAAGTCCTTTAGCTTTAAGGGAATCTTCCTCAAACTAACACATAAAGTGGTTGGGGATAACAGCTTGGATGAAAACTGGTGAGGTTGGCCTGTTTATCACAGAGTTACGTCCCTTTGTTCGCTGAAAATGCCAATTTATGACATTGTCATCATCATAAGTCCCTAAGTTTTGATCGGAACTTCATGAAACTTAAATATAAGTAAGTTTGGAATAAATGCTTGAATGAGTTCAAAAACTAACAATATTGGCCTATTACTTATAGGCCTATTTTGGACCTTCTCATTACCATAAGTCTTTTAGTTTTGATAAACTATAAGAAGTTGGGAATGATCGTTGGGACGAGTTCGAAAACGTGTTGTTGGCCTATATACCATAAGTTATGTCCTCTTGGTTGCTGAAAATGCCTGCTTTTGACCTCATTACGATAACACAACCGTGCGACATAACTTGCATTTTTCACATCTCCAAAAACCGGCCCCGATAGCTCAGTTGGTAGAGTGTCCGCTCCGGGGAACGGGAGGTCTCGGGTTCGATCCCGGGCCGCGACATACCAAAGTCGTTAAAAATGGTACTAGCTGCTCCTCGCTTGGCACTCAGATTTACGGGGTAGAGCTAGGACTGGTCAATCCAGTGTCAGGATAATGTGATTGGGTGTGGTATCATGTAATGTGTCTGGGACATGATACTTCAGTGAGGCAGCACTATAAACGTGAGCATTGAGCACCCTGTCGCAACCAGACACCGTCGTGATATGACTGAAAAATTGTTGAAAGCGACGTTAAACCCGAATTCACACACACACACACACACACACACACACACACACACACATCTCCAAAATGACTACTTTTCTGAAGAAAATCCGTGATATTTTTTCTTATTTATATTTCAAACATAGGTTGTGGGTGCTCGTTAGAACCGCCTCATTGAGGCGGTTCTAACGAGTACCCACAACCTATGTCTTCGAGCAGAAGTAAGAAAAATAATGTATACCCCCATAAACATCAGTTTTCTCTATAAAAAGTGGGGTTTAGTGGGGGGGGGGGGTCTTTAATTCACGGACTTATTCACGTGATGTTGTCATCAGCATATTTCCTTTAGTACATGTTATATATGATCTGAACTTCCGGAAACATGCGTGTGTAAGTAGACTGAAAATATAATCTCGAGTGAGTTTGGAGTCTCAGTCATGGGGTTATTTCTCGGACAGGTTACATAAAATCTCTGTACTGTTACTGAACAAAACATTGTTAGCTGCAATATTATGCAGATAACTAGCAAGGGAACCAATAAAATTGAGGCTTCTTACACCGTAGAGGAAACGGTCCACGAGAATGTGCCTTGGTGTGACAATCACAAATTATTTGAGAGTTTAGAACATAGCTGCTAGATTTGTAACTCCCGTTATAGCTAATAAGCCAGGTGCGGTACAAAATCTGCAAGCTTCAGAGCCAATACACTATATCTGGCATGGGGTTACAGCGAGATTACTGCATTTATTACATAGTAAAATCCATTCCTGGGGTGAAAATGTGACAAACGTTCAAGCACATTAACATTCTTTCATTTGTCTTTGCATATGTACCATGAAATTGTGTAGATTTGGTGTGTAAAATGCTTTATTCTAACACAGCGCGCCTATATAGGCAATAGAAAATAACTGTGTTTTATTCTGCAACAAATCACAGCTCGGAAGAGCGTGACGAGTGACGTCATTAAAAACTGCAAATTTATGACGTCACTTGTCGATTTCCTTGACGTTAGACGGTGTAATGTCATATTCTCGCATCGAAAACGTTAGAAAAGGGTATAAATGCATGTGTTTCAGTCGATAATTTTAGCGGGATTTCTTCTAGCAATGGCGAAAAGTTGTGAGATTTTGAAGCATTATTGCCGATTTTCAGCGTGTTAGAATCGAAATAGATCAGCTCTTATCTGTGATTTGTTGAGTAATAAATCACAGTTTGTCGGTCAGTTGTAAGTAGACAAATCACGCGCGCTACGCGCTCGTGATTTGTCTACTTTACAACTGACCTCCAAACTGTGATTTATTACTCAACAAATCACAGTTAGAGCTGATCTATTTCTTAAACAATGGTTACAAAAAGATAGGCACAGTGAGAAAATGCTTCTGTACTGTCATAAGCCACATCTGCAGGGATCGACCTACATTCCTTTCTCAAGGCCAATTGTAGGCTATGAAAAATGTAGGTTTAAAAGTTTAAATAATGGAATAGTCTAAGATTGTTTGGACTGATAAATTAAAATGACAACATTTGATATAGTTTTGTTCTTGTAATATCAACATTTTTCATTAATATACAACCAACCTTTGATCATGTGCATATTGATGCCTGGCCGAGTTTACCCAGTAAGAACACGTCGAACTAGCATCGATGAATAGACCTTGGCACGACGTTGATGTAATGGTGTCTGCCGGCTGTGTCGAACAGCCATCATATCTAGTTGTCAGTATTAACCTATACGATGCCGAGATAGCCCATAGGGGCTTGAAGAAATATATGGGCTGCATGATGCTTCCACGCAGAGCTGAATCCGGCCCTTGCACTAGTACTGATAAACCGCTTTGAGGATCTAAGCCTGTCCAGGAACCGCGGTGCGAGGCGGACCGACCATCCTAATAAACCCTATTGGTTTCATTGAGCGACAGGGCTTGAGATGCCATTTCATCTCAATGTCGGTTAAAAGTCCCACAAAATTGGAAGCAACGTCTCCAAAATGACCTTTACAGTGTTGACGGGGACGTTATACCTCAAATCAAACAAACAAACAAGATGCCGAGAAAAAATTTTCTACTTATTTGTCTGTTCAGTCTACTTGCAAACTTTGCATAAATGCAAAGTTTGCAAACAGTATGGACCCGCCAGATCAGACTGCTCCCCTACAGCTGCTAGGGGAGCAGGCTGATCTGGGCCCAAAGTGTTTACAAAACTGACTTTTAATTTTTGTAACCGGAAGTCAACAAAGCAGACGACAATTTTCGTGACTGGCAAAAATTGCATTTTATAGGTAACCCATTTATCAGTATCATTGCTTTTTAGGAATTTTATGCTCAATACTTTTTAAGCCAAGCCCCGCAAACAACTTGACAGATATAGTTATGTAAAATTACCCTCTTTTACATGAGCATGGGGCAGAACAAATAATCCCATTATTATCTGCTTCCTCTGTTTTTCTGAAGACCACCCACACAGTTGACCATCGTACAGTATCTGAAATCGGAAGCTGCTGATACTGTACGCTCAAAAATCGTTAGCTGCTTTACACGATATTTATAAAAAACGCTAAAAATCAATAAAATTCGGTATTAACACCCGGAAAGGACACGTGCATGGGAAGGTAAGAGTCCCCCCTTTTCAAATTTGCTTCGATTTGGAATAATAATGTACCCTGTTCTGCACAGTAAAATGATTCTGGTGCTGCATCAGTGATTTTTTTCATTCTCGCTCGCAGCACCCATATTTTTTCACATTTTGTCTGTCTTATGGCCAGTTTACACTTATTCTAAATAAGCGTAGACATAAAACAATCATTTACCAGCACATCTCAGTACCCATTTGCTAGTTCTGTATGCCTCCCTTCAAAAAAAGTACTGCTTTATCCAGGGCCTATCATTCTAGCGACTGTACGATTAGCTGCATCTGTACGCAATCATTAGCTGCACAAGTCGAAAAAAATCTGTACGCTTAGCTGCAGCATTTAAAAAGTGAACGTGTAAATGGTACTGACTTCATGCTATATAAACGTTGTGGTCCATCGCTATGCCTGAGAAATTTGGACCATCATCAAACAGCTTCATCAAGGGATCTCTCTCTATATATAGAGTGGTTCTTAATGAAGAAAGTTCAGCATTGTGACAAGGATTACTGCGAAGTGAAAGTAGATTGTATAACTGGAATATTATGAAAATTAGAAAAGGAGTCTCTCTCCAGAAAAAGCTAACAGTCAGTTTGCGTGTCCGTTCATTCGTTTGCTTGTGCGTTTGAGAGAGAGAGAGAGAGAGGGATATATATATATATATATATATATATATATATATATATATATATATATATATATATATATATATATATAGAGAGAGAGAGAGAGAGAGAGAGAGAGAGAGAGAGAGAGAGAGAGAGAGAGAGAGAGAGAGAGAGAGAGTCACATTTTAACATCCCACCGACAGCAAAGGTCATACGGAGACGGGACCTCGTTTTAAAGACTCATCCGACATTTTGGAGAAGCCCGGAGAGAGAGAGAGAGACAGATCAGCTCTATCATTTGAAGTTTACAGGAACGCGATCTGAGTGTCAGTCGTAAAATCTCTCTGAGAAAGAAAATCAGTAGTATGCGGCCTTTGATTCAATTGGTTGATTTGAGGTTTAATGTCCCTGTCAACACTGCATACATAGGTTATTTTCGAGACATTGCTTCCATTTTTGTGGGACTTTTACCCGACATTGAAATAAAATGACATTTCAAGCCCTGCCGCCCAATGAATCCAATATGGTTTGAGTGAGTGTTTGAGTTTTACGTCTCTCCAATATGATTTATAAGCATGGGCTCGCACCGGCTTAGTTCCTCTAAGCGGTTTACCAGTACTCGTGTGCGGTCGGTTTCAGCTCTGCGTGGAAGCATCGTGCAGCCCATCTATTTCCCCATGCCCCGATGGGCTGAGGCCGATATAATGACGTCAGAATTGTTTATCAGAATCAGAATTGTTCTTAGACAATCCTTCACCAGGATCATAATGTTTCGCCATCGCAAACTGAGTTTACATGCGTGTAGAGATACACTCAGTGCACAGTTATAGTTTAGAGTTCAACGTTCAAGCATGACAAGACTATTCCATGTTCTAGGGGAAGCAGGTTTCGGATTTCGTTTTTCACATGATTTTAAAATTATAAATTTAAACAGGTTTCTGATAATGTCATTTATGTAGAAGTCGTGGCCAAGTCGTGAATATGATGCAGATCGACTCTCAGTAAAACTATATCGCCCAATGTAAAATCCCAAATGAAGGCGATATACCTAAAACACGGACTAGTCCAAATTAAAGGTGCAGTCTTTGAAAGACTATACTTGGCACGTTGTTGCGCCAAAAGTGTGCGAAATATGTCAATTGACCAAAATCAACAACAACAACAACAACAACAGTCAACATTTTTAGATTTTTTATTGGTTGTTGAATTTCGTCTCATATTTTCGCGGTATTAAAATTCGGACACATCAATATTGATGGGTCCGAGATTAAAACTAAAATATGCTTCCAAAGGGGCATAACTTTAATTACCTATCATGGCTGACAGCCGTGCGTGATTTGTTGATTGTTTTAGGGTTCAACGACACATCAACACTCGTGAATCATTTTGTGTCTTCTCCCAGAGAAAGTCTGAATAGATATAGAAGAGATAGTAGAGGAGAAGAAAGAGAGGGAGAGAGGAGAAAAAGGAAAATGAATGGAAGTGTAAAAACTAGGAGTGACAATAACCCCACCCCTCCCCCACTCCACCCTTACCTGTTGCAAGGACAACAGGCCTCGCACAACTGTAAACCAATATCAGTTGGAGGTACACATCACCTTTGCCTCGCCCAACCACCAAGAAATGTTCACAAAATTAAAACCTGAAAACGCAAGTACCTGCTAAGATATCGCGCGACTGAATTAATGAATAATGACGTCACCTTTGAAACACGATTTCTTACAACGACGTCATCCACCCAACTTGTCCCTTTTCGCGTGACGGGTTACAATTATCGATTTCAACATGAGAAAAAGAAAAAAAACAATTCCAGCAAAATTAGTTAGTATACAAATAAGGTGCATGAGGACTGTTAGCTATAGACTGTGGCTATTTTATAAAGACGCAGAAACCAGCCACTGTCTTCTGGCAAACAGACCCGTGCGCAATGCTGCGAACTGCAGTCTGATCAAGGTCCACATTATTTGCTTAAATTCTTGATTAAACGAAAGAGTGTAAATATTAGTATAAGTCTCGTGTCGTTTCTAGTGAGCAGCAGGATGCGGGCTCGAAACCTGTCGCGGTCGGCAACATTCTTTCATGACACTGACCATAAAATCTTCCGGCCCCGCCCATCGATGCTTGAAGAAATGGACTAGGCTGCATAATGCTTCCACGCAGAGTTGAAACCGACTGCACACTAGTACTTGTTAACCGCTTGGATGTATAAGCCTGTCCAGGAAAAGGGGTGCGAGTCGGATCGTCCATGCATATAAAGCCTATTGGTTTCATCGAGCGGCAGGGCTTGAGAAGTCATTTCATCTCAATATCGGGTAAAAGTCTCACAAAATTGAAAGCAGCTTCTCCAGAGTTACCTATACAGTGTTGACGGGGTCGTTGAACCTCAATTCAAATAAACAAATCCGACGGTCATTCTGTCCCTTCCGCTGTTTCAAGAAGGGCAGTTGGCAGCTTCAGGTGAAAGTATGTACACTGTACTGGCTAATCGCTTTCGTAGAAGCTTCAGGTGAAAGTATGTACACTGTACTGGCTAATCGCTTTCGTAGAAGCCTGTCAAAAATGTGTTACATCTATGGGGCGCCGCTTTACTATTTAATCCGTATTTATAGATATCCATAAATCGAATTATGGATACATAGATATCCATAAATCGAATTATGGATATCCATAATTCGATTTATGGATATCCATATATCAGCCGAATAATGGATATCCATAATTCAAATTATGGATATCCATAAATAGAATTATGGATATCCATAATTCGATTTATGGACATCTTTAATTCAGATCGATTTATGGATATCCATAATTCGATTTATGAATATCCATAATTCGAATTACGGATATCAATAGTTCGATTTATGGATATCCATTATTCCTCTTATTTATGGATATCCATAATTCGAATTATGTTATCCATAAATATTTATGGATATCCGTTATTCCGATCGATTTATGGATATCCATAATTCGAATTATGGATATCCATAAATCACCGCCAAAGCTTTTGGTTTCATGATTTCTCCCTTAGACACGTGATTGTTTAATGTAAAAATCTTTTAGGTCTTCAAAGGGACCCCTCTGCCGTGCAGCCTTTACAGCCCGTAAAACTTCCAAAGCAAAGGACCCCATACGCTGAACGCTCCCCCCCCCCCCGCCACACACACACACACACACACACGCACACACACACACACACACGTGTGCAGTTAAATATCGGAACCAGCCGTAAGATCTGGAAATGGCGGCCAACGCATCTGGAATCACCTCTATGGGGACTGCGCACCTAAGGAGACTGAAAGTCGGACGTAAGATTATAATTATCCAAACAGGCAATCCGTGCGTGCTTTCTGGAGCAGATGGTCGTTATACAGTAAAATTCCTATATTGAGACCACTTTTGAACAGTTCCAAAGGTGGTCCCTGACCATAGGGCATTGTGTGCAGAATTCACGAAGAAAGAATAACTGCACCCTTCTAAATAAGCTTTTTAAAGCAGAATTAGTCTTAATTTTAGTTGGTCGTAATAGCAGAATTCCACTGTGTATATAGTATTAAAATATATCCTTATAATACTTTACTTGAGATGAATGGAGTACCTGGCAGATTCAGATATACACCCTGGCCCCTGCCCATTAGTGCTTGGAGAAATAGATTTTGCTGCATGAACTGAGAGTATTGTCCAAACAAATTCGTGCGAGTCAATGGGCAACAGGGATTGAGAAGTTTGTATTTGAGTTTAACGGCCCAGTCAACACTAATTTAGGTCATTTTGGGCCTGTCATTTTACCTATCCATACTTTTTCTGGGCAGGCTTATACGTAAGCAGTGAACCAGTACAGTGCACATTCTTTCGCCAGAAACTGACAACTACCCTTCTTGAATAAGCGAAAGGGAGAGAATGACCGTAGAAAATAGTTCATGATCAATCTCCACGAAAGTATGTTGCCGACTCTGGCAGGTATCGAACCCGCGATCCGCTGATCATCAGTCAGACGCGCATCCGACTGAGCTATCGAGGCCGGCGGGATTCAAATGTCATTTCATTTCAATGAAGGCTCAATGCCCAACATAATTTGATGCAACGTCTCCAGAATGACCTAAATAGTATCGAAGGGGACGTTAAACCTCAAATCAAACAAAACACATCTCTCCTTCACCATAGGCCACCACTAAGCCTACCCTACATTACCTCCACCTCCACCCCGGCTTTTATTACACACCGAAATCGTAAACCTTACGCGAATAGTCGAGGTTTTTTTGTTGTTGTTTTTTTTTTTTTTTTTTTTTGCAAAGGGAGCAGTCATTAATTATTAGGTTTATTTGCAGAGTTGAGTTATGGATACCCATGATTCGATTTATGGATATCCATAAATCAGCCGAATAATGGATATCCATGATTCGAATTAAGGATATCCATAATTCGATTTATGGATATCCATATTTCGATCTAAATTAATGATATCAATAATTCGATTTATGGATATCCCTAATTCGATATGGATTTCCATAATTTGATTTATGGATATCCATAAATCAGCCGAATAATGGATATCCATAATTCGATTTATGGATATCAATAAATCGAATAATGGTTATCCATTATTCGATTTATGGATATCATTAATTCAGTTCGATTTATGGATATCCATAATTCGAATTATGGATATCCAAAATTCTAATTATGGATATCCATAAATGATTATGGATATCCATAAATACGGATTAAATAGTAAAACGGCGCCCCATATGCATCGGCCATTGAACTAGAATACCAACAAACAAACAAACTCAAGTCCGGGCTATCTACTGTCAACAAGGATAGGTGCTGTCAATTTGACTCTCTTAAGATGTCAAGAAAAAAATACTTCACCTGAAAATGTCTACGGTTTAGGTCGTCTGCTTCCCATTATTGCCAACTTTAAACATATTTTATATGTATAGGCAAACACTGTGGATCCTGATCAAACTGCCCTTTGAGGAGCTGTCTGATCTGGGTCCACATTGTTTGCAACAATGACTTTAACAGTACCCAACAGACAACAAAGCAGACGACAATTGTTGCTGCCATCTTTGGTATCGTTTACGGGATACAGACGAAATGAACCCCGGCCCCCGACCATCGGGGCTTGAAAAAATAGATGGGCTGCATGATGCTTCCACGCAGAGCTGAAACCAACCCGCACACGAGTACTGGTAAACCATTTAGAGGATCTAGGCCTGCCTATGCAAAGCGGTGCGCGTCGGACCGTCCATGCTTATAAACCCTATTGGTTTCATGGGGCGACAGGGCTTGAGATGTCATTTCATCTCAATGTCGGGTAAAAGTCCCACAAAATTGGGTGCAACGCCTCCAAAAAGAGCTTTACAGTGTTGAAGGGGATGTAAAACCTCAAATCAAACAAAGAAAAACAAAATAAACCGTAGCCCGTTGACGGGCTTTTCCGGCTATCGAACATAAACGCGTAAGCTACATATAGACTGGAACACATAAAGACAAAAACTTGTACTGAATAATATTGCGTTTTAACGATTACCCACAATCTACGCTATGGAGCACAGCTACCAACCGCTTGCTATCAGTCTATCGGATAACCAGTACAATGCACCTTCTTTCAGACAGTATGCTACAGACAGTGTGCCGAAAATGTCAACGGCTCAAGGTGGTGGGAATAGCGAGTCTTGAAAATGCCTGTATCAGGGGTCCTATATATAGGGTATGAAGATCCATTGGTCTTAGTATCACCATTATGACTCTGTTAGCAATATTTACCCTTTCTTTGTACATACGTGTTCAGTCAAGTTATCAAAATAGGATCTATCAAGGCTAAAACTACGTCTCCAATCAAAGCAGCAGGAAACATGCAGGCAGTGATAATCGCAGCTGATCGTACAAAGAAAAAAAAAACGAAGCTAGCAGCTAATCGTACAGTCGCCAACAGGATAGGCCCTGAACAAAGAGGTTATTATTTTGATGGTAGGACTATAGAACTATCAAACGGGTATTGAGATATGCTGGTTTATAACCGTATTTGGACCGGCCCCGATAGCTCAGTTGGTAGAGTGTCCGCTCCGGGGAACGGGAGGTCTGGGGTTCGACCCCGGGCCGCGACATACCAAAGTCGTTAAAAATGGTACTAGCTGCTCCTCGTTTGGCACTCAGATTAACGGGGTAGAGCTAGGACTGGTCGATCCAGTGTCAGGATAATGTGACTGGGTGTGGTATCATGTAATGTGTCTGGGACATGATACTTCAGTGAGGCAGCACTATAAATGTGAGCATTGAGCTCCCTGTCGCAACCAGACACCGTCGTGATATGACTGAAAAATTGTTGAAAGCGACGTTAAACCCGATTTCACACACACACACATAACCGTATTTGGCTTTCGCTAATTTAATACATGTGTAAACTGACCACATGACAGACAAAATGTAAAATAGTAACGATTGCTGCAAGCGAGGATGAGATAAATCACTGATGCAGCATCAGAATCGTGTTCTTGTGAGGAACAGGACGCAATATGATTGCAAATCGAAGCAAATTTGAAAAGAAACACCTCTTACCTTCCAAAACATGTGTTCGATTAAAGTGTCATTAATGAGTTTTATTGATTTTTTGTGTTTTTTATAAATATCGTGTAAAGCAGCTAACGATTTTTGAGCGTACGGTATCAGCAGCTTCCGATTTCAGATACTGTACGATGGTCAACTGTGTTTCTGAGGCACTAAGAGTGAATATACATATAAAAGGGTATCGTATATATTGATTTAATTTTATTTTACCATATGGGGATTGACTGGACCTTTTATTTCGGCTGGACCTTTTATTTCCCGGAAGGAAAGTTCATTTCGTGAAAGGAAGGTTTTGTCTACAATAGGATGATTTTATTGCGAAAGGAAGATTTTGTTCATGAAAAGAATGTGTTATTGTTGTATATGTATGTAGCGTTGCACTAGAATATATAGTTTTACGAAATTACGAGGACTGTTCAAATATGAATGCAAGTAGAACGTTTTCTCATGCACTAATGCGAAAATCACCTGGAAATAAATACCACAGCGTAGAAAAACATTTTACCTATACATTGATACCAAACCTGTTAAAATCCGTACACTTTGGCCATGTATATCGTTCGATAAACACTGTCTACTCTTGTATACTAATACAAAACATGGTTGGAAGAAGGTCAGAGTACGCCGTTGAAATACGGTCCTATATTAAGAATCGTTGTATTCTTGGTATACGGTGCAAAGACATTTTTGATGAAATATGTTCGCTTTATGGGCATAATGAAATGTCTTTTCCGACAGTTTTTCGTTGGTGTAAGAAATTCAGCCAGAAATTTGGGCTAGGCTCAACAGAAGATGCACCACATGATCGTCGGTCGAAACGAGCAACATCTGCCAAGATGGTTGTGCTAGAGTGAAAGAAATAGTTGCTACTGATGCACGATACGCCACTAGGCAAATAGCTAGTATGGTTGGTATCACATTAGGAGCAGCTCATACAATTCTGAAACGGGATTTGAAAATGAGAAAGATCTTTGCTAGATGGATTCCCCTTCTGTTGACACGTGAGCAGAAAAAGACACGCGTTCAGTGCGCCAAGAAGTTGCTTAAAAAGTTTCCAAATTACAATGCACGGTCTTTCGCTGATTTCGTCACTGGTGACGAGACATGG
This sequence comes from Lucinisca nassula, assembly GCA_963580285.1. Lineage (NCBI taxonomy): Eukaryota > Metazoa > Mollusca > Bivalvia > Lucinida > Lucinidae > Lucinisca > Lucinisca nassula. Next base: position 142,943,403 of record OY757017.1, read on the forward strand.
GTTCATTTTTCTGAGCAAACACGAAAGATTCAGAACAAAATATGGGCAACAAAGTATTGCAAAAGACCATGCATTGCAAAGCAGACCATGAGCGTCAAAAAGGTAATGTATGCCATATTCTTTTCAAAGCAGGGCCCTGCTATTCAGGTTGCTGTGCCTAAAGGCAAATCTGTAAATGCGAAGTTTTACAAGAATAAAGTTTTTCGAAAATTGAAGAAATATTTCAAAGAACGAAGACCCGCAACTGGTTTGGCCAATGTCAGATTGCTACATGAAAATGCATCGCACAAGGCGTTCATTGTGCAAGACTATCTGAAGCAGGAAAAGGTTGTTGAACTCCCTCACCCCCCGTATTCCCCTGACCTTGCTCCGTGTGACTTTTTTTTTTTTTGTTCCCGCGGCTGAAAAAATACCTTTTTGGTCGAAAAATTGTACAGCGCAAACACCTCGGTTCTGCAATATTCCAGTGCCTTCATAGTATATCTCGAAAAGACTACCAAAGTGCATTCAATAATTGGATCAGAAGACTGAAAGTTTGTATATCTGTTAAAGGGGAATACTTTGAGGGGACAAAATAATTTTTCATCGAAATCTATCACGGAATCATTTTTTATGTGCTTAGTTGCATTCATATTTGAACAGTCCTCGTAACAATTTTCGAAATGAAGGTTTGGTCTACGAAAGGAAGTTTTTGTCTGCGAAATGAAGGTTTCGTCTACGAAAGAAATTGTTTAATAATAATAATATATTATTATAATATAATATTTTTATCATATAACATCGCCTCTTCACCGGCCCCGATAGCTCAACTGGTAGAGTGTCACGGGGTCGATCCTGGGCCGCGACATTCCAAAGTCGTTAAAAATGGTACTAGCTGCTCCTAGCTTGGCGCTCAGATTCACGGGGTAGAGCTAGGACTGGTCGCCCCAGTGTCAGGATAATGTGACTGGGTGTGGTATCATGTAATGTGTCTGGGACATGATACTTCAGTGAGGCAGCACTATAAAAGTGAACATTGAGCTCCCTGTCGCAACCAGACACCGTCGTGATATGACTGAAAAATTGTTGAAAGCGAAGTTTAAACCCGAATTCACACACACACACATCGCCTCTTCGCACAGGAGAACATTCTGATGTTTTCAACACAATCGATGAATCATTAACTGTTTGCATTAGGATAACGCATTCATGTGCCAGTGTGCAGTATTTGGGCATTGATTGATTGATTGAATGGTTGATTGAATGATTGGTTTGGGGCTTAACGTCCCTGTCAACACTATTTAGGTAATTTTGGAGACGTTGCTTCCAATTTTGTGGGACTTTTACCCGACAATGAGATGCAATGACATCTCAAGCCCTGCCACCCAATGAAACCAAAAGGGTTTATATGCATGGACGGTCCAACTCGCACCATTTTGCCTGGGCAGGCTTAGACCTTCAAATCGGTTTACCAGTACTCCTGTACGCAGTCGGTTTCAGCTCTGCGTGGAAGCACCGTGCAGCCAAATCTATTTTTCCAAGCCCCGATGGGCAGGGGCGGGCAGTCTTTGGGTATATCTCTAAAACTGACTTCTATTTTTCAAGCAAAAGCATTAAAAATAATGCATGCCCTTGCAAAGCCCAGTTTTCTCTAAATAGCGTAGGGTTAGCAAGTGTTCGTTTCACGGAATTGTTAACCCTTTTTGTACCACATGGGATCTTCCTCCTTATATATAGCAGGAGTCCATTTCAAAATAAAGGGGTGTCAGGCTGTGTCTTCTTAAAAATTTATTTGGAAAATGGCTTTATTATTTGCAAATAGTGTAGGCCCTGATCAGACGCCGCGTTCTGCGGCGTCTGATCTGGGCCTGCACTGTTTGACAATTACCCGCTTTGGGGTTTCTGGTACAAATTTTAAATAGGTTAATGTAAAATAAGTTAGGCTCCCTTGATTTTTTGGGTTCTACTGAGGAGCAAATTCCGTCAAGAGAGGACTCTTGTAGCACATTAGGTTAACAAGCCCGTGTACTGAACACCCCTATAAACCCCACTGTATATAAGGAAAATGGGGTTTGCGGGGGTATTCATTATTTTCTTATTCTTGTCCAGAAACAGATTATGGGTACTCGTTAGAACCGCCTCATTGAAGCGGTTCTAACGAGCACCAACAATCTATAGTTGAGCTAATCAAATGTTTTCACCAGAAAGAGATTTAACCTTTAACCTGCTGAATATTCAATTAAGCCACACTCATTTCTGACTTTGAACCAATCAGATTACTTGATGCAGCTTATTTCTACATATTCATAAACTGTATGTCAAACTGTGTAGATCCTGATCAGATGGCTTCTTCAGAAGCCATCTGATCTGGATCTACACTGTTTGCAAAGATAGGGTCTGTTGCCTACAGCAGGGTAAAGGTTAAAAAAAAAACTTCATTATAGCGCACGGGTGTATTATCGAAATGAAACCTGTCTGGAAAGTTATCTCCCCGAAAATATGCCAGATGTATACACTCCCCTAAAAGTCGGTGACCTACTTAAAACTGTGCTTTCGATCCATTTTCAACAGCTGCAACCATGACCAAATTAAGTCATAACTGAAAACGACGTATTGGATGGAAAAACAATGTCAGCCTATTTACCTAAAAAAAATAACAAAAAAAAAACGAGCATTAAACTGGGCCGAGTTCTTAACATGTCAACTGTAACATTTCAACTTAATATGCAAACCTGTCACTTTGAGGGCATATCAGTATTTTTCATACTATTTTTCTTTCTCTTTTGAAGTCATTGTGTCACGAGATGCATATTTACCGCCAACAAAGACACACACCACCTTGACATTTGAAAAAACTATGTTTGTAAACGTGCTTCTTTATTTTTTGGTTCAGAAAGTTGATCAGTTAAGAAGCTGTACAGGTTCGAAAGAAAGCACAGGTCTTTCTTTTTTTCTTTTTCAGTTTTTACGGCCCTTCAACATTATTTCGTTTATTTCGAGCCGATAGAACTGGAAGAAACCAGGGGCCAGTTGTTCAAAGCATCGTTAGCTTAACGAGCTCGTTAGTGGTCACATTGTTAACTGTTCTAGCCAGTTCAATATCTAAAATTTTGGTATTTTTGCTGAAAAAATGTGAGCAGCTTTTGCTTTTGCAAAAGCTGCTCACATTTTTTCAGCAAAAATATTAGCATATTTGCCATAATAAATGATCAAAGTTTTAACGATATGTTAACTAACGACGTCGTTAGTTTTGAACAACTGGCCCCAGAACTACTGCACCTGTCCTTCTGTTGCAGAACTTGGCGTGTCACAAGTGACCCATCGCGAAAACACGCCCATATAATTTTGACCCCCTTGAACCACACTTTTATATAGTAAAACTGGGGTTAACAGTTTTCTTATTTTTGCTCTAAAATATAGATTGTTGGTACTCGTTAGAACCGCCTCGACGAGGCGGTTCTAACGAGTACCCACAATCTATATTTTAGAGCAGAAATAAGAAAAATACATATGTAATTACAATTTGTCATCTTAAAATGTTTGTGTATTTGTATAGGCGTTTTTCGTAATGCGGGCAAGCCTTTCACCCACTCCGGCCTCTGAAGACCACTCTTTCGTTTTAATTGTTGCAGTTGCTTGAAATGGAATGCAGTGGATTTGGAGAAGAAATCTCCAATGATTTACGCATGCGCTGATTGCATATAATACCTGAGGACCAATGGTCCTGTACCGCCCACCTGAGTGCTGAATGTATGTGGAGCCATTTGGTTTCTGTAGTTTTTGAAGGGTTTTTACCATGGCAAAAAGTGCAGTTTTTACCTTTTCCCATACAAAGGAAAATGTCAGGAACTTTGACCTTGGCCTAAAATAGGTCAAGGTCATCCAGGGATTATCATTTGAACAAACTATGATTGGCCCAAGACCCCAATGCTACATACCAAGTTTCAGGAAAATAGACCTACTAGTTCTGGAGAGAAATATTTTTACTGCTGTTTGTTTGTTTTATATTGTTTTGTTGTTGTTGTTTTTTACCTTATATGCATATGGCGGTCATACTGGTCAAGTGACCAAACCCATATTAATTAATTTTCATTTCCTAGTTCCTCAAGGCTTTCAGGTGAAATACGGTTAAAAATGGCACAGTTGTTCCTGTGGAAAATAAGATTTAGTTACTTTGGTCAAGGTCAAAGAATGTAGTTTAATTTTCTTCTACAGTTAACCACGTCTACCAATTTCCAGATCACAGTCTGCAATAGTTTCTGAAAAATTCATAATTTTGACTTTTCCCATACAAAAAAATGAACCTGACATAGAATAAGTAAAGGTCATCCAGGGCCGATCATTTGAACAAACTATGACTGGCTCGGGTCCCCGGTCCTACATACCAAGTTTCATGATAATCAGCCCATTGGTTCCGGAGAAGAAGATTTTGAAGGGTTTTTACCTTATAGGGACATGGCGGCCATATCAGTCATGTGACCAAATTCATATTAATTGATTTTCATTTTCTTTTTCCCGGCGTAATGATAGGTTAAGGTCATTCGAGAGTCATCGTTTGAAAAACTTATGATGGGTCAGAGTCCCCAATGCTACATACCAAGTTTCATGGCAATCGGCCCATTTGTTCCTGGGGAGAATTTTGAAGGTTTTATACCATATATGGGCATGGCGGCCATCTTGGTCATGTGTCCAAATTCATTTTAATTAATTTTCACTTCTTTGTCCCTAAGGGCATTTACATGAAATTCGATTACAAACGGCTTAGTGGTTTCAGAGGAAAACAAGTTTAAATTTTTATATCTGAATGACCTTGGGCCAAGATCAAATAATGACCTTGACCTTGAATACTCATGTATTTTCATCCACTCGTTTAGCTACCTGCATCTATCAATTTTCAGATCTCTGGCTGCAGTAGTTATCGAAAATACACAATTTTGACTTTTTACCATACAAAAGTTTATGCTTGGCGCTAAAAACATCACGAAAATATACCTATATAGTTCTGCCCCCCACCCCCATCCCCCTTGAACCACACTGTTATACAGTAAAACTTGGGTTTACAGGGTAAACCTTATTTTTCTTATTTCTACTCCAAAATATAGATTGTGGATCCTCGTGGCAGAAATAAGAAAAATATTAAAATGTGTCATCTTAAAATGTTCGTTGTTTTGTTTTTGTTTTTGTTTTTTTTTTTTTTCGACGTGTCCAGAGTATTTGTCTAGGCATGTTTTCGTAATGCGGGCAAGCCTTTCATTCCCTCGTTCCTAAAGGCTTTCAGGTGAAATACGGTTAAAAATGGCACAGTTGTTCCTGTGGAAAATAAGATTTAGTTTTCATATCTAGATGACCTTAAGTCAATGTCAAAGAATGACCTTGACCTTGAATACTCATGTAGTTTAATTTTCTTCCACAGTTAACCACGTCTACCAATTTCCAGATCACAGTCTGCAATAGTTTCTGAAAAATACATAATTTTGACTTTTCCCATACAAAAGTTTGAACCTGGCATAGAATAGGTGAAGGTCATCCAGGGCTGATCATTTGAATAAACTATGACTGGCTCGAGTCCCCAGTCCTACATACCAAGTTTCATGATAATCAGCCCATTGGAACCGGAGAAGAAACTTTTGAAGGGTTTTTACCTTGTAGGGGCATGGCGGCCATATCAGTCATGTGACCAAACTCATATTAATTGATTTTCATTTTCTTGTTCCCAAAAGCTTTTATATCACGGACACAATATAAAAGCTTGCAATTGGCGCAATGATAAGTTAAGGTCATTCGAGAGACATCGTTTGAACAAACTATGATGGGCCAGAGTCCCCAATGCTACATACTAAGTTTCATGGCAATCGGCCCACTGGTTCCTGGGGAGATTTTTGAAAGTTGTTTCCATATATGGGCATGGCGGCCATCTTGGCCCTGTGTCAAAATTCATTTTAATTAATTTTCATTTCTTTGTCCCTGAGGGCATTTACATGAAATTCGATTACAAACGGCATAGTGGTTTCTGAGGCAAACCAGTTTAAATTTTCATATCTGAATGACCTTGGGCCAAGGTCAAATAATGACAATGACCTTGAATACTCATCACGAAAACAGGCCTATATAATTTTGACCCCCTTGAACCCCATTTTTATATAGTAAAACTGGGGTTTCAGGGGGTATACATTATTTTTCTTATTTCTGCACTAAAATATAGATTGTGGGTACTCGTTAGAACCGCCTCAATGAGGCGGTTCTAACGAGTGCCCACAATCTATATTTTGAACAGAAATAAGAAAAATATCACAATTTTTCATCTTAAAATCTACATTTTTTCGGCGATAGAAGTGGCAATGTATATGTATAGGCGTCTTTGCGTTATGCATGTATTTTCATCCACTCGTTAAGCTACCTGCATCTATCAATTTTCAGATCACAGGCTGCAATAGTTATCGAAAATACACAATTTTGACTTAAAGGTAGTCTGCTTGGTAGTCTTCTTTGGATGCCTGTTAGCGGCACTGATAAATCGCGCTGCCAAGTGCACTTCTGGACTTATGTTTGTTTGTTTGATTTGATGTTTAACGTCCCCGTCAACACTATAAAGGTCATTTTGGAGACGTTGCTTCCAATTTTGTGGGACTTTTACCCGATATTGAGATGAAATGACATCTCAAGCCCAGTGCCCAATGAAACCAATAGGGTTTATAAGCATGGACGGTCCGACTCGCACAGCTTTGCCTGGACAGGCTTAGATCCTCTAGCGGTTTGCCAGTACTTGCGTGCGGTCGGATTCAGCTCTACGTGGAAGCATCATGCAGCCCATTTATTTCTTCAAGCCCCAACGGGCGGGGGCCGCACTTCTAGACTTATATTTCTTTTCAGAAAGCATTTTCTTGAACCTTGGAAACAAGAAAAAGTCGCATGGGCTCAGGTCAGGAGAATAGGGAGGATGCTTTACAACCTCGACCTTTTCAGCAGCCAAAATACGACCTCACAACCTCAGACTTGTGAGAGGAGGCATTGTCATGGATCAGGTGCACTCCTGACCAATCTTTGCTTGACCGCTTCTTATTGTATTTCGCTTAACTTTCTTTTATAGTACAGCGTTCTTATAGAATCGCCCAGTGACTGCATGAACAGAAGGACAAGCAACTTGGACCACCGGCCCACTAGAATTGAAGATCGGATGTTGACCAAACTTCACAGGAATTATCCTTATCCCAGAGCTATAATTTGAACAATCTTGATAGAGGTCCACATGACGACCCTTCATACCAAATATCAAACACCTGTTACGGGCCTCCGTGGCCTAGTGGATAAGAGCGCTGACTCTTAGTCATTAGGTCTCTCACCGCCGTAGGTTCGAGCCTCGCTCGGGCCACGTGTGAGACGCCAAGTTCTGCAACGGAAGGTCAGGTGGTTTTTCTCCGGGTACTCCGGTTTTCGCCCACCTCTGATTAACGATCGGCTCGATATGAGTGAAATAATCTTGAAAGGGCCGTAAAACCCAAACCAAAAAAAAAAAAAAATCAAACACCTGTGCCTTCTGGTCCTCTTTACCAAACGTTACAAAATGATCCAATCATTAACGGCTGAGAAAAGCTGGAGACACCATTTTTCACTTACATTTATGCTCAAGGGCAGGTAACTCAGAAGCTGTTTGACCCGTGTAGCCCACTTTTAAAACTCAACATAGACTGTAAGCACCTCCTGGTTATCTGCAAGTTTGATGAAGATCGGATCAGAAATAGTGGAGAAAAAGTGGAGACGTCGATTTCCCCATAATAAGTCTATGGGAAAATTTTTCCACGCTCAAGGGGATGTAACTGAAAAAAGCGCTCGTCAGATTCAAGCCAAATTCGAACTCGTCCAAGATTTGTTCTCGTTTATGAAACGATACAAAAAGATCAGATCATAAACGGCTGAGAAAAGCTGGAGACACCATTTTTCACTTATATTTATGCTCAAGGGCAGGTAACTCCAAAGCGGTTTGTACCGTGCAGCCCAAATTCGAACTCAACGTAGACTGTAAGCCCCTTCTGGTTATCTGCATGTTTGATGAAGATCGGATCAGAAATGGCTGAGAAAAAGTGGAGACGTCGTTTTCCCCATTATAAGTCTATTGAATTTTTTTTCACGCTCAAGAAGATGTACCTGGAAAACCGCTGGTCAGATTCAAACCAAATTCGAACTCGTCCGAGATTTTAGGCTTGTCCTCGTTTATGAAAAGTTACAAAAAGATCAGATCATAAACGGCTGAGAAAAGCTGGAGACACCATTTTTCACTTATATTTATACTCAAGGGCAGGTAACTCCAAAGCTGTTTGACCCTTGCAGCCCAAATTCGAACTCAACATAGACTGTACGCCCCTCCTGGCTATCTGCAAGTTTGATGAAGATCGGATAAGAAATGGCGGAGAAAAAGTGGAGACGTCGTTTTCATTATAAGTCTATGGAACCTTTTTGTTTCCCTGGCAACCAGAATTCCAATCTGATCAGCCAAAAAACCTTATGGTGCATTTCCCCCTACCTGGTGTTGCTTCTCATGAAATGTGATCAAGATTGGCTATGGGGTATTAGAGATATACTTATTTGAAATTGTTTACGGACGCACGCACGCACGAACGGACACACGCACGACGGACAAAATGTGATCACAAAAGCTCACATTGTCACTACGTGACAGGTGAGCTAATAAAAGGTGGGTTTAAGGGGTTCAAAATTATATAGTCGTGTTTACGTGATGTGACTGCATTTCAGTTTGACTTATAAAAACAATTTGCACGAAATAAACTGTTATTGGTAGCTATTTGAAAGGCTATTCAGGTGCAATGAAGTGTTATCAGAAATACATATGACAAGAGGGCCATGATGGCTCTGGATCGCTCACCTGATCCACACTGTAGCAATGAAATGGTGGTAATACACTTAAATACAGTAAGGTGCCTTGTCAGAAGGAAAATACAGGCCAAATATGAAGGCTCTATCACAAATGGTTCAAAAGTTATGATAAAGTAGGTCAAATGTCAAGGTCACAGATCAAACGTTTGTATAGATGTGAAGCCATTGTCACAAGGAATATACATGCCAAATATGAAGGCTCTATCTCAAATGGTTCCAAAGTTATGAATTAGTAGGGCACAGATCAACGTCAAGGTCACAGCTCAAATTTTTGCATGGGTGAGAAGACTTTTTCACAAGGAACATACATGCCAAATATGAAGGCTCTACCAAAATTATGCATGGTTGAGAAGCCCTTGTCACATGGACCCTACATGCCAAATATGAAGGTTCTATCTTAAATGGTTCAAAAGTTATGAGAAAGAAGGCCAAAGGTCAAGGTGACAGGTCAAATTTTTTGTGTGGGTGAAAGTCGTTGCCACAAGGAACATGCATGACAAAGATGAAGGCTCTACCTCAAATGGTTCAAAAGTTATGATAAAGTAGGTCACATGTCAAGGTCAATGTCACAAGTCATTTCTGTATGACACAAGGAAACTACAGGCCAAATATGAAGGCTCTATCTCAAATGGTCAAAGTAGATCAAAGGTCAAGGTCATAAGACAAAATTTTGTATTGGTGGAAAGACCTTTTCACAAGGAACATACATGCCAAATATGAAGGCACAATCTCAAATGGTTCAAAAGTCATGATAAAGTAGGTCAAATGTCAAGGTAAAGGTCACATTTTATGTATGAATAGGAAACGCTTGTCGCAAGGAACCTACATGTCAAATATGAAGGCTGTATCTCAAATGCTTAAAAAGTTAAGACAAAGTAGGTCAAAGGTCTAGGTGATGGGTCAAAATTTTATAATGGCTGGGAAAGCCTTGTCACATCAAACATACATGCCAAATATGAAGGCTCTATCTCATATGGTTCAAAAGTTATGATAAAGTAGGTCAAAGGTCAACATCACAGGTCATATATTTCTAAAGGAGTGGAAAGCCCTTGTCACAAGGAACCTGCACGCCAAATATGAAGGCTCTATCTCAAACGGTTAAAAAGTAATGACAAAATAACCTAGTGATCTATTTTTTGATTTGACATGACCCATATTTGAACTTAACTGAGATATTGTCCAGATGATCATTCTGAGCAAGTTTTATGATGATTGGACTAAAACTTTGGCCTCATGGAGTTTTCACAACGTTTTTCTATGATTTGACCTGCTGACCTACTTTTTGAACCAACATGAATAACATGATCAATATTCAAACTTGATCCAGATATTGGCAAGATTATCATTCTGAGCAAGTTTGATGATGATCGGACCAAAACTGGGGCCTCTAGTGTGTTCGAAAGGTTTTTCTATGATCTGACCTACTGACCTACTTATTGACCGGACATGACCCATATTCAAAATTAACTCAGATATTGTCAAATTATCATTTTAAGCAAGTTTTATTACTAACAGACCAAAACTGTGGCCTCCAGTGTTCACAACGTTTTTCTATGATTTGACCTACTGACCTACTTTTTGACCCTACATGACCGGTATTCAAACTTGACCGAGATATTGCCAAGATAATCATTCTGAGCAAGTTTAATGATGATCAGACGAAAACTGTGGTATCTAGTGTGTTCACAAGGTTTTCTACGATTTGACCTACTTTCTGACCCGACATGACCCATATTCGAATTTGACCTAGATATTGTCAAGCTGATCATTCTGAGCAAGTTTGATGATAATTAGACTAAAATTGCAGTTTTTCTATGATTTTACCTATTTTTGACCCCCCATGACCCATATTCGAACTTGACCTAGATTTTGCAGAGATGATCATTCTGAGCAAGTTTGATGATGATTCGACCAAAACTGTGTTAACAAGGTTTTTCTACGGTTTGACCTACTGACCTACTTTCTGACCCCACATGACCCATATTCGAACTTGACCAAGATATTGTCAGGCTGATCATTCTGAACAATGTTGAGGATGATTGGACCAAATCTGTGGCCTCCAGAGTGTTAACATTTTTTTTCTTTGATTTGCCCTTCTGACCTACATTTTGACCCGACATGACTCATATTTGAACTCGACTGAGATATTTTCAGGATGATCCTTCTGAGCAAGTTTGAAGATGATTTAACCAAAACTGTGCCCTCCGGAGTGTTAACATGGTTTTTCTATGGTTTTACCTACTGACCTACTTTTTGACCACACAATACCCATATTCAAACTTGACCGACATATTGTCAGGATGATCATTCTGAGCAAGTTGTAAGATGATTGGACCCAAACTGTGACCTCCAGAGTGATAACAATGTTTTTCTATGGGCTGACATACTGACCTACTTTTTGACCCGACATGACCCATATTCAAACTCGACCGAGATACTGTCAGGATGATCATTCTGAGCAAGTTTGAGGATGATTGAACCAAAACTGTGGCCTCTAAGGTGTTAACAAGGTTTTCCTTTGATTTGACCTGGTGACCTACTTTTTGACCCGACATGACCCATATTCGAACTTGACCGAGATATTGTCAGGATAATAATTCTGAGCAAGTTTGAGGATGATTGGACCAAATCTGTGGCCTCTAGAGTGTTAACAAGGTTTTCCTTTGATTTGACCTGGTGGCCCTACTTTTTGACCCGACATGACCCATATTCGAACTTGACCGAGATATTGTCAGGATGATACTTCTGAGCAAGTTTGAGGGTGATTGGACCAAAACTGTGGCCTCTTGAGTGTTAACAAGGTTTTCCTTTGATTTGACCTGGTGACCTACGTCGCACACCGCACGAACACGCCGGACATCTCACAGTCACAAAAGCTCACCATGACCTTCGGTCAGGTGAGCTAATAAAACTACAGAAACCTATTGGTGACAAAACTTTTTGAATCTATGTCTAAACATTTTTTTTTATCAAATACGCCACTTCACGCCACACAGGACTGCTATCGTAGACAGATGACCCATGATTAAATCCTTATCCTGCTGAATAATTAATTTAGCCACACCCATGTCTGACTTTGAACCTGTAATTTATCCCTACAAATTCACTGGCTGAATGTCAAACAAGGTAGATTCTGCTCAGAAACCATCTGATCTGGATCTGCACTTTTTGCAAAAGTAGGGGTTGTCGTGATCAGTGGGATAATGGTTAACGACAGTATTTTTGTCGCACCTGCTTATAGCATGGTGCGACATAGGCGTCCGATTTTCCGTCCGTGCGTCCGTCCGTTCGTCCGTCTGTTAACATTTACGTCGAAGTTCGACATTTATGTCAACGTTTTTATTTTACAAACCTCAGCTACCATCAAACCTTACAAGAAACATCTTAACGGACCTTCTCACTTTGTAAGCACCTTGACCTGGTAATTTTGACCTATATTTTGCACTCCAGTGACTTTGATCATTACGTCGAAGTTCGACATTTACGTCACAGTTCGACATTTACGTCAAAGTTTTTATTTTACAAACCTCAGCTACCATCAAACCTTAGATGAAACATCTCATAGATCTCACTTTGTAAGCACCTTGACCTGGTGAATTTGACCTATACTTTGCGCTCCAGTGACTTTTACCATTACGTCGGTGTTCGACATTTACGTCGAAGCTTGTATTGTAATCAACTATAAGACTAAACAACCATCAAACCTTTCATGAAACATCACCCTGAGCTCCTGACTAGGCAAGCACCTTGACATGGTGACCTTGATCTATATTTTACGCTTCAGTGAGTTTGACACAAATTACGTCAATGTTCCAGATCTTCTCAAATAAAAGGCCTACACCAATAAAATCTTGAATAGTGTTTCTCCTAGATGTATTGACTCTGCAGGTACCTTGACATGGTGACCTTGACCTATATTTTACGCTCCACTGATTTTGACACATTTTACGTCGAAGTTCCAGATCTCCTCAAATAAAAGGCCCACAACCATCTAATCTTGCATAGTGCTTCTCCTAGATGTACTGACTCTGCAGGTACCTTGACCCGATGACCTTGACCTATAATTTACGCTCCAGCGACTTTGACAAATTTTTATGTCGAAGTTCCAGATCTCTGCAAGTAAAAGGCCTACAACCATCAAAGCTTGCATAATGCTGCTCCTGGATGTACTGATTCTGCAGGTACCTTGACCTGGTGCCCTTGGCCTATATTTTACGCTCTATTGACTTTGACACAATTTGCGTCAATGTTCCAGATCTTCTCAAATAAAAGGCCTGCAACCACTACATCTTGCATAGTGGTTCTCCTAGATGTACTGACTATGCAGGTACCTTGACTTGGTGACCGTGGCCTATTTTTTGCACTCCATTGACTTTAACACATTTTAGGTTGACATTCCATATCTTCTTAACTATAAGGCCTACAACCACCAAACCTTGCATAGTGCTTATCCTACATTTACTTACTCTGTGGGTACCTTGACCTGGTGACCTTAACCTATATTATGCACTCCAGCGACTTTTACGTCAATGTTCAATATGTCCTAAAATAAATGGCCTACAGCCACCAAACTTTGCATAGTACTTTTCCTCATTGTACTGATTTGGCACGAACCTTGACCTGGTGACCATGGCATATATTTTTGGTCGCGTGACTTTGACACATTTTACATCAACTATCAACTGCTATGAAATATACTTAATTAATAACAACATTCTGATTGTGGCTTCTATGACTTTTGCCCCCAGCAGGTGCGACGGCGCCTTCTGCGGAATTCTTGAGTTCACTAATATTTTGCCAGGACCCGTAAAAGACACCTTGAAGGCCTAAACTTTTAACTTTTGTTTCACGGGCCTGCAAGAACAGTGCAGACCCTGATCAGTTTGATCTGGGTCTACACTATTTTCTTAGGCTAAAAACTAAGGATCATTACGGATATATACAATTTGCCGCTATAAGGAATGGGGGGCCATTTTACTATTTAATCCGTATTTATATATATCCATAAATCGATGATATCCATAATCCGATTTATGGATATCCATAAATCAGCCGAATAATGGATATCCATAATTCGAATTATGGATATCCATAATTCGATTTATGGATATCCATAATTCAGATCGATTTATAGATATCCATAATTCGAATAATGGATATCCATTAATAATTCTGGATATCTATAAATACGGATTATATAGTAAAACGGCGCCCCATAATCTTGAGCTAAGGCAGTGGAACGATGAATATGACTAGAGGATTTTTGATTAGCAATCTCCATTACGAAAATATGCCTATACAAACACATTGTAAATTTTGAGGCCAAAAAAACGAAAATTTTAAGATGAAAAACTGTGATATTTTTCTTGTCTGCTCAAAATATAGATTGTGGGTTCATGTTAGAACCGCCTCATTGAGGCGGTTCTAACAAGTACCAACAATCTATATTTTAGAGCAGAAATAAGAAAAATAATTTTTATCCCTGTAAACCCGAGTTTTACTATATAAAAGTAGGGTTCGAGGGGGTCAGAATTATATAGGCCTGTTTTCAAGATGCCATTGAGTGACGGTTCAATGCCCCGTTACTTTAAGAGCTCTTTAGTGCTGATATTGTTAACTGTTAAAGCAAGTAAAATATCTAAAATTTTGGTGTTTTGTTGAGAAAATGTGAGTAGCTCCCATTTTTTTCAGCAAAAATATAAGTATGTTTGCCATATAAAAAGATAAAATCTTTAAGGATTTGCTTACAAACGACGTTAGTCTTGAACTGGGGACTGAACATGCAACTTCCTGATCACCAGCCAGACACACAGCAGACAGCACCTGGGCCAGCGTTTCGTGGCTGTGGCATCACAAAAACACGCCTATATAATTTTGACCCCCTTGAACCACACTTTTATATTGTAAAACTGGTGTTTACAGGGGTAAACCTTATTTTTTCTTATTTCTGCTAAAAGCCTCCGTGGTGCTACTCGCCTCATAAACCAGGGGTCGTCGGTTCATCCCGGGCTTCCCCAGACGTTTGGACGAGTCTTTAAACCAAGGTCCCGTCTCCGTATGACCTTAGCTGTTGGTGGGAAACTCAAATATACTCACTCATTTCTGCTCTAAAATATAGATTGTAGGTACTCGTTATAACCGCATCGATGAGGAGTTTCTAACGAGAACCCACATTCTATATTTTGAGCAGAAATAAGAAACCTATCGCAATTATTCTTCTAAAAATATTCGTATTTTTTGTTTGTTTTTTGGCAGTGAAAGTTATACTGTATTTGTATAGGCGTTTTCATAATGGAACGGTGTTTCTGATTAATTACTCGGAACACATTCATCACTTAATCAAACAAATTGTTCTTTACTTTTCAGAGAAAATCAAGCTTGATATTTCAGGTCACATTACGATGACATTGTGCATTCTTATAGATATCAGAAATGGTTACTTTTCTGGTGAAAAATAATTGTGATATTATTCTTATTTATAGAAAAAAGTGTGCGATAGAATGAGGCAGTTCAAACGAGTACCCACAACCTATGTCTTAGAGCAGAAATGTATACCCCTATTATAATAATAATAATAATAATAATAATAATAATAATAATCAACCTTATTCATAGAGGGTAACTCATTTAGTACCAGTACTAATCTTCCATGTGGCCCTCTTTTCCTGGGTAGGAACCAGTACTAAGCAATGCGGATGTGGATAAAGTCTCTTGCTCAGGGAAATTACACTTGGCGCTTGCCGGGATCAAACCGGCTACCTCTCGATCTCAAAGCCGATGCTTTACCACTGTACCACAGCGCTCCACAGTTTTCTCTATTTAACGTGGGATTTAGGGGGCTTCATTTCACGGGTAAAAAAGAACAATAGCATTTCAATTTCCCCATTATAATTTGATTGTTTGCTTGATTTGAGGTTTAACGTCCCCGTCAACACTTTAAAGGTCATTTTGGAGACGTTGCTTCGATTTTGTGGGACTTTTACCCGACATTTAGATGGAATGACATCTCAAGCCCTGTCGCCCAATGAAACCAATAGGGTTTATAAGCATGGACCATTGTAAGTCTATGGAAACTCTAAGTTGCCCTAGTAATCAGACTGAAGAGCCGATTTTCATAAAAAAACACAAAACCTCTAAAGGCAAATATGGTGAATTATTATCATATAGTCTCTGCCTCCTAGAGCATATGGTTTCTCAGATGATTTTTTAGTAATTTTTTTTCTAGTTTTTTGCAATTTGGTTTCCATGGCAACCAATAAAAATGAGCAGTAGGCCTAAAATCATATGGCTGATATTAGATTGCCTAAGGAACATTTCTATAAAGTTTTGTCAAAATGTCTGCAGAGGCTTGGCAGTAAATGCCATTTTTCAATTTTTCCTATTATAAGTCTATGGAAATTGTAAGTTGCCATAACAACGAGACTAATGGGCCGATTTTCATAAACAAGAGGGCCCAGAGGGCCCTGAGTCGCTCACCTGAGAATCAGTGTCTCTAGTACATTCTTGGCCCAAGGGCTATACTAGGTGAAACTTCATACCAAATATCAAAGACCTGAGCCGTGTGGTTTAAGAGATGAAGATATTTAAAGATTTTCACTGTACAAGCCTATGTAAAACCAAAGGCCCCCGGGGCGGGGCCATTTTTAGCCCCCGGGCTAAAATTTGAACAATCTTGGTAGATATCCACTAGATGAAGCTTCACACCAAATATCAAAGATCTGAGCCTTGCGGTTTCAGAGAAGAAGATTTTTAAAGATACACCCTGTATAAGTCTATGTAAAACCAAAGGCCCCCGGGGCGGGGGCATTTTGGCCCTAGGGCTATAATTTGAACAATCTTGGTAGAGGTCCACTAGGTGAAGCTTCACACCAAATATCAAAGACCTGGGCCTTGTGGTTTTAGAGAAGAAGATTTTTAAAGATTTTCCCTATATAAGCCTATGTAAGCCCAAAGGCCCCTGGGGCAGGGGCATTTCTGGTCCAAGGGCCATAATTTGAACAATCTTGGTAGAGGTCCACTAGATGAAGCTTCATACCAAATATCGAAGACCTGGGCCTTTCGGTTTCAGAAGAAAATTTTTAAAGATTTTCCCTGTATAAGCCTATGTAAAACCAGAGGCCCCCGGGGCGGGGGCATTTTTGGCCCTAGGGCTATAATTTGAACAATCTTGGTAGAGGTCCACTAGATGAAGCTTCACACCAAATATCAAAGATCTGAGCCTTGTGGTTTCAGAGAAGAAGATTTTTAAAGATTTTCCCTGTATAAGCCTATGTAAAACCAAAGGCCCCAAGGGAGGTGGCATTTTTGGCCCCAGGGCTATAATTTGAACAATCTTGGTAGAGGTTCACTAGGTGAAGCTTCACACCAAATATCAAAGACCTGGGCCTTATGGTTTCATGGAAGAAGATTTTTAAAGATTTTACCCAAAGGCCCCCGGGGCGGGGGCATTTCTGGCCCAAGGGCCATAATTTGAACAACTTGGTAGAGGTCCACTAGATGAAGCTTCATACAAAATATTGAAGACCTGGGCCTTTCGGTTTATAAGAAGAGATTTTTAAAGATTTTCCCTTTATAAGCCTACGTAAAACTAAAGGCCCCCAAGGCGGGGGCATTTTAGCCCTAGGGCTATAATTTTAACAAACTTGGTAGAGGTCCACTAGGTGAAGCTTCACACCAAATATCAAAGACCTGGGCCTTGTGGTTTCAGAGAAGAAGATTTTTAAAGATTTTCCCTATATAAGCCTAAGTAAACCCAAAGGCCCCCGGGGCGGGGGCATTTCTGGCCCAAGGGCCATAATTTGAACAATCTTGGTAGAGGTCCACTAGATGAAGCTTCATACCAAATATCAAAGACCTGGGCATTGCGGTTTCAGAGACGAAGATTTTTAAAGTTTTCATTTTAAAAATCTATTTTTAGCTCCTGTGACCTAAATGTGCAATGGACCGGAACCATTTGAACAACTTTGAAAGGGGACCACCTAAGGATCATTCCTGTGAAGTTTGGTTAAAATCCAATCAGTGGTTTAGGAGATGTCATTTAAAGAAAAAGTTTACACACGCACACACGCACGACGGACGACGGACAAAAAGTGATCCAAAAAGCTCACCTCGTCACTACGTGACAGGTGAGCTAAAAACACAAACTTTCAATCCCCCAGCCCAAGGATGTTACAGATAAAATTTGGGTCCAATTGGCCCAGTGGCTCCAGAGGAGATGTTGTTTGAAAATGCTTACGTCACTGTGACTCACAAGACGACGACGCAGACGACAACGACGACGGACAACTGCCAATCCTATAAGCTCCCCCGGCTTCTGGTGAGCTAAAAAATCCCACACTTGTAAATCTTCTCTTATGACCTGGAGTTTGCAATGGTGGTGGTTGAAATGCTGACACATGACATGGGTTGCAAATAACAACAAAGACAATTATTCATATGATATGGACCCTGCAGATCCAAATACTTGATTCAACCTTTGCGTTAACATACATAATACATAAGATCACATATAAATATCAAATCTGTACAACTAAATGTTTATTTCTCAAGGCCAAATGTAAGTGCTTACTTAACTTTAAATGGTAATGACCCTATACGGTTTATGTTCCAGAAAAATATATGTATTTGGGCCAACAAGTGTGAATGCTTTTAGCATTTTCCTCAAGTATGTGTGTGCGCGCGCAGCCCAGCTACCTTAAGGGGAATGGATACACCTTCAGGCCAGGCAACTCCTGCAAAAGAATTTTTGTCTCCCATGTCAAAAGGGGTATACCCTTAAAGGAAAGAATTTGTTTTCCTTTAAGAGTTTTTGTTTGTTTGATTTGAGGTTTAACGTCCCCGTCAACACTGATTCGGTCATTTTGGAGGCGTTGCTTCCAATTTCGTGAGACTTTTACCCGACATCGATATGAAATGACATCTCAAGCGCTGTCGCCCAATGAAACCAATAGGGTTTATAAGCATGGACGGTCCGACTCGTACCGCTTTGCCATGGCAGGCTAAGATCCTCTAAGTGGTTTACCATTACTTGTGTGCGGTCGGTTTCAGCTCTGTGCGGAAGCATCGTGCAGCCCATCTATTTCTTCAAGCCCCGATGGGCGGGGTAATCCTTAAGAGCAGACCCCTTTTTCAGAGGAAAAGGGCTTAGAGAAAAGCGAACAGGAAGTGCCGAAAGTTGTCTCCCTTTGAAAAATGGCGGGAAATCTGCAAGGTGTTCCCATTGACCTTAAGACTACCATTACGTCGGCAAGCAGCAAAGGTTCTGGCAACACTGGGCACATTTTATAAGTTTTGCTCCAATCATAAATTGAGGGTTCTCACCGAGCCTGTAATAATACAATGCTAATGTTTACCTGCAACAATAACTTGTAATAGGCCTAGAGAGTTTAGCCGAACTACGGTTGCTGTTACTTTTATTGAACCTTACGTCCTTGTAAGACCAAAAAAAAAATAATAATAAAAAAAATAAAAAAATAAAAATAAACTAGAAATGTGTCCAGTCGCCACAGATGCCCCCGCCAAGGGCCCCGCCTCAGCCCGAAAATCCATGCTGCAACAAAATTTTCTAAGTGTGTGACCTTGACCTTGAGGTCATGGGCAGGGTCGTTGGTATGGGTGAATTTGACTTGGGAACTGTATCTATCATCATTCCAAATATGAAGCCAATCTATAAATATGAGCCGTAAAACTTTTAAAGCATAATAAGACTAAGTCTGTGACCTTGACCTTGAGGTCAGGGGTGGGGGTATATACAACTTTGGACCTGTAACTATCATCATACCAAATATGAAGCAAATCTATATGGTTCGGTGAGTATGAGCTCTTAATAAACTTTAAATAAAAAATTTCTTTGCCTGTGACCTTGACCTTTAGGGCACGTGCATCGGTGGGGGTATTGGACCAGTATCAATCATCATACCAAATATAAACTTAATTCATCATACGATTTGGAAAATATAAACTCTTAAAATATCTAATTAAAATTTTTTAAGTCTGTGACCTTGACCTTGAGCTCATGGGCATGGGTGGGGGTATCGCTGAATAAAATGGACAGGTATCTAACATCATACCAAATATCAACTCAATCCATTGCACGATTTGGAAAATATCAACTCTTAAAATATCGAATTAAAATTTTCTAAGTCTGTGACATTGACCTTGAAGCCATAGGCATGAGTGGGGGGTATTGCCAAATTAACATTTGGACCTGTATCTATCATCATAGCATACATAAGCCAAATCCATAATATGGTTTGGAAAATTTGAGCTCTTTAAAATCTTTAACATTAAAATTGTCTAAGTCTGTGACCTTGACCTTGAGGTCATAGGCATGGGTGGGGGTATTGCTGAATAAAACATTGTACCTGTATCTATCATCATATGAACCAAAGCCATCATAAAAGTTCAGGTCCTATCAGGTACAAATACCTTAACTGGAGTCTTTAACATGGAAAATTTCCAAGTCCATGACCTTGAGGCCATGGGCATGGGTGCGGGTATCGCTGAATAAAACTTTGGATCTATATCTATAATCATACCAAATATGAACTAATTCCATCAAATGGTTTGGAAAATATGAGTTCTAAAATGTTCAAGTCTACCTGTTACAAAAGTCTTAACCGGAGTCTTTAACACTGAAAATTTCTAAGTCTTTGACCTTGACCTTGAGATCACGGGCATGGGTGGGGATATTGCTTAATAAAACTTTGGACCTATACCTATCATCATACCAAAGATGAACCAGTTCCATCAAATGGTTAGGAAAATATGAGTTCTAAAAGTTCAGGCTCTACCTGTTACAAAAACCTTAACCTGAGGTTACATGATCACGTACATACGTACGTACATACACACCCACAGACCGACGTACACATGTATGCACGTACGGAAAACCGAAAAACTATATGCCCCCGGCTTCATGCCGATGCGGGGGGCATAAAAAGTAAAAATAAAAAGAAAATCAATGCAAACAAATTACTGGTGTTTGTGTTCTGATGTGCTTCAGGCAAAACTGAGATCCAGTCAACATTAGTCAGACCATCCTATCCGTAGTCATTTCCTCTCAATCAAACTTAGTCGAACGTAAAACAGAGAAAAAGCGTGCATACTGATGACACTAGTAATGATGTAGTTCGATCACGAACCGTGGTTAACCATGGTTAACCAGTGGTTAACCAAAGTGTGATCGAACGACGTCTGGTAGCATGGCGGAAGTGTCGTGACGTCACTCTGGTCGAACAAGACTAAAGCGTGGGTTACTCTGGTAGATACGTCACACCATACGTAACAAAGATGGCGGCGAAAGGTGTGAACACTAATGTCCGGGAATTGACTGCTTCAATTCAAGAAATAGAGGGTCTGTGTAGCAG
This sequence comes from Lucinisca nassula, assembly GCA_963580285.1. Lineage (NCBI taxonomy): Eukaryota > Metazoa > Mollusca > Bivalvia > Lucinida > Lucinidae > Lucinisca > Lucinisca nassula. The sequence goes on from OY757017.1 coordinate 142,964,639, forward strand.
TCAACCAAACATCTACCAGACGTCGTTCGATCACACCGGTGAAAAAAACATGGAAATCATGGGAAGAACGTGCACAATTTGACTTCCGCTACCATGGTCTGGTAGATGGTCGAACTCCCTCAATATGAGATGCAGCATGAAAAATTAAAAGTCGGCAAACAGTTCAGGGGTGAGACCGTGCAAGAATTGTTAGAAACATGATTCAGCTGTATGTCACATTTGGAGGAGTAATAGGGACAAATCCATACTGGTTATTTTTTTTTTTTTTTTTTTTTTTTAATATTGGAATTGCCACTCTGCCTCCGAGGCTTTCCTGACAAACATATGCATCGCGTTTACCTTAATAATTTGGACAACCATGGCTAATCAGTGTAGACCCAGATGAGACGCGGTGTCTCACCTGGATTTACACCGATTGCTATTAATCCAGCTAATTTAGGCTCAACATCGGGTAGTAAATTGTACTTGTTCAAAGTTTACAAGTATGGTAAGGAGTAAAGCTGTCCGAACATTAAGGCTAAATACATTTTGCATGCTGAATATTATCCATTTATAGGTGACCACACTGGTAAATAGTACAGGCACCGATCAGATGTCTGATCAGGGCTTCCACTGTTTGCAGCTGCTATTTCCTAAATAAATTTCTTTATACAACTAAACCGGACACCCTTAAAGTTCGAAGTTAAGAATCATATTATCCCCTTTACTCGCCCTAATATGACTTTATGTGGTATGTGAAGATACACCTTGTACCCCCTACAAACATTCCCTGAGACACACCGATAGTATGATAGCCCCCGCCAATCGGGGCTTGAAGAAATAGATGGGCTGCATTATGCTTCCACGCAGAGATGAAACCGACTCGCACACGAGTACTGGTAAACCACTTAGAGGATCTAAGCCTGCCAAGGCAATGTGGTGCGGGTCGGCCCGTCCATGCTTATAAACCGTATTGGTTTCATTGGGCGGCAGGGCTTGAGATGTCATTTCATCTCAATTTCAGGTAAAAGTCCCACAAAATTGGAAGCAACGTCTCCAAAATGACCTTTACAGTGTTGAGGGGGATGTTAAACATCAATCAAACGAACAGACTTTATGTGGTATGTGAAGATACACCTTGTACCCCCTACAAACAGTCCCTGAGACACACCGACAGTATGCAAGCCAACAATGAGGTACGAGGGCTGATTGATACGTTGTAAGCCTAGTATTGAAGGAGGTACCCAGGGATGTTCTAACCTTTCTCTGACTATATAGGACTGTGTACCCAAGGACTGGTCTCATTTAGTCAGTTTATAACCACGAAGTCGCACTCAAAAGTAAACAAGACAAGCATGGACAAAATCGGTGAAGGGGCAGTGATCCAATATTTGCATATTCCCTGAATATGGAAAGGAAAGGAAAAGATGTCCCTTCATATGCAAAGTGAAAAGGTGTGTGTGGGGGGAGGGGGGGGGGGGGAATTTACAGTAGACAGTGCCTTGAGGATGATCCCCGTCTTGGAAGGCCTGTCAGTGTTGCAACCCAAGAAAAGGTCAATAAAGTTCATGACATTGTTATGACTGACAGACGAGTCACTGAAAGATATATAGCCAGTAGAGTTGGCATTTCACAGGAAAGAGTACATTCCATTCTGGCAGAGGATCTTGCAATGAGAAAGTTTTATGTTTGTTTGATTTGAGGTTTAACGTCCCCGTCAACACTGTAAATGCCATTGGAGACGTTGCTTCCAATTTTGTGGAACTTTTACCCAACATTGAGATGAAATGACATCTCAAGCCCTGCCGCCCAATGAAACCAATAGGGTTTGTGAGCATGGACGGTCCGACACTCGCACCGCTTTGCCTGGGCAGGTTAGATCCTCTAAGCGGTTTACCAGTACTCGTGTGTGGTAAGTTTCAGCTCTGCGTTAGCAGCATGCGGCTGAGAGAATCCGATTCTCTTCTTCCCTTTACGCTGAATCCAATTCTTGACAGGAATATTGACAATAACGTATTCAACTGCTATTTACCGAAACCATTCAAGTTCTTTCAATCCAAAGTAGGGTCACTGTAGGTGCATTCGGGCACATTTATAAACGAACGTCTTTGGCTGCGAGATCATGTGTAACATTTCAAACGTACAGTGACCCTAACCCGTCATTTTTATAGTAATTGCAACCCGGGTACCCCCATCCTCGACGCGGAAAAAATCAAAGGAGATTCTACCCAAAGAAATTTATTTAGAGCAAGCCCCCTTTTTGGCGGGTCTGAGATTAACCATTAAGACGCCGAGAAAAACGTCATCTGAAAATGTCATCTGCTCAATTTTTTTGCAAAGTTTTTAAAATACTTTTGCATACAGACAAACAGTGTGGGCCCAGATCAGACTGCTCCTATAGGAGCAGTCTGATCTGGGCCCACACTGGCAAAAAAATACTATTAAGGTAACCCGCAGATGAAAAAGCAGACAACAATTGTCGTGATTGGCATTTTATGGGTTGAAGGAATGGCAACGGGAAGTTCCGAAATATATCGGGTGTTACGTATATCCATTCACCGTAAAAAGAAATCAAACTGTATTTACCAAAAAAAAAAAATATATATATACATATATTATAGACGTAACATAAACAAAAACAATATGATCTGACATTCGTCACATTAACCATCCGTGGGTTTATTCAGCAGATGACACCCAGCAGGCACAGGTCGCTAGGGCAACGTCAAATCAACATCGGTACATGACGTTGCACCGACGTAGATGTGACGGAGCATAAACGTCACGACGTTTCACCGACGTTGATGTGACGTCACAATTACGTCATGTGCCTGCTGGGTAAATTGATATTTTCCCTAATATCTCTTGCAAACTGTGCACAATTCAAATCCTGCTTTCCAGTGTCGTCTGCTGAGAAAAATACACAGCATGCAGATGTAATTTAATGCCCTAATTTAGACAATATCAAATGTTTGCGAACAAAACAGTGGGATCTTATTTTGGTGGTTTTAGAAACCCAACACTACGAAGATATCTTACAATGAAAGGTGTGCAACTGAGAGTTATAAAAATTCTAACAGGAGCGAAGACTTTATGAATGGCGTATGCAAGGGCGAAAGTTGTTGCGCCGGCTGTTACACTGGACTGCAAGATGGATTCTCCAACTCCGATAGACTTCAAAATGGAAACAACATCAAGCCCGCTGAAATAAAACAAAACAATTATTTAAATTGATGCATTGGTCAAATTTATTTCTTCAAACTAGTGGGTCTTGCATTAACCCTTTTTGTTCCAAATGGAATCTTCCTTTATATATAACAGGAGTCCATTTCTAAATTTAGCGGTGTCAGATTGTGTTTTCATCAAAACTAATTTTAAAATGACTGATCTTTTAGCAACAGTGGAGGCCCTGATCAAACGTCGCGTTCTGATCTCGGCCTGTGCTGTCTGCCAGGGTACCCGTTTTGGGGTTTCTGGTACAAAATGGGTTGACCATTTATAATAATTGTCGCCTGCTGGTTACACTTAAAGTCATTGTAGCAAGCAGTGAGGACCATGATCAGACTGATGGAGCACTGTTTGCCTATTATTCAAAAACAGGTTTGAAAAGTTTGCTAGAATATGCAACAGGCGAATAAAGGGACATTTTCAGATGCAGTTTTTCTTGGCCGTAACCTCTTCTCTACACGACAACGGCCATCAAAAGCTCTGACGAGACAGTGCTTATGTGCAGACTCGTCCAAGCCTTTCCTAGACGCCTGTGAGATAATTATCATTTTCTCACGAGTGGTTCTTTTAATCATATAAGCCCTTCACACTGGTCCTGGAACACTGGACAAACCTTGTAAACCCAGCCACATTTGCTAAAGATACGTTTTGACAAAACTCGCAATAAATAAAAGAATCATTTAAATGGGAGGTCCTTTTTGTCAAATATGGATATACCCCGGGCCGTTTACCGTTCTAATACATTTGTTTTCTATATTGCTTGTTTTGTTTGTTCAGTCGACTGAATCCGTCTGACGATCTGACTGTACGGCGTGCTAGTAGACAAGTACTCGTGTACCTATACGAGTACAAAAGGTTAACCCTTCTCTTGCTGAATATTCAGTTTAGCCACACCCATTTCTGACTGAACCAATCAGATTACTTGATGTTATTAATTCCTACAAATTCATAAATTGAATGTCAAACAGTGAAGATCCTGATCATCTGATCTGGATCTACACTGCAAAGGAAAAGGTTGTCGTGAACAGCAGGACAAGAGTTAATAAAACCATAATCAACTCAACGTTAATTTAAGTCGTCCAGGGAGAGATATGGAAATATTTCGAGGTGTGTGTGTGTGTGTGTGGGGGGGGGGGGGGGAGGGGGACCCACTACCGTCTGATCACCAACTAGTCACGTATCCGACTAAGCTATCATGTAAAAATAAACAGAGTAAAACGGTCATCGATATTCGCCAAAAAGGAACATGACTTTTTTTTGCCACTAACCTCTTCTACATGCCTACAAGCAGCAAGTGCTCTGATCAGAATGCGCTAATGTACAGACACGCTTGAGCATTTGTCGCTCACCTAAATACCCTTTTTCGTGGGCTGTATCATCTTTCGGCAGCGCGTCTTACACACAGCTAACGTTGGGTCGAACTATATCGGTGTTCAAACCGCTTTTGAATGACCCTGTCCAGGAAAATATGACCCTTGGACCCAGCAGTGGCCATGTGATAAATAATGTTGATTTTCTTGTCCTTTTCCTATTTCGGCATCACTGATTCCATTGTTGAATTTCTTAAAATATCTGGGGCCAGTTGTTCAAAACTAACGACGCCGTTAGTTAACGTATCGTTAAAACTTTGATCATTAAATATGGCAAATATGCTAATATTTTTGCTGAAAAAATGTGAGCAGCTTTTGCGAATGCAAAAGCTGCTCACGTTTTTTCAGCAAAAATACCAAAATTTTGAATATAAAACTTGCTAGAGCAGTTAACAATATGACCACTAACGAGCTCGTTAAGCTAACGATGCTTTGAACAACTGGGCCCTGAGGGCCGGCCTAGCTAGTTTGGCCCAGAAGTCACCGATATTGCACCCAGTAGTGCAAAAAACAGTCAAGCATAATTAAAGATATTATAATCAAAAGGTTTTAAACAATGTTTCAATTCATGAACAAAATGTCACGTATGGCGCGTAACAATTTTGATCAAGAATACGTCTGTCAATTTAACGTTTTTTGTATATAATATATTTAAAATCAATCCGTGCACTGTCTACAAATAACTTATAAATTATTAAATGCATTGACTTTAGAATTAAAACGTACTTCAAATCAAATAAATGCAAAGTATAAGAACGTGGGTTAAAACTTCAACCCTAATTTCTTTCTTTGAGTTTAACAGCCCATTCAACGCTATTAATATAATTGACCAAACCACACTATCGCCAGTCCCGCACTGCATGACCTAATCAAAGTGAGTGAGTGTTTGAGTTTTACGTCTCACCAACAGCTAAGGTCATACGGAGACGGGACCTCGGTTTAAAGACTCATCCGAAAGTCTGGATAAGCCCGGGATCGATTCTGCGACCCCTGGTTTAAAAGGCGTGTAGCTTAACCACTACACCACGGAGGCTTTTACTAACATAGACAGCGAGGGGGTGTAACTGCCCGTCTAATTCTAAGCTGGCAGCCCACGCCCATAGGGGTTTGAAGAAATAGATGGGTTGCGTGATGCCTCCACGCAGAGCTGAAACCGACCCGCACACAAGTACTGGTAATCCGCTTAGAGGATCTAAGCCTGCCCAGACAAAGCCGTGCGAGTCGGACCGCCTATGCTTATAAACTCTATTGTTTCATTGGGCGACAGGGCTTGAGATGTCAATTCATCTCAATGTCGGGTAGAAGTCCCACAAAATTGGAAGCAACGTCACCAAAATGACCGCAAATCAAACCAAAACCAAAAAACTAAGCTGGAAGCTGCCCTGCTTGAATATACAATGTATATATAATAGCGGAATGCAAAATGACCAGAGAAAAGATTTTGTTTAATTGCTGATCCGGCAGGTACCGATCCCCGAGACCCCCTGATCACCAGTTTCTGTAGGACAGGTTTGGTATTTTTTGGGGGGGGTTTGGTTTTACGGCCCTTTCAAGATTATTTCACTCATATCGAGCCGATCGTTAATCAGAGGTGGGCGAAAACCGGAGTACCCGGAGAAAAACCACCTGACCTTCCGTTGCAGAACTTGGCGTCTCACATGTGACCCGAGCGAGGCTCGAACCACAGCGATGAGAGACCTAATGATCAAGAGTCAGCGCTCTTAACCACTAGGCCACGGAGGCCCGTTTCTGTAGGACAGGCCTACGAATAGAACAGAACATATTTTCAATCAAAAAGGTGCGCTTAGTGCTAATACGGAAAACTGCATATGTAGTTTACCCAATTGTTTGGCTCTTGTGGGACTTTTACACGACATTGAGACGAAATGACATCTCGGGTCCTGCCGCCAAATGAGACCAAAAGGCTTATATGCCCTGGACGGTCCGAGTCGCACCACTTTGCTTGGGCAGGCTTAGTCTTCCTAAGCGGTTTACCAGTACTAATGAGTGGTCGGTGTCAGCTCTGCATGGAAGCAACAAGCTGCCCAATCTATTTCTCCAAGCCCGGATAAGCGGGATCGACTGCCCTCTTTGAACCAGCAGAAGGGAGAAAATTATCTTAGAAAAGATTCTATAAGCAATCTCCACGAAAGAATGTTGCCGACCGAGTCGGTATCAAACCCGCGTCCTCCTGGTTCAAAGATCGGGGAAAATGATAAATCAAAGCACTGAGAGAACAGAACACCAGATATATTGATTGTTAAAAAGTTCAAAGAATTTAAAGTCAACTATGACATCATAGAATACTTCAAGAACATTGAGGCAGTTTGAAAGTTGTTCGTTCTATTTGAAATATTTCAAACTATTGCAATAGGCCTATCTCAGAAACTAATAAAAATAATATGATCCTAATTTCAGATTTCACTTACCTGAAGCAATGTGCTTTTCGTTCTTAACGATTTCAATACCGTGATAAATTATCTTCAAGGTAACACTATTTACTCGTTTTGGAGACATTGCTTCCAATTGTGGGACTTTTACCCGACAATGAGATGAAATGGCATCTCAACCCCTGCCGCCCAAACAAGTTACTCAAACAAACCAAAAGGGTTTATAAGCATGGACGGTCCGGCTCGCACCACTTTCCGGTCAGGCTTAGAACCCTAAGCGGTTTACCAGTATACTCGTGTGGCCGGTTTCAGCTCTGGGTGGAAGCATCACGCAGCCCAATCTATTTCTTCAAGCCACGATGGGCGTGGGCGAAGGATATACATGCACAACACCAAATACAAATCGACGGAGTTGAACTTTTAACCGTTAAACTTCCAACATATCACGACATATCTTTACGTCAAGCAACAGACCATCACATGGCACCTCCAAAGAGATGGGGCGTTAGAAAAAGGAAAGATAGGATAAAGTAGAAGAAAATAAGCCCATATTCCGCACCTGCTGCAAGCACAACAGGCCGCTTTGCCCCCACTGAAGCCAAAGCAGCAGAACGCATCGGCACCGAATGCTACGTATTTTTTTCTTTAATATCTCTGATTGATTTTTTGTGTGGTTAAAACCCTCATCTTTCTGCAAATCCGGTCTCAGCAGCAGTCGGATGCGCGTCTGACTGGTGATCAGCAGCTCATGGGACCGATTCCTGCTGGAGTTAGCAACAGGTTCAATGGACATGTAGATCACGAAATCGTTCCAACGGCGAGTCTCTGTTCTGTTCATTCAACAATACGGTATGTCTTTCGCCAGAAATCATTCGACAAGGGCAGTCGTCCGTTTCTGGCGATAGACATGCGGTATGCCTGGTACGTCTTTCGCCAGAAACGGAGGAGTGTCCTTATTGGTATACGCATTTAATGTGCACTATACTGGATAAGCGCTTATGTATAACCTGCCCTGTAAATGTGCTTAGATAAACTGACCGGCTCTAAATACATGCATAGTTGACCGGGTCGTTAAAACTCCAAACAAAGAAAAGCATCACAAGTATAGGCCTATATATACACGCAAATTACAAGCGGGATTTGCGTGTATACCACTTCTGATCGGGCCACTCAACTCCCATTGTCGCGTCTACCGTTTTCCCTTTTTGTTCGCCTTCTTAACCTAACGTCGTACATGTAAATTCAGAACACGAGGTCAAGAATAAGTATATTTACAAAATTTCATTCATAAAATTTTCTGTTTGTTGTACTCTAGAAAAAGTGATAAGAAAAACAAGCAGGTATAAAAAGGTCATGTGCACTAATAAAATACCGGAGTAATGTACATACCAAATATAAGCAATGGTACACTGCTTTTGTTTATTTGTTTGATTTGAAGTTTAACGTCCCCATAAACACTGTAACGGTCATTTTGGAGACGTTGCTTCCAATTTTGTGGGACTTTTACCCGACATTGAGATGAAATGACATCTCAAGCCCTGTCGCCAAATGAAATCAATAGGATTTATAAGCATGGACGGTCAGACTCGAATCGCTTTGCCTGGGCAGGCTTAGATACTCTAAGTGGTTTACCAGTACTCGTGTGCGCTCGGTTTCAGCTCTGCGTGGAAGCATCATGCAGCCCACCTATTTCTTCAAGCCCCGATGGGTGGGGGCCTCTGAACTGCAGTATAAAAGTCTATGAATGTTGTAGATGAAATGACAAACACTATGCTTAAAAAATCTTATTTTTCCTTAGTTTACTGTACACCCACAGGCTCAATTGATTACTTTTTGCCACACAATACTGCGCATTTGCCTGTAACCAAGGAAGTTAATCAGCCTAAACTCATCTATACTCCTTTAACACTCATTGACTATCAACCCCGCCCATAGGGGCTTGAAGAAATATCGGCTGCATGATGCTTCCTAGCAGAGCTGAATCCGGCCCGCACACTAGTTCTGGTAAACCGCTTTGAGGATCTAAGCCTGTCCAGGAACCGCGGTGTGAGGCGGACCGGCCATGCTTATAAACATTATTGGTTTCATTGGGCGACAGGGCTTGAGATGTCATTTCATCTCAATGTCGGGTAAAAGTCCCACAACATTGGAAGGGGGCATTAAACCTAAAATCAAACAAACAAACGTCTATCAACCAATCAAATTACTTGCTATCCGGACTTACGTGGATTTTTGGGTATGACCTACATGTAGTTACTAACTAGTGAAGCTTCCTGTCTGCTCTTGTCCATGTGAGCATAGACATGCAAGTACAAAATCCAGCCACCCATTATTAACCCATTGTACGCAAGTAGACCCTTCCATTGGTATACATTGGACAAATCCATTTGTCATATAAGGAGTGGCAGGCCTATTTTTTCGTTTTTTGTTTTATTTTTAATTGAAAATTCTGCTAATGGCAGCTGATCTGGGCCTGTACTGTTTGTCAAGGTACCCCTTTAGGGGTTTCCCGTATGCAATGGGTCAACAGCAGCATCAGTTTTCTCCCTGTGATGTTAGAGCGCAGTGTAAAAAAGTAAAATCTGGACTGGGCTCTTTCACTGTGTCATTGGCAATGACATTAGTGAGCTGAGCAAAAAGTAAAATCTAGACTGGGCTACCGGTAGTTTAATGGGTCATTGAAAAACAGTGTAGACTATACCAAGATCCAGATATTGCATAATGTTGCATCTGATCAGGCCAGGATCTACAATGTTTGCTTAAAATACTGGAATTTAAGGTAAACAAAACAGTTGAAGTCTCAACTCCGGAATCTTTTTCAGCGGCTCTCAGAGACAACAGAACCTCAAGTACACTCAGTTGTGGTCGTATTTGAAGGTTAACAACCAGTCAACACTATTTAGGTCAATATGCTTGTTTTTGAATCAGCAGTGGGTTGCTAACTGGTGTACTAAAAGTACTGCACAGCCTCCGAATTTACCTTCCTTTACAGTACTTGGCGTCTCACCTGTGACCCGAGCCAAGTGCGAAATACTGGGGTGAGATGCTATAAATGATTAATAGTCAGCCCTCTTACCTATTAAGCCACGGAGGCATGTATCAATATTTATGTATCGAGCTGGTGAGCTTACCATACCAGCTTTTCTGGATAGGCTTGTACATACGGGGTTTTCAAGTAAAGTGCACAGCGTTTTACCAAAAGCTGGCAACTGCCCTTCTTGAATCATGAAAAAATGATCATAAAATACATGTATAAGGCAGATCTGTGGAAATGACATGATTGTGTGCATTCTGCATCAGCTGCATATAGCTTGGAGTCAGGTTTCTTTTTTACTAAAAAGAAACCCAACTCCCAGCTACATATGCAGCTGACTCAGAAATGCATGAAATTGTGTCATTACACAGGTCTGTCTTGTTTGTTTGATTTGAGGTTTAACGTCCCGGTCAACACTGTAAAGGTCATTTTGGGGATGTTGCTTCTAATTTTGTGGGACTTTTACCCGACACTGAGATGGAATGACATCTCAAGCCCTGCCGCCCAATGAAACCAATAGGGTTTATAACTATAAGCATGGACGGGCGACTCGCACCGCTTTGCCTGGGCAGGCTTAGATCTTCTATGTGGTTTACCAGTACTCGTGTGGCGTGTGCAGGTCGGTTTCAGCTCTGCGTGGAAGCATCATGCAGCCCAAGAATTTCTTCAAACTCTGATGGGCGGGGGCCGCACAGGTCTGCCTTATGGACAATACTGATTATAGTTTTACCCTGGCTCTTTTTAGCATGGAACAACACCACGTCCCCTTTTTTAGATAAAAGAAATGCTGCCTTACATGTTGGTTCATAAATCACTGAAAATTACCAAAAATTAACAAAGTTATAGTTGTTTAAATGGTAATTATTTTAGACATTTTTGACGCCTAACGACAAACACGCGTCACCACTCTCTGGCTTACAGGCAGATACACACCTCTGTCTCGTATTATTATTATTCATTTTTCCCTATGTCGGTTGTTCTTTGGAACAGGCTACCAGCTGATCTCGTCCTGGTTTCTGATCTTGACTCTTTCAAGTTAAGGGTCAGTTCGATAAACCACAGGCTCCCTTAAGGTAATACTGTTTTTATCCTGCTTTTAAACTCTCCTTACTAACACCCAAAATCTTTCATCTATGCTCACCTTTCTTTTATTCTTTTAACTCTGCACTATCACACTTTTACTTCTCTTACTAACACACCATGCGCAGCCATCCTAATAACACTCGGAAGAGGGTTGAGGATTATATAGAGATAGATAGATAGATAGCAATAAAGTATCCCATTCATGGCTGACTGTTTATTGTACTAAATTGAAGTAAATTGTTCAATTTTAGAAGTCATCATTCACTGGTGACAGTGTTTTGACAAAAAGTGTAACTATTAAAGCGTGTAAGTGTGCCAAGTGTTGTTATTAGAAAAAGGGAGCTGTGGCCCATTGAGCTTCATCTTGTCACTATTGATGGTGAATGTGACATATATCTTTACTTCCAAAATTTAGCACGGTTACATTTCCTGGAACAAGTCAGTGCACTGGACTGTGCGCTTTTTACATGGTTCCATGTATAAATTTAAAGTGCCTGTTTTGGGGGGGTTCACATATTTTCGCACCTTTTCTGAGCAGCACAATGTCCTTTTTGGGAGCTGCGCAAAAACATTAATGAAAAGCTTACCTTGTAACAGCAACATAAAAGCCACCAAGGGACATAAGCGATATTGTTACATGGAACACGATAACTGTTCCACCATACTCTCTGACTGCCTTTTTCAGTCTTTCTTTCTGACTTAAATTTTCTATTGTGTCTACAGGGGAAGTGCTAGGATTTGACTCAGAATTTGAGCTACCCACCTGTGTACTGTAACTTCGTTTCTGGTTGTGTTCCATGACAACTTTTCTTATCAGTTCATCTTGTTCCTCGAATATATCACTGAGGCTAACTCTGCCAGATCGCACATCATTTAAACGCTCATGACAGTCACTAAAGCCAAACTGATGACAGTTATACATCCATAATTTGAAATGTATACAATCGTCACCCTGCAGTCCTTGTGGACAGGGTTCACTCAAGTCAAAGTCACAAATATATGGGGAGTCTTGTACACCTTGGTCATGTGAACCTAGAGCTTCCTGTTGTTTTTTATATGCCTCTGCTACCTCCCTTATAATATCCTGTTGTTCCTGGAAAACATCAGCCAGTGTTTTCCTACCTGTCTCAATAGCATGCACTTGTTCATCACAGTTTGGCAAATGGTACCTCTGGCAATTCTCAAGCCAGAGTTTGAACTGGACGCATTCATCTCCTTGAATGCCCTGGGGACACGCGTCATCTTCCACTCCTGTGACATCATATGTCTGTGTCTGGGTACCTTGTCGACTAGACAGCAGATGTATACTACTTGAAAACTGTCGACATGGCTGTCCCCCTACATTTGTTTCCGCAAAGTATTTTTGAAGTAGCTTGTTCCTGCGTCCCTCTTGTGAAACCCCGCCTGAGGATAGGCTACCTTGTACACCCTGGATACTCGGCCCCTCCGACTGGTATTTCGCAGCAGAATCAAGCACGCGCCGAGCAACTGACACTGGCATAACCGCCTCGGGATTTCCCTGAACTCCTTCAATGGATTCAATTCCGACATAACTGTTCAAAATTTTCACAAAATCGCCATGAGTCCCCGTACTGTGAGATTTCGTCCCCGAGTAGAGACCAACAATCGCACGACGGCTTAGCCTAGGCGTAATTCTCCAGACTGGCAGCATTTTCCTCTTATAACAACGAAAACGGATAAGACAATAAACTAAGTGAATACACTGTCTTTATATATTCTCTGGTTACGTATAACTGCGCAAGCGCTCAAAAATTACAATGTAGACGTCAACATTCCCTATGCACTTCCCCCATGACACAAATAAACACGGGTCAAAGCGTGTACTCTATTTCCGTATCAAATATTCACGCAGTGTAATCATTTGAGCGGCGCATAGGTAGTTTCGCTGAACAGAATAAAATAAACTTTATTTTCCAAACATGCATGGGCCACCCTTTTAATCAAAATTGACATTAAATAATTAAATCCCAAACTAAACATAAAAAGTGGATAAGCTGGATTGTGACTAGCTGACTACCCGTTCACACTCCAAAAAAAAAAAACGAAAAAAAAAAAAAAAAAAAAAAAAAAAAAACACTACAGTCCTCATAAATAAAAAAACCCATTCAAGCCAAGCTGTTGATGTTTTAGAACTCGAAAACTTCATTTTAGATGTGTCATTTATAGCTGAATTCAGCTTTTAACGTGTTTTAATTAACTGTGCCCCCTGTGTGTGTTGAATCTCCCTCAAGTTTTAACCGCGAACATAGTATTTTTTTTTTTAACAATGCCAGCAAACGATGTTGTACAATGGAGTGATGGGGTGAATGGAAATGGCAGCCAAAATGTAAGACAGAGTCCCCGCAATATTGGAGTAGGTTAGGCTCATCCAAGACTCGCACAAGCGACCAACAAGAGCAAGGAAAAGAACTTATACTGGACTTTATGATGGAAGCCCCAGAAGGAACAACTTTTGCCTTTACAGACGGTAGCTGCCTCACAAATCCAGGCCCATGTGGGGCAGGGGCAGTTATCTTCGATGGCCATCTACAGCCAGTACGCCTGAAGAGACCAGTGACCAGAAGAGGATCGATATTGCTGGGTGAACTGGTTGCAGTCCTCATTACCCTTGAATATATGGTACAACAACTGACAACCACCACAAGCGGCCTTCTAAAGATCTTCAGCGACAGCCAGTCCACAGTCGGTATTCTCACCTTGAACTGGAAGGACACCAGTTACAGATCTGTTACCAGAGACATCAGAACCGCTATCGACATTCTGCAGCAAGCTGGTACAAGGGTAGAAATCAACTGGGCCCCAGGACACAGTTCTATAGCTGGAAATGAGGAGGCGGACAGGCTTGCTAAGGAGGCTGCACAAGAGGCCAATAACTTTCCAGAAGGAAGCGCATCAATATCACCTGCTGACGTTAAAGTGGCAAGCCAAGCCCACTTAAAGACACTGTGGCAACGCCGATGGGACATGACGGATGTGGGGAGGGTCTTTCACCAGTACTGTCCATCAGTAGAGACCAAGAGACCCTTTGACCAGCCATCCAGAGAATCCTTTAGTTTGATTCTACAGCTACAAACCGGCTACAGTCAACTCAGCGATTACAAATCCAAGCTTGGGCAAACTCAAACCAACCTCTGCCAGTGTGGTCAAGTTGAGGACACCGACCACTTTCTGTTACACTGTCCACTTCAAGAGACCCATCGAAACATCATGGAGCGCAACCTCGGACAGAGACTCGGCTTATACCACCTAGACATGCAGGAGCTGCTTGGATCCAGTGACAATGAGAACATTCCAGAATACAGAGACACCATCAGATGGGAGCTAGCTGAATACATCAGGGCCACAGGAAGATTCACCTCTGCCCCGGCGCCTCCCTCAAGTCCGTGACCGCTATTCTGTCATCCATGAACATTACATTTGAGAACAGTTACCCTAGTGAAGAAGAATTACAACAGAGATGCAATACATTGGAGACCTTCGTGCCATCGAGGCCTTGAATAGCGGATAGCGGATAGGAGGAGTAGTAGCTATCGAAGCAGAAGACCTCCACAAACTTATACTCCTTCGAAATTGAGTACTGAGTACACGTTAGATATGCAAAAGGCGGCAAGGAAAAAGATTGCTGCGACGGAAAGGGTTGACAATGTGGAAGTGACTTTAAAGAACAAGACTTTGGTCATGGTTTTCACGCCGGCACCGTATGAACTATTCAAGAATGGTATTCAGGGGTATTTTGGCGACTGTAAGGACAGAGAGTTTAAGCGTACGGTGAAGCCGGACAACTTAGGAGCCACTGTCCATGAGTCACTCGCGGTCTTGAGTAAAGAATCTGGGAAGAAATTGTTCACAGTGAACCTTTATCATACGACTAGTAAGGTCACCGTCAATGGTGGGCAGCTTAGACTGTTTCTTGAAGAAGATCTGGACGTAATCTTGGGCCGAATTAATCAGAATGGTGCATTGGACAATATTAACACCCAAATAAAAGATATTTGTTGCAAATACCTGATGAAAGAGGCGGGCAAGGGAAATAGCAATAAGGTGCAAAAATTAAGCATTGGTAATAAAAACAATTCTCCACAGACCAAAGAAAAAAGGGTCATTTCACCTCCTAAGAAATTAAATATTAACTTTGACAACTCAGTGACTGCTGACCTGGCTGATACTAAAACACTAAGGGTCACTTTGGATGCGGAAGAATCGCTTGATACTGAAATAGAGGAGGAGAGAAATATTGAAGACTGTTGCCCCATTTGCGATCTAATAGTAACTGATGAACAAAAGGGCCTGTGGTGCGACCAGTGTAACTTATGGTATCATGCATCTTGCTGTGACGTGGACGAACCCAGATACACCGAACTAAGTGACTCTGAAAGTAGTGTGTTCAAATGCCCGAATTGTATAGCGCTCGATGAATCCGTACAGTGCCTGGCTGTGACAAAGATGGCAAAAGATGATGATGTGATGGAAAGCTCAGTGGTTGAAATTGACCCGGTGAAGACAGTTCCAGTAACTGCAAAACTAGGGTCCAAAGTGCAGGAAGTGATGCCAGGCGGCATTGATGGTGGCGTGAAGGGGACAGTATTACGGGAGCAAACCATAACAGATATCAGTCCAGGCGAATCTGAAAAGGAGATAGAATGTGCCCGAAAATTGAAAGAACTGGCAGTGAAGGAAAAAGAATTTATCAAAAGGGAAAAGAACTTAAGCAAGAAGGAGTATGAAACTGAACATTTGTCAAGACAACTCACTTCCGCAAAAGCACTTACAGTAACACTAGAAAATAGGATCTTAGAAATGAAAAAAGAAAATGACAATCTAAAGACTCATTTATTGGCCGCTGGGTCCGTAGGGCAGGCACCAGGTGGTGCAGGTATACAATATGCCTCAGTACAAAATGAAACTAATTTACTATTAAGACTTCATTCGGTTGAAAACGAAATGCTTCGCTTAAGATTAAGTGTCAGTGACAGTTTGAACAATATAGTATCAGGTAGCAGAAATTGTAATAGGATAGATTATAACGAAGAAAGGTTAAGAAGTATGGAAGAGAAAATTAGAAGTCTAGAAAGTGAAAACAAACTTCTAAGTATAAAGCTAAATGACACGGAACATAAATTAAGACTTAGTGAAATTGATGTGAAATGTAGGCAATCAGTGATGGTGCCCTCCTTTTTTCAAGCTGGCTACCCCCTTCAGTACTCAAATACCCCGGTGTACCGGCACGCATCTGGGAATTCTAAACCTGAAAAATCTAATATATCCATTAACAAAACTAATAAAGATAATGTTGGTACGGGAAGGAATGTGCTAGGTAACAGCAATCGAGATTCTGACCCTAAAATTGTCACAGACTACTTTAGGAAAATTACTGGGCAGACGAGAGTGAAGGACCCCAATATCGATAGAAGTGTGGAAGGCACTGACATTGAAAACTCAGTAAACGAAAATGAAAGCCAGAGTGTTTTACGTCCCGACAAGCAGAAAACTGGTTTCCAGATTATTAGTGAGAGAGGGTCTAATGAAACAGAGGGTGTACAATCGGGAAGTCAGTCTACAGGAAGAGAACCATCTATATTTTCTGGTCAAGAGCATGTGCTAAGTAATGAAAATAATGAGTCTTTTTTAGAGTTGAACCAGTCTCAGCTACGACCCCCGTGGTCTCAGACAAGGAGAAAAAGTACACCCATTTAGTGACTGTCAACATTGAGAATTTTAACACAAATTTATTATTCTTAGATAAACTGATGAAAGATTTTGAAATGATCGCAATTCAAGAGCACTGGTTATATAGGTTTGAAACTGGCAAATTAGTTGACTTTTGCGAGGAACGTGGTTACTCATGTCAGATAAACTGTACGGATGATAACGATCCTTTGACACCCTTGCAGAGACCCAGAGGTAAAGGTGGTGTGGCATTATTATGGCGTAAAACCATGGGGCAGTGTGTGAAGGTCCTAGTGAATGACTGTAGTAGTCGCATATGTGCCATACAGGTTGGATTCTCAAGCGGCCTTATTACTATTATAAACTGTTACCTACCATGTAGGGGAAATAAGGACTCAGAAACTGAATTTGTAGGTGTAGTGGATGAAGTTCGTGAGATAATTATAAAATATAAACGCTCATCAGATATCATACTGGTTGGGGATATGAATGCCTCTGTTTTTCGTGAACCTCCATTAGCCAGGGACAAGTATTTTAAGGATGTTTTAGCTGAATTAGGGTTGATGTTGCCGACAGACTATCCAGAGGTTCATACATATAGACATGGTCAGGGAAAGTCGATAATAGACTACATATTACATAGTAACACGGACATTATTTCTGCTGTCAAAGTTCTAGACGAGCATTGTAATACTTCTCCTCACATGGCGCTATCGGCAAAGATGCCCCAGGTGCAAGTCTTCTTAGTTGAGAAATCCGTTAACAGTTCTATCGTAAATAAGGTGAAGTGGGACAAGGTTGATAAAGACAAATACAGGCAGTTGGTTGAAGATAGACTCAGTGATGGCGGTGTTTTTAGTATAGAGAGTGACAGCATTGACTTGGTAGCTGAGGATATAACAGACATCCTAGTAACCTCGGCACGGCAATGTCAACCAAAACGGACACATAAACGCAGTAAGATGAAGAGAAGTAATTGGGGTGACACCATATCAAAGGCATGTAGCGAAAGTAAAAAGGCGTTTTATAGATGGAAGGTTGCCGGTAGGCCTGTTGATCCGGAAGAACATAGTTATGCTGAGATGAAGTGTAAGAAAAGACTGTTACGTCGTGCTCAGCGGCAGTATGCGGCCAATCAGAGGTATACATTGTATAACGAGTTAATGACGTATTCTAACACATCAGCACAGGGAAATTCGTATGCTGAAAAGAAGCTTTTTTATAAACTTATTGAGAAGCAAAGGCAGAATGGCCATCAGAAGTTAAGTTCCCTATTTGTTGATGATCGACATCTAACCAGCGACTCGGAGATTCGTGAAGGATGGGTTTCTTATTTTAAGAACATTGCCAACCCTGAGAATGTTGAAAATCAATACGATAACGAATATACTTCCTACATAGAACTGAATAAGTTACTAATTAAGGGACAGTGTGTCCAGGAAGAGGAATTAATCCAGGTGCCAGAGGAGTTAGTGGGAAACTTGATTAAGCAATCCAAGAATGGTAAAGCTGCGGATATACGTGGCTTGCAGTCAGAACATTTGAAATATGGGGGTGACATTGTGATAAACTGTTTGACTCAGCTAGCGAATAGAATTTTAAATACATGTGAAATCCCGGCGTTGTTTAAGCATGGACTTATCACCCCTATATATAAAGGCAATAATAAGCCGTTAGATAATCCTAGTTCATATCGGAGAATAACCGTGGCTAGTAATCTGGGTAGAGTAATTGAAAAGGTCCACTTGGAATTGTCAAAAGACGACATACTTCCAAATCAAAATCCATTACAACGGGGATTTACCAGTAAGACTTCGCCATCCAATGGTAGCTTGTTATTAACTGAGGCCATATGTGAATCATTAGACATGAAACAAAAACTGAACGCCATTTTTGTAGACGCTACTCAAGCTTTTGATAGAGTATGGCATGACTCCATGTTGGTAAAGCTGCACGATGCAGGACTGAAGGGTCGGAAATGGCTTTTTCTCAGCAATTGGTATGAGGAGTTATCATCTCAAGTTAAATGGGAGGGTGGGATTTCCAGCCCATTTACAGAGACACTGGGAGTAAGACAGGGTGGAACGTGGTCCCCAACAGCCTACAAATTCTTCATAAATCCATTGTTGAACATAGTCAGCGACCGTAGTATTGGATATCATATTGGATCAATCTATCTTGGCTTAGTAGCCATCGCGGATGACCTCCTTTTTCTCTCCAACGACCATGGTGAACGTCAGCTTCAGGCAACTGTTCAAGAAGAATATGCATATAAAGAACATTACAATGTCAGTGAAACAAAAACTAAAATAATGAATATTAATGGGAAAGTGGGCGATAATGTCAACTGCGAATGCATTTTTAATGGACAACCCCTTGGGATGGCTTCTGAATATAAACACATTGGAGTAACAAGACAGAGCAATCTGAAAGTAGCTAATAAGAAATTGGTCGAGGAAAGAATTCAAATGGCCAGGCGCACAGCTTATGCACTGATGGGTGCCGGTTTCCATGGACACAATGGCCTGAACCCGAAAGTATTAACTATAATGTACAATCTGTATGTACTACCACGCTTGCTTTATGGACTTGAAACTGTGACTCTACTACAAAAAGACATAGACAATCTGAATAAATTTCATAAGAATATACTACGGCAAATTCAAAATTTACCAGAACGTACAGCAGTACCCATTATATATGGTTTAGTTGGACAATTTCCTATCGAATTCGAACTACATAGACGGCAATTTAGCCTATTTGGAAATATTGTCAGAGAAGACTGTATTGAAAGAGAATTGGCAGCCAGACAGTTAGCTGTGAAAGTTGAAAATTCCAATAGCTGGTTTGTCATGATTAAGAAAAATCTGTATAAGTATGGGCTTCCAGATCCATTCGAATTGTTAGAGAATCCACCTACAAAGTATGCATGGAAGGAAAAAGTGAAAGAAACTTTAGTAAGCTTCTGGAAAAATTATCTAGAGAATGAGGCAGTTAAAAAGACTTCCCTGAAATATTGGAATGCTAGTAAAATTGACTACAACACGTGTAATCAATTATGGACTAACGCTGGTAGTGCCACAGTATCGGTGCATAAGGCCAACATTCATGCAAAGCTTCTCAGTGGGTCATATATCCTACAAGTTAACAGAGCTAAGTTTAATCAGTTTGTAGTTAGCAGTTTATGTCCACTGTGTGAGGGGGGTTCTGAGGATATCACGCATTTCATGCTGGTGTGCGGGCGTCTACAAGAGGTGCGGAAACCGTTTATCGAGAAGTTACAGTCGCTGCTCACAGATCATCGTGGAAGGCAGTGGTGGTCTCAGCTTAACAGTTCTCATAAAGTACAGTTGATCCTTGACAACTCCAAGTTTATGGACATCGACAATGAGGTACGATCCCATATATGGGGTATCGCCAGGGGACTTTGTTTCGTGCTGCACTCCAGAAGATCAGCAATACTCAACAAGTGTGTATAAATTCATGGCCGGGGTGAGGTTAAGAGTTGTGAAAGAACATTTGCTGACAACCTGTATATAGCTTTTTATTGTGTGCGTTGACTTGTAAACTATGCTGCTGTAAATATATTTTACTCTGATCTACTAATGGGAACGATGCACACACAGCGGGCCAGTCCTATTTTATTTTGTGAGATAGTATTTTAAAGACTGGGTGAAGTGATAGGCAATATAAACTTTTACGTCTCTAACGACGGTGCTCCAGGAAGTGGAGGAATTTCCGACAGAACAGAACAGAACAGCATCCCAACAACAGAATATGGACTTTATTTCGAATCATGCGACGGCATTAATTACTCACAACTGATAATAACAAATAACTTCAAAATGAAATAAATATAGGTTATTATATGGCAAAGGTGTGCCTCTAAGTCATATTGGCACCGGTATGTCATATTGGCCCGAGGGCTTTAGCCCTCGGGCCAATATGACTTCCGGTGCCAATATGACTTAGAGGCACACCTTCACCATATCATTACCTCTTTATTACATCATTTATATAGCATAGTTAGATTGCAACGTGAAGAAATGAAGGCAAAGAGAATATATACTTTTTAAAGGTTGATCGGTATCCGCCGAAAAAAAAAGAAATTCCCTTTTAATTGTATAACTGATTAGTAGGCCTACACTAACCATGCTAACGGTAATACAGAAACATAGTAGTGCGCAGCAAATTACGTCACAAGTGACGTCGCAGCTGTAAGTTGCAAATGCAGGCGTCACACTGTCCCGAAATTGACACCAGATGGAAACACGATAAAGGAAATGTTCTAATTCGGCTCTGATCGTGAAAACATCGGGCTATTCGTGAGGACATCTTAAGCTATCGTATGATCGCCGGTGGATTTTCTGAGGCTCCGGCAGCAACTTCGTGAGGGGCGGCAAAATCTTTGGCATGCCAAAAAATTGCCGGAAGACCTTGCGAAGGTTCATTTTCGTGTTGAATTCGTTTGTCCATCTTACCCATCGTAAGGCCATCGTGAGGGCATCTTGTCAAATCGTGTCATCTTCGTCTTTTCTTCGTGCGATCATCGGTGCTCTCGGGCATTTTATGCCTCACGAAGATAATACGAGGGAAACAAGAAGTCGTCCGATTGTCTTAGGAAGGCAATACGACTACGTGAGACCCTCGCAATGACGTCGTGTAGCCATCGTATTATAGTACGATGACATTGAGATTGGACCACGGTGTCGACGAAGACAGATGAATTTGAGTACCTCAAGCGATACCCATGTGTCATGGCAACGTAGACATATAAAAGGCCAACCTCAGAGCATCTTCCTCAGTCAGTCCTGATGAGCAACTCTGCAAAGCATAGGCTTGTGTAACTCCCAAAGCTTCAGTCATAATTATTCACAATTCCGTTTCTGCAGAATGGCATACTTTTTGATGATGAGACAACCAGGAAAGAGAAGGCAGCAGCATTGCTTCTTTTGATGCACCTTAGAGAACAAGATGAGCAGATCTTATTGTCCTATAAACCAAGCCTCTCGGAAAAAGTGGTCTTCTCTTTGGGTGCCATTTTAAATTGGTTTTAAATTGAATCAAATTTAAGAGAGTTGAAATGTACTGTGTACTCTCCGATCATCAAATGAATTTCAAACGGTCGGCCGAAGGTTTTATAACATCGGGAGGTCACGTGTCGTCTTCGGGACCTAGTTCGAACGCATCGTACTCTCAATACGACGTCGTAAAGCCGACGTGTGACCTTCGTTTGGCCTGCGGGTAAACTTCGTAATAAAAAAACACATCTTCGTGTTGCCTTCGTGTATGGTTCGGATGCCATCGTGTGACCTTCTGCATGCATCGTACTTGCTTCGACTAGAGATTGGCTGTTGACCATGTTCGGAGCGATCTTCGCGCGAAATTCAAAATTTCATATTCGTATGGCCACCTGGTGTCATTTTCGGGGCAGTGTGACGCCTGCAAAAACAAAAACAAATCGCCATTTTAAATACAGAATTTCTGCAGTTCAAAGAATGCTTTTTAAGGTATTTTACAGAATGGTTTGTGCTTATTTGAAGACCATTTTAATTGTAAAGGCTCTTAGTGTCATTCATGAAGCTACTGCATAATCGATTCCGTGTAGCAGTCGGTCGCAGTGCTTGTTTACGTTAAAATACAATACACTTTTTGGGGACATTTTTCCCTCCCACAGATTTCTTCCGCCCGCACAATTTCCAGCTTCTCATAAGTGAAGGGATCTGTTCATTTAAGGTTGTTGGCAAGACCTTATTGTTTCAAATATTGGGACATCCATGCTGTGCTTGAAAGCAACGTCCTTCACAATGCTTCCCAATCGTGACTGAACTTCTTTTAAAAAGTATTTTGTTTTCCATTTTTCATGCTTGCCACGAAGTATAAGACTTTTCTCAAAATCTATTGTTATCACTGTCTTCTATCGCTCTGTCTAGGTCCAGAAGTCGGGTTGACATTGCTTCAAGTGATTTTTCTGCGGCCATTTTGAAGCTTATGGAGTACGGCATTAACCTTCTATTGCTATATAGTAACAGAGTGGAGCGGTGCCAATATGGAAAGACAGTGCCAAAAATCCATAATATGAAATAAAGGCACTGCCTTTTGAGTAAACACACTCATTTGCACCCCCATCTATCTATCTTCATATATTGAGTTTGTGACTCAGTTAGTTTGCAGCGTGGACACTTTAAAGTACCTTGAAGCACTAGCGTTATACTATAGATTTGGGGCTTATCATCATTTTGTAAATCTTGGGAAGGTAGAAAAATCCACATGTAGCCAGATAGCTCATTGTGTCTCACACAATTCCTAGGGCTTTATTTTATACCCCTGAGTGATAGTTTGTGAAAAGTTTAATTGCTTGGCCAGACGAGAAGCGCTTTCCACCCTACCGAGAAGTTCCGGTAAATGCTTTGGCAAATGCTCCGGTTACCCGTTGGACCAGTCGCGGTGCCTGGTTTTACCGTCTAACCTTTGCGGCTCAGTGCGGTACGTTTCAGTTAATTTAAACGCATGACGTAGTTTCGAAACTTTCCCGCGAGCAAACTTCAGCGTTTGATGCGGCATCGGTCTTCGAAAAGAGCTTTTTAAAATTATTTCGACGCATTTTGTGTTTCTGTTTTAATAGGTCTTACTCCTTTTGAGAAGCAATTTTTGGATAGGAATACAATTCTCATGAACTCTGTAAAGATGGCGGATTATCGCGAGAAATTGAACGAGATTCCAGGCGAGATTTGGATGCCTAAGTTTGTTGTTCCAGTCTCTCTACAGTAAAGAAAACACTTCGTGTGTTTGCTATTATATGGATTTTTGGCCCCGTCACGTGACTGTGCCATCAAAATAGCGAAAAAAAAATGAGCCTGTATTGAAAGATTCTAATGTAATTTTCCTATAGTAGGTATGTACACAATAAATAATAATAATAATAGTGAATGAACGAAATTTATTAGCACACATTGATTTTGCCTAATTATAGAATAATAACATGGCAAATATTCAAAGATATATGCGACCGGCCCCGATAGCTCATTTGGTAGAGTGTCCGCTCCGGGGAACGGGAGGTCACGGGTTCGATCCCGGGCCGCGACATACCAAAGTCGTTAACAATAGTACTAGCTGCTCCTCGCTTTGCACTCAGATATACGGGGTAGAGCTAGGACTGGTCTACCCAGTGTCAGGATAATGTGACTGGGTGTGGTATCATCTAATGTGTCTGAGGCATGATACTTCAGTGAGGCAGCGCTATAAAAGTGAGCATTGAGCTCCCTGTCGCAATCAGAAACAGTCGTGATATGACTGAAAAATTGTTGAAAGCGACGTTAAACCCGAATTCACACACACACACACACACACACACACACAGAGATATAACATATAAGATACAAGATACAAGATATTTATTTCGAATTTTCGGCTCACATAGGAGCATATACAGATGTATCATAATGTAACTATACTAACAGATGAATAATCTAGAAAAGAGTTCCAAATGACAGATCTTCAAAAGAAAGCCAAAAACATATAGGCTACAAATGTATACATGTAAGAATTAACGCACATTTAAAACAACACAATGAAACTGGAAAAATACATGGATGCGATAATACAGCAATAATTTGTTTGTTTGACAGTGCATATTTTGCAGTTTGTTTGAATTGAGGTTTCACGTCCAAAAATATATAAATCATTTTGGGGACCGTGCTGCTTCCATTCCCATAGGACTTTTACCCGGCGTAGTAATGCCGCCAGAGCAAACCAAAAGGGTTATATGTAAGTACGGTCGCCCATAGGGGCTTGAAGAAATATATGGGCTGCATGATGCTTCCACGCAGAGCTGAATCCGGCCCGCACACTAGTACTGGTAAACCACTTAGAGGATCTAAGCCTGTCCAGGAACCGCGGTGCGAGGCGGACCGTCCATGCTAATAAACCCTATTGGTTTCATTGGGCGACAGGGCTTGAGATGTCATTTCATCTCAATGTCGGGTAAAAGTCCCACAAAATTGGAAGCAACGTCTCCAAAATGACCTTTACAGTGTTGACAGGGACGTTAAGCCTCAAATCAAACAAATCAAATGTAAGTACGGTCCGACTCGCACCACTTTGCCTGGGCAGGCTTAGATCTTCTAAGCGGTTTACCTGTACTCATGTGCGGTCGGTTTCAGCTCTGCGTGGAAGCATCTTGCAACCCAATCTATTTCTCCAAGCCTCGATGGGCGGGACCGCCTACTGAAAACTAATGAATATGTTAAGATATATTGGTTATCTGGAGCCAGCAGCCAGCAGTAGGCCTATTGGTTCTTAGTTTAAAGATAAAAAAAAAAAAAATAATAATAAAACAACCTTTTTTTTTTATTGCGACCAGGTATCCTTTAACAAATAATTACCTGCCTTCATTTATCTTCCTAGGACTACCCCCTGATAATGCAAGCGTCAGCCACGGGAGCGCCTAGTACCATTTTTACGCCTTTGGTATGGCTTGGCCGGGGATCGAACCCGCGACCTCCCTTTCCCGAAGCGGAAGTAACGTTCTACCAATGGTCGAGCAATCGGTAGTTTAATTAGTTGCTGCAATAAACTTGTGATGTCGGTTTGTATCTGATGCCCTGTCTCTGGTCGGGCCCACCGGAGTCCAACTGTTAGTTTTCTTTTGCTCCAGCATTTCAGTTTGTCCTCATTGTTGTTTCATAGCTGTATTCGTTTTATTTTTATGTTCTCTTGCACTGATGAGCTAGAAATCCTTCACGCGGACTGAACACGAACAAGGGCGAGGACTGTGGCCACTTAAAATCGACGTAAGCCAGTTAAATGACTAGACACTCTGGCAAATCGAACTATTTGCGAAATATAAACGTCATAGGATGCCACACAAGGAATATCACCATCCAAGAAAGGGAAATTATTCTTATTCCGACATTCGATCTTTGCTAGCTTTGTCAAACCAATCCTGATCATGGCCACCAACGCTTACATGTAAAATTCATTCGTAGAACCTGTTCACACTCCCAAAACAATTGCATGGCCGTCAGGCAAACTTTGCTTTGTGCTCTATAACTAAGTCGACGTTTTATCGGTTTAAGAAAAAAAAAACATCTAGTTTTTGGTCAGCTCTATGTTCTTTAGAAAATTTGGTTTCCAATGGCCGCTACAAAAGCTGGATCCAGCATTTGAGTCTAATATTTCATGCTTTCGAGTGCTCATCGTTGATTCATCTCTGTAATTGTTTGATTCTTATGAAATAACTGAAATGCTGGAGCAAAAGAAAACCAACAGTTAGACTCCGGTAGGCCCGACCCGAAATAGAGCATCAGGTACCAACCAACATTACCTATAATAAAAATTTTAAGTAAGCCTTTACGATGGAGCCTCTGTAGAATCTGAGGCTCGAACCGCCGGCGTGCAATTAAAGAGGGAAACGATGTTATCTGGATTAACTACCATGCATGCAGGCTGTCGCATAACATTTATATTGTACCTTTTACATTGAACAGAAGAGATTTGAGTCCAACGCTCAACTACAAACTAAACTAGGATGTTTATGATACCGATAATCCTGATTAAGATATTTATGCACCATATCATGGTGTAACTACGTACCAAGTTTCAGCTTGATCGGATCTAAATTGTAGGGGGGGGGGGGGGGGGGGTTAGCCGGAAATGAAAATGCCTTACAGATATTTTCGAAGTGTTATATTTGTATAAATATTTGGTGGACCGTCCTCTCTAAACCATATGCACTGCTCCACATCATAGTCAAACTTAATGTCAAGATTTTGCTAGATCGAATGTCACCTGCAGGAGAAGTTAGCCACAAACAAAATGTGTACAGAAATTTTCAAAGGGGCATATCTCGATTAATTTTTGGTGGACCGTAACCGCAAAACAATAAGCACTGCGCCACATAATGGTCTAACTATATATGAAGTTTCAGCTTCATGGGATATTAATTGTACGAGAAGTTAGCCACAAACAAAATACTTACAGAAATCTGCAAAGGGGCATAACTTTATTTATATCTGGTAAGCCATAACATCGAAACAATATGCGCTGCTCCACATTGTGGTCAAACTATATATCAATTTTCAGTTTGATTAAATGTTCACTGTAGGAAGATTTGCCATAAACAAAATGTTCACAGGAATTTTCAAAGGGGCATAACTCTTTAAACATTTCGTGGACTGTAATCTTGAAATAATATACGCTGCTCCACATCTTTGTCTAACTATATATCAAGTTTCAGCTTGATCGGTTCTAAATTGCAGGCAAAATTGCTTACTGAAACTATCAAAGGGGCATAACTTTGTTTTTATTTGTTGTACCATAAACTAAAAACCAAATTACTGGCTCAGAAAGGGCCGCACATAGAGCTATCAAAAAGGTGCGGTACAAGTTTTTGTCAGAATGTAGGTTACACGGACAAAAGCAGTATAGGCATGGTACTTTCTCAGAATATAGGATGATAATGTGATGGTGAGTATGTGTGTGAAGTTTCATGAGAGTAGGGCATATCCTTTTGAAGTTATGACCGACGTTGCGTTTTTTGGTTAAGGCGTTACAAGCACACGGACAACAGCAATATATTGTGCCTAGTGTGGGGCCCAAACAATATGCACTGCTACACATCATGGTCTAACTGTATATCAAGTTTCAGCTTGATCGAATGTTAATTGAAGGAGGAGTTATCAGGAAACGAAATATTTACAGAAATACTCAAAGGGGCATAACTCTGTAAATATTTGGTGGACTATAACCTCGAAAGAATATGCGCTACATCAAGTCTTGGTCTTACTTCATACAAAGTTTCAGCTTGGTCAGATGAAAACTGTAGGGGGAGTTATCCAGAAACAAAAAAGGTTTTCAAAAATATTCAAAGGGGCATATCTCTGTGAATATTTAGTGGACCGTAACCTGGAAATGATATGCGCTACAACAGGTCATTGTCTTACTATCTACCAAGTTTCAGCTTGATCGGATGAAAACTGTAGGGGGACATCATGAAAACACGCCTACATAATTTTGACCCCCTTAAACCCCATTTTCAGATAGTAAAACTGGGGTTTACATTGGTATATATTTTTTTTTTTTCTTATTTCTCCTCTGAAACATAGATTTTGGGTATTCGTTCGAACCGCCTCGACGAGGCGGTTCTAACGAGTTCCCACAATCTATGTTTGGAGCAGAAATATGAAGAATATCTGATTTTTTTTTTTTTTTTTTTTTTTTTTTTTTTGAGAAAATTTTCCTTTTTTGGTGGTAAAATTTTCCAATATATTTGAATAGGCGTGTTTTCGTAATGAGTTATCCGGAAACGAAAAAGTTTTTAAAAAATCGAAGGGGCATAACTCTGTAAATATTTGGTGGACTATAACCTCGAAATAATACGATGGACATCAGGTCATGGTCTTACTACCTACCAAGTTTCAGCTTGATCGGATGAAAACTGTAGGATTTATCCGGAAACGAAAAGTTTACAGACGGACGGACGGACGCCGACCCCATACCATAAACGGGCGTATAAAAAGGAACAGTTACAATCACAAGATCATAACATTTATCATAAATTTTACAGGAAACAAACCGATCCACAATAGATAAAAGCAAATCCAAAACCGAGGCTTCGTTATCAGAAGAATTTGCTTTGTTTAACTGGAAGCCTTCATACGGACTGAAACAATTAATTGTCTAATTGTCTAAATCGCGCGCACACACACACACACACACACACACACACACACACACACACGCACGCACGCACGCACGCACGCACACACGCACGCACGCACACTTAAACAGTCCCAAGGCGGTTCTTCTGTTGTAGCACTGTAGTTTGTCTTTTTATTTTGGATAGCCGTTAAGGTAACTGTCCTTTTGGCTATCCGCTATAGCAATGTTTTCATCAGGGTCTTCTTTCCCTTTGGTGTCTCTGATGGGTGGTGTTGGGTAATTTGATCGATTTCTTTCTATTCATTAATCAGTGTGTGCGACATATTTGTTTCAGCTCGGGGATTCAGCCTATCTGTTGACGGCACGCATATATACCTAATAATGCCGTCAACAAAGAATGGTTTATTCAGCGGGGCAGTTGTCAAGAACAGCTAAGAAGGCTAATTATAAGCGAAAGCGAGCTAGTCAACTCCATATGATCGTTGTAGTACTGACTGGGCAGTTAGGACGACCCATATTATTTTTTTTTTCTCACTGAGACAGCTCATACATTGATATCATCACGTAGAAATACAATTTAACGTGGCAAATAGCAAGTATGTAGTACATAGAACAATGTCTCACCATAAATATTCAGACACTAGCTTGAACAAAAATTTTATAACGATACTTATCCCATTCTGTACCGGAAACCCAAAAACGGGTACCCTGGAAAACAGTGCAGGCCCAGATCAGACGCCGCAGAACGCGGCGTCTGATCTGGGCCCACACTGACTGCAAAAAGTTCAGCCATTTTCCAAATAAATTTTGAAGAAAACACAACCTGACACCCCTAAATTTTGAAATGGACCCCTGCTATATATAAGGAGGAAGATTCTATTGGTACAAAAAGGGTCAACGGTAAAGGCGTATAAATCGAAAAGTGCAGGTTTTATTTGGGCCAAGTCAAGCGATTAGGGTCTTCTAGTACAGGACCCTGTATGAGCACGCAGCGAAGACTCTCGCCAAGTCTGATCAGCGTCTTGGCTATGGCCTATTTAGACACCTGTTTGCCTTATGTTTTTTCTCCGGGTACTCATGTTTTCGCCCACCTTAAATTAACGATCGGCTCGAAATAAGTGAAATAATCTTGAAAGGGACGTAAAATAATAAAAAAAATGGGTTTTACAGAAATAAACCTTATTTTTCTTCTTTCTTCTCAAACAAAGATGGCGGGCACTCGTAGGAACCGCCTCGCCGAGGCGGTTCTATTGATTACCCACAATCGTGTTTTTTGGGGCGGGGGGGGGGGGGGGGGGGGGGGGGGTTAGCAGAAATATGAAAAAATCAGATTTTTTTTCATCTGAAAATGTTCAGCTTTTGGTGAAAAGTTTTTCATTTTATTTATATAGGGGCGTGTTTTCATAATTTCATTTTTGTCCTCGATGAGCTCACACGTTCGAAGGTCTCCTTTTGCTTAGCGCAGCTCTTCACTCAGTCGCCTTAAAATTCTGGTGCATTTTAAGGGGTTATACCTGACATACTAACAGATAAGGTTGGCATCTTATGATAATAGAAGGATAGTTTTACTTATTTCTCTATTTTTGTTTGTTTGATTTCAGGTTTAACGTCCTAGTCAACAATGTAAAGGTCATTTTAGAGACGTTGCTTCCAATTTTGTGGGACTTTTACCCCACATTGAGATGAAATGACACCTCAAGCCCTGTCGCCCAATGAAACCAATAGGGTTTATTAGCATGGACGGTTCGCCTCGCACCGCGGTTCCTGGACAGGCTTAGATCCTCCAAGCTGTTTACCAGTACTAGTGTGCGGGCCGGATTCAGCTCTGCGTGGAAGCATCGTGCAGCCAATATATTTATTCAAGCCCCTATGGGCGGGGGCGATATTTCTCCATTTAAGCCTGTGCTGTGGGTATTCATTAGAACCGCCTCAGTGAGGCGGTTCTAATGAATACCCACAACACAGGCGTTTATGGATAATTGTCAAAAACTATCCTCTAATTATCACAAAATACCAAACATATCTGTTGCTATGATGGTTATAAAACTTCTTTTATGCTGTGCAGATGCAAGCATGATATTCGCCCTGCTGAATTTTATATGCGACAAGACTATTCATGTTCAGGTTAGCAAATGCTATGATTAACCTTCTCAATGTTGTGGTTAGACGTCCCAGTCAACAATGTTTAGGTCATTTTGGAGACGTTGCTTCCGATTTTGAGGGACTTTTACCCGACATTGCAAGCTAATAAAAACCGCTAGGCTCTAAGGGGCGGTCCGACTCGCATCATTTCTTTTAAGGAGCGGTCCGACTCCCATCACTTTTCCTGGGCAGGTTTAGACCTAAGCGGCTCGCACATCAATCAAGATCGGTCGGTTTCAGCTCTGAGTGGAAGCACCATGCAGCCCAATCCAATGGGCGGGGCGCATTTACCGTCTAAATATGAATATTGAAATGAGATGGCATTTAAATATATAGTCATGAATAGGAAAAATGTGTTCAGTTGAGCTGAGCATTAAATGCTTGTGTGTGTGTGTGTGTGTGTGTGTGTGTGTGTTTTGTTTTTTTTTGGTTTACGGCCCTTTCAAGAATCTTTCACTCATATCGAGCCGATCGTTAATCAGAGGTGGGCGAAAACCGGAGTGCCGAGAGAAAAACCTCCAGACCTTCCGTTACAGAACTTGGTGTCTCACATGTGACCCGAGCCAGGCTCGAACCCACAGCGGTGAGAGACCTAATGATTTAGAGTCAGCACTCTTATCCACTAGGCCAGGGAGGCCCGTTTGTTTGAAATGATGTTTAACGTTCCCGTCAACACTATTTCATTTGGAGACGTTGTTTCCAATTCTGTGGTACTTTTACTATTGAAATACGAGTCCTCGAAGAAAACGCAGTCCGGCTTGTTTTCTGTTTTTGGCACAGTTTCACTCAAATCAGATTATTAGATAAATTTGAACATTTTCTCGAGCATATTTGTATACATATATTGATTTAAGTTTGAAAATGCCTTGAATAATCATTTGAAGGTTTTACTATAAGGAGAGTATAGATCTAATTTTATGTAGTATTGGTTGGTGCGTGATGCTCTGTTTCTCTGCCACCATTCGGAGTCTAATTGTTGTCTTCTTTTGCTCCAGCATTTCAGTGGGTTCTTGCTGCCGAGTTCTCACCGTTGTTTCATCTATGTGGTTGTTTGATATTTGTGTTCACGGAGATGTTGCACTGATGAGTTAGGAGGCCTTCATGCGGACTGAACAATTATTTGTCTAAATCGCGATGGAAGCAAGGACGAGGATTCTGGCCTGGTAAAATCGATTTTAGCCCCCAAGTGGAATTCGTTTCGCTGACCGTTCCGTCGCGGTTTATTTTTGTTATGGTTTGTCTTTGGGTGTGTGTATCGCTCGCTTATATTATTTTGTTTTGGATAGCCAGTTGGCAATTTTGTGGGAAAGAAGCTGTCCTTTTGGCTTTCTGCTTTTGATATTTCCATTAGGGTCTAGTTGTTTCATGTTTGTGTTTCTTTCCCTTTGGTGTCTCTGATGGGAGCTATGGATTATTTGTATCGATTCCTGGTCATTGCCTTCACTTCTATTTTATAACCTACCCTCGAGTTTTCATCTCTGAGCTTCTGAACAGGACTCTTCTAGCTATGATACTGGGTGTATTTATATAGAAAGGGTTTCTGTCCGGTTCATTGACATGATGACAAACAGTGTTCACGTAAATCCTGGCGAGACTGCCCGTTACGTGCCGTCTCATCTGGATCTACAATATATGCACGGATCGACTTGGTTGAAAGGGTTAAAGCCCATGCACATATAGCCACGCTAGTTACCAATAAAATTGGGCTACCAACCCTCGAACAGTATTACGACCGCTTTGGGGGACCTCTAATTACAAACTATCTGTTACGTTTATTCTGTAAGTTGTGAGTTTTGTTTGTTTGTTTGATTTGTGGTTTGTCATCCCCGTTAACACTGTATAGGTCATTTTGGAGACGTTGCTTCCAATTTTGTGGGATTTTTACCCGACATTGAGATGAAATGATATCTCAAGCCCTGTCGTCCAATGAAACCAATAAAGGTTATATGAATGCACGGTCCGACTCGCAACACTTTTCCTGGGCAGGCTTATAACCTCTAAGCAATTTACCAATACTCCTTTGCGGTCGGTTTTAGCTCTGCGTGGAAGCATCATTCAGCCCAATCTATTTCTTCAAACCCCGATGGACGGGGGCCAAAGTTGTGAGTTTAAATCAAATTCCTTAGTTTAAGCAGTGAAGCCACGGGTCTGAAGCATTTGATGTTTCCGAACGCCCCAGTAATCCGGAGCAAATATGTTTCAGGGCTACAAATAACCGCAAACTGGATTTCGTAGCTTAGTGAATTCTCGACTCAGCGACATGTTACGATTGCGCGGATCACGGATTATTAGTATTATTATTTTGTCGAAATCTATCCCAAACATAACCCTAACCTCATCTTAACCGTAAGTAACTAAAACTAAGAGGTTTTACACCCCTTCATTTACAGATGATAAGGAATGCCACTGAAAAATCATTTTCCTTAAACGTTCCTTACTATGCAAGCGATTAGGGCTGCCTTGGCACGAGTGGGAGGATGTTTCATTGATATGAAAATGCAAAATTTTAATCATGACAGGGTTTGGTTTTGAAGCAAGGATGGGGGTATTCCCCTAAATATAACCTTATGGAAAACGACACACAAGGCGTCGATTTCGGTAATAATGTTAGACTTCCTGATTCAGTTTTCAATCCATCTTGTGATATCATGTTGAGTACCAAGAAATTAATGAATTTCATTGACGGAGCTATGATTGAACGTCAGATTACCGTAGGTTGGTAAAATTTAGGTCTAATGATAATCATTCATAAACTTACTCAAGCTTAGCGATGAATAGTCAATTAATGAACCTTGTAATTCACACGCACCTGCTGCAGTATGCTAGGTTTCTCACGCACTCACTTAATTTCGGTGATGCAATTACGTCAGCAACAGCAGTATTTCAGCTGGCCTCTGTTGTCTGTTGTCTGCTTCTTATCACTGGGGCGATTGAAGTCAAATTTCATGTGGAACATCCATGGGATAAGGGAACGAAAATTTGTTCGCGGGGTCCAGGTCACATGACCAAGATGGCCACCATGCCCATATTAGGAAAAACTCCTTCAAAAATCCTCTCCCCCGGAACCAGTGGGCCTATTGCCATGGAACTTGTTATGTAGCATTATGGACTGGGGCGCATCATAGTGTATTCAAGTGATGACCCTGGGGTGACCTCAAATTTGGTTTAATAGACTTTTGTATGGGAAAAGCCAAAAATCTGTATTTTTTTCGGAAACCATTGCAGCCTGTGATCTGAAAATTGGTAAATGAGTGGATGAAACTACATGAGCATTCAAGGTCACGATCATTCGTTGACCTTGGCCTATGATCATTCAGATATGAAAATTTTAAACTTATTTTCCTCGGAAACCACTGGGCCATTTGTAAACAACGAATTTTATATAAAGACCTTTAGGAACAAGGAAATGAAATTAATATGAGTTTGGTCACATGACCAATAAGGTCCGTCATTACCTTCAAAATCGTCTCCCGAACCAGACAGCCGATCGTCATGATACTTGGCATGTAGCATTGGGGACTTAGGCGCATGGTAGTTTGTTCAAATGATGACCCTCAGATGACCTTGACATATTATACGCCAAGGTCAAATATGGTCACAGAGAAATTTTGTGTGAGAAAAAGTCAAAACCGTGTGTTTTTTCAGAAACTATTGCAACCTGTGATTTAAAAATTGGTAGATACAGTTAGCATAAACGAGTTGATGATACAACAAGAGTATTCAAGACCAATGTCATATTTTGACCATTCAGATATGTAAATTAAAAACTTATACCACCGAGCCTTTTGTAACCAAATTTCATATAAAAGCTACAGGGAACAAGAAAATATGAGTTTGTTCACATTTCCAATATGGCCGCCATGCCCATATAAGGTAAAACCCCTTCAAATATCTTTTTCTCCGGAACCAATCGGTCAATTATCATGATACTTGTTATCTGGGGTATACAAATATGCGCGAGAAAATTGTTCAAATTTATCTAATAATCTGATTTTCAGGGTGAAACTGTGCCAAAAACAGAAAACAAGCCGGACTGTGTTTTCTTCGAGGACTCGTATTTCAATAGTAAAAGTACCACAGAATTGGAAACAACGTCTCCAAATGAAATAGTGTTGACGGGAACGTTAAACATCATTTTTTCGTCAGGGTCAAATTTGGTTACAAAGGCTTTTGTATGGGAAAAAGTCGAAACCATGTATTTTTCAGAAACTATTGCAGCCTCTGATCTAGAAATTGGTGGCTGCAATTAGCTAAAGGAGTAAATTAAACTGCATGAGTACTCAAGGCCAAGGTCGTTCTTGGTCAAAGAACATTTAGGTATGAAAATTAAAGCTCATTTTCCTCAAGAGCAACTGGATCCTTTGTAACCGAATTTCATCTGCAAAGTCTTTAGGAACTAGGACACTTTTCTTAGTTTTCCCAGAAAAACAGGTTTGGCGTTTCATTCAAATTGACTCCATGGGAGACAATTTTTATGGAATGTCGAGAGACAATTTGCATGAAATGTCGAAACCTGTTTTTAGGAAGAGTAAGAAAATTGTCATCTATTTATCACCGAAGTAGCCCAGAGAGTCGTTAAGGTTAATAGTAACTCATTTGCCCCTGACTTTCTCATATGATAGGAATCACTGACTTATTAAGTTACTCATGAAACAATCAGTTTTCTCACTTTCGAAAGATCAGGATCTACACTATTTAACATTCAGTTTATGAATTTGTGGCAATAAATTACATTAAGTAATTTGATTGGTTGATGGACAGAAATGGGTGTGGCATAAATGAATATTCAGCAAGATAAGGGTTAACACTGAAAGTGAAGTGCAGACAAGTATTTAGCTCACAACCCTGACATTTTATAGATGTGAAGGCAATGATCACACCTCCCATCAGAGACACCGCGAAATGAAATGGAAACATCTCTAGCAAAAAGCCAAAAGGACAGTTACTTTCCCACAAAATGGCCAATTACTGGCTATCCAAAACAAAAATATACAAGCGATATACACATTCACATTCAACATCACGAAAACACGCCTATGTAACTTTGACCCCCTTGAACCCCACTTTTATATAGTAAAACTGGGGTTTCCGGGGGTATACCTTATTTTTCTTGTTTCTGCTCTAAAATATAGATTGTGGGTACTCGTTAGAACCGCCTCGATGAGGCGGTTCTAACGAGTGCCCACACTCTATATTTTGAGCAGAAATAAGAAACATATCACAATTTTTCATCCTAAAATTTTCATGTTTTCGGCGATAAAGGTGGCAATGTAT
This sequence comes from Lucinisca nassula, assembly GCA_963580285.1. Lineage (NCBI taxonomy): Eukaryota > Metazoa > Mollusca > Bivalvia > Lucinida > Lucinidae > Lucinisca > Lucinisca nassula. The sequence continues at coordinate 143,000,488 of OY757017.1, forward strand.
TTGTATAGGCGTCTTTGCGTAATGAAGACGAACTATGACACAAAAGAACTGCCTTGGAACGGTCAGCAAAAAGTATTTCACTGGGTGCTTGGTGGGGGTTAAGGGGATGGGGTGTGAGGTTAAACTTTGAAGCAGCTGAGGAAACGTTTGAAGGTAAGTAAGATAAAAAATGTGTATTTCCTTTGTGGAATAATTGTAAACCGTAATGATCCTGCCAAGGCAAACAGAGCAGACCCAGCTCAGGCTGCTCCTGAAGAAACATTCTGATCACGGTCTACACTGTTTGTCATTCCATCTGCAGTTTTGTTTGACTTTTTGGATTCCTTGCAGGATCGTGAAACAAATTTGTTTAAAGTTTAGAAGAATTACAACAAGATCTCAAGGTATCTGGATAGTTAGGATTCTACGGTACTTTGCAGGTACATGCATGGGCGTTGGGCTCATTTCGCATATTATGCAATAACTATTTGCCATAATGAGAAATGGAATCACCTTTAAAATCAAGAATTTCGTAAAGTTTAACGATGCCATTACGACAACACACCCGTACGACATAGTGCATTTTTTCACATCTCCAAAATGGCAATTTTTCTGATGAAAATCCGTGATATTTTTCTTATAAATACTGCAAACATAGATTATGGGTGCTCGTTAGAACCCGTTAGACCTTTGTCTTGGAGCAAAAATAAGAAAAATAATGTATACCCCCGTAAACCCCAGTTTTCTCCATATAAAGTGGGGTATAGGGGGCTCTTCATTTCACGGACTTGTTCACATGATGGCCAAGACAGGCGTCAATGATTACACTTGCGTATGGAGTTTAATCAAATTATTTACCACCGGAAGACGAGTATTCGCAGTCATTCCATTTTGGAACTGTCATCACGAAAACACGCCTATATAATTCTGATCCCCTTGGACCCCCTTTTATATAGACAAACTGGGGTTTACAGGGGTTAACATTATTTTTCTTATTCCTGCTCTAAAATATAGATTGTGGGTACTCGTTAGAACCGCCCCTTAAACAGCAAGATAAGGGTTAAAAAAAGCCTGGCGTATCGTTTGTTTGTTTTGTTTGATTTCGTCAACACTGTATAGGTCATTTTGGAGACGTTGCTTCCAATTTTGTGGGACTTTCACCCGAAATTGAGATAAAATGACATCTCAAGCCCTGCCGCCCAATGAAACCAATAGGGTTTATATGCATGGACTGTTAAGCCCCCGCCCATAGGGGCTTGAAGAAATATATGGGCTGCATGATGCTTCCACGCAGAGCTGAATCCGGCCCGCACACTAGTACTGGTAAACCGCTTAGAGGATCTAAGCCTGTCAAGGAACCGCGGTGCGAGGCGGACCGTCCATGCTAATAAACCCTATCGGTTTCATTGGGCGACAGGGCTTGAGATGTCATTTCATCTCAATGTCGGGTAAAAGTCCCACAAAATTGGAAGCAACGTCTCCAAAATAACCTTTACAGTGTTGACGGGGACGTTAAACCTCAAATCAAACAAACAAACAAACAAACAAATGCATGGACTGTCCGACTCGAACCACGTTTCCTGGACATGCTTAGAACCGCTAAGCGGTTTACTAGTATTCCTATACGGTCGGTCTCAGCTCTGCGTGGAAGCATCATGTGATCTTTTCCAGGTGTCCATATTCTATGTAATATTCGGCCTCGGGCCAATACAGCAGACTTCGGACCTGTAACTGGGCCAATACGAAATTACTTGATTAATGACAATTTTATTAATTGACACAATTAAACATTATTATTGATTTTTTTTACCTCACTTGACCTCAGTTAATATTGGTAGACCTGGTCTTAATACGGATGACCTCGGATCGTCAATGAATACTAAAATTTACACATAAAATTTATACAGGCAACGTAAATGCGACTGATATGTACTTTGGTCTAATGCTTTGCTTTCGCAAAAGTTTTCACAAGGAGGGCTAACTGATGATTTTGAAAAAGCAAGTTGGCTGAAAGCTTTGGCAAGAAAAAAAAAGAAAATTGCTTATTTAAGCAAAATAGAAGTGAAGGCAATAATCAGGAATCGATACAATTATCCCACAGCTCCCATCAGAGACACCAAAGGGAAAGAAACATAAACATGAAAAACTAGACCCTTACATTCCCACAAAATGGTCAATTGGCTGTCCAAAACAAAAAGGTATCAGCGATACAAACACTCAAAGCCGTCAAAGATTTAATTTTAACCTTTATCTTGCTGTTCACGACAACCCTTTTCTTTGCAAACAGTGTAGATCCAGATCAGATGGCTTCTGATCAGGATCCACACTGTTTAACATTCAGTTTATGAATTTGTGGCAATAAATTACATTAAGTAATTTGATTGGTTGATGGACAGAAATGGGTTTGGCTTAAATGAATATTCAGCAAGATAAGGGTTAACACTGAAAGTGAAGTGCAGACAAATATTTAGCTCACAACCCTGACATTTTATAGAAGTGAAGGCAATGATCACACCTCTCATCAGAGACACCGCGAAATGAAATGGAAACATCTCTAGCGAAAAGCCAAAAGGACAGTTACTTTCCCACAAAATGGCCAGTTACTGGCTATCCAAAACAAAAATATACAAGCGATATACACATTCACATTCAACATCACGAAAACACGCCTATATAAATTTGACCCCGTTGAACCCCACTTTTATATAGTAAAACTGGGGTTTCCGGGGGTATACCTTATTTTTCTTGTTTCTGCTCTAAAATATAGATTGTGGGTACTCGTTAGAACCGCCTCGATGAGGCGGTTCTAACGAGTGCCCACACTCTATATTTTGAGCAGAAATAAGAAAAATATCACAATTTTTCATCCTAAAATTTTCATGTTTTCGGCTATAAAGGTGGCAATGTATTTGTATAGGCGTGTTTGCGTAATGAAGACGAACTATAGCACAAAAGAACTGCCTTGGAACGGTCAGTAAAAAGTATTTCACTGGGTGCTGGGCGGGGGTTAAGGGGATAGGGTGTGGGGTTAAACTTTGCAGCAGCTGAGGACACGTTTGAAGGTACGATAGAAAAAATGTCTTTCCTTGGTGGAATAATTGTAAACCGTAATGATTATGCCAAGGCAAACAGAGCAGCCCCAGCTTAGGCTGCTCCTGAAGAAATATTCTGATCACGGTCTACACTGTTTGCCAATCCATCTGCAGTTTTGTTTGACTTTTTGGACTCCTTGCACGATCGTGAAACAAATTTGTTAAAAGTTTAGAAGAATTACAACAAGTTCTCAGTGTGTCTGGATATTTAGGATTCTACGGTACTTGGCAGGTACATTCATGGGCGTTGGGCTCATTTCGCATATTATGCAATAACTATTTACCATGATGAGAAATGAAATCACCTTTAAATCACACTTTCGTAAAGTTTAACGACGCCATTACGATAACACACCCGTGCGACATAGTGCATTTTTTCACATCTCCAAAATGGCAATTTTTCTGATGAAAATCCGTGATATTTTTCTTATAAATACTGCAAACATAGATTATGGGTGCTCGTTAGAACCGCCTCATTAAGGCGGTTCTAAATGAGGCGGTTCTAACGAGTACCCACAACCTATGTCTTGGAGCAAAAATAAGAAAAATAATGTATACCCCCGTAAACCCCAGTTTTCTCCATATAAAGTGGGGTATAGGGGGCTCTTCATTTCACGGACTTGTTCACATGATGGCCAAGACAGGCGTCAATGATTTCACTTGCGTATGAAATTTAATCAAATTATTTACCACCGGAAGACGAGTATTCGCAGTCATTCCATTTTGGAACTGTCATCACGAAAACACGCCTATATAATTCTGATCCCCTTGGACCCCACTTTTATATTGACAAACTGGGGTTTACAGGGGTTAACATTATTTTTCTTATTCCTGCTCTAAAATATAGATTGTGGGTACTCGTTAGAACCGCCCCAATGTGTACCCACAATCTATATTTTGAGCAGAAATAAGGAAAAATATCACAATTTTTCGTCTTAAAATTAGCATTTTTTTTCGGCGGTAAAGTTTACCATGTATTTGCATAGGCGTGTTCTCGTAATGGTTATCTCGAGGTAGTATTCCGATGACAGATCTCGAATTATATTATCCAAAGGTGGCATACTAAAGTATCGTTATCCTCTTAAGGAAAAAAAACTTGTCATCTTTTTCAAAAATAGTGTCGAATTTGAAAAGTATTTAACCAAATTAACTAACAGCACTACTCTACATTGCTTAAGTTCAGATAAAGTAACCAAGGGAAAACATTATTTTGGAGGGAAGAAAGTGTATCCTTTGTGGGGAAAAATGGCATTGGTGACGAATTTCACTACCTTTTTGCATTCATTTCAAATCAGACAGAAAGAAGCTTTCACCTGCGTATTTGTACAAACGGCACAATATTATTAAATTCAAGGAACTTTTAACTGAAGACAAAGATCTCCATTTTGAAGAGTTTTTCAAATGCCAATTACGTTTTCTGTAGTTTCTTGTCATTATGTTTTTCTCTCTTCCTTTTTTTAAAACAAAATACACCAAGTTAACAAGTCTATGTGATATGTAATTAAGACCCTGACAAAACCCACCTTTTATAGACCGGAGAGGTGTTTCAGGGACGTGTTTCTCCTTATCTCTATTATGGACGAGGACTGTGGCTGCCTTATAGAACTGCCTAAATGAGACGGTTCTTGTGGGATCCATGGTCTGTGTTTTGGACGGGGATGGAATGGAAGGGACATCATCGTTTCATTTTCCATCCGAAATTTTTACTTATTTTATTTTTTTGTAAGCGTAAAGATCTTACTATTTTGCACAGGCATGGTCGTGTTGTGTACTTGCTTCTAATCGTTGTTGCGTCTGTTTGAATAATATGCTCTTTACCAACTGCGTGTTATCTGTAAAGTTATGTTTTGTACCGTTTTTTTTTCCACAAAAAGAACTATGGAACAAATTATGACGTAAAGAAACGCTGACAGCGTCAAATAGCAGTGGAGTAGCGAGTTTCTAAAATAGATAGGACAGCATGGTGTTTCAACGCAGAGCTGATACCGACCGCACTTGAGTACTGGTTAACCGCTCAGAAGGCCTAAGCCTAAGGCAAAGTGGTGCGCCGAACCCTTCATATAAACCCTATTGGTGTCATTGGACGCCAGGGCTTGAGACGTCATTTCATGGAAGCAGCGTTCCCAAAATGATAAAATAGTGTTGAGGGGGAGGTTAAACCTCAAAACAAACAAGTTATCCTTTCTTTAAACAGCCCTGTTGATTTAAATGATTTAGTTGCATAAACTTATTAGGTTTAACTCTTATCCTGCTGTTCACGACAACTCTTTTCATTGCAAACAGTGTAGATCCAGATCAGATGGAAGCCATCTGATCAGGATCTACACTGTTTGACATTCATTTTATGAATTTGTAGTAATAAATTACAACAAGTTATCTGATTGGTTCAAAGTCAGAAATGGGTGTGGCTTAACTGAATATTCAGCAAGATAAGAGTTAAGACAAAATTTTCCATTGAAAACTTTTTCTACTCCAGCCACAAAGACACATACACTTATGCACTAACAATAAAACCTTAAAGGCTTATTACAATACCTAGCAACGCATTGATTTATGACTAATATAATTGCATGTCATCAATACACGTGCCATGATAAAACGAACAAGACGTGACTGTTGCCATGCTTCTAGGCATACATGCTAAACTCCACGTGCTTAAGAGATCGATGATTTCATGCAGTGAAATCAGGTTCCTTTATATTTCGAGGTGTTTGTTTGTTTGAGGTTTAACGTCCCCGTCAACACCATATGGGTCATTTTGGAGACGTTGCTTCTAATTTTGTGGGACTTTTACACGACATTGAGGTGAAATGACAACTCAAGCCTTGTCATCCAATAAAACCAATAGGGTTTATATGCAATGACGGTCCGACTCGCACCAATTTGCCTGGGCAGGCTTAGACCCCCTAAGCATTTATCAGTACTCATGTGCAGTCGGTTTCAGCTCTGCGTCGAAGCATCATGCACAGCCCAAGCTATTTCTTCAAACCCAGATAGGCGGGGGCCGATTTCGAGGTGTGATCGGCCGATTGATTCGCCCTGTAATGCTTCTTTTATTCATTCAGACATGATACCATATTCAACTATTCAGCCCAAGACAAGACAGGGAATGAATGGCAGGTCGATGACGTTTCAACCCACCTTATGATATGGCAGGAGTTCATTTCAAAATTTAGTGTGCCAGGTTGTGTTTTCTTCAAAAAAATATTCGGAAAAGGCTGACCTTTTTGCAAACAGTGTACGCCCTGGTCAGACGCCGCGTTCTGATCTTGGTCTGCACTGTTTGCCAGGGTACTCGTTTTGGGGTTTCTTGTTCAAAATGGGTTAAACAGAAATCGGCTGGTTGGCACAATAGCTGATAAGGGACAGAAAGGTTTCAGAGTAGCTAGAGGAAAATATTACGCACAACAAGAAAATTGTAGAAGAAAAGAAAATTTTTATGCCCCCGAGAATCTTTGATTCGGAAGGCATATAGTTTTTGCCCTGTCTGTCCGTTTTTTTTTGTTTGTTTGTTTGTCTGTCCGTCACAAAAACTTTAATCTTGATCATAACTTCAAAAGTATTTGACCTAGCCCGAGGAAACTTCACACTCTTATTCACCATCACAAGGGCTACATCCTGACCAATGGCCATAACTCTGTTGTCATTTTTGGGATCAAAACTTCAAAAGTATTTGACCTAGCCCGATGAAACTCCACGCACTCATTCACCATCACAAGGGCTACATCCTGACCAAGGGCCATAACTCTGTTGTCATTTTTGGCTGAATTATCTCCCCTTGAAATTTTTAACACTTTAACATTGGCCATAACTTTCGATTGATATAAGATAGGGCTTTCATATTTCACATGTGCATTCCTTGTCACAAGACCTTTCAAGTGGTACCATAATTTTTGACCTCGTGACCTTGACCTTGACATTTGACCTACTTTTTAAAAAACTTTAACATTGGCCATAACTTTCGATTGGTAAGTGGTAGGACTTTCATATTTCAAATGTGCATTTCTAGTCACAAGAACTTTCTACCTTTACCTCGTGACCTTGACATTGACATTTGACCTACTTTTTAAAAACTTCAACATAGTCCATAACTTTCTATTGGTAAGTGATAGGGCTTTCATATTTCACACGTGCAATCTTTTTACAAGACCTTTCTAGTGGTACCATAATTGTTGACCTCGTGACCTTGACATTTGACCTACTTTTTTAAAAACTTACATTGGCCATAACTTTCGATTGGTAAGTGGCATGGCTTTCATATTTCACATGTGCAATCCTTGTCACAAGACCTTTCTAGTGGTATCATAATGTTTGACCTCGTGACCTTGACCTTGACGTTTGACCTACTTTTTAAAAACTTCAACATTGGCCATAACTTTCGACTGGTATATGATAGGGCTTTCATATTTCACATGTGTATTCTATATCACAAGACCTTTCCAAAGATCTTATAATTTTTTACCTTGTGACCTTGACCTACTTTTTTAAAACTTGAACATTGGCCATACCTTTCGATTGCTTAGTGATACTGCTTTCATATTTAACATGCGCTGTCCGGGGGCATCAGTGTTTCACAAACACATCTTGTTTTTCAACAGGGGTGGTGCCGGGAGGGATCCGAGGGTGGGGCTGGGGGTCGGGGTTACTCTTAAAGGAAAGAATTTGCTCCGCAACTTTAAGCCCAGTTCTCACAGCCACGGACTTGGTCCCTGAAAAGTAGTCGGTATACCGACAAAATACGGAGATACAGCAAACCATCGGCTGTCCAAATTAGTTTGGGATACAGAGTATTTACGGTGTAACACCGAGGAGTTTATCGTGTGATGCCAACAAAATATGTTCTATTAAAGGGTTATACTCCGGAAGCAAGGAATACAACACAGAACTGAAAAGTATGGACTGTACAAGTTTTTCTGGGCCAGACTAGCTATTTTCGGCCAGTTAGGCCTCATCAGTGACCCAAAAACATTTTAAAAATTCCACAAGATGTGAGTGTCCTGTATCTTTCGTATTTTGATGCGTCCAACTGACATTGGCTTACAGTTGGGCAAGGCTTGCCGCCCTTGCAGCGAGCAATGTTGCTATTTCTTCTGCTTCTTCTCTTCCATTTATTTCCCTCTTTCTCTCCTGTCCTTCACTTTTATCTCCTCTACTATATTTTTTCTCTAGGTAACGACACAAAATGGCCCACAAGGATTAACGTATCCTTAACCCTTATCCTGCTGAATATTCAATTTAGCCACACCCATTTCTCATTTTGAACGAATCAGATTACTTGATGTAATTCATCCCTACAAATTTATAAACTGAATGTCAAACAGTGTAGATCCTGATCAGATGGCTTCTTCATGACAATGGATCGCTCACCTGATCCTTATTGCACAACTAAAATGGCAGGGGGGGGGGGGGGTCCTATAGCACCAGAAGATGAACACTCTCAGTTTAACTATCAATGACTCATGGAGACAAGGAGTTGTGTGTGTGTGTGTGTGGGGGGGGGGGGGGGGGGGGGTGACAAGAGGTTGTGTGTGAATGTGTGAACAGGATGAGTCTAACTATCAATGACTCATGGTGACAAGGGGTTGTGGGGGAGGGGGGCAACAGGTTGTGTGTGAACAGGCTCAGTCTATCAATGAATCAGGTTAACAAGGGGTTGTGGAGGTCTGTGGGGGGAAGTATTTGATTATATTCTTAAAATAGCAATATGTACTGGTGCCATATTTTTATCGGCTGGGAACTGGTTAAGTCTTCAACCCTGCTTATTGGTAGGGTAAGTAGAGTGAAACTCTTCATCAAGAGTTGCCATCTTCTATAGGGGCCTAACTTGAACAAGTGATGTGTGAGTGCATGTATGCATGAGTGCATGTGTGCATGTATGTATTTGTGTGCGCATGTATGCATGCCTGAATGTGTGCGTGCATACATGCATGTCAGTGTGTGTGTGCATGCATGTGTGCATGCATGCCTGAGTGTTTATGTGTGTGCACAGCATATATGTGTGCATGCATGCTTGTATGAGTGTGTGCATGCATGCATGTGTGTGTGTGTGTGTGTGCATACATGCATGCATGCGAGTGTGTATGTATGCACATGTGCATCCTTGCATGAGTGTGCATGCATGCATTAGTGTGTGTGCATACATGCATGTCAGTGTGTGTGTGTGTGTGCATGCATGTGCGCATGCATGCCTGAGTGTTAATGTGTGTGCACAGCATATATGTTTGCATGCATGCTTGTTTGAGTGTGTGCATGCATGCAAGCGTGTGTGCATACACGCATGCATGCATCAGAGTGTGCATGTATGCATATGTGCAACTTTGCATGTATGTACATATGCATGAGTGTGTATATGCATGTATGTGTGTGAATGCATGTGTGTGCATGTGCATACCTGAGTGTTTGCATGTATGGGTGTGTGTGCATGCATGCATGAGTGTGTGCATGCATGCATGTGTGTGGATGCATGGGTATGTGCATGCATGCCTGTGAGAAAGTGTGTACATGCATGCATGCATGTGCACATGCATGCATATGTGTGTGCATGCATGCATGTGTGTGCATTTTATCATGCATGTGTTCCATATTCGAACTTGACAGAGATATTGTCATAATAATCATTCTGACCAAGTTTGATCATGATTGGACCAAAAATGTGCGTAGAGTGTTGACAAGAAAAGTTTAAGGATGACGCACGCCGACGCCGGACATCTCACGGTCACAAAAGCTCGTCATGACCTTTGGTCAGGTGAGCTAAAAAACTCAAACCGGAGATATCTTCTTGTTCCTTTCCGGGCTGCGCCCTAGAAACCTCACCTTGGTACGATCAACAGCAGTAGCACGAGTAGAGACTTATGACAGTAACTTCCGGAAAGTGACCACAACTGAACTCGCAAAAATCCAGTCAACGTTTAGTTCTTGTTTCTGTGTCGTCAGAGAGTTGTCACGGAAGGGTTTATCTGGATTGGGCTTATGTACTTAGACGTTGGCAAACTGTTGAAGCAGATCAGACACCGTGGCTGATCAGAGACTATACGGTTTAGGGTTAAATGAAGCATCTATGTCTCAGTTCATGCCTATTTTCCCACCCCTACACTCAGAGAAATCGCTTATTCATGTGGCTCGCACGAGACAGTACATGTATTAACCCTTATCCTGCTGAATAAATCTATTTAGCCACACCCATTGCTGCTTATCAACACATCAAATAATTTAATATATTAGTTCATTTCACAAATAACGTGACAGTGTAGATCCTGCTTTGCTGTGGTTCTCACTATGTGCAAAGGTAGGGGTTGGATAAGGATTAAATTTTAATTTATCACGAATAAGTTAAATGATCAATGTCCTAGTTATGTTGGCATGTTGGCACAAAAGGTCAAGTTTTTTTCAAGTAGGGACATTAAATATCTGAAGAGTAACTTGACTCGTCAATATGCAAAATAAGCCTACATATAACTTCAGGTCATCAACCTCAGATTAATGGTATGGATTCATACAATGTTGTTTGTAATAAGTTTGTTTGTTTAAATTGAGGTTTTACATCCCCGTCAACATCATCTAGGAGAAGCCTCCGTGGTGCAGTGGTTACGCTACTCGCCTTGTAAACCAGGGGTCGCAGGATCGATCCCGGGCTTCTCCAGACTTTCGGATGAGTCTTTAAACTGAGGTCCCGTCTCCGTATGACCTTAGCTGTTGGTAGGACGTAACACTCAAACACTCACTCACTCAACATCATCTAGGTCATTTTGTAGACGTTGCTGGAGGTGATTGGTTGAAGGGAAATTCTTGTGTTCTATTTGGCATCAGTGTATCCAAATGAAACTAACTTGCAGTTGGACTCAGTTATTAAGGGAATGGCTGCTTGGGGAATATTGTTCTTTTTTTTTTTTTTGTTTCTTTTTTTTTTTCATTTCTGCTAACAAACTCCTTATTCTTAACTATCCTTTTCTCTCTTTTCTCTCACAATATTTTCACAAAATTCACATACCTTTTCTCCCATATGAGAAGTTAAACCACAAAATTTGACCTTACCATAAAACATGTCAAAGTCTACCTTAGGGTCACCATTTGAACAAACTCAATAGGGCCTTAAATGATCAAGCCCATAGGTCACTGCCCCTTTGGTTCCCTATATATTGTGCACTGGCCATCTTAGGTGACACATTTTTGTTCCCCATCCCACAGAAAAATTCACCTCATTACGCAAACACGCCTATACAAATACATTGCCACCTTTATCGCCGAAAAAAAATTAAATTTTAGGATGAAAAATTGTGATATTTTTCTTATTTCTGCTCCAAATATAAATTGTGGGCACTCGTTAGAACCGCCTCATCGAGGCGGTTCTAACGAGTACCAACAATCTATATTTTAGAGCAGAAATAAGAAAAATAAGGTGTACCCGCGGAAACCCCAGTTTTACTATATAAAAGTGGGATTCAAGGGGGTCAAAATTATATAGGCTGTTTTCTTGATGTGAAACTGTTAGAGGTGGCCCCCGAGTGGAAAAATAGCCATCGGAAGAGATGGCAAATCCCCCGACCAAAAGCCAATATGGCCTTCAGAAGATTGCTCACCAATAGAAAGTGCACCAGAATTAAACCAGCAATATATCACAAAAGTATTGCAGTTATGGCCATCACAAGATTATACTGTCAGGGGAGATGACTAAAAAACCAGGGCACTCAGAAATGTGGTTCTTGCGCATGAAATGCCTGCTTAAGCTCATGTATTTCTGTACAAAGTACCATCAATATGTCTCAAAAGGTATTGGAGATATGGTGATCACAAGCTGGTGCTACTGTTATCTTGGAAGGGTAGATAACTGAAATACCACAGCTCCAACAGTTGTGGTTCTTGCAAATGACATTCCTTCTGTACCTTGTATACAATTGTGCCGAGTTCCTTCAATATATCTCAAAGGGTGTTGGAGTTATGGCCATCACAAGGTTATTTTGCCAGTGGAGATAACTAAAAAACAGAGCACCCAGAGTTGTAATTCTTGAGCATGACACACCTGCTTAACCTCATGTACATCTGCATCAAGTACCACCAATATGTCTCAAAGGGTATTTGAGGTACGATGATCACAAGGTTGTCATACTGTTATATTGGAAGGGGAGATAACTCAAATATCATAGCACCCAGAGTTGTGTTTCTTAGGCATGAAGCTCCGTCTCAACGTTGTATACAATTGTGCCAAGTACCATCAATATATCTCAAAGGGTATTGGAGTTATGGCCAACACAAGGATATATTGTCAGGGGAGATAGTTAAAAAACTAGGGCACCCAGAGTTGTGTTTCTTGCACATGACACACCTGCTTAACCTAACGTACAACTGTACCAAGTATCATCAATATATCTCAAAGAGTGTTGGAGATGTGGCCATCACAAGGTAGTGATTCTATATTATTGGAAGGGGAGATAACTAAAAAATAATGGCATCCAGAGTTGTGGTTCTTGAGCATGACACACCATCTCGACCTTGTGAACAACTGTGCCAGGTATCATCAATATATCTCAAAGAGTGTTGTAGATGTTGCCATCACAAGGTAGTGATTCTATATTATTGGAAGGGGAGATAACTAAAAAACCATGGCACCCAGAGTTGTGGTTCTTGTGCATGACACACTGCCTCAGCCTTGTGAACAACTGTACCAGGTATCATCAATATATCTTAAAGGGTATTGGAATTATGGCCATCACAATGTTGTCACTCTATTTTATTGAAAGGGGAGATAACTAAAAACGTATGGCATCGAGAGTTCTGGTTCTTGCGCATGACGCGCCGTCTCAGCCTTGTGAACAATTGTGCCACGAACCATCAATGAATCTCAAAGGTTATAGGAGTTATGGCCATCACAAGGTTGTCACCCTATTTTATTGGAAGGGGAGATAACTCCAAAACCATGGCAACACGAGTTGTGGTTCTTTTGCATGACACACCGTCTCAGCGTTGTGAACAACTGTGCCAGGTACCAGCAATATATCTCAAAGGGTATTGGAGTTATGGCCATCACAAAGTAGTCATTCTATTTTATTAAAAGGGGAGATAACTAAAAAAGTATGGCATCCAGAGTTCTGGTTCTTGCGCATGACACGCCGTCTCAGCCTTGTGAACAATTGTGCCAAGAACCATCAATGAATCTCAAAGGGTATAGGAGTTATGGCCATCACAAGGTTGCGTCTACGGACGGACGGACAGACGGACGGACAGACGGACGGACGCCAGGCTGATCGCTATATCCCCCGAACCTATTCGGTCGGGGGATAAAAAGGTGCTGTTTAATGACCGATGTACAACAGAGCCTGACTATACTGTAGAATCCCGGGAGCCTTTAGACTTTTGGGCTACTGTGACTAAAACAAGACGAAGAATTGTAAAACATGCACTGTTTATTTTATCTGAATGTATTGATGCATACAGCATAAAGATCCTTTTAATCTTTGTCCTGCTAATTTCAATAAGTTTTACCTTTGCAAACTGTGAAGACCCTGATCAGATGTGAAGAAGCCATCTGATCAGGATCTACACTGTTTGTCATTCAGGTTGCAAATTTGAATGAATACACTATCAAGTAATCTGACTGGCTAAGGTCGAAAATTGGTGTGGCAAGATTAATTATACCCCCCGCATACGCAGTATGCCATGGGGGTATATAGTTTTCGTATTTTCTGTGTGTGTGTGTTTGTGTGTGTGTGTCTGTTAACATTTTCGTGTCCGCTTCATAACTTTTAAACACATAAATGTTAAACACCATGAGACGACGTGCAGAACACATGAACCGTAACTCTTGCTTTTCTACTTTCAGAGTTATTGCCCTTTGTATGTTTTAACTTGCATTTCCGTGTCCGCTCCATAACTTTTTAACCCCTTGATATATTTTCATGAAACTTCACATAAATGTTAAACACCATGAGACGACGTGCAGAACACATGAACCGTAACTCTTGCTTTTCTACTTTCAGAGTTATTGCCCTTTGTATGTTTTAACTTGCATTTTCGTGTCCGCTCCATAACTTTTCATTCGTTTGATATATTTTCATGAAACTTCACATAAATGTTAAACACCATGAGACAACGTGCAGAACACGTGAACCGTAACTCTTGCTTTCCTACTTTCAGAGTTATTGCCCTTTGAATATTACGAGTTTTACCATACACTTGTGTCCGCTCTGTAACTTGAAAACCGTTTGAGATAATTTCATGAAACTTCAAACAAGTGTAAAGCAAGATAATAGGATGGGCAGAACACAAGAACCATAACTCTGTGTCTGCTAACATCTTCGTGTCTTCTCCATTACTTTTAAACGGCTTGACATATTTTCATGAAACTCCACACGAATGTTGAACACCATGAGAGGACGTGCAGAACACATGAACCATAACTCTTGTTTTCCTACTTTCAGAGTTATTGCCCTTTGAATCTTGAAAATGGCCATTCTATGGAATATTGCCTGTATATGCAAAGAAGCTTTTGACATTGCTATTTTCAGCTGAGGTGATGGCACTGGCCGGGGGTATACGTGCCCTACTGGGCACTTTTGTCTAGTATATTCAGCAGGACACAGATTCAAGATCTACAATTTGGTACTGTATAGCACCTGCATAATAATAAAAATAGCCATAGTACATATAACATCAGAGCCATCTAATTTCATTCAAAAGAAGTTTTTACTCATTTTACCCATATCATGCTGTTCACGACAACCCCTATCTTTGCAAACACTGTAGTTCCAGATCAGATGGCTTCTGAAGAAGTCTTATCTGGCTGTTCACGACAACCCCTATCTTTGCAAACACTGTAGATCCAGATCAGATGGCTTCTTCAGAAGCCATCTGATCCGGATCTACACTGTTTGGCATTCAGTTTATGAATTTGTAGCAATAAATTACATCAAGTAATTTGATTGGTTGATAGACAGAAATGGGTGTGGCTTAGATGAATATTCAGCAAGATAAGGGTTAAGCTGAACAGAATCTTTATCATTTATAACAATCCTTATCCTGCTGAACATGACAAAACTCGTAACTTTGAAAACAGTGTAGGTCCAGATCAGATGAAGAAGCCATCTGGTCAGGATGTCCACTGTTTGTCATTCTGTTGGTCAAATGAACTAATACATTATATTAAGTAATCTTGTTGGTTGATAGTCAGAAATTGGTATGGCTAGAGTAATTTATTCAGCAGGATAAGGGTTGCCATTTAACACTTTTTGTACCACATGGAATCTTCCACCTTGTAAATTTATATGGCAGGAGTCCATTTTGAAATTTAGGGGTTTCAAGTTGTGTTTTCTTCAAAATTTATTCGAGAAATGGCTTAACTTTTTGCAAACAGTGTAGGCCCTGATCAGACGCCCTATTCTGCGGTACTCTGATCTGGGCCTGCTCTTTTTGCCAAGGTACCCCTTTAGAGGTTTCTGGTACTGAATAGGTTAAAAATTAGGGGGAATCCATCAGGCAGTGTTTTAGAATAACTAAACTTTTAGCGAACTGTGACCAATGAAGACCCTGATCAAATGATCTTATTTTTTGGTTTTTCTGTCTAAAATTGGTTAATACAGAATGTTACCATCCGATCACTACTAATTACTGTTAAATTCCTAAAAAATCGGACTCCTTCACGATTTGCTGTTATTTTCTTGGGCTTCTTACCAGATTGTGAAACAAATTTGAGATCGTGAGGTGCCGGGTTCGATCCCCAGTAACATTAAATGTTGTTTCCTTGAGCAACTGAGGGACTTTATCCACATTGCTTAGCACTGGTTTCTACCCAGGAAGAGGAAGAAAAGAGGGCCACATCTTTACTAAAAGTGTTACCCTCTATAAATAAAGTCAATTATCATTATTATTAATTATTTTAAACTACATTGTTAAGTTTTGAACAACTGTGTCCTGCACATTAACCCTGAATCTTCCTCATATATAGCAGGAGTCCATTTAAAATTTAGGGGTGTCAGGTTGTGTTTTCTTCAAATTTTATTCAGAAAATGGCTGATCTTTTTGCAAACAGTATAGATCCTGATCAGACGAAGTGTTCTGCGGCATTGATCTGGGCCTGCACTGTTTGCCAGGGGTTTCTGGTACTAAATGGGTTAAATCACACACTACAGTAGAACCGTCTTAGTGGCCACCTCTATTTAGCAAGCAACCTGTCTTAAGCAAGCAGGCATTCAGCTCCCATGACAGGCCGATGTGTTAAATTTCACCTGTAGTCTTAAGCAAGCACTTTTTGGTTATCCCTTAGACGCTGGCTTAATACAGGTTGGACTGTATATAGTGCAATTAGACATGAGACTGACAATCTCTAATGTACACATGTATATATTTATCTTTGCGGTTTTCCGAAGAGGTCGATATTGTTAATACAATACATAGAGGTCGCAATTCACGAGATGCCGAGTGAGTGATTGTTTGAGTTTTACATCCCACCAACAGCTGAGGTCATATGGAGACGGGACCTCGGTTTAAAGACTCATCCGAAAGTCTGGAGAAGCCCGGGATCGATCCAGCATGAGATGCCGGAAATTAACGAGAAGCTTATGAAAACCGACCTATGAGGGGATAGCCTTGACTAATTTATTCTTTGCATAAAGGTCAGTCTCATGTCAAATTGCACCAGCTTTATCATACAGTGAAAACTGAAATTGAATGGGGTAGGAATAGTAATATGATACATGTACTTAATCCTTCTCCTGCTGAATATTCAATTATGCCACACCCATTTCTGACTTTGAACCAATCAGATTACTTGATGTAATTTATTCTTACAAATCCATAAACTGTTTGTCAAACAGTGTAGATCCTGATCAGATGGCTTTTACAGAAGCCATCTGATCTGGATCTCCACTGTTTCCAAAGATAGGGGTTGTCGTAAACAGCAGGATGAGAGTTAAACCATATTTAAATTAGGTTACATTTTAAGCATTTCTTGCTTTACAAGCCCATCAACATTTAAGCCCATCAACATTTATGAGTCGTTGTAACAATTTCCCTATGACATCTCTTCAAACATCTACATTCAATCTCGTACTTTGGCTGTCTTAATATTGTACACGAATATGACAAAGCTAGCACAAACAAAATTTCAGATAATACAATGCCTTTTTTTAACAAAATACCAGAGCAAATTATGGTATGCTATGCATATATACAGGTGAATTATGTATTTATAAATCACAAATGTGAAAGATTATGAACAAACTGTCAAGAAAACACACCTATATAATTTTGACCCCATTGAACCACACTTTTGTACAGTAAAACCTTATTTTTCTTATTTCTGCTCTAAAATATTGATTGTGGGTACTCGTTAGGACTGCCTCAATGAGGCGGTTCTAACGTGTACCACAATCAAAATTGGGTACTCGTTAGGACTGCCTCAATGAGGCGGTTCTAACGTGTACCACAATCTATATTTTGAGCAGAAAGAAGAATAATATCACAGTTTTTCATCTTAAAATTTGATTTTTTCGGCCGTAAAGTTTACAATGTATTTGTATAGGCATGTTTTCGTAATGTCTACTCCTTAGCATACTTGTTCTAAAATTAGAACAAGAATAATTTACCACCTGGAGTAGGTGGATGAGAAGCAAACAGTGTAGACCCTGTTGAGATACCTCATTCGGCGACATCTCATCTGGGTCTACACTGTTTGCTGAGGCTACACTGTCTGAATACTAAGGTAAATACAGTATGCACTTTAACCCATTGTAAACTAGTGGACTCTTCCATTGCTATATACTGGACGAGTCCATTTGTCATATGAGTGTCCGGCCTATATTTTCATTTTTATTGTATTTTTGAAGGAAAATTCTGTTAGCTAAAAAATAGTTCAGGCCCTGATCAGACACCACATTCTGCGGCATCTGATCTGGGCCTGCACTGTTTGCCAAGATACCACTTTAGGAGTTTCCTGCATACAATGGGTTTAAGCAAAACTACAAAGATCTGAGAAGCAGTCTATTTTTTTATTTTTGGATTTGGAGTTTAATGGCCTAGTCAACACAATTAAGATCATGTTGAGACACTCAGGTCACCTAACCACCCCACACTGCTTTCTGAGCAGGTGTACAAGGGCTATGACATAGGTTGTCTAAATGCTGTAATATTATCCCTTATCTTGCTGAATATTCATCTAAGCCACACCCATTTCTGTCTAGCAGCCAATCAAATAACTTGATGTAATTTATTGCTACAAATTCATAAACTGAATGCCAAACAGTGTAGATCCTGATCAGATGGCTTCTTCAGAAGCCATCTGATCTGGATCTACACTGTTTATAAAGAAAGTGGTTGTTGTGAACAGCAAGATAAGGGTTAGGATGCTAGAATACTGAATGTCTTCAAGGATATAAGATATCAAACTAAAATCTACATTACTACAGAATTTGTAAAAAAAAAAATGTTGCAGTAACTGAATCCGAAAGTCTGAATTGTAAACAAATATTAGCTTTGTGAAAAATAAAACTAATGGTATCACATCTTTTAACTATATTTGTAAACAAATACTATTTTTCAGTCTCATCATAGAAGTTCAATAAGATTACGTGTCAGTCAAAATACGAATGAACAGACATTAAAACAGCCCATATCACACTGGTGAGCCTTAAAGAACCAAGAAAAAACTCAGAAGCAGATGATATACAATATTTTTGTTGTTTTTGCAGAAAAAAAACAGACTTGACATTTCATTTGAATCATCTCACTGTACTCAGATGATTAACATAAAATGTCATGTCTGACTTCTTAACCCTTGTCCTGCTGAATATTTATATATGCCACACCTACTACCGATTATCAACCAATCAGATTACTTGATGCAAGTTATTGCAACAAATTCACAATCTGAATGGCAAACAATGTAGATCCTGATCAGATGGCTTCGTCAGAAGCCATCTGATCTGGATCTACATTGTTTCAAAGATAAGGCATATCCGGGATTAGCAGGAAAAGGGTTAAAAATAAGAAAATAAAATATTAGAAAAGATTGCCTGCTATAACATAATTGGTGTTTCAAGGCTTGACAGACAAACACCAATCCAAAGTCCCACACAACCCCTTAACTGAACTGGAGTCTGGACCTCAGTCTGACCCATGTGAGAATGTTGTGATTTCATACATACATACACGTAAGCTTACCGTATATTGTTCACGTTACAATGAACTCTATGCATACCATGCAGCTCTCATTACGAAAACACGCCTATACAAATACATTGACACATTTATCGCTGAAAAAATGAAAATTTTCTGATGAAAAATTGTGATATTTTTCTTATTTCTGCTGAAAATATAGATTGTGGGTACTCGTTAGAACTGCCTCATTGAGGCGGTTCTAACGAGTAGCCACAATCTATATTTTAGAGCAGAAATAAGAAAAATAAGGTTTACCCTTGCAAACCCCAGTATTTTTCTAAATAAAAGTGGGGTTCAAGGAGGTCAAAATTATATAGACGTGTTTTCGTGATGTAACCAAAAGTCTGATTAACCTATTGTATGCTAGTGGACTCTTCCATTGCTATATCATATGTTGGATAAGTCCATTTCTCATATAAGGGATCATGGGAAGGCTTATTTTTTCCTTTTTATTCTATTTTTGACAAAACATTCTGTTAGCAAATAGAGCAGGCCCAGCTCAGACGCTGGGTTCTGCAGCGTCTGATCTGGGACTGCACCGTTTGCCAAGGTACCCCTTTAGGGGTTTCCCGCATACAATGGGTTAATCCTTAACCCCTAACCTGCTGAAAATGAAAACCCCCTACTTTGCAGTGTAGATCTGGATCAAATGAGATGACATCTCTTCAAGAAGCCATCTGATCAGGATCTACACTGTCATGCAGTTTTGAACTGAATGAAAACACTTTATCAAGTTATATGATTGGTTGATAGACAGACATGGGTGTGGCAAAATTGATGTATTCAGCAGGATAAGATTTAAAAGCTCTAAGCATATAACTTCAGCAGATGGCATTTTTAAACATTTGTTTATTTTGGTGGTGGTGGTGGTGTGTGTGTGTGTGTGTGTGTGGGGGGGGGGGGAGTTTGACATTCCACATCAAACAACTGTGAAGATTCACATGAAATATGAATTAAGCTTCATTTTCACAGAAAAATAATTTGAAAGTTTAAAATGTCATCCGCTTTCATTCTGTTTTGAGGTGTTAATCCTTAACACGCTGAGAAAATCTAAATCTGAAAATGTTGTCTGCTTATGTTGGCTGCTGAATTTTTTTGCAAAAATATTTTTTCATACAGGCAAACAGTGTGGGCCCAGATCTGACTGCTTCTGATCTGAGTCCACACTGTTTGCAAAAAAAAAAAAAAAGAATAATTTTAAGGTAACCGGCAGATGGTAAAGCAGACGACAATTGTTGTCATTTGCATTTTATGGGTAATATTAAGGACCAATGTACAAAATGTCAGCTCCTCTTTCTCACATCAGTAAAATAAGTCAAACGTTTCAGATTTCTGTTTACCAAATACTCCAATTTCTAAAAAAAAAAACTTGGACAAAAATGCGATAAGATTACAAACAGTCTGGTTTTGACTTTTCTGAACCCATTATTACATAGAAAATCCAAAATGGGTCACTGGTAAACAGTGTAGGTCCATATCAGAGCAAGCAGAAGGCGGCATCTGATCAGGGCCTCCACTGTTTGCAAAAAAAAAGTTCAGCCCCTTTAAATCAATTTCTAAAATTAACTCAACCTGGTAATCCAAAATTTCAAAATGGGCTCCTGCTATATATAAAGTGGAAGATTCCATTCAGATTCAGAACAAAATGGGTTGAGGTGAGTGGATACACATACGATATGATACCCTCCACATTTTGCTCCAGTGACACTTTTTATGACCTCTTGTAAACTATCTTAAACTCATTCTATATGTGTTCACTCTTAAAGGTGCATTATTGAGCTACTGGAAAAAATGCTTCCAAAAATAAAATACATATAGCCGGTATTTTTTCTTTAAAACAATACAAATGAATGCATTTTATGCAAAAATGTGAACAATTATGATGACAGGTAAATGAGTTTGAGAGGGATTCCCTAACTAGGTTTCGCACACTAGTTAGATCTATTTTTAGTTTGTGACAAAAATAGAATCCCCATATATGACGTTATGCGACGTTCATTTTTGGCCTTGTTTGCTTAGGTCATGCCTGAATCGGAAGAAATATGACGCTGAATACCATGCCATAAGTAACGACACTCAGAGACGATACTGTCGCCATGTATGTGTAAAGTGAGATTTATTTTTAGAACAGAAATTCCGAACACATGTTCAGAGCTAAGGGTAAACACGAATGAAAACGACCATTTTCACAAAGTTCTGAAGCTGTATTTGGCTCAAAAAGTGTACACATGACAAAGGAGTAAGCATTGAAGATAAAAACCAGAAAAAAAAATTTGAGACCCTGTAGCTCAATAATGCACCTTTAAAGGGATGGGGATTCTCCTCAACAGGGAACTCTTCCCTAATGAAAGGTAGACCAATACTCAGACGAGGGGAAATATTTCTGAAAAAGATGCCAACCCTGAAGTTTTATCAGGCATTTCCAAAAACTTGAAGTAATAGAACATGTTCAACTACTTACACAGTGCAGACCACTTTTCCACAATATTAACACATGCACAATAATGCATAAGAATATTTACTATAAAGAGAAATCACCAATATCATGACCATTTCTGTCCTGATCTAGGGGGTTGCTCTTAAAGGAAAGAATTTGCTCCCATTGGGAGCAAATTCTTTCCTTTGAGAGCAGCACCGTTTTCTCGAAACAAAGATGTTTTTATAAGGGTTTCTTTGATTATGTGAACGACTGATATCTGCAATGCGATTTCACGCAGACAAACAGACCTTTTACAATAAAATTAAATATTTGTTCAGAATTTTCAATTTTTATCCCCCGACCGAATAGGTTCGGGGGATATAGCTATCAGCCTGGCGTCTGCCGGTCTGTCCCTCCGTCCGTCCGTCCGTAGACGCAACCTTGTGATGGCCATAACTCCTATACCCTTTGAGATTCATTGATAGTTCTTGACACAATTGTTCACAAGGCTGAGACGGCGTGTCATGCGCAAGAACCAGAACTCTGGATGCCATACTTTTTTAGTTATCTCCCCTTTTAATAAAATAGAATGACTACTTTGTGATGGCCATAACTCCAATACCGTTCGAGATATATTGATGGTACCTAGCACAGTTGTTCACAAGGCTGAGACAGCGTGTCAAGCACCAGAACCACAACTGGTTGCCATGGTTTTTGGGTTATCTCCCCTCCCAATAAAATAGAGTGACTACTTTGTGATTGCCAAAACTCCAAAACCCTTTAAGATATATTGATGATACCTGACACAGTTGTTGACAAGGCTGAGACGGTGTGTCATGCACAAGAACCACAACTCTCGGTGCCATGGTTTTTAAGTTATCTCCCCTTCCAATAGTATAGAATCAATACCTTGTGATGGACGCATCTCCAATACTCTTTGAGATATAGTGATGGTACATGTACTTGGTACAGTTGTACATGAGGTTAAGCAGGTGTCACATGCAAGAACAACAACTCTGGGTGCCCTGGTTTTTTAATTATCTCCCCTGACAATATAACCAAGTGATAGCCATAACTCCAATACCCTTTGAGATATATTGATGGTACTTGGAACAATTGTATACAAGAATGAGACTGCGCTTCATGCCTAAGAACCACAACTCTGGGTGCTATGATATTTGAGTTATCTCCCCTTCCAATATAACAGTATGACCACCTTGTGATCACCGTACCCCAATACGTTTCGAGACATATTGGTGGTACTTGATGCAGATGTACCTGAGGTTCAGCAGGTGTGTCATGCCCAAGAATTACAATTCTGGGTACTCTTGTTTTTGAGTTATCTCCCCTGACAATATTACCTTGTGATGGCCATAAATCCAACACCCTTTGAGATATATTGAAGGAACTTGGCACAATTATAAACAAGGTACAGAAGGGTTGTTATATATGTGGAAGAACCACAACTGTTGGTGCTCTGGTATTTGAGTTATCTACCCTTCCAATATAACAGTATGACCAGCTTGTGATCACCAATACCCTTTGAGACATATTGATGGTACTTTGTACAGAAAACATGAGCTAAAGCAAACATGTCATGCGCAAGAACCACAATTCTGAGTGCCCTGGATTTTTAGTTATCTCCCCTGACAGTATAATCTTGTGATGGCCATAACTGCAATACTTTTGTGATATATTGCTGGCTTAATTCTGGTGCACTTTCTATTGGTGAAAATCTTCTGAAGGCCATGTTGGCTTTTGGTCGGGGGATTTGCCATCTCTTCCGATAGCTATTTTTAAATTTTATAAACAGCATTCATGCAGTCTGGTAAAAATATTCTTCAATGTTCATTTCAATGTTTAGCATACGCCTCAGGCATTTAAATGCATTTACGTCTGTGCAAAGGTTTAACCCTTTCAAGCCTATAGTCTGCTACCTATAGTGAAGATCCGCACAAGATGGCTCAAAATGCATGTCTGATCAGGATCTACACTGTCATCCTGTAAAGGGTTTTGACAAAACCCTCAAACTATAAGACAGGCTGCATCACAAAAACATGCCTAAATAATTCAGACCCCCTTGAACCCCACTTTTATACAGCAAAACTGGGGTTTACAAAGGTAAACCTTATTTTTCTTATTTCTGCTCTAAAATATAGATTGTGGGTACTTATTAGAACCGTCTCAATAAGGCGGTTCTGACTTGTACCCACAATCTATATTTTGAGCAGAAATAAGAAAAATATCACAATTTTTCGTCTAAAATTTTTAGGCCAGTGGTAAAATTTACAATGTATTTGCATAGGCGTGTTTTCGTAATGGTGTGTTGAAATTCAAAGATGGAAGATTCCACTTTAAAAACTAAGGGTAAATGTGTACCGGTAAACTGTCATATCAAATCATGTCAAGTATGTGACTATCTGCATTGATTAAGGAATAAACTAAACTTGTAGCATTGTCTTGTAGCATTGTCTCGCCAGACAGAAATCCTAGACAATGAAAACAAAAATATAGTGGTTCAAAATTAACGATGACTCACTGCCACGGATGAACTAATTGTATCTTTTTCACCTGGACCTTGACACTTCAGTACAGTTTTACCCCAATTATTTTACTGTTGTACAGCACAGTCAACAACTATTGTCATTTCAGGTATACTAACTGTCTTAACCCTTGTCCTGCTGAATATTTATATATGCCACACCCACTACCGATTATCAACCAATCAGATTACTTGATGCAAATTACTGCAACAAATTCACAATCTGAATGGCAAACAATGTAGATCCTGATCAGATGGCTTCGTCAGATCTACATTGTTTCAAAGATAAGGCATATCCGGGATTAGCAGGACAAGAGTTATTTTATTTTACCTTTTTTTTTGGGGGGGGGGGGGGGGGGGAGGTATGGCCCTTTCAAGATTATTTCCTTTATATTGAGCCCATAGTTAATCAGAGGTGGGCAAAAACTGGAGTACCCAGAGAATAACCACCTGAC
Source organism: Lucinisca nassula (assembly GCA_963580285.1). Classification (NCBI taxonomy): domain Eukaryota; kingdom Metazoa; phylum Mollusca; class Bivalvia; order Lucinida; family Lucinidae; genus Lucinisca; species Lucinisca nassula. The sequence continues at coordinate 143,025,118 of OY757017.1, forward strand.
CTTCCTTTGCAGAATTTGGTGTCTCACATATGACCTTTGGCTCCCGCCCATCAGGGCTTACACGATGTTTCCTCCCAGAGCTGAGACCCGCACATGAGTACTGGTAAACAGCTTAGGGAATCTAAGCCTGCCCAGGCAAAGCTGTGCGAGTCGGACCATCAATGCTTATAAACCCAATTGGTTTCTTTGGGCAACAGGGCTTGAAATGCCATTTCATCTCAATGTCAGGTAAAAGTCCCACAAAATTGGAAGCAACATCTCCAAAATGAGGTATACAGTGCTGACGGGGACGTTAAACCTCAAATCAAACAAACACATATGACCCAAGCTAGGCTCGAACTACAGCTGTGAGAGACCTAAATATTAAGAGTCAGCACTCTTATCCACTAAGCCACAGAGGTGCACAGTCTTCATTATAGCCACAAAACACATAGAGAAACTGCATGTAAAAAATATCATCTGTTTATGTTGTTATGCTGCATCTTTTCTCAATTTTTCAGAAAATATTTTTTGCTCCTAGACTGGGTCTGTACTGTTTGAAACAATTCACAACAATTAACCTATTTTGTACTGGAAACCCTCCAAAAGGGTTACCCTGGCAAACAGTGCAGGCCCAGATCAGACGCTTAGTTCTGCCCCAGACTATTTGCCAAAAGTCCAGCTATTTTCCGAATAAATTTTAAAGATAACATAACCTGTCACCCCTAAATTTTGAAATGGACTCCTGCCCTATATAAGGAGGAATATTCCATTTGGTACAAAAAGGGTTAAAGTTGCTGTGATTGGCATCCATCACAAAAACATGCCTATATAATTTTGACCCCCTCGAACCCCACTTTTATATAGTAAATCTGGGGTTTGCAGGGGTAAACCTTATTTTTCTTATTTCTGCTCTAAAATATAGATTCTGGGTACTCGTTAGAACCGCCTCGATGAGGCGGTTCTAACGTGTACCCACAATCTATATTTTGAGCAGAAATAAGAAAATTATCACACTTTTTCTTCTTAAAATTTACCTTTTTCGGCAATAAAATTTGCAATGTTTTGGTATAGGCATGTTTTCATAATGTAAATGGCTATACCTTACAAACAAAAAACCAGGGCCTTGGGCCATGAGATCATAAAACAGGTTTCATGGTCAGCTCATCACGACTGAGCATGAAATTTGTTCTGCTCACAAATTTTAGCCCTTAACACTTTTTGTACCAAAATTAAATGGAATCTTCCTCCTTATATATAACAGGAGTCCATTTCAAAATTTAGGGTTGAGAGGTTGTGTTACATTTATTTGGAAATAGCTGAACTTTTAGCAAATAGTGTAGGCCATGATCAGAGGCTACATTCATCAGCATCAGCATCTGATCTGGGCCTGCACTGTTTGCCAGGGTACCCGTTTTGGAGTTTTTGGTAAAAAATGTCATGGTCAAATCAACTGAGCATGAAATTTGTCCTGCTCACAAATTTTAGCCCTTAAGATGGCAAGCACAAAACTCTTGTCTCTCATCACGTGAACAAGTCCGTGAAATGAAGACCCCCCTATACCCCACTTTATATAGAGAAAACTGGGGTTTACGGGGGTATACACTATTTTTCATACTTTTGCTCCAAGACATAGGTTGTGGGTACTCGTTAGAACCGCCTCATTGAGGCGGTTCTAACGAGCACCAACAACCTATGTTTACAGTATTTATAAGAAAAATATCACTAATTTTCATCAGGAAAATGGCCATTTTGGAGATGTGAAAAAATGCATTATGTCACACGGGTGTGTTTTCGTAATGTCTTTGTAGTCTACTTTTGAGAGTCATAATCATTGTTGCAGTGTCCAGGAGGATTTTGATCAGGGTCCACACTGTTGGCCTTTCTGCAAATACACCACAACCTCGTTATAACATTATTCCTTATAACATGGTTACGGATATAAGGGTTTCAAGATGGATCTCAAAAATGCAGCATATATAGAAAAGGTCATTTTTCTATATATTCTATACATTTTTGATTGGATATAACATGGTTGTTTAACTAACACAGTTTCTGCTTTGGACCCCATTAATAGTGTTATAAAGAGGTTGTGGTGTACATGTTTGAAAAGTTTGCAGCAGACAACATACATAGAAGAAAATTTTAGATGCAAAAAAAATTTCTTTTCATGGCATCTAAGGAGTTAAAATATAGCTACTTTCTTAGGGCAAATAGCATTCTCTGATGATCAGAGCAGGAGAATTGCCTGATTTGTTTGTATTTTAACCCTTGTCCTGCTGAATATTCATATATGCCACACCCACTACCAATTATCAACCAATTCGATTGCTTGATGCAAATTATTGCAGCAAATTCACAATCTGAATAACAAACAATGTAGATCCTGATCAGATGGCTTCGTCAGAAGCCATCTGATCTGGATCTTCATTGTTTGGAAAATAAGGCATATCTGGGCTCAGCAGGACAAGCGTTAATACAGTAAAATTCCTATATTAAGACCACATTTAGGACTGTCCACTTTTGAACAGTGCCAAAGGTGGTCTCTGACCAGAGGACACTGTATGCAGAAAACACAAAACAAGAATAATTGCTTTTTAAAGCAGAATTTGTCTTAATTTAGGTGGTCTTAACAGCTGAATTTCACTTTATTTGTTCGGCCCCGGCCCATCAAAGCCTAAAGAAATAGATGGGCTGCATGATGCTTCCATGCAGAGCTGAAACCGACAGCACAGGAGTACTGGTAAACCACTTAGAGGATCTAAGCCTGCCCAGTCAAAGCGGTGTGAGTCGGACCGTCCATGCTTGTAAACCCTATTGGTTTCATTGGGGGGCATGGCTTGAGATGTAATTTCATCTCAATGTCGGGAAAAAGTCCCACAAAATGGGAAGCAATGTCTTCAAAATGACCTATACAGTGTTGACGGGGAGGTTAAACCTCAAACCAAACAAACAAAACTTTATTTGGAAGGTTTACAAATTTTCAAGCTCAAACAGTTTAACCCTTATCTTGCTGAATATTCATCTAAGCCGCACCCATTTATGTCTATCAACCAATCAAATTACTTGATGTAATTTATTGCTACAAATTCATAAACTGAATGCCAAACAGTGTAGATCCTGATCAGATGGCTTCTCCAGAAGCCATCTGATCTGGATCTACACTGTTTGCAAAGATAGGGGTTGTCGTGAACAGCAAGATAAGGGTTAACAAAGCAAAACAGTTTTACAGCCTGTGGGCCCAAACTATACACATTTATATTTTGCCAGCAACTGAAAACTAAAATAGAGTATGTCTGCAGAAAATATTTTATCTTCATTTTCCACAAAACATCAGTCAACATACCGTAAAATGCTAAAAATTTGGACAACTTGAGGCTGTAATTCTCCTAAATTTTTATCGAATATGTTTCGTGATCCAGCAGTTCCAAAACATGCAGACAGAATGGCAAACAGTGTAGACCCTCATCAGACTGCTCAGGAGCAGTCTGATCTGGCTCTGCATTGTTTGCTGAAGCCTAGTTTTCCCATTATTTAGGATCATTACCACAGCTGTCAAAGGATAGGGAGTACTTTTCTTGCAAAATTTTGCATAAATACTATGCATATTGAAAGTTTTGGTGTCTGCAATGAATTTCTTTATGGTCATAAATTGTTTATTAACCCTTTTTGTACCAAATGGAATCTTCCTCCTTATATATAGCAGGAGTCCATTTCAAAATTAAGGGGTGTCAGGTTATGTTTTCATCAAAATTTATTTGTAAAAATGACTGAACTTTTTGCAAACAGTGTAGGCCCTGATCAGACGTCGAGTTTTGCAGCGTCTGATCTGGGCCTTCAGTGTTTGCCTGGGTACCCATTTTGGGGTTTCTGGTACAAAAAGGGTTAAAAGTGAGCAGTAACACTTGATGTTGTTATGGAGGGTGAGCCAATATAATAAGAAGGAAATAGTGCAGCAATAAACACAGCTTTCTCATAGCTAAATCATCACGAAAACATGCCTATATAATTCTGACCCTTTTGAACCTCACAACTGGGGTTTATAGGGGTAAACATTATTTTTCTTACTTTTGCTCTAAAATATAGATTGCGGGTACTCGTTAGAACCGCCTCAATGAGGCGGTTCTAACATGTACCCACAATCTACATTTTGGGCAGAAATAGGAAAAATATCACAATTTTTTATCTTAAATTTTTGTTTTTTTCGGCGATAAAATTTTCCTATGTATTTGTATAGACGTGTTTTCTTAATGATGAACTCTTAGCAATGGACACAGGAGAAAATGACCATAGCATTCTATGAATGTCTTTTACCTTCAATAGACAAACACACATGCAAAGCTATAATCATGTCTAGACTCTGGCAAACTCTTCTTAAGGCAATATGCACAGGCTTGACGAGCTATTGCAGATCACCTATGCAATAAAAACCCTATTTCATGATCTGGCTTATACAGTAAGCTACACCCATCTGTGGGGATCTGTAAGGTTTCCAAGATATTGGGTCTTTCATGAAATGAATGGGTTGGGCACAACCTCGGCACATCATGGGGGACCCCCAGATTAGTGTCACTGAATGCGTCTTATCATACATAAGAAACAAGAATATGTAAGGTTTAGGGGCGGGGATCTGAATGGTTTCTGAGATTGATGGCCTTTTGTGTAGTGTAGTGGAGGGGTGGGGCAAGGCCCCGGCGTACCCAGGAAGACCCACAAATTGCTGTCAATGAATGTGTCTCTTCATAAGGAACAAGAATATAATATGGTTTTGGGGTGGGGATCTGTAAGGTTTCCAAGATATTGGGCCTTTTATGAAATAGAATGGGTGAGGCATGACCCCCGCGCATCTCGGGGGACTCCCAGGTTGGTGTCACTGAATGTGCCTTATCATATATGGTTTTGGGGTGGGGATCTGAATGCTTTCTGTGATATATGGCCTTTTGTGGAGGGGTGGGGCAAGGCCCCGGCACACCCCCAAGTCAGTGAATGTATCTTTTCATAAGGAACAAGAATATATATGGTTTAGGGGTGGGGATCTGTAAGGTTTACAAGATATTGGGCCTTTTATGGAATGGAGGGGATGGGGCATGACCCCGGCACATCCCGGGGGACCCCCAGCTTTGTGTAGCTGAATGCGTCTTATCATAAGGAACAAGAATATATATGGTTTTGGGGAGGGGATCTGAATGGTTTCTGTGTTATATGGCCTTTTATGAAGTGGAGCGGGTGGGGCATGGTCCAGGCACAACCTGGGGGACCCACATGTTGGCATAAAAGCATATGACTGAGAGACCTTTACTCAAGGAACATTTCTATAAAAGTTTTGTCAAAAACTTTGCAATAACTTGGCAGCAAAAGCCTTTTTTCAATTTTCCCCATTACAAGTGTATGGAAAATCTAAGTTGCTATAGCAACCAAACTAAAGTTGAATTTCATAAAAAACACAAAACCTGTAAAGACAAATGTGATGAATACATGTATTTCCAAAACCTCACAGCCTCATAGAGCATATGGTTTCTGAGATGATTTTTTTTTCTATTTTTTTTTTTCATTTTGGTTTCCATGGCAACCAATAGAAATGAGCAGTAGGCCTAAAATCATATGGCAGATAGTAGATTGCCAGGGAACCTTTCTATGAAAGTTTTGTCAAAATATCTGCAGAGGCTTGGCAGTAAATGCCATTATTCAATTTCCCCCATTATAAGTCTATGGAAACTCGAAGTTGCCATAGCAGTCACACTAATGAGCCAATTTTCATTAAAAACATACACTTTCAATCTCCCAGCCCAAGGATTCTACAGATGAAATTTGGGCTGAATCGGCCCAGTGGCTTCAGAGGAGATGTCGTTTGAAAGCATTGACGTCAGAAGACAGACAACGTCAGACGACGACAACAGAGGACGACGGACAACTGCCTATCCTATAAGCTCCCCCGGAGCCTTCAGTTCTGGTGAGCTAATAAAGCTTCATGTAGACAGTGAAAACCCAGTTTAGACTGCTATGATGCAGTGATTTGTCAAATCCCTTGCTGGCAATTCTTGTTATGAAATGTCATATCCTTTCATATCTCCAAAATGACTACATTGCCATTAAAAAGTTGTGATAGTTTTCTTATTTATTCTCTAAACATAGGTTGTGTGTGCTCGTTAGAACTGCCTCATGGAGGTGGTTCTAAAGAGTGCTCACAACATGTCTTTGAGCAGAAATAAGCAAAATAGTGTATACCTCTGTAAACCCCAGTTTTCTCTATATAAAGTGGGGTTACAGGGGTGTTCATTTTAAGGACTTGTTAATGTGATGAATTTCATGGGATGAAGTTCATAATGTACCATATCTGCCCTAAGTGTTTGGACAACTCAACCCCTTACCATATTTGTTCTAAAACTTAAAGTACAACTAGAACTGTCAGAGGATCTGACTAGAGCCCCGCTATATTGCTATCAGAAAAGAAATACAAGAAAAACAAGATGTGTTTGTGAAACACGAACATGTCCCCGGGCATGGTCATTGTTTTTTTCTAAGTTGGTCACAGTTCAAAGTCAAGGTCACAGGTCAAGATGTTTGGTTTGAGTGGAAAGCCCTTGGCATAAGGAACTTACATGCCAAATATGAAGGCTCTATCTTAAATGGTTCTAAAGTTATGAACAAAAATATTGTTTTCTTTAAAGTAGGTCAAGGTCACAGGTAAAAAAAAATTGTATGAATGAAAAGCTCTTGTCACAAGAAACCTACATGCCAAATATGAAAGCTATATCTTAAACGATTCAAAAGTTATGATCAATTTTATTTGTTCTTTTAAGTAGGTCAAGGTCATGGTAAAAAAAATTGCATGGATGTAAAGCTCTTATCACAAGGAACCTACATGCCAAATATGAAGGCTCTATCCCAAAAGGTTTGAAAGTTATGACCAAAATGTTATTTTTTTCTTTTAAGTAGGTCAAAGGTCAAGGTCACAGGTCAAAAGGTTTTGCATGAATGTAAAGCTCTTATCACAAGGAACCTACATGTCAAATATCCCAAAAGGTTCGGAAGTTATGACCAAAATGTTAATTTTTTTCTTTTAAGTAGGTCAAAGGTCAAGGTCACAGGTCAAAAAGTTTTGCATGAATGTAAAGCTCTTGCTACAAGGAACCTACATGCCAAATATAAAGGTTGTATCTCAAACGGTTCAAAAGTTATGACCAATGTTAACTTTTTCTTTTATGTAGGCCAAAGGTCAAGGTCACAGGTCAAAAATATTGTGTGCATGTAAAGCTCTCACAAGGAACTTACATGCAAAATATTAAGGCTGTATCTCAAATGGTTCAAAAGTTATGACCAAAATGTTATTTTTTTATTTTAAGTAGGTCAAAGGTCAAGGTCAAGGTAAAAAAATTTTGCATGAATGTAAAGCTGTTGTCACAAGGAACATACATGCGAAATATGAAGGCTATATCTCGAGCGGTTCAAAAGTTATGACCAATGGTATTTTTTTTCTTTTAAGTAGGTCAAAGGTCAAGTTCACAGGTCAAATTATTTTGCATAAATGTGAAGCTCTTGTCACAAGGAACATTCATGCCAAATATGAATACTCTATCTCCAACGGTTCAAAATTTATGACCAACGTTAAAGTTGTCCACGTACAAACCAACACCCAACCAACCAACAAACAAACAGACAGGGCAAAAACAATATGTCCCAGCTATCGCTACCGGGGACAAAAAAATATTTTCAGCTTTCAGCCTCTAATTAAAAGTGGTAAAAAGGATTGAAATTGGTATTGTTGAATTAACTAACAAACCAAATTCATTACATTATTACTGTACTGAGTTTATTCCAAGTGCCATTTTTCAATGTTCAAAGGGCAATAACTCTAAAATTAGGCAATCCAGAGTTATGGTTCATATGCTCTGCACATTATCTCATAGTGCTTTACATCTGTGTGAAGTTTCATGAAAATACCTTAAACTGTTTTTGAGTTATCATGAATAACGGAATTAAGGTTGCCATTTTTCAATGTTCAAAGGGCAATAACTCCAAAAGTAGGCAATCCAGAGTTATGGTTCTGCACATCGTCTTATAGTGCTTTACATTTGTGTGAAGTTTCATGTAAATACCTCAAACGCTTTTTGAGTTATGATGAATAACGGAATTACTGAATCACAGAAGGACAATGCAAATCCAATATAACCCCCCCCACCCCCCCCCACCCACCCACCCCTTTTATAGAATACGGCGTCACATCTGGGTTTATACCGTTTGCTCTGGCATATCAATCCAAATACATAAGTAAATTCTGTAGCTCATAATTATGTTACATTGGACAAACCATGTATTGTTCAAAAGTTTTATCAGGCCTCCAATATTCACAATTCTGTCAGCATCAATGGAAGGTTAACAATATATTAGATAACATCTTACATAAAATATTCAAAAATTTATTTTTTAGCATGCTCTGATGACAGCAAATATAAATTATTCAGAGTTTGACATTTTACTTTCAGTTTCTAATTTATGAGTTTCAAAACTGGTTATATGATCACGAAAACATACCTATATAATTCTGACCTTCTTGAACCCAACTTTTATATAGTAAAAACGGGTTTTTAGGGATAAACCTTATTTTTCCTATTTCTGGTCTAAAATATAGATTGTGGGTACTCGTTAGAACCGCCTCGATGAGGCGGCTCTAATGTGTACCCACAATTTATAGGTTAAAGCAGTAATAGGAAAAGTATCACAATTTTTCGTCTAAAATTTTCCTTTTTTAGATGGTAAAATTTACTATATACTTGTATAGGCATGTTTACGTAATATGAAGACCTAAGGGTCTCATTTTGACATATAAATGGGCGTAAGGTAACAACGTGGTTTCACGAGTAAACAAACAATACAATCAGACTGTACATTTTTTTATTTCTCCTTATAATGCATCTTCTGGATTTACTATGCAATTGCTTTGCAATAATTTTCCAACCTGTGTGCATATATGTTTTAACCAATTACTTTAAGGGCCTTAAAGGTGCATTATTGAGCTACCGGGTCTCAAAATTTATCTTCAATGCATACTCCTTTGTCATGTGTACACTTTTGGAGCCAAATACAGCTTCAGAACTTTTGAAAATGGTCGTTTTCATTCGTGTTTACCCTTCGCTCTGAACATGTGTTCGGAATTTCTGTTCTAAAAATAAATCTGTCGCTTTACACATACATGGAGACAGTATCGTCTCTGAGTGTCGTTACTTATGACATGCATGGCCTAAGCAAACAAGGCCAAAAATGAACGTCGCATAACGTCATATTTTGGGGATTCTATTTTTGTCACGAACTAAAAATAGATGTAACTTGTGTTCGAAACCTAGTTAGGGAATCCCTCTCAAACTCGTTTACCTGTCATCATAATTGTTCGCATTTTTGCATAAAATGCATTCATTTGTATTGTTTTAAAGAAAAATACCAGCTATAAGTATTTTATTTTTGGAAGCATTTTTTCAAGATAGCTCAATAACGTACCTTTAATATCTCCCCTTGACTCAATTTATGCCAAACTTTGCAAACTTGCCCCAGTCAATGTACAGTTGGCTATGTAAAATACAGCAGAACTTTGATGGCTCAAACACCATTGGGGCCCTGAAAATGCTTGAGATATGGGAACCATAATCATCCTAAGTATTGGGACAGACAGGCCTAAGCAAACAATGCAGACTCTGATCAGACTGCTCCTGAAGGAGCAGTCTGATCAGGGTCTACACGGTTTGCCATACCATCTGCATCTTTTGTACTCCTTGCTGGATCATGAAATAAATTTGTTAAAATTTTAGGAGCATTACAGCAAGGCCTCAAGGTGTCCCAAATTTTTGGATTTTTACGGTATTCTGAGTCACTGAGGCTGTTTGCAGCACAAGGTTAGGATGCAAATTGAGTCTGACTTTTCGATCTTCTATAAAATAAAGGTATGTTGTGCATACTTATTCAAATCGACCACGGACAACAGGCCATCAGTGTTCGAGCCATTGAGGCAACACCATCACAAAAATATGCAGCTATAAAAATGTTTTAATATTTTCATTCAGTCTCACATGCTGTCTCACATACAGTCTTGTATGCAGTCACATACATACACAGTCTCATATGTAGTCTCATCTGTGTCTCTGCTGTTCACTTCAGTTCAGTGAAGATCCTTCATGTACGAGTTCACTCAAACTGTTACCGTTCTCATGTGTTAAGCTTGTTTGGAATTCAACAGCCCAGTCAACACTATTTAGGTCATAATGTGCTGGCCAGTTTACTTAACTACACTATTTCCTGGGCAGGCTTATCAGCAGAAGGGAGAGAATGACTGTAGAAAAGATTTTATGATCAATATACACAAAAGAATGTTGCCAGCCTGACTGGGATCGAGATTTCGACCTCCTGATCACCAGTGGGACACCAATCAGACTGAGCCACCGAGGCGGCCTTCATGTGTTAAGTACCCTTTTCAATGGGCTAGCTTGTTGATAAAGAAAACTTGAAGACATGATCTAAGAGTGAATTCCCTTGAATCAGGCTGTAATAATTCACACTCTTTTGCACTCTACTACAATGTAACCTCGTTATAACACTGGTATGGATATAACATGGTTTCAAGATGGATCCCAAAAATGTATAGATTATATAGAAAAATGACCATAAATGGTCATTTTTCTATATAATCTATACATTTTTAATTGGGTATAACACGGTTAACTAACACGGTTTCTGCTTTGGACATTAATAGTGTTATAAAGAGGTTGTGGTGTATTAAATATTGATAACATATTTAAGCATATAAAAAAGGAAAGACATCATGTCTCATAAATGACTAGTAATGATTCAGAACAGCCGGCATATTCAAAATAATTAACCACACTACAATGACCCAAGCTGGGTAAAATATTGTAACATTTAACCCTTATCTTGCTGAATATTCATTTAAGTCACACCCATTTCTGTCTATCAACCAATCAAATTACTTGATGTAATTTATTGCTACAAATTCATAAACTGAATGCCAAACAGTGTAGATCCTGATCAGATGGCTTCTTCAGAAGCCATCTGATCTGGATCTACACTGTTTCCAAAGATAGGGGTTGTCTTGTGAACAGCATGATAAGAGTTAAGCATACTAAAATGACCCAAGCTGGGTAAAATCTTGCAACATTTAATAGTGGAGACACTTCCAGGGGTATAATCCCTAGGATACCAAGAAAAATTTGATCTGAAAATGTTGTCTGTTTAATAATCATGTTGTCTGCTGAATCTTTTTGCAACTTTTTTTAAAATATTTTTGTATACAGGCAGAGGAGCAGTCTGATCTGGGTCCACACTGTTTGCTTTAACATACTGCACTATGAACTCTTTATCCTTTGCCAATTTCAAAATGTCCTCTGCTGCCTTAAATATCCAGCATGCAGAGCGCTAAGGTTTAACTCTTATGAAAAGCATTTTGCCTCTCTTATCAAGAGCTCAACTTTAATTCTTTGTCCTGCTGATCACAATAATCTCCACCTTTGGAAACAGTGTAGATCCATTTCAGATGGCTTCTGTAGAAGGCATTTGATCTGAATTTAACGTTTCCATTCAGTCTGCTAATTAACCTTTAGCCTGCTGAATATTTAATAAAGCCGCGCCCGTTTCTGGCTTTGGGCCGGTCGGGTTACTTGATGCGGTTTGTTTCTGCGTGTTCATGGAATGAATGTCAAACAGTGTGTATCCTGATCGGGTGGCTTCTTCAGAAGCCATCTGATCTGGATCTACACTGTTTGCAAAGATAGGGATTTTCGCCTACAGCAGGCTGAAGGTTAAGAAGATTCCTTAGTTTGTTTGTATTGGAGTTTAACAGCCCAGTCAACACTATTTAGGCCATTTTTGAGCCAGTCAGTTTAGCTATCTACACTTTTCCTGGGCAGGCTTATACGTAAGCGGTTAACCAGTACATTCTTTCGCCAGAAGCTGACAACTGCCCTTCTTGGATCAGCGGAAGGGAGAGAATGACCATAGAAAAGATTTCATGAACAATCTCCACGAACGAATGTTGCCGACCCCGACAGGTATCGAACCTAGGTCCTCTTGATCACCAGTCAGATGTGCATTCAACTGAGCTACGGAAGCTGGCATTTAGAAGATGCTATTTAAGATGACTACATTACATCAAGTAGTTTGATTGTTTGATAGTCAGAAATGGGTGTGGAAAAACTGATTTATTCAGCAGGCCAAAGAGTTAAAGGAAAGAATCTGCTTGTAAGTAAGTTATTATTTTAGAGTTGGTCCTTTTTCAGCTGGGGATATATGCACCACAAAGCAAAGAAGCAGTCACAAAACTTCACTTCCTTGTAAATAGTGGAAAAATGGTGTATACATTGTTACTTGTGAAGGCTGATGTCATTGGTCACTGATGAGGCCTAGTTGCCTCAAACTAGCTAGTCTGGCCCAGAAAATCTTGTACACCCTAAGATTTTCGGTTCCGTGCTGTGGTCCTTACTTCCAAAGGATTATCCCTTTCTCAGAACATTTATCTTGTGCATGCTGTCTTCTTGGATTAGCAAGAAGAGAATTGTTACACAAAATGAGAATTGAGGAAAAAATTCTTCTCCAAAATAGAGGGCTATTCTTAAAGAAGAATTTGCTCCCACAGGTGTAGGTGATCTTCCTTTATTGCAAATGATTTTTCATTCCACACATGTATAATATGCCTAAATATATTACACCTATGCCTCAGCAGACCCAATGAAATCTGCAGACTGTTCTGATCCCCCATAACTTGGCTTTGTCCATTTCTAGAAAATATGTTCCCTGACAAGTTTATATCACATATTTACAGGGCTCTTCTCCTTCAACCCATAAAGTATCAAGTAAAACGATTTTTCATCCTTTTTGCAACATTTACAGTGAATAATCTGCTAGAAATCTGGGGCCAGTTGTTCAAAGCACCGTTAGCTTAACAAGCTCGTTAGTGGCCGTATCGTTAACTGTTCTAGCAAGTTTAATATTTAAAAGTTTTGGTATTTTTGCTGAAAAAATGTGAGCAGCTTTTGCGGACGCAAAAGCTGCTCACATTTTTTCAGCAAAAATATTAGGATATTTGCCATAACAAATGATTAAAGTTTTAACGATAAGTTAACTAACGATGTCGTTAGTTTTGAACAACTGGCCCCTGATCTGCTAGAAAATTCCAGCTTGAACATTTCATGTGAACTGTCTTGTCTGGCAGATGATTCACACTTAACCTATAACATGCCAATCATGACAATTGTCGTCTGCTTTGTCGTCTGCTGGTTACTTTAAAAGCCATTTTTACAAACAATGTGGACCCAGATCAGATCTTGTAGGAGCAGTCTGATATGGGCCCACACTGTTTGCCAGTATGCAAAAATATTTTTTCAAAATGTTTGCAAAAATATTCAGCAGACCACATAAGCAGACAACATTTTCAGTTGTAGTTTTTCTCGGCATCTGCACACTGTATACCAAGTCTTATTTTCTTTGAAAACTAAGAAAAAAAACTTATTTGAAAATATCATCAGCTGCCCCTATTCTTAGTGCCTCAAGTATATAATTATCTAGTCTAATAAAGGCCAGTTGTTCAAAGCATCGTTACCTAAACCCATTTTGTACTGAATGGAATATTTATACCTTATATATGGAACGGGAGGTCACGGGTTCGATCCCAGGCCGCAACATACCAAAGTCGTTAAAAATGGTACTAGCTGCTCCTCGCTTGGCATTCAGATTTACGGGGTAGAGCTAGGACTGGTCGACCCAGTGTCAGGATAATGTGACTGGGTGTGGTATCATGTAATGTGTCTGGGACATGATACTTCAGTGAGGCAGCACAATAAAAGTGAGCATTGAGCTCCCTGTCGCAACCAGACCATCCTGATATTGCTGAAAAATTGTTGAAAGTGACGTTAAACCCGAATTCACACACACTCCACCTTATATATAGCGCAAGTCCATTTAAAAATTTAGGTGTCAGGTTGTCTTATCTTCAAAATTGATTTTGGAAACTGGCTGAACTTTTTGCTAACAGTGTAGGCCAAGATCAGACACTACTTTCTGCATCTCATCTGGCCCTGCACTGTTTGCAAATTACCTGTTTTGGATTTTCCAGTATAAAATGGGTTAATAAATGAGCTCTTTAGTAAGTACATAATCTAATAGTGGAAAATTTGCTGAAAAATGTGAGTAGCTTAGCATTTCAAAGCTACTTGCACTTTTTTAGCAAAAATATAAGTAAGTATATATATGCCATGATTAATGATCAAAGATTTTTTTACATAGAGGATCTTACATTAGTGTTCATGTATTATTGAATCTATTAAACGAGTTCAGGAAAAGGGATAAAATGCGAGGCTTTGCCGAGCATTTTATCGCTTTTCCCCAACGAGTTTAATAAATTCAATAATACATGAGCACGAATGCAAGATTCTATTTATCATATGACATTTAAAACGCATTTTAGTCACGACTGTTTATCAATATTCTGCCATTAGTAAACGCGACGTTGTTAAGGACGTCATACATGTATCGTTACGGGAAGTATCTAGCTAATTTGCATATTTAATCCACTAGTGGATTATCGAAAATATTACATGGCATTATTACACTCTCAGACGCGACGTCATATGATAAAATACATTAACTAACGATGTTGTTAGTTTTGAACAACTGGACCCTGAAGAAAAAACCAACTTGCTACAGGAAGCCTACATAGCAATCGGGGTATGACAAACATAACTGACCAACTGCTGCAAAAATCCTCATAATTCCGACATAAGACTTGCTGTCATTCTAACTCTTATCTTGCTGTTCACGACAACCCCTATCTTTGCAAACAGTGTAGATCCAGATCAGATGGCTTCTGAAGAAGCCATCTGATCAGGATCTATACTGTTTGACATTCAGTTTATGAATTTGTAGCATTAAATTACATTAAGTAATTTGATTGGTTGATAGACAGAAATGGGTGTGGCTTAAATGAATATTCAGCAAGATAAGGGCTAAAATTTTAACAAGTTTGTTTCATGATCCGGAAAGGAGTCCAAAAGGTGCAGATGGAATGGCAAACAGTGTAGATCCTGATCTGGGTCTGCACCGTTTGCTTAGGCCTACCTGTCCCAATATATGTAGTTAGGATCATTACGGTCTTAAGCACTTTTGAATGCTGTTCTCTAGTTGGGAGAGGGGCAGCTTGGAATAAGACAGCCAAAAAGATCCCAACCCCACAGACATCCCACCAAAGTTTTGAAATGTGTTTTACCCTTTAACATTATGAAAACAAGCCTATACAAATACATTGTAAACTTTACTGCCGAAAAACCGAAAATTTTGAGATGAAAAATTGAGATATTTTACTTATTTCTGTTCAAAATACAGATTGTGGGTACTCGTTAGAACTGCCTCAACAAGGCAGTTCTAAAGAGTACCCACAATCTATATTTTAGAGCAGAAATAACGAAAATAAGGTTTACCCTTGTAAACCCCAGTTTTACTATATAGTGGGGTTCCAGGGGGGGTCAGAATTATATAGGAGTGTTTTCGTGATGCCCCCCGCTGAACCAGAATAACCCCTTCTTTGCAAAGTGTAGATCCAGATCAGATTGCTTCTGAAGAAACCATCTGATCATAATTAACACTGTTTGTCATTCTGTTTACAAATTTGTACCACTGCATTATTTCAATCAATTTGATGAGTCGATAGAAATAGGTGTGGCAAATTAATTTATTCAGCAGGATAAGGGTAACATTTCCTGAAAAATCCCCAAACACCTCCATCTTGTGGGGCTCATCTCATGGGGATAATGATGATAGGTGCACACAAATTTAAATTTTGCAATTTTGAGCATGTTTATTTATTTATTCATTTTTTTTTATATTTTTATAGTTAAATCTAACTGGGAAAGGCGAGTGCTGTTTTGAAGTCAGCAACAAATAGATGTTAGTAAAACATGAGATTCATTTTACCTTACACCGCTTTACAATATTTACAACACCAGGACTGCATATCAATGTTTCATATTAGCTATATGTTGACACTTACTTTCTTCAAGAACAGAAACTATCAAGTCAACTATTCACATTCTGAGCTGAATTATGCAGCAAATAGAAGTATATTTTATTTTTACATGTTTACTTTTCTTTTCTTTTTCAAAGGAATTCAGGCTTGAAGTTGATATTTCATGTGAATCATGCTCTGCAGATGATTCTTGTCTAAGGCGAGTCTATATACCGAGTGATCTCCAGAGTGAGTGAGTGAGTGTTTTGAGTCCCACCAACAGCTAAGGTCATACGGAGACGAGACCTCGGTTTAAAGACTCATCCGAAAGTCTTGAGAAGCCCGCGATCGATCCTGCGATCCCTGGTTTACAAGGCGAGTAGCGTAACCACTGCACCACGGAGGCTTCAAAGTGATCTCCAGATATCTTTGATATATATTATCAGATAATTGCTGGAAAACTGTGAGTAGGTTTTACATACTCACATTATTTCAATATTCAATATATTAAATGATCAATTTTGAAGCTATGTCAACTAACTACATCACCAGTTTTAAACATATTTTGTGTAATTTTTAAAAAGGGAGACAACTTTTAGCGATTTTTTTTTTTTGCTATATAATCAGATTCCTTCCTTTAAGAGAAGGCATTTTATGACACAGACGAAAAGAAGATGTGTTTGTGAAACACGAACATGTCCCTGGGCATGGTCATTTTTTATTCAAAATTGCTCACAATTCAAGATTTTTGTTTGTGTGGGAAGCCCTTGACACAAGAAACTTACATGTCAAATATGAAAGCTCTATCTTAAACGGTTCAAAAGTTATGAACAATAATATTTTTTTTCTTTAAAGTAGGTCAAGGTCACGGGTAAAATAAAAATTGCATGAATGTAAAGCTCTTGTCACAAGGAACCTACATGCCAAACATTAACGCTCTATCTTAAACGGTTCAAAAGTTATGAACAATTTTATTTTTTCTTTTAAGCAGGTCAAAGGTCAAGGTCATGGTCCAAACATTTTGCATGAATGAAAAGCTCTAATCACAGGGAACCTACATGCCAAATATGAAAGCTCTATCCCAAACGGTTCGAAAGTTATGACAAAAAATGTTTATTTTTTTAAGTAGGTCAAGGTCACAGGTCAAAATTTTTGCATGACTGTAAAGAGTCTGTCACAAGGAACCTACATGCTAAATATGAAGGCTGTATCTCAAACGGTTCAAAAGTTATGACCAATGTTAACTTTTTCTTTATGTAGGTCAAAGGTCAAGGTCACAGGTCAAAATTTTTTGTGTGAATGTAAAGCTCTTGTCACAAGGAACCTACATGCAAAATATGAAGGCTGTATCTCAAACCGTTCAAAAGTTATGACAAAAGTGGTATTTTTTATTTTAAGTAGGTCAAAGGTCAAGGTCACAGGTCAAAATTCTTTGCATGAATGCAAAGCTTTTGTCACAAGGAACATACATGCTAAATGTGAAGGCTGTATCTCAAACGGTTCAAAAGTTATGACCAATGTTAACTTTTTCTTTTATGTAGGTCAAAGGTCAAGGTCACAGGTCAAAATTCTTTGTGTGAATGTAAAGCTCTTGTCACAAGGAACCTACATGCAAAATATGAAGGCTCTATCTCAAACCGTTCAAAAGTTATGACCAAAATGTTATTTTTTTATTTTAAGTATGCCAAAGGTCAAGGTCAAGGTCACACGTCAAATTTTTTTGCATGAGTGTAAAGCTTTTGTCACAAGGAACATACATGCTAAATATGAAAGCTGTATCTCAAGTGGTTCAAAAGTTATGACCAATGTTAACTTTTTCTTTTATGTAGGTCAAAGGTCAAGGTCACAGGTCAAAATTTTTTGTGTGAATGTGAAGGTCTTGTCACAAGGAACCTACATGCAAAATATGAAGGCTCTATCTCAAACCGATCAAAAGTTATGACCAAAATGTTATTTTTTTATTTTAAGTAGGTCAAAGGTCAAGGTCAAATTTTTTTGCATGAATGAAAAGCTTTTGTCACAAGGAACATACATGCTAAATATAAAGGCTGTATCTCAAGTGGTTCAAAAGTTATGACCAATGTTATTTTTTTCTTTTAAGTAGGTCAAAGGTCAAGGTCAAGGTCACAGGTCAAATTTTTTTGCATGAATGTGAAGGTCTTGTCACAAGGAACCTTCAGGCCAAATATGAAAGCTCTATCTCCAACGGTTCAAAAGTAATGGCCAACGTTAAAGTTGTCCACGTACAAACCAACAAACCCACAAACAGACAGGGCAAAAACAATATGTCCCCGCTATCGCTACCGGGGACATAAAAAGTATTGTTGAAAGAGTTACCTCTCCTGAAGGGATAACTATTCCCAATAAATGCCTTAAGATGCCAATCACAACAACTGTGTGCTTAGTTATCTGCTGGTTATTTTAAAAGTCATTGTTGCAAACGGTTTGGATCCAGATCAGACTGCTCCTTTAGGAGCAGACTGATCAGGTTCCACACACACAGTATGCAAAAAATGTTTGCTAAGTTTGCAACAGCAGGCGAGATAAAAGGTGACATTTTCAGATGCAGATTTTCTCGGCATCTTAAGGGTTAACTGTAAGCTTTATGGTTGTCCTGAGGTTTTGTTTCCATTATTTTACAGCAAAAATTAGGCTTGGATTTCATGTGAATCTTCTCACTGTATAATTTTACTCCACTTTCAATGAATTTTAGCTTGTTTCTCGGCACAGCTGGAGATAATTTGTGAGGCCATTTAATCTGTAACTGGAGTGTGGTGATTTGTTATTGTTTGTGATTGAAATCTCTGATAATACATGTACAAGAGGCTACTTGATTTTAGTGTATGATTTCTGTCAATCTTTTACTCTAGCTCAGTTTATATGGATTACATTTTTCACTTTTTCATAGATGACAAAAAGGTGTTTTAGATTCTTTACGACATGACGTCCCTCCATAAGGTTTTACGTCCCCTTCAACACTACATGTATTTAGGTCATTTCGGAGATGTTGCTTTCAATTCTGTGCGACTTTTACCCAACATTGCGATGAAATGACATCTCAAGCCTTGTCGCCCTAAGAAACCAATTGGGTTTGTCAGCCTGGACGGTCATACTTGCACCGCTGGGCAGGCTTAGATCCTCTAAGCTGTTTACCAGTACTCTTGTGCGGTCTGTTTCAGTTCTGCGTGGAAGCATCCTGGTGCCCATCTATTTCTTCAAGCCCAGATGAGCGGGGCTCGATTTGATTTTGTGTAAATACTTCATTAATAAATAGAGTTTACACCTGATTTTCATCTCATTTAGCATGATTTTTATCAGTATTAATAACAATATATTTTTATGACATTTATGCCGTTTTGATCTATATGACAGGAAAGAGGAATACAACAACATTCATGTGACATATTACGTTAAAATGGAACAAAACACCAGTATAAGAGAACACCGATAAGCTGGAACAATAATGCTTTCAAGGTGCCATGACTTGTTTACACTGAACATTACAAAATATTAAACGTCATTCAAAGAAAAATATATTACACCGATAGTACATTACACAGAAAAAATGTAATGTTTACAGTTACACCGGCCTTTAAAAGTTGTGGCCTCTAGAATGTCAAATGTTACACTATTTGGAAGCAAACCTTACACCATAAATAGTGAATTATTTCAAACACTGATTGATATGCAACAGAGCCTTGTTTTACAAAATTGTTACACCAAACACCAAAGTTGCACCGCTATGCCAAATTTTGAGTAAACTAAACAAGTAACACTTTACACCAAACTGGTGTACGATTCTTGTTCACATGAGTTCAAATGAAAATTTTACACTGCCTTTTAGTCTAATTTACACTATTTTTACAGTGCACAGTCTAACTTTGGCTCAATAAATGAAAATAACTAGTATCTTTCAGGTCGTGTCATGTTAAAGCTATGATGTCACATTACTTTGAGTAGGCATGTAAACTCTGTGTTTTTTTTTTTTTTTTTGTTTTGTTTGTTTATTTAATTTGATGTTTAATGTCCCGTCAACACTGGGTCATTTTGGAGACGTTGCTTCAAATTTTGTGGGACTTTTACCCGACATTGAGATGAAATGACATCTCAAGCCCTGTGGCTCAAAGAAACCAATAGGGTTTATAAGCATGGACGGTCCGACTCGCATCCCTTTGCCTGGTTTTCTTTTGCTCCGGTATTTCAGTGGTTTCTTGCTGTCGATTCCTAACCGTTGTTTCATCTCTGTGGTTGTTTAATTTTGTGCGTTCACGGAGATTTTGCACTGATGAGTTAGGAGGCCTTCATGCAGACTGAACAAATTATTTGTCGAAATCGCGACGGAAGTAAGGGCGAGGATTGTGGCCACGTAAATTCGATTTAAGCCACCCAGTGGAATTCGTTTCACTGACCGTTCCAAGGCGGTTCTTCTGTTGCGTTTTATTTTTGTTATGGTTTGTCTTTGGGTGTTTGTATCGCAGACTGCTAATAGTGTAGATCCAGATAAGCCGGTTCAGATTTTGCTAATAATGTAGTTCCGGATAAGATGGTTCAGATTTTGCAAATAGTGTAGATCCGGATAAGACGGTTCTGATTTTGCTAATAGTGTAGATCTGGATAAGCAGGTTCTGATTTTGCTAATAGTGTTTGTTTGTTTGAATTGAGGTTAAACGTCCCCGTCAACACTATAAAGGTCATTTTGCTAGAGGCGTTGCTAATAGTGTAGATCCAGATCAGACAGTACTGATTTTGCTAATGGTATAGATCCAGATCAGACGGTTCTAATTTTGCTAATAGTGTAGATACAGATTAGGCTATTCTGATTTTGCTAATGGTATAGATCCAGATCAGACGGTTCTGATTTTGCTAATAGTGTAGATCTGGATAAGGCTGTACTGGTTTTGCTAATAGTAAAGATCCAGATCAGACAGTTCTGATTTTGCTAATAGTGTAGATCCAGATCAGACTGTTCTGATTTTGCTAATAGTGTCGATCCAGATCAGACGGTTCTGATTTTTCTAATAGTGTAGATCTGGATAAGTCAGTTTTGATCAATATTCACACTTGACTTAGATATGTTTCAATTTTGTACATTGATTTTGCAAATCAATATGTTGAAAACATTAATAATTAAATAATAATAATAATAATTTATTTTCTCTTTTTTTTTCTTCTAATTTCCAATTTTAATGCAAACCAGATGTTGAAAGGTCCAGGAAAATATCCCAATAAAACTGCTGATAAGAATCAGCTTTACAAGTTCCCTGGAGTTCAGTGTTTATCCAAAATATTTAGCTAACGGTCCACTGCCTAGACAGTTCGACTCATAGGTGAGCAACCAAAGTGGAGTAAAATTATACAGTCGATCATACAAACTGGGAGCACTTGGAGATGTCATAATTACCTCTCCAGGAAACATTTACCAGACCACTGAGTTTGTTTATTTAACACTAGCAGCAGCATGTACAATCTGATAAGATCTGTAGTTAATGTTTAGTTTAAAAGGGCCTCTCCAGAAGTGGTTTTGTAGTTAAATGTACAACAGAATGCTTTACTTCTCAGTGTGTTTGGTTCACAATTTCTCAGAACATTCAGTGTTTTTAATAAATATAAAATGCATTATTAGCAAAGAATTTTTGTTTTTGTGTATCCATGGATCAATGTATACCTATGATGCAGATGATATTCAGTTAGTAAACGTCTTATGAAGATGATTTTCCTGTGGTATTGTAAGAATACAATTTGTATTTCTTTTATTCAACCTGATGTTTGATACAAAAACTGTTATTTGCGTTTACCTGAAAGACAGAGGGTGAAACCAGTGTTACAGAAACAACTGCAGAGAGGTAAGAAAAAATTTACGTCCATTACAATCATGAGTATTATTTAACCCTTATCCTTCTGAACACAAAAACACCTACCTTTGTGAACAGTGTAGATCTACTTGAAGCATTCTGATCAGGATCCACACTGTCATTCAGTTTGAAATTTGAATGACTACACTATACCAAGTAATTTGATTGGTTGATGGTCTAAAATGGGTGTAGTTTAATAAATTTATTCAGCAGGATAAGGGTTAATTGCCCTTGCTTAAAAGAAATAAGCATATGACCATATTCTTAAACATTAATTGCCACAGGTACAATAATTATCACAGGTTCTTTAAGCCCTCGCATATCAGGGCTTGGCGGCCCCCGCCCATAGGGGCTTGAAGAAATATATGGGCTGCATGATGCTTCCACGCAGAGCTGAATTCTTCCCGCACACTAGTACTGGTAAACCGCTTAGAGGATCTAAGCCTGTCCAGGAACCGCGGTGCGAGGCGGACCGTCCATGCTAATAAACTCTTTTGGTTTCATTGGGCGACAGGGCTTGAGATGTCATTTCATCTCAATATCGGATAAAAGTCCCACAAAATTGGAAGCAACGTCTCCAAAATGACCTTTACAGTGTTGACGGGGACGTTAAACCTCAAATCAAACAAACAAACAAATCATTAGGGCTTGTAGAAATAGATTTGCTGCAGGGTGCTTCCTCGCATGGCTGAAATGGATCGAACATGAGTACTGATAAACCGCTTCGTAGATCTCTGTTTGTTTGTTTGTATTTGGGTTTAACTGCCCAGTCAACACTATTTAGGTCGTTTTTAAGCCAGTCGGTTTGCCTATCCACACTTTTCCTGAGCAGGCTTAAACGTATGTGGTTAACGAGTACAATGCTCATTCTTTTGCCAGAAACCGACAAGTGCCCTTCTTGAATCAGCAGAAGGGAGAGAAAAGATTTCAAGATCAATCTCCACGAAAGAATGTTGCCGACCCCGAAAGGTATCGCACCTGCATCCTCCTGATCATCAGTCAAACGCGCATCGGACTGAACTACCAAGGCCGGCTTAGTAGATCTACACCAACCAGACAAAGTGGTGTAAGTTGGACCGTCCCTGCATATAAACTCTAGCGATTTGTTTAGGTTTAAGCCCCCGCCCATCGGGGCTATAAGAAATAGATGGGCTGCATGATATATATCGATGCTTCCACGCAGAACTGTTACCGACCCGCACACGAGTACCGGTCAACTGCTTAGAGGATCTAAGCCTGCCCAGGCAAAGCGGTGCGAGTCGGCCCGTCCATGCTTATAAACCCTATTGGTTTCATTGGGTGGCAAGGCTTGAGATGTCATTTCATCTCAAGGTCGGGTAAAAGTCCCGCAAAATTGGAAGCAACGTCTCCAAAATGACCTTTATATTGTTGATGGGGGACATTAAACCTCAAATCAAACAAACAAAATTTGTTTAGGTGGAAGGGCATGAGATGTCATTTCCTCTCAATCCATAAAATTGGAAGGAATGTCTCCAAAATGACCTAAATAGTGTCTACCTGTGTGTAAAACCCCAACACAAAACAAACAAACAAACCACAGGCTCTCATGTAGTTTTCAAGCATCCACTACAGTGCTAGTTGTGTAACAATAGCCTTCTATAAAACCTTACCTAAAATGTTGGCGGTCCTGCAAAATGGCCAGCCACAAACAGGGAAGACCCAGATCAGAGACACCATATATCTTACCCTTGAATGCAATTCCTAAAAGTGTAATTGTTGATCAGAATTCACAGAAGAGTGTTACTGATCAGGGTCTACATTTTATTTTCAAAATACTGCAATTTCTGTTAAAATGGGTTAAAATAAAATTAATCATACACCCATTAACTGACATTTCCTTAGATTTCAAAAGTTATTCTTCGTTTTCTATAACAGGTTTGATGCCTTGTCAACTGAAGCCCAACATGATCCAGTATGCTTCCTGATGACAGTTTGCCAAAAAGCTCTACAAGTAACTACATATATTCCAGTGGTACTGGTGAGTTTCTATTAATTTATGAAGCAAGCTTCGTTTTTAAAGCTCCGTGAAGGGAGAGCATATAGTCGCCACTTTGTCCGTCCGTCTGACCATCCATCCATCCAAGCCCCTGCCCATAGGGGCTTGAAGAAATATATGGGCTGCATGATGCTTCCACGCAGAGCTGAATCCGGCCCGCACACTTGTACTGGTAAACCGCTTTGAGGATCTAAGCCTGTCCAGGAACCGTCCATGCTAATAAACCCTATTGGTTTCATTGGGCGACAGAGCTTGAGATGTTATTTCATCTCAATTTCGGGTAAAGTCCCACAAAATTGGAAGCAACGTCTCCAAAATGACCTTTACAGTGTTGACTGGGACTTTAAACCTAAAATAAAACAAAACAAAAGCCATCCGTCTGTCCTTCCCGTTCATCACACTTTTGTCCAGAGGATATCTCTAAAAGTGTTAAAGATGATTAAGTGAAACTTGATATACTGATAGAGGGCAATGAGGGGAATTGCAGAATGTAAGAACCATAACCCTGTCACCAGTATTTTTTGAGTTACTTCCCTTCTTAATTACGAGCTTGTCCAGAGCATATCTCTGAAATTATAGAAAGGAATTGAATGAAACTTGATACATTGATAGATGGCCATCAGAGGATGTGCAGAGTGCAAGAACCGTAACTTTGTCATAAAGAAATGACAGAGTTATTTCCCTTTCCAATTTTTGCATTATTAAGCTTGTCGGAGCTGAATCTGGCCCGCACACTAGTACTGGTAAACCGCTTAGAGGATCTAAGCCTGCCCAGGAACCGCGGTGGGATGCGGACCGTCCATGCTAGTAAACTCTATTGGTTTCATTGGGCGACAGGGCTTGAAATGTCATTTCATCTCAATGTCGGGTAAAAGTCCCACAATACTGGAAGCAACGTCTCCAAAATGACCTTTACAGTGTTGACGGGGACGTTAAACCTCAAATCAAACAAACAAATTAAGCTTGCCCGGAGCATATCTCTGACTTTAAAAGGTTGGTTGGTTGATTTTAGGTTTAATGTCCCATTGTCCCCGTCAACACTGTAAAGGTCATTTTGGCGATGTTGCTTCCAATTTTGCGGGACTTTTACCCGACACTCAGATGAAATGACATCTCAAGCCCTACCACCCATAGAAACCTCAAGGGTTTAATGAGCGGTCCGACTCACATCACCGGTTTCTGGGCAGGCTTAGACCTAAGTAGTTTACCATTATTCAAGTATTCACCGTGCAGCCCATATATTACTCCAAGCCCCGATGGGCAAGGGCGAATATGTATGTATGTATGTATGTATGTATGTATGTATGTATGTATGTATGTATGTATGTATGTATGTATGTGTTTGAGTTTTACGTCCCACCAACAGCTAAGGTCATATGGGGACGGGACCTTGGTTTAATGATTCATCCGAAACTCAGGAGAAGCCTGGGATCGAACCCACTATCCCTGGTTTATGAGGCTAGTAGCATAACCACTACACCACGGGGTTCCATGTCTGTGTTTTAGAGCCAAAGAACTTAGCAAAAATAATGTATACCCTTGAAAACCCCGGTTCGTTTTATTTATTTTATTTTTTTTGTTTGTTTTAACGATTATTTCATTAATTTCGAACCGATCATTAATAAGAGGTTGGCGAAAACCGGAGAAAAAATACCTGGACTTCCGTTGCAGAACTAGGTGTCTCACATGTGGCCCGAGCGAGGTGCGAACCACAGTGGCGAGGGACCTCACGATTAAGAGTCAGCGCTCTTACCCATTAGGCCACGGATGTGTTATGTATGTATGTATGTATGTATGTATGTATGTATGTATGTATGTATGTATGTATGTATGTATAGTCGAACTTCGATGGCTCGAACCCCTTTAGGACTATGGAAATCTGTTCGAGACAGCGGAAGTTCGAGCCACTGTTGCATACTTCCAGAAAACATAACGGGGATATTTTTGGACTGCCTTTCGGTGTTCTGTAACATAAATGTATGCTGTGTGTACTCATTAGAATCGCCTCATTGAGGCGATTCTTATGAGTACACACAGCATACATTTGCAAGATAAATGTCGAAAATCTCCTTAATTATCCCACACTTTTATTTATGGAGAGGAATTCTCTAGGGCTCAAAAATGGGTTCGACTCAGCTATGGTAAACGAGCCATCGGTGTTCGAGCCATTGAAGTTTGACTATGTATGTATGTATGTATGTATGTATGTATGAGTTTTACGTCCCACCAACCACAGAGGTCATATGGAGATGGGACCTCGGTTTTATGACTCATACAGAAGTCTAGAGAAGCCCGGGATCAACCCCACAACCCCTGGTTTATGAGGCGAATAGCATAACCACTACACCACGGGGGCTCTAAGGAGATGTTTTGTTAAGATTGAAAGAAAGGTTCAAATAATTACTCTGTTCCAGGTGCCTTAAGATGGAAACTCCTCAATGCTTGTCATCTTTAACGGGTATATCCCACCTTAAGGTTCCGTATGAATCTCGTGCCTCAGAAATCTGGGTAGATCTTGCCAAATTTTATGACTTTATTAAAGAAAAACATTCTGAAAACGATAAAACTGGTGTACCGAGGCGGAATAACTTTCGAGCTGAAATCAGTAAATATGGCTTTGGAATTGAAGAGAGGGATGAAGCAACATATCTTTCTGTCGGAGCTATCTTGCGATATTGCTTTTATCATTCAGACAATTTCTCAATATGCAAAGCTATTGTAGACGACACTACAAGAAAATTAACCAGCCGAGAATTAGAATCAGATATGCACAGTGATTCGGTCACAGAGACACAGAGTGATCCCGCCGTTAAAACTTCATTTCAATTGTATAAGGAGATAGCAAGTTCTGTGGACATTGTTACCATAGGGGGGAATAATATAAAGGATTTGGATTTAAAGGACTCTAAAATAGAATTTCTGGATCTTTCTTACAGGGGTGCATTCTTAACAAATGAATGGAAACGAATCCAGATTTTTGAATTTCAATTTAGTGCTATGGAGAAGGAAAAGCAGAAATACGAGACAAGTTTGGAGTATAGATCTTCAATAGAAAACAAATGGTCCTTTTGGGAAAGTATTAAAATGGGATTGGCATTCGGAGACAGCATACAGAAGCTAAACAGCAGAGTTTGCAGCTACCAGAGAGACCGAATTAAGGCAGCAGAAGCTATTGAAGGTTTATCACTTTGTGTTGGACGGGTGCAACATTTGCCTAGTGTTATAGAAGGCAGTATCAATGCAGGTATCCTTGAATACCACATCAAAGGGATTGGTAAGATTATTTCAGTGGACTGCTCTGAAATTTGTGTCCATAATGGAGGAATTCATATTTTCCTTGAGGCTGATACTGCCGCTTTTGAGACTACTTTCTCAGATTTATCCACAATTGTAAGAGCAAGCCTCAAGAGCCATGTGGAGATCAAAGAGGTAGTATTTCTTAAACCCAATGCTCTGTCACAGTTCTGCACAGACACAGAAGTAGCCAGGTTTACCATGCGCGATAAATTCCTTCAAAGAAAGCTCAATGACGAAATCCTGCATGTGGACAAAAATGAGGGTGACCACAGCTTTTGTGGCCCAGATGAAGAGGAACATCAGCTTTGTTCTGTCTGCTACAAACCATTTTCAAACTGGCTTGACTATCCACTCTCAATTTCCTCTCATGATCAACTCTGTGAATGGCTTCTTTTCGTTCCACTTCCGGTGAGACTGTTTCTGGAAAAGGCTTTTCTCAATGCAAGTAGCCTAAAGTACACTCCTAATCCATCAGACCTTATCAGAAGCAAAGTGCCTCGGCTATCATCCATATATGAAGCCTGTCTTAATACTTTCAATAAAAACTATTTTGGACCATCACAGGAAATGAACACAGCAGACCTTATTGTGAATTATAACAATGCAACAACAGTATTTGGTATTGCACAGAGTAGCGGGTTTTCCATGAGCCTTATTTCAGCAGAGAAAAAACTAAAGAAACAAGCAAATAAGGAGAGACTTTACTTTCAAACATATATCAAACAACATCCTTTGGAGTATGAGGCACTAACAGACAATGCCCCACAACCACACAGTGTTAGTTTAAGGAACTGTCATCTCATTTTCTTGGTTGACAACTTGGTGAGGACACAGAAGAAGAGAGACCCTGAAACCGCACGCATGAAGTCAATACAACTATGCACATTACCAATAACTGTAAAAGGATTACCAAGAAATTCAAAGATAACAGAATCTTGGCATTCAGATCACTGTGATGGGTCAGATAGCTGCAGCTGTAAAGACAAGACACAGATAGCCAAGACTGATATCTTTGATACTTTTCTTTCATATACTCAAGAAGAGGAGACACAGATTCATTTATTCAGAAATGAGGCAATATGGGGAGTAAACTTTCTTCTGCAGGACAGCCTGGTTAGACCCATAATGGATGCAGCAGCAGAAAAACACAAACCAACGACTATCTATGAGACAGTTGCAGAAGACCTGACAATATCATTTCATGATATGAGCCTTCAGGAGGTTGACAGAATAGGTGACGAAGACCTTGAAAGATCAATTTCAGGAATGTCCTTGGGAGATGAAACAGACTATGCTCAAGATCATTACGATGATAATGATGATGTTGATAATGATGATGATGTTGGCGATGATGATGATGATACTGATGATGATGATGATGATGGCAATGATGATGATGATGATGATGATGATGATTACAATCAGGACTCAAATTATGAGCAATTTCAGACAGAGGGCGGGGTGTCAAGAGTAGAAAGCCAGCAAGTATCATCAGAAAATCAGCTGACTATATCTCTAGAAGACAATGGCAGTCAACCAGATTTTTATAAACCAGAGTGTGAGAATAGCACAGATTCTTACCTGTCAGAGTCTCAGAATGACACAGAAACTCACATGAATCATAGCATGAGTATGGATGATGAAAATGACACTGTTTTATCTTCAGCCACTCTAGGGAACAATATTTCATCCTTTGTCAAGTATGAGGTACCAGCCTTACTTTGCAGGCACCCGCCACCAGCTGTTGGAAAGGATGATGATATAAGGGTACTAAGAAATGTGCTTGATGAGCTGATTGTAAAGAGCGGACAAAAAGTTCATATGCAAACTTAAATTAGGTGGAATAGACGCAAGTGACTGCCCAGATGTAAAGGATATACATGGTCCATCAGAATTGATACAGAAAGTCAAAGTCAGCAAAGGAACGACAATACAGAGACATCGAATCAAAGCTAATGTCCAAAAATCAGAAAAAGAATTAACAGAAGAGAAGAGAATAAAGGAAATGAAGAAATTAAACAAGTTAACTATGCATTGTAGTTCAGTCATGAACACATGCCAGGCTATTGTAAATCCAGATTGCTCCAAACCAGACTCAAACAAATCCAAAGGCATGAGGGATGCCATTGCCTTTGTGCTGTCTCGCAGTAAAGAAAAAGAAACACCTCCACCACCAAAAGAAACTATTGCAGTTAAGACAGACAGGCGAAGTAGACAGCTGCAAGAAGAGGGTCTTATTTATTTCCAGTGCTCGACTTTACCAACAGCAGCAGCAGAAAACGTTAAAGTGGTGACAGTTGAATTTGCAGGTGTAAAATTTTGGGCATTTGCTAAAAGTGGAAGGGAGTTTCTGAATCTCATACAGAAAAAAATGTTTTCATCAATCTTCAAAGACTTCAGAAACGCACATCATATGATAATTTGTGAGGAAAAATACACCTTTACACCAGATACATTCAAGGCACTAACCAGAGAAAAAAGAGACAAAATGGAAGCAGTTGACATCTCTCATCTAAAGACCAGCGAGGAAATGCTAAGCATGGACACCTACAGCAGATCTGCTGTGACAAAAACAACTCAAGGGAAGAAACTAGCGAGCTCTTTTCTTGCAGCCAATATCAATGAATTGAAACTTGACAAAGTGCATTATCGACATTGATAGCGAATACTTGCTTAGTGAGTGTGTCTGCACAGACGAGTCAGACCATGTAACAAATCCTTGCAGAAAACATGCCATACCAGTTCGAGCTATGTTTGGAGAAGATGGTGTACATCTTGAATCAAAGAAACTCCAGTCGATCAGACAACGAAAAGGAGAAGCAGAGTTAGCTCAGGCTGACTGGTTGCCATTCATTGTTCCTGAACTGGATGAAGATGATGCGGTCTTGAGTTATGTGACATCTGGCGATATAGATGCCCTTCCAATACATATGTTAGCAGTGTCTGAATTTTGGCCACGTTTACCAAACAAGAAGTTCAGGAATGACGTTTTTGTCCTGCTGAAAAAGCCGAAGAAAGACATACATCCTGACATATACTGTATCACAAAAATTGTTGAGACTTTGGAAACAGATATTACTAATAGTGATATTGGAGCCATAGTTGCATTCATTTTGTGTTTAGGTGGAAATGACTATATCCCTAAGTTTTATGGGATTTCTCACCTCCAGTGGATGACAGCCATCATTGAAAACAAGATCTATTGTGAAAACCTTTTCACCATTGCGAGGCACAGACAAACACGTGCCATTGAAAATGTTACCCTGAATGAAGAGGTGTATATTAGAATTTTAAAGGATCTTTATTGTCCAAAACATGTGTGCAGTGGAAAATTGACATATGAAGAAGTTAGACAAATGAGCATCAAGGTGCCTGGAAAAGAGTTAAAAAACCCTCAGCAGTGGCTTCCACCATTATCTGCAATTAAAAAAGTAGTATGTCTGGTACAAAGTCAGCTAGACTATTTGTTAACCGTGTGTAAACCTGAGGCAGATCTACCCAATTTTTTGGGGACCGGGGGGCTTCGAAGAACCCGAGAGGGAGATATAATATATGACCTTGGAGCTGATGTACGCTACAACAATGAGGATGAGTTAACAACAATTCCAGAAGATGTGCTGAAACAAAGGATTCGGCATGCAAGTCAAATAACAAGACAACCAAAACAGAAGAGAGACCTATCTGAATCCCCCCTGAAGGAAGATGGTGGTAACGGGGCAAAGCGAACACCCAGTACATCAACTCCAAGGTAATGTGTGTGATAATATTTTCCAGTACATAATGTTTATATCATTTTACCATATTATGTATTTGACCAGTACTATGCCTTTATGAGAGATACTAGTAAAACAAGAGTTGACAGTCGACAACATAGCTCACCTACGGGGACATACGCTAGATGAGGTCGAAGGTGTGTGAACACTTTTCTGAGGGCCTCATGAAAGATTAGCTATTGTACATGCTAAATGTTGTAACCCTCGTAAAATAAAGTCGTTACTTACTTACTTACTTACTAGAAGTTTATTTCAAATTCATACGTTTTATCAGCAGAAATTTAACAATTTACACACTTCTAAGTTTAGCCCCAAAATCATAATTTTCTTACCATTCAAACCCTGTGCGAAATACCTGAAATTCATACCGAGTTGTTTAGAAAGTCTGTGTACTTGTCTGCATTATTTGTTGTAACTCAGATTGTGCAATGACTTTCAGGCCACACAAGTGATTGCTTAATCCTTTCACCAGAGTTTATGCAGTGAACTGTCCAAAGAAGGATATCAGTTAAAAATTAAAAACAAAAATGGTAAACAGTGGACTAGGAACTGGGAAATTCAAGGCATACAATATATTATAAATAGAATGAATTGCAACTACTGTTGCCATATTTATAAGGGGATAAGTTATCATAACTGAAAAAAAAAATAAACAAGAGTTAATATTTTTGTGGTCTGCATATCGTCTGATGATGATTTATATGTATATGAAGTTTCATGAAAATATCTTTGTAATTTTCAAGTAAAAAAAAAGTATAGACAAAATTTATGGTGCTGGTCTGCACATCGTCTGATGATGCTTGATATTTCTACGCAGTTTCATGAAAATACCTCGAATGGTTTTAAAGTTACTGAGCGGACACAATTTTGTGACAGACAGAGAGACGGATGGATGGGTAGACAGACAGCCAAGGAAAAAACAATATGTCTTTTGGGGTAGGGGATGTGGGGGAGAGACATAACTAATATATTAATGATAGATGCCTGTCTTCATCTTTTTTTTTTTTTTTTTTGTTCAGTTTTCTTAATTATAGCTAGTGTACAATGTGACCAACAGAGTGATATATTGTCACAAAAGGAAATTTAAGTTTTGATGTTAATTTCAGAAAAATTAGAGATCTGAAGATGAAACGGCAGGTGTCTTTCACTGAAACGGAGGTCAAAGACTCTGACCAGGATGAAATGGATGGGTTTCAACCAATCGATGAGGAAACAGAAGATATTTGACTGTCGCTGATAATTCACCATAATCACTGCTTAATTTACATAAAAATAGTCCTGGGGACCCAGCAGGACAGTTCTGGGGTTAGCATGGATTATCTGTGATGTTTGAAATATATGTACGTGTTTAAGCAAGATTTAAACTTTTGCCAATAATTTGGCGCTGAAGGCCGAGAAAAAATAGCCGGAAGATCATTGCATACAGCTGTTTATATAAGTGGGTTATGTCTGCCATCTTGAAATCATACACTTTCACACCAGAGTTTCTGAACAGTACTCTCCTAGCTTTGATGTTTAGTTTATTCTTACAGAAAGTTGGGGGTGGGGAGGTTGTCAAAGTCATTGACGTGGTGACAGTGTAGGGGGATTCCAGGACATTTGCCCCCCAGGACATTTGCCCCCCAATGAATTAATCTATAAATGGACATTTGCCCCCCAGTTGAAAATGCGAGCCGGACATTTGCCCCCCAGAGCTTATTTTACAGGTGGACATTTGCCCCCCACTGCTTATTTCAGAAAGGGACATTTGCCCCCCAGATAGACCAGGGCTAACACAAAGGGGGTTAAACAATGTATTTATTGGTTTATTATCATCAGAAATACAAAATGTTAAGCAATAAATTACTCCATCTATATAAATATGAATCCCATAATAACCTGCTGTTATGGACAAACCCTACGTTAGAAAGCAGTATGGATCCCGATCAGATGCCATATCTGATGGGGATCTATACTGTTTGTCATGCAATTTGTTAAGTTAATAAAAATATACCAAGAATGTGATGGTTAATAGTCAACAATTGGAGATGCTTAATTTATTCAGCAGGATAAGGGTTAAGCAAGTCAGCTACAGAACCATATTTTGAGTTTGTGCCTCACTGAGGGTTCAGTGTCAGACGCCTATACTCAAGTGGTTTTTACACTGGATACACTGATGGTTACTTCTTGAAGAAATTGAAATGATCTTGAATAGGCTGTAAAACTTTAACCAAAACGTTATCATGTAAATTATGTAGCTATATACAAGTCTGTGTAATGAATATCTTAGTCTAGCAAGGTTGGGGGGCAAATGTCCCTTTCTGAAATAAGCAGTGGGGGGCAAGTGTCCACCTGTAAAATAAGCGCTGGGGGGCAGATGTCCATACCAAAAATAAGCTCTGGGGGGCAAATGTCCGGGTCGCATTTTCAAATGGGGGGCAAATGTCCATTTTTAGATTAAGTCATTGGGGGGCAAACGTCCTGGGGGGGGGGGGTGGGGGGGTGGGGCTAACGTCCGGAGACCGTGTAGGAGGTCCTGATGAGACTGCACATTATGTGTCGTCTCATCTTGAGCTACACGGTTCCAATAGGTATCTGCAGGATTCAAAGGGTTAAATGCACAAATGTAAAGGATTATTTATATCCATGATTGTCAGTGACCAAAAGGTCAAACGCGTGCAAATTGGGCTTAACTAACCAGTATTGAACATAGTATACACTCAGCTTTGTTGAGGTCTAATTGCGATAATTATATGACGCCACTTTCATTCTATTTGCTGTTTGTTTGATTTGAAGTTTAACTTCTCCATCAACACTGTATTGGTCATTTTGGATCGTTGCTTCCAATTTTGTGGGACTTTTACCCGTCATTGAGATGAAATGACTTCACAAGCCCTGCCGCACAATGAAACCAATAGGGTTTAAAAGCATGGACGGTCCGACTCGCACCGCTTTGCCTGGGCAGGCTTAGAGGTTTACCAGTACCCGTGTGCGGGTTGGTTTCAGCTCTACATGAAAGCATCATGCAGCCAATCTATTTCTTCAAGCTCTGATGGGCAGGGGCCAATTTTGTTTGCTGTTAATTTTATGCCAAGTTCTGTACTTTAAGCAAAGTGAAGACACAGATCAGACGTCACATTCTAGAGTGTAGCCTCTGATCTATATTGCAAAACTATTATTCTTTTTGCTGTAAATTATATGTCAAGTTCTGTGCTTTAAGCACAGTGAAAACACTAATCAGGCTGCATATTCTGTGGCCTCTGATCAAGGTGTGTGTGGATTTTATGTCAAGTTCTGAAGACACTGTGCAAACGACACATTCTGTGGTCTCTGATCTATGTGACGCCTTTGCTGTGAACTTTGTCATGTTCTGTGCTTTAAGCAAAGTGAAGTCACTGATCAGACGTCACATTCTAGAGTGTGGCATCTGATCTTTTTATGTCAATTTCTGTACTTTAAGCAAAGTGAAAACAGTGTTCAAACTTCACATCTGTAGCTTCGGATAACGCCTATTTCATTCTATTTGCTGTAAATTCATGTCAAGTTCTGTGCTTTAAGCAAAGTGAAAACACTGATCAGATATCATAGTCTGTGGCCTCTGTTCAGGGTATTCACTATTTTACTGGTATCTCAGTCATAGGGAGGCTCGCATTTATGGTCCGTTTTGTACGCCATTCGTGAGCTGTGGATTTTATGTCAAGTTCTGTACTTTAAGCAAAGTGAAGACACTGTGCAGACGACACATCCTGTGGTCTCTGATCTGTATGATCTGCTTGCTGTGAATTGTATGTCAAGCTCTGTGTTTTAAGCAAAGTGAAGTCACTGATCAGACGTCACATTCTAATGTGGCCTCTCTATACAATTCCACTTTAATTCTATTGTTGTGAATTTTATGTCAAGTTCTGAACTTTAAGCATAGTGAAGACACTGATCAGACGTCACATTCTAGGGTGTGGCCTCTGGTCTATATAGTGTCACTTTCATTCTATTTGTTGTAAATTTCATGTCAACTTTTGTGCTTTAAGCAACTATGAGGAAGGATGCCCTAAAATTTGCAAGAGAGAAATACTTTAATGGTCATTCAGACGCTCGGTCTGTCCAGGAGAACTTTGATTTGATAAAGTCTTTCATTCAAGCTTCGTTCGAAAATCATATCCCCTCCAAAACTAGCAGGTCTGTATCTTCAATTCCTTGGATCACACCAGAAATAAGAAGAAAAATTCGGAGGAGAAATAAGATTCATGCTAAGGCAAAAAAGTCGGGAAGTGGTAAACTCAGAACAAAATTTGAAAACTTGAGACGAGAAATTAAAAATGACATCAAAAATCAGCATGATCAGTATGTAAATAACTTGGTAGGTGATGTAAAGGCGAATCCCAGAGACTTCTACAGATATATCAATAGCCAGAAGAAAGATAGGCAAGGTATCCCACCCCTTAATAAAAGAGGAGGGAACGGGGTCGCTGAATCGGACTCTGAAAGGGCAGAGGAATTGGTTGGTCAATTCAATGATGCATTTAATAAAACTGAGTTCAACGAGGTTCCATTGACTGGAAGATCGACCAGTTTCATGGAAAATATTGTTGTATCCTCTGCGGGAGTGATCAAATTACTTAAAGGCTTGAACCCTTCTAAAGCTTTAGGGCCTGATGAGCTTCATCCTAGAGTCCTGAAGGAACTAGCAAACGAGTTAGGTCCAGTTTTTGCTCATCTTTTCCAACAATCTCTCGATACGGGTGAAATTCCCAAAGAATGGCTCCTAGCGAACATCTGTCCACTTTTCAAAAAGGGGGACAGGGCTCTTGCTCGTAATTATCGCCCGGTGTCACTGACCTGTGTTCTATGTAAATTGCTTGAACACATAGTCTGCTCAAACATCATGGCCCACTTGGATGAACATAAACTTTTGTCAGACAGACAACATGCATTTAGGAAAAGGCATAGTTGCGAAACTCAGTTGAGCACGGTTATTAATGATTGGGCAAAAATCCTGGACAAAGGGGGGCAGGTGGACACATTTATTCTGGACTTTGAGAAGGCTTTTGACACCCCTCCTCATGAACTACTTAAATCTAAATTATTTGGTTATGGAATTGGTGGGAAGACTCTTACATGGATAGATTCCTTCCTTTGCTACAGAAAACAGCGTGTTGTTGTTAATGGTGAATCTTCAGTATGGGCGCCAGTTTTGTCTGGAGTCCCACAAGGGACCGTTCTTGGTCCTCTATTGTTCTCCCTGTACATCAATGATATTTCCACTGATATTGACTCAGAAATAAGACTGTTCGCAGATGACTGTGTTTGTTACCGGGAAATTAGAGATACAGATGACTCACTGAAACTTCAGGCTGACATAGATAGATTAGGATGTTGGGCCAGAAAATGGGGCATGAGATTTCAACCAGTTAAATGCAATATTATGCAGATAACAAGGAAGAGATCTAATAAAGTTGAGGCTTCTTACACCTTAGAGGGAACGGTCCTCGAAAATGTGAATTCCATTAAATACCTTGGTGTGACAATCACTCACGATTTGAGATGGAATACACACATTAGCAATATGTGTACAAAGGCGAATAGAACACTTGGTTTCCTGAGGCGAAATCTTCATCAGTGTCCTCAGGATGTGAAAGAAACAGCATACAGGGGACTTGTTCGCCCAATCTTGGAATATGGTAGTTGCATCTGGGACCCAAGCGGAGTGGTCCTAAATGAAGAAATCGAAAAAGTTCAGAATAGAGCTGCTAGATTTGTAACTGGAAATTATTGCTTTGAAACTGGGAGCATGACTGGAATTCTAGGAAAATTAAGATGGGAGTCTCTAAAGAAAAGGAGAAGAGACAGTAGGCTCATACTCTTATACAAAGGTCTAAAGGGTGCTGCCAGCATTCCAACAGATGACCTTGTTCCCCCAGCTAGGCATTGTAGAAAACACCATTCAATGACGTTTCAGACCCTTACTGCAAGAACGGATATTTATAAAGAATCGTTTTTCCCCCGAACCATTAGAGATTGGAATGCCCTTCCCGATTCTATTATTTTGACGGCTGAAGGTGCTGAGGATTGTGTAGCTAAGTTTACATCTTTGGTTAGAGCTAGGGACTAACTTCCCATATCACAGGTCCTGGTGTATGAATGTCATTTGACGTGTCACCAGTAACAATTCTGATTCTGAGGTGAAAACACTGATCAGACGTCATATTCTAGATTGTGGTCACTTTCATTCTGTTGGCTGTAAATTTCATGTCAAGTTCTGTACTTTAAGCAAAGTGAAGTCACTGATCAGACGTCACATTCTTGGGTTTGGCCTCAGGTCTATATAGTGCTACTTTCGTTATATTTGCTGTAAATTTCATGTTAAGTTCTGTGCTTTAAATAAAGTGAAAACACTGATCAGACGTCATATACTAGAGTGTGGCCTCTGATCTGGGTATTCACAATTTTACCAGTATCTCAGCAATGGTGAGATAGGTTTTTATGGGTAAAGGTGCTGCATCATTTTTGTACGCCATTCATGAGCTGAATCAGTCAATTGTCCAAGTTCGCATAATGTGGTGTCTGATCAGGGTCTACAGTGTTTAAAATGCAGAAACAAATAAGCACGAAAATGATCTAAACCAGACCTTTCTTTCTTTATCATCTGACTTGTATGAAAGTATGAAAAATGAGTAGACATGTTTATTTTTTATTTTTTTGTTTATTTTGTTGTTGTTGTTGTTGTTGTTTTTTTGTGATCTTTTCCGTCAGATGTTACATAACAGGAAGCTCCTTTTTTAACTTTTGCCGGGATCTTGTCAACAAAATATCTGCAGCAGTTTTGCTTCATAAATCAACTTTCTTAGTACTTTCAATACTTCAATTTGAACACCTGTTTTTATACTCTACAACATTGGTCAAAATAACAAGAGACAGCCTCTTTAAAGAAATGCCTTGAAACTCTGCAATTTAATATCTCAAGAATGCCATTAACTTTCTGTTTCAAGATAATTGATAAAACACTGCTACCATGACATGGTAGTGCTGGCCAGGTTAGATGATCGACTGTATATAGTGTTCTGTCCATTTTCATTATTTTTCAGAGAAAGTAAGGCTTAACACAACATATGAATCATCTGCAGGCAGATGATTCACATGAAATGTCAAGCCATATTTTTGCTGAAAAATAATGAAAAACAGATGCTGTTCGCTCTAGAATTAAGGACAGCAAAGGCTCTGCATGGAACCCGTTGACTGCATCACCACAAAAAAAAGTATTTTGAAGGATTTATTTTTCTCTGCCCCATTATGTCTTGATCAAGAAGAAATGCAGTAAAATTCTGCTGATAAGACCACCTAAAACTAATGCTCTTTCTGCTTTTATAAGCACATTCAAAAGGTCTCGGCTGTTCTTTCTTTGGTGTTTTCTACACCAATGGTCCTCTAGTAAGAGACCACCTTTGGAACTGTTCAAAAGTGGTCTTAAAGACCAAATATAGGCATTTTAGTGTACATATACCCAGGGCCAGTTGTTCAAAACTAGCGCTTTCGGCAGTTAACAAATCCCTAAAACTTTCTTTAATGTAAAATGGTCACTTAACATGGCAAATGAGCTGATATTTTCCTGATAAAAATGTGAGAAGCTTTAGCCTTAACATTTGTTTTCAGCAAAATTACCACGGTATTAAAAATTGTACTTGCTAGAACAGTTAACATTTTGACCAGAAAAGAGCTTACAAGACTGTAGTATATTTTGAACCTCCATCAAACAGTCCCATACTACAAGGTAGATAACACTGTTCTGTAATCTTGTTTTGTGTATCAGTAGATTTATTTCCCCTGACTGAAATAACAAAATATAAGGTAGATAACCTCATATCAACAATTTCGCTTTAATTTTACATGTTTACTTCCCTTGACATGGAAAGGTTGATAAGATTGTTTATTTAACTCGCACATTTTTCAGCAAAAATATTAGCATATTTGCTGTTTCAAATGATCAGTGTTAACAACATGTTAGCTAATGAAAAAGTTACTTTTGAACAAAAGTGTTAAGACTGTAGAACCGGAATTTTGTATTCAGAGGATTAAATCGGCCCCCGCCCATAGGGGCTTAAAGAAATATATGGGCTGCATGATGCTTCCACGCAGAGCTGATCCAGCCCGCACCCTAGTACTGGTAAACCGCTTAGAGGATCTAAGCCTGTCCAGGAACCCCGGTGCGAGGGGGACTGTCCATGCTTATAAACCCTATTGGTTTCATTGGGCGACAGGGCTTGAGATGTCTTTTCATCTCAATGTCGGGTAAAAAACTCACAAAATTGGAAGCAACGTCTCCAAAATGACCTTTACAGTGTTGGCGGGGACGTTAAACCTCAAATCAAACAAAACAAAATCAGAGGATTAAATGAAGGCATAGCCCCAGATAAGTGGGGGTATCCACATATTATTTTTGTTACTTCTGCATGAAAACATGTTGTGGATACTCATTAGAAGCGCCTCACTGAGGCACTTCTAATGAATACCCACAACATAAAACATATGTTTTAATACAAAAATAAGAAAAATACCAATACTTTTCTGATGAAAAAAGCACCTTATCTGTTGACCACCAAAATTTGATTTTCTTTTTAACCATGTTGTGCAATTGCTAGTAATGCCTCAGCAGCGATATGCTATTGTACACTCACACTGTGGTTTCACATTAAACAAAATCAACATAAATCATAAATTTTAATAACAAGACAGTTTCACATGCATACTACAGAGATATCTTGACAGCACTGGATGCAGAGGAACTCATTTAACATTGGAGTTGCATGACAACTTGTCGATGCACGCAACTTGCAACTGTACAATGAACAGCTTACTACACAAATGACGATTTTCAAAATTCCCATTCTAATACACAATGCACTTATTCTCTCTTTTGTTTCAAAATTATAATGTTTGCATAAAACAGCAAGTACTTACTTACTTAGTACATGCAGCGAAAAATTTAATGTCCATCACTGAAAATTCATGTCACTTAACCTTTAACACTCTCTGGGCTAATTCAGCAGATAAAAAATTGTATTTTCCGTACTTTTCCCCACAAAAAATCAGGATCTGATATCGCATGCGAATTGTCATCCCGTGAACCAGTCCGTGAAATGAACACCCCACCCCCTTAACCCCACTTTATACAGAGAAAACTGGGGTTTACAGGGGTTTACATTATTTTTCTTATTTCTGCTCCAAGACATAGGTTGTGGGTACTTGTTAGAACCGCCTCGATGAGGCGGTTCTAACGGGTACCCACAACCTATGTTTAGTTCTAACGGGTACCTACAACCTATGTTTATAGTAGAAATAAGAAAAATATCATGAATTTTCATCAGAAAAGTAACCATTTTGGAGATGGGGAAAAATGCACTATGTCGCACGGGTGTGTTATCGTAATGTCTCCCATCGAGACAGTCTTCTATGAAGACAACTTGCATGAGATGTCAAATCCTGTTGTTTTTTTTTTTGTTTTTTGTTTGTTTGTTTTTTTAAATAAGAAAAAAATATTTCAGAATGATGTCTGCTGAAAAAAAAAATGTCCAGCATTCAAAGCATTAACACTTAAAGCAAAATGGAAACTGAAAGAGCAGACAGCAATCAAATCTGTTCATTTTTTTTTTTCAGAGAAAAGATAGCCTGACATTTTATGTGAATTATTTGCCCAGCAGATGATTCACATGAAATGTCAAGCCTTAATTTTCTCTGGAAAATAAGAAAACATTTGAAAATATCATCTGCTGTTGTGATTGCTGCTTTAACCCTTTCTGTACCAAATGGAATCTTCCAGGGGTTCATTTCAAAATTAAGGGTGTCAGCTTGTGTATTCTTCAAAATTTATTTGGAAAATGGTTTAACTTTTCGCAAACAGTGTAGGACCTGATCAGATGCCGCGTTTTGCGGCATCTGATCTGGGCCTGCACTGTTTGCCAATTACCCGTTTGGGGGTTTCTGGTACAAAATGGGTTACAGGTTAAGGATATTGTACAGAGTATTTCTTGCCACAATGTTTGAGTCAATTGTTTATCAATCTACTCAACTTTACTAAGTTCAGAAGCTCTTCAATGCTGATGTCCATGTGACAATCACTGCTTTGTAGGAAATGCAGGTAACTGTTATTTATAGAAAACAGCCATGCAATACTTATCCTTGTGAGGTCAGAGTGTTGTGTAAGGGGTTTATCTATAGAATCTGGACTGGAATCATGTGTTGGGTTCGATAGTGTAGGTCTGGATCAGACCGTGACTAATCAGGGTCTACCCAATTGCTTAAAATACTGGAATTTAAGGGTTAAATGAAACAGTTTAAGTCTTGGATCAGGGCTATTTTCCCATCCTACACTCAGATACAGCTGACCAACCAGTGCTTACCTCTTCCACCCAGAGCTGAATCTGACCACACACCATTACTGGTAAACCAGCCTGCCCAGGCAAAGTGGTGTGATTCAGATTGTCCAATGCATTTAAGCTTTCTGGTTTCATTGAGTGGCAGAGCTTGAGATGTCACTTCATCCATATGTTGGGTAAAAATCCGACAAAATTGGATGAAACGTCTCCAAAATGACCTAAATAGTGTTGACGGAGACGTTAAACCCCAATTCAAACAAACAAACACTGACCCACCAGTGCTGTAATTGTTTTGATTTATTCAACAAGAGGGCCCAGCTGGCCCTGACTCTCTCACCTGAATGTCACCGTCTCTAGTACATTCTAATTTTAGCTCTTTAATCTTAGCTATTTTGGTAGGGTGTCACCTAAGCAACATTCCTGTGAAGCAAACTGACCCAAGGGTTTAGGAAGAGTTCGCATTTGAAGAAAATTTACAATTTTTCTCTATTTTTTAACTCTAATGGCCATATTGTTCATCCAAGCGGGATCATTTTAGCTATTTTGGTAGAGGGTCATCTATGAAGTTTGAATGAAATCGGCCCAAGGGTACAGGCATGCTTATTAAAGCCTGTAAATGACTGCATCTCTATCATAAACCAAATTATTTATTGTAACATGAATAAGCAAATGATTTGTTCATGCCTGAAAATGAATTTCATACAATATAAGACACTAGAACCCCAACTGACCCACTATAATCATATCAGGGCCGTCTTCAGATTTTCTTGTCGGGAATAAATTCAAGCTGGTGACAAGAGAATGTACACGATGTGTCTCAGTGTCACACAAAATTCCAATAAAATGTGTATAGACCTTAGCAGAGATTCAGGCTGATCCAAGTCTTTTCCAGGCACACATGCTCGATGACGCTTCAGTGCTCTTCAGATTTTCTTGTCTGGAATAAAGTCAAGCTGGTGACATGTATGAAATGATCTATTATATTTCTCCGTCACATAAAATTATACCCTCAGCAGAAAAAACAAAACAGACTGTGCATATGCACAGGCTTATCTAAAGCTTTTCTAGGCACACTTGCTCGACGATGCTTCAGTGCCTCTTCAGTTTTTTTTTTTTTTTTTTTTGGTCGAGAATAAATTCAAGTTAATTTGGTGACAAGAAAATTTTACACGCATCAGATGCTATAGTATATTTCTCTGTCACATAAAATTATTCCCTCAGCAGAGAAAACATACCAGACTTCGCATATGCTCAGGCTGATCGATCCTTTCTAGGCACACTTGCGCAATAACGCTTCAGTGCCTCTTCGGTTTTTTTTGGTCGTGAATAAAGTCAAGTTAATTTGATGACAAGAACATTTTACATGTATGAGATGACCTACTATATTTCTCCGTCACATAAAGTTATATCCTCAGTGGAGACAACATACCAGACTGCGCATAAGCGCAGGCTGATCCAACTCTTTACTTGGCACACATGCTCGATGACGCTTCAGTGCCCCTTGTCGGGAATAAAGTCAAAATACATGTATGTGATAATCTACTCTATTTCTCTGTCACATAAAATTTCTAGAAAATGTATAAACCCCCCCCCCCCCCCCCACACACACACACACACACACACACACCACACACACACACACACACACACACACACACACACACACACACACACACACACACACACACACACACACACACACACACACACAGCAGAGATCAGCCTGATCTGAGTCTTCTCTGGGAACACATGCAGAGAGAGAGAGAGAGATAGAGAGAGAGAGAGAGAGAGCGTGTTAAATAGACAGTTCTAATATAATCATTAGAATAAGATTTAATTTGAAACAAATTAAAAATTACTGTTTTATTGATTTATTTATTTATTTATTTATTTATTCTCATGTCAATATTTTAAATAGATAGAATATAATCCTGAGAATAAGATTTAACTTAAAAAAATACTATTTCATTTATTTATTTTTTTATTATTTATTTATTTATGCTCTTGTCAAAGTAATGAACTTATGATTAGTAAGCGGAGTCAAAATAATATGTCGACCAAATGCTAATAACACAAGCTTGTGATTAATCAACCGAGATAACTAAATACTGAGTGACAGTAATTATCTTAATGAGTGGCGCACGCATGATTAAGGAAGGAAGGAAGACTTCTATCCCAAATGCTTGTTTGTTTGTATTGCGTTTTTTTTTTGTTTTTTTTTTGGTTTGGGTTTTACGGCCCTTTCAAGATTATTTCACTCATATCGAGCCGATCGTTAATCAGAGGTGGGTGAAAACCGGCGTACCCGGAGAAAAACCACCTGACCTTCCGTTGCAGAACTTGGCGTCTCACAATGTATTGCGGTTTAACGGTCCAGTCAATACTATTTAGGTCATTTTTGAGCCGGTCAGTTCATTTATCCACACTTTTCCTGGACAGGTTTATGCGTAAGGGCTAACCAGTACAGTGCATTCTTTCGCCAGAAACTGACAACTGCCCTTCTTGAATGCACGGTTGACTTATCACAATGTGTTTGCCCCCACCCATCGGGGCTTGGAGGAATAGATTGGGCTGCATGATGCTTCCATGCAGAGCTGAATCTGACCACACACAAGTGCTGGTAAACCGCTTAGAAAGACTAAGCCTGCCCAGGCAAAGCGATGAGAGTAAGACCGTCCGATGCATATAAGCCTTCTGGTTTCCTTGAGCGACAGGGCTTGAGATGTCATTTCATCTCAATGTCGGGTACAAGTCCTACAAAGTTGGAAGCAGCGTCTCCAAAATGATCCAAATAATGTTGACGGGGATGTTAAACACCAATTCAAAGTAACAAAATCATAATGGGTAAGCCCAGTTTTCTCTATATAAAATTGGCTTTCACATATAGGAAAATCACATGAATCCTGGTTATACCCGCTTTTATATTTATAAAATGAGACGACATTGTTTTGGGGCCTG
Source organism: Lucinisca nassula (assembly GCA_963580285.1). Taxonomy (NCBI): domain Eukaryota; kingdom Metazoa; phylum Mollusca; class Bivalvia; order Lucinida; family Lucinidae; genus Lucinisca; species Lucinisca nassula. The sequence goes on from OY757017.1 coordinate 143,069,331, forward strand.
ACTGACTTTATTTGAGAAATCTCTTGTCGATAAATGCGGTTAACCCCCATCTTCGCCTATAACGAGTACCCACAGTCTATGTTAATGAGCAGAGAAAATCAAAACATTAAGGAAAGTCACGTAAAATTCACTTTTTTGCTTATAAAATGAAGTGACTTTGTATATAAAGAGGACTTTCTTGTCGGTAAATGCCGAGGTAAAACGTCTGAATAAAGCATGTTGCTTTTTCCTCCAAACGTCTTTAAATTTGGCCAAAATTAATTTCTAACTCAAGAATAACATTAAATTTATCATTTTAAGCAATAATATAGTTTAATTTTGTGTTTGAAAGTTTCTTGTCACAATAAAATAGCTCTTGTGACTTCTTGTCACCTCTTGTCACCTCTTGTCACTTCTTGTCACCTCTTGTCACTTCTTGTCACCAAATAGGGAGACCCTCTTGTTTGTCAGAGCAGAACGATTTTAGCTATTTTAGTAGGGAGTTACCTGGGAAACATTCCAGTGAAGTTTGAAACAAATTGGTCCAAGGGTTAAGGAGGAGTTCGCGTTTGAAGCAAATTTACGATGTTTTTCTATTTGTGAGCTCTGGCGGCCATATTGTTCATTGGTGCAGAACAATTTTAGCTATTTTGGTAGAGGGTCACCTAAGCATCATTCCTTTGAAGTTTGAATGAAATTGGCCCAGGGGTTTGGGAGGAGTAGTCGTTTAAAGATTTTTCTAATTTTAGCTCTGGCGGCCATCTTGTTCATCAGAGCGGAACCATTTTAGCTATTTTGGTAGAGAGCAACCTAGGCAATACTCCTGTGAAGTTTAAATGAAATTGGCCCAAGGATTTAGGAGTAGTGGTCTTTTAAAGCAATTGTTGACGAGGGACGACGCACGATGCACGATGCACCACGCACGACGGACATTGAATGATCACAATAGCTCACCATGAGCACTTCGTGCTCAGGTGAGCTAATAAGCTGTTGTGTTATGTTCACAAGTGCAAAAATAAGAATTACTTCTCCTCAAATGCTTTGTAGATTAATTTGTATTGTCTCAATGTGACAATCCTAAGAATACCAACAAAATGAAATTAGAAAAAATGAAGAAGAAAAAAAAAAATCTAATAAATTCTCTTTTTATTTGGCCCTCCACTTTTAAAAAATATATTTTACACAGCAGATCTTGCTTGTATGAATGAGATAGATGAAATAATAATAACCTCGGAGAAATTAAACAAAATGCATATAGAAATTCAATAAGTGTGTAAGATTGGCATTCAACCAAGGCTTTTACTGTGTTTAATGATTGTTTATAGTGCTACAAAAATTCCCTTGTCCACATGCCATCATAGCAACAGATAAGTTGGTATTTTGTGATCATTGAATGGTAATTTTCCTTATTTCTCCATATAAACCTATGTTGTGGGTATTCATTAGAACCGCCTCGTTGAGGCGGTTCTAATGAATACCCACAACATAGGTTTTTATGGCGAATTGATAAAGACTATCCTTCAATTATTACAACATACCATCTTATCTGTTGCTATGCTTGCCATAAGTAAATATTTTGGAGGATCAGTAAAAACTTTTGTCTTGTCACTAAGAAATTTACCAAAATCTACCAGAGTGAAATTTTTGAAGAATTTTCAAGCCCTGGTTTACAATGGCAAATAGCTCCATTAATCTGTACCACTGCCCATGACATCACTCGTCAAGCCCTTGTTTACAATGGCAAATGGATTTTTCTTTGCCACTGCCCATGAACCCAATCGTATAGGCTACAACTATCTTTTACAAAGTCAAAACTATCACTGTATCATTAGCATTCCCTTTTGTTCACATGACATGTCACAAGCAGTTTTACTAGCAGACTGGATACACTCTTAGCTCCAGACAAGGGGCAGTAACTCATATAATAAAGGGATGTTTCTGTTATTTCTTCTTGAAATTTACGTTGTGGGTACTTCTTAGAAATGCCTCATCGAGGCAATTCTAACAAGTACCCACAACACAGGGTTTCATGAATAGGAAAAAAATGTCACTTAATTATCTTCATTACTCCCCCTTGTCTGGAACAATGTATGATAAGTTGTCTCCCTTTGAAGAATGGTAGTTAAAATACTTCAGCTCTAAATGTGCTCCTATGAGGTAAGGTTGGTCACAAACTGAGAACAGTAAAATGAAATTCCACTATTTAGACCAGCTAAAATAAAGATTAATTATTCTTTTAGAAACACATTTATCCTGCTGAATATACTATTAAGCCACACCCACTGCCAACTAGCAACCAATCAAATTACTGCATTTACTGTATTTGTTCAATTCACAAACTGCATGTCAAGCAGAAGCCATCTGATCTGGATCTCCACTGTTTGCAAAGGTTGAGCTTATCATGTTCAGCAGAATAAGTGTTAAGAGGTTTCAGTATGTCTTTCCTCAAGTGTGCTGTAGTAAGAGACTTTCTTTGTGACTACAAAAAATCTCTCGGACCCCACAGCTGGTCTTTATATTGGAATTGCACTGTATTTTCAACTTTGCCTCAAGAAGAATGACTATTGCTTCAAGGGAACTAACTATAACAAAGAAACCAGTTGCCTCTCTCATCACAGTGGAGACCAAGTGTACACTATAAATGACTGAATACTCTTTCATGTCGGGACGACTCCTTCAAAAACGTTTTATCTTACAGTCTACCCTAAACTTTTTTATCACAGACAACTCCTTCAAAAATGCTTCGTCTTACTTGTGTATATATGGGTCTTCTCTTAAAGGAAAGAATTTGCTCCTCAGGAGCAAATTCTTTCCTTTAAGAAAAGACCCAAACAATGGGGCTCTCAGTTTCCTGAAAAAAATAGCAAGTCATACAAGTTATCTCCCCTGTAAAGAAAAACAATGCTGGAAATTTGTCTGGTGTATCCAGTCACCTTATAGGCAAGTATCTTTCCTTAAAGAACACCTCCAATTTTTAGCTTTTAAAACAAAGCAAGCAGCTTCTTCTTATATGTTAAGTTATATCACTTTGAAAGACGGGGACCAAGTATTCCAAATGGTGTACACATTCGAAGTTAACCAAATCTGTTTGTATGCATTCAACCAGACTGTAGAGTGCCGTATTCACAACATGTATTCGGACAGACAGGCTGAAGCAAAGAATTGAGACCAAGATGAAACATTGTTTGTAATTCATCCAGCTATTCTTTGATGCAGCACCGGTTAGTATATTGTTCCTGCTCCAATTTTAGAAAAAAAAAGACGATACGGAGCTGAGGCGTCCGAAAACTTGGGTAAATACGGTAATTCTTGTCAAGTATGTCTACAGCCTTTACTACATCAAAACCAGTGGATTTCTCAAACTGTGACACAGATGGAGTCAATGTCTTTCTGCCCGTGAAAACTTGAAGCTTCTACTGTTCCTGGAATATCTCTGAATACTTGTGAGCATTTTAAGGCTAGTCCTGTGGATGTTCAGGACATGATCTATTCTTCTCAAACCATTTATCAATACACCTGAAAAAAACACAGAAAATACAAGACCTACCATAAAAATCCTAAAAATTTGGACACCTTGAGGACTTCCTGTAATTCATCCTAAGGGGAACGGGAACACCTGGTGGATTTTTCCACCATTTTTCAAAGGGAGACAACTTTAGGGACTTCCTGTTCACTTTTCTATAAGCCCTGTCCCACTGAAAAAGGGGTCTACTCTTAAAGGAAAGAATTTGCTCCTCAGGAGCAAATTCTTTTCTTTAAGAGTTGACCCCTATTAACATGGGAGACAAAAATACTTGTGTAGGAGTTGACTCCCCTGAAGGTGTTCCCGTTCCCCTTAAAGTTTTACGATCCAGCAAAGGAGTCCAAAAGGTACAGATGGACTGGCAAACAGTGTAGACCTTGATCAGACTACTCCTTCAGGAGCAGTCTGATCTGGGTCTGCACTTTTTGCTTAGGTCTATCTGTCCCATTACTTAGGATCATTACCTTAACATTCCAAACGGAAGCAAAGCAACAGTAAATGCTTCATCAATATCAGACACCTTGAGGACTTTCTTTGATTCATCTAAAGTTTTACAAATTTGTTTCTTGATCCAGCAAGGAGTTCAAATTGTACAGACAGATGGCCGACAGTGTAGACCCTGATCAGACTGCTCCTTCAGCAACAGTCTGATCTGGGTCTGCACTGTTTGCTTGCTTAAGCCAATCTGTCCCAATACTTAGGATCATTACCATAGTATTCCAAAGGAAAGCAAAATACAGTCCAACCTGTATTAAGCAAGCACCTATGGGATTTTCAAAAAGTGTTTGCTTAAGACAGGTGCTTGCTTAAGACAGGTGAATTTTAATGCATTTTCCTTTTTTGGGAACTGAATGCCTGCTTGCTTAAGACATGTTGCTTGCTTAATAGAGGTGGCCACTAAGGCAGGTTTGACTGTAACAGTAAATGCTTCATCAAAATGATTCATAATTTTTCATGTCCATTTCATAATCTGTCATTTTATGTACACCTCAATTTATTTATTAGAACATTGCTTTTACAGAAAACATCAAAACTGGTCAACTGCAAACAGTGGCATCTGATCAGGGCCATTACTGTTGGCAAAAAGTTCAGCATTTTTCTATTAACCCTTTTTGTACCAAATGGCATCTTCCTTTTATATATAGTAGGAGTCCATTTCAAAATTTAGGGGTGTCAGGTTGTATTTTCATCAAAATTTATTTGGAAAATGACTGAACTTTTAGCAAACAGTGGAGGCCCTGATCAGACACGTGTTCTGCAGTGTCTGATCTGGGCCTGCACTGTTTGCCACTTACCCCTTAAGGGGTTTCCAGTACCAAATGGGTTGAAGCAGAAAATTCTATTCAGGACACAATGGGTTAAAGTACATGTATTGCTAAGATCCAAAGCAACATGTCCTGTGAACATTTGTTTGTTTGATTTGAGGTTTAACGTCCCCGTCAACACTGTAAAGGTCATTTTGGAGACGTTGCTTCCAATTTTCTGGGACTTTTACCGACATTGAGATGAAATGACATCTCAAGCCCTGTCGCCCAATGAAACCAATAGGGTTTATAAGCATGGACGGTCCGCCTCGCGCTGCAGTTCCTCCTCTAAGCGGTTTACCAGTACTAGTGTGCGGGCCGGATTCAGCTCTGCGTGGAAGCATCATGCAGCCCATATATTTCTTCAAGCCCCTATGGGCACTGTTAGTTATAACATGGTTTTGGATTTAACACGGTTTCAAGATGGATCCCAAAAATGTATCGATTATATAGAAAATGACAAAATGGATATAATATGTTTGTTAAACTGACACTGTTTCCGCTTTGGACCCCATTAATAGTGTTATAACGAGGTTGGGTGTATGTTTTTGGTAAGTTATAAGTGAAATTATCTCCAGCTTATCCCAGTTAGTCCCCCTTTAATCTGTGATAAGCCATACTGAAGGTGTTTACTATATAGACACGAAATGTTTCCAAAGGCGATGGATGCCCCCGCCTAGTAGTGCAATTAAGAAAACTTAACCCTTAAGATGTTGAGAAAAACTACTTCTGAAAATGTTGTCTGCTTATGTTGTCTGCTGAATTTTTTTTGCAAACGTTTTAAAAAGTATTTTTGCATACAGGCGAACAGTGTGGACCCAAATCAGACTGCTCCTAGAGGAGCAGTCTGATTTGTGTCCACACTGTTTGCAAAAATGACTTTTAAAGAAACTAGCAGATGAAAAAGCAGACGACAATTGTCGTGATTGGCATTTTATGGGTAAATGCCATCTCATACACAGACACACAGGACGGAGGCAGATGGACTGTGTTCACACTATATGCCCTTTCCACCATTCTTTGAATGGCTGGGGCATATAGTCACCATATATGGTAATTTGTCTAAATTTATATGTTTTTGAATGACAAATGATGTGCATAGCTGTTTGAAGTCCCTGTTGACTTAACCAGACACATAAAGGGTAGATAACTTGAAATATAACAGCCACCAGAGTAGCAGTTCTTAGTTACAATATGACAGCTTTAGTGCTTGATATATCTTAGTTTCATCCTCCTTGTTACGAGATGGAATAGGAAACCTCTCTGGTGCTTATGCACATCTAAATTATTTTAGTAGATATATGGTAGGGCGGTGTGAGTGAAATATTTTGGGTGAAATATGGTACGCAAACTATGCGGCTCCATGAACAAGTCATGCACATATCATACGATGTATGCATGAGTGGTTTATAGAGAGCTGTTTTTACAATACAGGGGGCCGCTAAAAGGCTGAGTTCTATAGAATTTGCCTAAAAATCGCCAACCGCCAAATTGTGCCATATATGATTTTTATTCCCGTCACGTGTTGTGTGGGTGTTCGTTTTGACAGGAGTCATGTCATTGATTATAGGGTCGTTTCATCAATTTTTCCTATGGGAAATATACTATTTGAAGGCAAATCCATTATCTACTCGATTTTGCTATCTGGCTTTGTTTGTGGCCGGTATCTCCACTTCCCCACGAACAAAGCAGGGTAATACGAGTAGGCATGATTTTCCGGTAGTATTCATAGATATATAAACCCTGAAAAAAGCGGACACCTTAGCAGCAGGTCAAGTTGTAAAGAGTAAACACAACATTGTGACGGGGAAATAGAAAGCATATTGAAAGGTATGTTTAATCTATGTTTAGTATTATTTTTGTATGAACATGCTTGTAGGTTTTGGAGGGGTTTACTTCTAGTATACCCCAACTTTCTGAAGCCTATTCTGAATTCACTATTGAGGCCTGTAGTGATTAGGCTACTAGCTTTGCCAGCTAGACGTCGCAGGATCGATCCCAGGCTTCTCCAGTAGTAGAATGAGTCTTTCTAAGTGAGGTCCTGTCTCATGCTGACCCTAGATGTTGGTGAGACGTAAAGTTTGGACACCCGCTCATTCTAGATTCATTTAGGCTTTTAGACCCCTTTTGTAGAATGTAATTAATAAACGCCGGGTCACTTGTTTGATCCATGACTTGTGACTGGCTGTGGTTAGAAAACCGTGGTTCCGTCCCAATATGATATTAGGTGTAGAGGGGACGTAAACTTAAGACGGGTTTAACCACATCTTCATCATCAGGGCAAACTCATACAAGAGCCTGTTGGGTTATCCGTGATGATGAACCGTAATGAATTTTATTTTACAAGCATGTTCACGTTGATTAGAAATAATTTTGTTCAAGAAGAATTACGAGTTCATTTTGTAATGATGCCGTTTTTGTCTGATAACTCAGTTTGTGCATGTATGTACATATAAAGAACGTGATGATGATAAGTGGGAGTATTTGGTCGCCACACGTCATAACGGCCTGAGCGGCGGGGATGACGTCAGCTGCGTCATCGGCGTCGCGAGGACGGTTGTGACGGGGTGCCTACCAAATAGAGAGAATTTACGGCAAACAGTGTTGGCCCATATGAGACACTAACAAATGTTGTAGATTATAGATGAAAATCTTCTGTTGTAGTTTCTATCTGTTATTAATGTATTGAATTTGTGAATAGCTATATTTGTGAGCCGTGTCGCGGAGAAGGATATGAAATAGAGATTGTTATGTTTCCTGTAATTGGCGGCTGACCAGGTAGCGCAAAGGCGTGGTCTGTTCAATTGCCTCTTACTTGTGATAATGTAGTGAGCACAAATTTGATGAGTATTATGCTCAGTAGTAGTGAGCATTAATTGATTTCTGTAGTGCTCAGTAAGGAACCATGAACTTTGAGTATTATTGTGTCAAGCGCTGGGTGCTGATAATTTGATGCACAGTCAAGTTGAGTTCTGCTGTACGGTTATTTGTCGCATGCACTAATCAGCCTGTATGTCTGGTCGGCGCATGCGCAATAACGGTATATGCATGAACATATTTTTACTTCTCCGGGAGGGGGATCATGATATAGCATGTATGTTTTGTGACTCGTTTCTAGTCCCGTTATCGTAATTTGCAGGCATAACAATGTGTGACCTGCTGCTCCCTGCTTCATAGCAGCAGGTACTGGTACGACGCTAGGCGTTAGGGTCCAGCAAGGGCGGACAGACCGCCGTAATCAGCGCCTACCAGGATAGAAGCAGATTCTTCTAAATCATTGTTCGTTGTAAACAAATGTGATCATGGAAGAGGTCAACTTACCTTATTTGGACGATCACTAAACGGCTGATCAGCAAACGTGATCGCTAATCCTAGGATAATCAATTATGTTGATAGACTAGTTTTACTAGTTCGCGAAAAGAAGTGTCACGCGAGTGGGGGATTCACCCAAAGTTATAAACTGGCCAGTCGCGTTTTGCGTTGTTTCTTTTTTTGTTTTTCTTGTTGTTTTTGTTGTTTGCTTCTGTGGGTATTCACGTCACCCGTTCCGAGCACAGAACAGTGTTTTGCCTTCGGAGCGGGCGTCGTGAGTTGGCTACAGAAGCAACAATTTGTGATGTTTTGTGTTAGTAAGTGTTGTATGTAGATACTGTAAATAATTCATGTCAATCATTTAACATCTTTCTTGTGCCTTACCCCACAGCTGCCCGTACACCTGTCAGAGATCACGCTCGGTTGTCTTGTCAGCATGGGGGTTTGCGGGACGCCGTAAACCCACATGTAACATTTGGTGTCAGAAAAGTGAGGATTTGATCTCTGGCTGGTGTTCCCGGCTGTGGAACAGCACATTGATACTCTGAATCATCAATTTAAAAAAAAAAAAAAATGTATTGACAGCCACATTTAGAAATTAACTTGAATCTTCCTTCCTGCGTTGATGAAGTGCGAAACCCATGTATTCAACTGAATGGATACTGACAAGTCGATAATTTCTGAGCAGGAAGGCAAGGCAAACCCCACTTTTTCTTGGTAACGAAAAATTTAAGTAGACCCCACTTAATTGTGTTAAATTGTGTTACCTGACATTCTACTAAGTTAAATTGGAGCTACTAATTGATCTTACCCACACATGGTTCTGACGTAGTGACGTTAACAATTTACTGACGTTGACATAACGGTAGCGTTAATATTTACGCAGTGGCTTGAGGTTAGGTATGACGTAATAGAAACATTAATGGTGACTTGTTATGATCGGAGTTTTGTAATGTGATAAAACTTCGGATTGTAGCATTTTACTGTAAACGTCGTCAGTTTATGACGTCATATTAGACTACCAGTACGCAACGTCATACTGTGCTGAAAGCATTTGACATTTCAAATCGCGTGTGCTTTAATAACTAACGTTTTAGTTAGATTAACGCGTATAACACATATCTTAACGTTTTAGTTAAGCCCATTCAATCATCACTGATCATAACTGATCAGTTTATAGTGGTTTTGATAGTAACGTGAGATTTACGTTATCAATAATGGAGCGTTTAATGCAAATGGGAAAGGACTTAGGTTATGAGGGGAAGGAGTTACAAGGTTTTGTTAAAGAGCAGCAGGATATTGAGCGGGCAGAAAGGCAAGAGCAAAGGGATTTAGAAAGGTTAAGGTCTGAAGAAAAGGAAAAGGAAAGGGTACATGAACTAGCTAAGTTAGAGGAAAAGGAAAAGGAAAGGGTACATGAACTAGCTAAGTTAGAGGAAAAGGAAAAGGAAAGGGCACATGAACTAGCTATGTTGAATGTTAATAAGGAACTTGAAATAGCACGCATCAAGACTGAAAGGGAGGCAAAAGAGATTAGTGAGGCCCATTTAGAAAAAATAAAACATGGGTTTGAGCTACAGCACCAAGAATTAAGGAATCAGTTAGAAATGCAGAGAGCGAAGCTCGAGCTAGAATTTGAAAAGCAAAAAGCTGAGAAGGTGGCGCATGCCCGGGATCCTAAGTTACCTTATTTTGAAGAGGGTAAAGATAAAATGGATAGTTATTTATCTAGGTTTGAGAAATATGCTACGGCTAATAAATGGGATAAGAGTGTTTGGGCCGCGTATTTAAGTGCATTGCTCAAAGGGCGCGCACTTGATGTATATGACCGGTTGTCAAATGAGGATGCGGCGGATTATGAAAAGTTAAAGGACGCTTTATTAAAGAATTTTGACATGACAGAGCGCGGATTTAGGAAACAGTTTCGTTATAGTAGGCCCGAGAAATCAGAAACGTTCATACAGTTCAGTAGTAGACTGAGAAGTTATTTAGAAAAATGGCTTAATATGGCAAAGATAGAAAAATCTTTTCCGGCTGTCTGTGATTTCATGGCAAGGGATCAGTTCCTGGAGTCATGTAATAGAGAACTGTATGTGCATCTGAAGCCAAAACAGTTTGGTAATTTAGATGAAATGGCTAGGGAGGCAGATTTGTTTGCAGAAGCGCGCGGGGGCGTATATAGTTGCATTAATAAGGGGCAACGCGATAATAGAGGCGCAGCGCAGGGTAAACAGGACAAAGTTGACTCGAACAAACCGAGTGGTAGACCGGATATCAAGTGTAGCATATGTGGTAAGGGGCATTTAACAATTAAATGTTTTAAGAACCCCGACAGGAAACAATTGTATAGCGCAGAGGTAGGAGCAACTGGAGTTGGGGATAGCGGTGTTAAAGAAAATTTTAACACGCGCGTAGAGACTCAAGGTTCTCAGGTTAAGAATGAGAATACGCAGAATGTAGGTCGTGGTTATACACGTGGTCGTGGTAATTTTAGAGGGTCTTTTCGCGGACGCGGTAAAAATAATAGCACACCACGTGGCGCAGCACACCAAGTTAGTTTTTGTCAAACGGAAGTAACTAGGAAAGGTGATGAGATTGGAAGTATTTTTGAAAATAAGGTTGGTGATCCTTTGATTTCGGATAGGGAGGAGTGTAGTAAGGAAACTAGGGAAGGTGTCTGTTACTTCTTAAAGGCAAGGTTACCGACGGCACAAGGATTGGTTAATAATAAAAAGGTGGTTGTATTAAGAGATACTGGGTGTACAGGCTGTGTCGTTCGGAGAAGTTTGGTTTCGGATAGTCAGTTAATAGGGAAGGAATCAAATGTTACGTTGATTGATGAATCCACACAAAGGTATCCTTTGGCAATGATTGACATTGATTGTCCTTTTTTTACTGGGAAAACTGAAGCTTTGTGTATGGATGATACGTTGTACGATTTGGTTATCGGTAACATTGATGGATCAAAACTTCCTGATATGTCTCATTTCTCAGCTGCGGCTGTAACTAGGTCTCAAACTAGGCAGGATGAGAAGCCTTACAGAAAACTTAAGGTTCCCGATCAGATCATTAACGATGACAAGGAGGCTTTCAAGCAAGCTCAGGTTGATGATCCAACTTTGGAAAACATCAGGAAAAGGGTTGTATCTGGGAACAAGACTGTGAGTCGTGGTTTAAACCGAGGTGAAACTAGGTTTATTGAGAAAAAAGGGTTGGCATATAGGGAGTTCACCAAGGGTAACAAAGTCTCTTTCCAACTTGTGGTCCCTCAAAGTTTCCGAGGAAAGGTGTTGAAACTGGCTCATGAAACGCTTATGTCTGGACATATGGGTATTAGGAAGACATTGGATAGAGTTGTAACTGAGTTTTACTGGCCCGGTATTTGCGGTGATGTCGCTAGATTTTGTAAATCTTGTGATATTTGTCAGAGATCACGCTCGGTTGTCTTGTCAGCATGGGGGTTTGCGGGACGCCGTAAACCCACATGTAACACTCCTATTCCATAAAGTAAATGAGCTACGGGCCTAAAACCAGTTTTCACATCAATCAAGGGCAGTTAATTCAAGAACCAGAAAACAGACCTTGGCCACAGTATGTTTCCTTTAGTGTTCTATGTATCTGCAAATTTTCATCGAGATATTCTACTTAGTAAACAAGTAGACACCAAATTTATTCTTTAAGTACATCAAGGGCAGATAACTCAGGAACTGCAAGGGCCAAAAGGTGCACTTTCACCACAATATGCCAGCTTTAGTAATCTATATATCTGAAGTTTTCATCCATATATTCCATAGGGTAAATGAATAACAGACTAAAAACAATTTACTGGGAACTGAAAAAGGTCATAACTCTGTCAAATGTAGACGAATCTTGCCCAACAGCCCATTTTGTGTGAGCGTTTGAGTTTTAAGTTCTGCCATCAACTAAGGTCATATGGGGATGGGAAAGTTTGAAGACTCATCCTAAAGTCTGGAGAAGCCCAGAATAGATCCCACGACCCCTGGTTTGTGAGGTGAGTAGCTTATCCATGGACCATTATAGCCCATTTTGTACCGGAAAACCCCAAAACAGGTAACTGGCAAACAGAATAGGCCTATATCAATAAAATTTGAAAAGCAATCACAACCTGACACCTCTAAAATTTGAAATTGACTGGTGCTGTATATAACGTGGAAGATTCCACTTAGTACAAGATAGGAAAACAATCACATATCACCAGTATAAATGTGTATGCAAAATTTGAAGAAATCCCCTGAAAAAAACTCAGGTTATTCATCGGAAAATAAATGTGGACAGATGGATCTATGGATAGACAAAGAGATACCAGAGGGTATCACATAATACCCCCCACTGCTGTTTTGTGGGGAATAAAAAATCCTCTAGATGAGTAAAGATTTGCTTACATTACATCATGCCGACTAGCTTTACCACCCCAATGGAACAAAACATTTTCAATAATTGTCATGCTGAATAAATTAATTTAGCAAGATCAATGTCTGACTTTCAACCTATCAGACTGCTTGATGTTATTTATTCCTATAAATTCATAAACTGAATGTTACATAGTGTGGATAATGATCAGATGGCTTCTTCTGTAACTAAGTCGTCTGTGATTCTGGATGTTGATATGGCAGTCGCAAGCAGGTTCAAAAGCTGCCGGGTTAACCATATTCTTTCATGGAGATTGATCATGAAATCTTTTCTGCAGTCTTTTTCTACCTTCCACTAATTCAAGAAGGGCAGTTGTAAAGCTCTGGTAAACAAAGCTCATGGTTTCAAAGGCATTTCAGCCATTAACCAGTTTTGTACCAAATGGAATCTTCCTCCATATATATTTCAGAAGTCCATTTCAAAATTCAGGTATGTCACAATGTGCTTTCTTCAAAATAAATTTGAAAAATGGCTAACTTTTTTCATACAGTGTTGGCCCTGATCAGATGCCGCGTCTTGCGGCATCTGATCTGGGCCTGCACAGTTTCCCTTTTACCAGTTTTGGGGTTTTCCGGCGCAAAGTCAGTCATCATGTGAACAAGTCTGTGAAATGAAGACCCCCCTAAACCCCACTTTATATAGAGAAAACTGGGGTTTACAGGGGTAAACATTATTTTTCTTATTTCTGTTCCAAGACATAGGTTGTTGGTACTCGTTAGAACCGCCTCATTGAGGCGGTTCTAACGAGCACCAGCAACCCATGTTTTAAGCATTTAAAAGAAAAAATCACGGATTTTCATCAGATAAGTAGCCATTTTGGAGATGTGAAAAATGCACTTATGTCGCATGGGTGTGTCATCGTAATGAAAAATTTCTCTTTATTTCTGGTGTGCATATGATGAGTTCTGTTCCAACTATGTAGAGAACAATATTACACAGAAAAACTGCATGTTTCCAGACAGACGAATAAAACTGCATCTCAAAAATGCAATTTCCATTATTGAAACTGTTAACCCTTTTTGTACCCAATGGAATCTTCCTCCTTAAATATAGGTGTCCATTTCAAAATTTAGGGGTGTCATTGTCAGGTTGTTTTTCTTCAAAATTTGTTCGGAAAATGGTTTAACATTTTGCAAACAGTGTAGGCCCTTATCGGACGCCGCGTTCTGCGGCGTCTGATCTGGGCCTGCACTGTTTGCCAAGGTACCCATTTTGGGGTTTCCGATACAAAATGGGTTAAGTTGCAGCAAAAGAATTAACCCATTTAATACCAGAAAGCCCTAAACGGGTACCCTGGCAAACAGTGTAGGCCCCGATCACACGCAGCAGAATGCGGCGTCTGATCAGGGCCTACACTGTTTGCAACAAGTAAAGCCATTTCCTAAACAAATTTCAAAGAAAACACAACCTGACACCCCTAAATTGTGAAATGGACTCATGGTATAGATGAGGAAGATTCCATTTGGTACAAAAAGGGTTAAAATAAGACTTTTACAACTTTCTTCCACAGTTTTATATGGTAATTTGAGGAACAAAAACAAAATGTCTCCAACTTAATGTCAATAAATTGTCTACAACAGGCATGACTGAAAACAGTAGCAAACCTCGCTGAGAAACTTGCAAAATGAACTTTCATCATAGTGTAGGTTATATTTTCTAATCATTCGGGACCATAGATCCATTGTGAAATTTTGAAAATATCTGAGGGTCACTCGAATGAGGCCCAGCTAGTCTGGCCAAGAAAAACGTTTAACTGTTTTCCTCTCTATGGTGTATAACTTGTTTACAAAGAATTTCCTTTTTCATTTAACAAACCGTAAAAATTCACAAATTTCAGACATCTTGAGGACTAGCTGTTGTTCTCCTAAAATTTTAGCAAATTTGTTTCACGATCCAGCAAGGAGTCCAAAAAGTGGAATTGCAAATAGTGTAGACCCTGAAGAGTGTTTGCTTAGGCCTGTCTGTGCCAATACTTAAGATCATTGTGGTATTTTTACAATATGCCAAAATATAGAATACCACTGACACAGCCTTTTAACCCATTTTCAACAGAACAGAATCTTTCTATGTCCATTTTAAAATTGAGGGGTGTGAGGTTGAGCAAACTTCCCAAATTCAAGTGCGACATTTTGTGGAGTTTGATCTAGGCCTGCACTGTTTGCTAATGTACCTGTTTTACGGCTTTCCCTGACTAATCACTTGTTAAAAACTTGGGTAGCTCGAAGGGAAATACTGAAGACAATTTGGGGATACACTTATTTTTGTCCATGAAAACATATCTTGTTGATACTTTTTAGGTCAACTGTTTAGCAAACAACCCTAAGTTATGAAGCGCAGTAAGCTTGTCAATGCTGAAGTCCATGTGACTATCACTGACTGTCAGAAAACCAGGTAATGGTTATTTATAGAAAATAGCCGCGCCATTCTTATCAAATTAAATCAATGCGTAAGAGAGGGTTATCCAGAGAAACTGGACTTAAATCATGGGATGGGCTTGACAAACAGTGGAAAGCCAGATCAGATGCTGCAGAACACGGCTAAACGAAACAGTTTAAGTCGAGGACTATTTTTCCAGAAAATGTAGTGATATATGTCTACCCGACATGATACTTACGCTTTATGATATATACACAAGCATGGCAGCCGTGCTATCGTATCACCCTGTTCTAATTCTTCTAAACATATTACACACTCCCCCTTGTCCTCTGTTAAAACATCCTCTGAAAATAAAGAATATAGAGTCGAACTTCAATAAAGAATATAGAGTCGAACTTCAATAAAGAATATAGAGTCGAACTTCAATAAAGAATATAGAGTCGAACTTCAATAAAGAATATAGAGTCGAACTTCAATAAAGAATATAGAGTCGAACTTCAATCGCTCGAACACCTCTGGGACCTCGAATAACTGTTCGAGACAGGGGTAGTTCGAGCCACTGAGGTTACTGCCAGGAGGCGTAACGAGATACTCTTAGACATCTTTTCGATCTCCTAAAATGAAAATGTATGCTGTGTGTACTCATTAGAATCGCCTCATCGAGGCGATTCTAATGAGTACACACAGCATACATTTGCAAGAAAAAAGACTAAAATCTCCTTAATTATCCCCCATTATTTCTTATGGAGAGGATTTCGCTAGGGGCTCAAGAATGGGTTCGACACATCCATGGTAAACGAGCCATAGGTGTTCGAGCCATCGAAGTTCTACTGTACGCCACACTATCAAAGCTACATACAAAAGATAATTGAGTAGGCCCACAACAAAATTCAATAAGACTTTACAGCCCGAGTAAAGAGGGGGTATCCACATATTATTTTTTCTTATTTCTGCATGAAACTTGTTATGATACTCAACTCAAATGAACCGTCTATGGTCTCCAATAAATCAAAACACATGTGACAAATTTTGTCCTAGTGGGTGAACTACCGTTATGATCCTAAGTATTATGGATACACAGGCTTAAGCAAACAGTGCAGACCCAGATCAGACTGCTTCAGGTGCTCCTGAAGCAGTCTGATCAGGGTCTACACTGTTTGTCTTTCCATCTGCACCTTTTGGACTCCTTGCTGGATCATGAAACATATTAAATTTTGTTAAAATTTTAGGAGAATTACAAGTTCTCAAGGTGTCCGAATTCACTAGGATTTTTGAGTGGGTCAGAACACTAATATTTATCTTCACAGAACACATTATGCTTGTTGATGGCCCATGTCTACCCATAGCTCCGGATCAGCAGGCATAACAAAGATAATTCAGTGATTAGTTTCCTTATTTCTTGTTAGAAACATGTTGTGGGTACTTGTTAGAATTACCTCAATGAGGCAATTCTGACAAATACCCACAATATACAGTAGAACTTCAATGGCTCAAACACCTTTGGGACCATAAAAATCTGTTCGAGACAGGGATAGTTCGAGCTACTGAGGGCTGCCGCCATGAAGCATAACAGCCTTAACTTTGGGACATCGTTTCGGTGTTCTATAACAAAAATGTATGCTGTGTGTACACATAAGAATCGCCTCATAGAGGCGATTCTAATGAGTACACACAGCATACATTTACAAGAGAATAGGAAAAAAATTCCTTAATTACCCTCCCTTTTTCTTATATGGAGAAATTCCCTCGGGACTCAAGAACGGGTTCAACTCAGCCATGGTAAACTAGCCATCGAAGTTTTACTGTATGTTGTATGGAGAAAGAAAATATCCAAAAGTTTCTTCCACCTTATGTATACTTATCTGCAATTGTTTCCTATCTCTTCTTCTGGCTGTCACCCCAGCCTTCTTGTCCCTTGTTTCGTTCCCTTTTTTGTTTGTATTGGAGTTAAATGGCCCAGTCAACACTATTTAGGTCCTTTTGGACCCGGTCAGTTCAACTATCCACACTTTTCCTGGACAGGCTTAAAAGTAAGCCAGTACATTCAACTGTGCACATTCTTTCGTCAGAAACTGACAACTGCCCTTCTTGAATCAGCGGAAGGGAGAGAATGACTGTAGAAAAGATTTCATGATCAATTTACAAGAAAGAATGTTACTGACCCCGGCAGGGATCAGACCCAGCCCACTCCTCTGACTGGTCCTCCTGATCACCAGTCAGACACGCATCCAACTGAGCTACCGAGGCCGGCTGTTTTATTCCTTGCAAAATCTTTTTCATGGCAGAGAAATGTGTGAATGTCTCGAAACTTCCAACACTCACTTCCCACCCCACCCCAACCCACTGAAGGCCATTTTTTTGTTTTTTGGTTTTGGTTTTACGGCCCTTTCAAGATTATTTCACTTATATCGGGCGGAACGTTAATCAGAGGTGGGCAAAAACTAGAGAACCTTGATAAAAATCACCTGACGTTCCGTTGCACCCATTGAATGATACATATTTGTTTGTTTGATTTGAGGTTTAACGTCCCCGTCAACACTGTAAAGGTCATTTTGGAGACGTTGCTTCCAATTTTGTGGGACTTTTACCCGACATTGAGATGAAATGACATCTCAAGCCCTGTCACCCAATGAAACCAATAGGGTTTATAAGCATGGACGGTCCGACACTCACACCCCTTTGCCTGTGCAGGCTTAGATCTTCTAAGTGGTTTACCAGTACTCACACTGCTTTGCCTGGGCAGGCTTAGATCCTCTAAGTAGTTTACCAGTACTCGTGTGTGGGTCAGATTCAGCTCTGCGTGGAATATCATTAAGTTGTGCAGCTGTGCAGTTGTGCAGCCTGCACTGTCTGTCAGTGTCCTGTTTTGGGGTCTCCAGTATAAAATAGACAAACGTCTGAATAGATACAGTAAAATTCTGCTTTTAACCCATTGCGTGGGGAAGCCCCTAAAGGGGTACCCTGGCAAACAGTGCAGGCCCAGATCAGACGATGCAGAACACAGCGTCTGATCAGGGCCTGCACTATCTGCTGACGGAATTTTCCATCAAAAATAGAATAAAAACAAAAAATAGGCCTATCATCCCTTATATGACAAATGGACTGGTCCAACATATGGAAGAGTCCACTAGTATACAATGGGTTAAGAACAGCTAAAATTAAAAAAAAATCTTACTTTAAGAACATATTTTAAAGTTACATTTTTTCTTTGTTTGTTTAGTCTCTGCCCAGTGTCCTCTAGAATGAGACCACCTTTGTGACTGTCCAAAACAGGTCTTGAAGCAGGGATATTTCAGACTCATGTTTGTCATGGGCCTTTTGTCACATTCTGTATGAAAACTGGGTGCAGAACAGCTACTCCCTTTCTCTTTACATTATAAAATGAATGGCCCATGCTTTCCAAAGGAAGGGACCTTTGAAAAAGCTATGGGTCTTTTTGCACAGGGCCCCTTCCAGAATTATCCCTGTTAGTTAAAGAATTAACCCCACCTCTGAACAGTCCCAAAGGTGGTCTTAACTCTTGTCCTGTTGAATATTTTAATCTGCCACATCCACAACCGATTATCAACCAATCAGATTACTTGATACAAATCATTGCAACAAATTCACAATCTGAATGACAAAATATGTAGATACTGATCAGATGGCTTCTTCAGAAGCCATCTGATCTGGATCTAGATTGTTTGAAAGAAAAAGGCATATCCGGGCTCAGCAGGACAAGTGTCAATATAGGAATTTTACTGTATATCTGTCCAAACGTTTTGTCGAATTACGGATATCAATCATAAGCTATCTGCAATTGATGATGAAGAAACGGAAGTCTTGGGGAAATTTTACTGTCTGCCTGTCTTCGTCATGTGAAATATAAATTAATCAAAGCCCTGAAGGGATTGCAGTTGTTTAGTGCAACAGAAAATACTGGCAACATTTATTATATTCAAAACATTAATCGATAATGCTGGTTGATAATTTAACTTAATCAGTCAAATATATGGGTCAGCAATGCAACTTCAGCAGAATTAGTAAACATGCAAGAAAGCATGAGCTTTAGCTCTGAATATTATAAAGAAAATTGAAGATACATGTAACTGCAACAATCAGGTAGCTTTTCTGAACAGCCAATACAATTGAAGATACTGTTTTTCCATTTTTCGTTATGTATCATATACATGTATCTGTTGTATTCATTCATAATTGAAATAATTTTTCTTCACTTCTGGCTTTTTTTTTGGAAATGTATTGTATATACATATCTTTAACAGACAAAAATTCCAAAAATTTATTAATTTTTTACTTTTAGGGGAAATGGTTATAGTACATGTTCTGGGGAGGAAACTCTTCAAAATATTTTTTCCTATTCCTCAAGGAAACAATTTGCTCCCAAGGAAAACTTCTTGCTTTAAGAGTACCGTAATGACTGACCCTAAATATTGGGACATACAGGCCAAAGCAAAAAGTGCAGACCCAGATCAGACTGCTCCTGTAGACCATTTCATGAGAGTTTGGTTAAAAGGAAAGCAAACACTACATGTATGCCATGAAAAATGAGAGTTCAGTTGAAAGGAAAGCAAACACTACATGAATTCCATGAAAAATGAGAGGGTTCAGTTGAAAGGAAAGCAAACACTACATGTATGCCATGAAAAATGAGAGTTCAGTTAAAAGGAAAGCAAACACTACATGAATGCCATGAAAAATGAGAGTTCAGTTGAAAAGAAAGCAAACACTACATGTATGCCATAAAAAATGAGACTTCAGTTAAAAGGAAAGCAAACACTAAATGAATGCCATGAAAAATGAGAGTTCAGTTAAAAGGAAAGAAAACACTACATATATGCCATGAAAAATGAGAGTTCAGTTGAAAAGAAAGCAAACACTGCATATATGCCATGAAAAATGAGAGTTCAGTTGAAAAGAAAGCAAACACTACATGTATGCCATGAAAAATGAGAGTTCAGTTGAAAAGAAAGCAAACACTACATGTATTCCATGAAAAATGAGTGTTCAGTTGAAAGGAAAGCAAACACTACATGTATGCCATGAATAATGAGAGCTCAGTTGAAAGGAAAGCAAACACTACATGTATTCCATGAAAAAGGAGAGTTCAGTTGAAAGGAAAGCAAACACTACATGTATTCCATGAAAAATGAGAGTACAGTTGAAAGGAAAGCAAACACTACATGTCAGGGCTCGAGAAACTGAAGAATCAAAATCGGTCCAGCCAGATTTCGCCAAAAATTACGGAAATTACCGATCGGTTTCGGTAATTTCCGTAAACACCATTGGCGATTTGGGATTTCAAAATGTGTTATTAGCGTAACGAATGACATACCGATGTTCCTCTTACACTTGTAAACGGATATGAGCACCAGTATCTCGATTATAAACAGCAAATATTGCTCACATCGTTAATATTTCATCTACTTTCATTTTCTACGCCAGAATTCATCTACTTTCATTTGCCCAATATTCGGGTCACTCCGAACCTGAAGACTACTAAAGGGAAACAACCTTCATGGGGCAGTCAGAGACCAGTTCGATGGTCACTATATTTTTTCCCCCTTTTTAAAACCTTTAAAATATTTCTCTTATTTCACGCATTTTATTTTGCCCAAATTGCTTTGTTTACAAATGGCGACCGATATGGCAGCCACGTGGTCGGAAAATGACGTCATACGGTTTCCGTTTACACAATACACATTAATGCAGTCAAGGACATAACACACATACACCTGTTTTATGTCATTGATTTTAATAGAGCATATTTCTAAAAAAAAAAACGTTTTGAACGGGTTAAAAAATCGAAAAAAATTTCTTTACTCTCGAACCAATACATGGCCGAACGAGAGTCATTGAAAATCTTACATGGCCGAACCGAGTTTTAAAGAATATAAATAAAATGGAGCGCATTTCTTGAACAAGAGTTGTCAGAAGACAACATAGCTCGCCTTTGGGGGCCTATGATGGATGAGGGCAAGTTTGTAAAAAACAGCCACAGTGACCTTGACCTTCAGCCCCTGACCCGGAAACTCAAAGTCACTCAAGATATCATCATACCAAACATTTGTGTCAAGTTATATTAAAATCCATCAATAAATGAAGGTGCAAGAGCGATGACAAAGTTTTTCTAAAAATAGCCACAGTGACCTTGACCTTCAGCCCCAGACCCTGAAAGTCGATCTCACTCGAGATATCATCATACCAAACATTTGTGTAAAGTTATATTAAAATCCATCCATAAATGTAGGCACTAAAGCGATCACAAAGTTTTTTCAAAAAAGAGCCACAGTGACCTTGACCTTCAGCCCCTGACCCTGAAAGCAACTCCTTCGAGATATCATCGTACCCAACATTTGTGTAAAGTTGTATTAAAATCCATCCATAAATGTAGGCACTAGAGTGATCACAAAGTGTTTTTCTAAAAATAGCGACAGTGACCTTGACCTTCAGCCCCGGAACCTGAAAGTCAAAGTCACTCGAGATATCATCATACCCAATATTTGTGTGAAGTTATATTAAAATCCATCCATAAATAAAGGCGCAAGAGCGATGAAAAAGATTTTCTAAAAATAGCCACAGTGACCTTGACCTTTAGCCCCAGACCCTGAAAGTCGTATCCGCTCGAGATATCATCATACCCAACATTCGTGTGAAGTTATATTAAAATCCATCCATAAATGTAGGCACTAGAGCGATCACAAAGTTTCTTTCAAAAATAGCCACAATGACCTTGACCTTCAGCCCCAGACCCTGAAAGTCGAACTTGCTAGAGAAATCATCATACCCAACATTTGTGTGAAGTTATATTAAAATCCATCAATAAATTAAGGTGCAAGAGTGATGACAATGTTTTTCTAAAAATAGCCACAGTGACCTTGACCCCGTGACCCTGAAAGTAGTGACCTTGACCTTAAGCCCCAATCCCTGAAAGTCAAAGTCACTCGAGATATCATTATACCCAAGTTATATTAAAATCCATCAATAAATGAAGGCGCTAGAGCGATGATAATGTTTTTCTAAAAATATCCAGTGACCTTGACCTTGAGCCCCAGACCCACTATGTTTTAAAAAAAAAAATAGAAAATAGAAAAAGAAAAAAAAAACAAAAAAAAAAAACACATCCCCGGGATTTGAACTCACGCAGCTTGCAGGTAAACTTTAACACAGGATTTCAAGGGAGGTAATACAGAGGAAAATATTAACTTCTCAAAAAGTTCAATTTAAGCCAAAAAACCTGAAAAATGAAGTACAATGATAATGTTAAATATTTTTTTTTACCAATTGTTAATTATATATTCAAAATAAACTTGTAAAACATCACATATATAATAGCTTGCAGGTAAACTTTAACCAAATGCGGACGCCGACGCTGACGACAGACGCCCGGGGGTATGGCAATAGCTCCCCCTTACTTTCGTAAGGCGAGCTAATAAAAATTTCCTTTAGAATGGGTGAAATAAGGCATTTTCCCTTGAAGGCATAACACGCAATATTCAGACATGACAGGTGTGTATTGAAAATTGCGCCCTGTGAAAAAAAATATATTCAAATACCAGTTCTATAGTAAGCCATAAATTAATGACTTGTGTAAACAAACTAGCATATGTCCTGCATTGATTGACTTAATTTTCTCACCTTGCCAGCTTGCCGTTACGCCTGAGGCCAGTGTTCACGGATTAATAATCTTGACACACGGGTCAAATTTCGCTGCGATAAGATCAAAGAACCCGACGTGGACTTGTCCGATTTTCACCTAGTTAGATAATGAACCAGTCTAACACCTTGTGCTGTAGGCAGTTATTGTATACATGCTTGGATTATCATGGCAAAAGGTCAGCTTGTTTTTACAACATAATGATTTGGCGAAAATTTTCGAACCGATTTTTTTTAAAATGTTATAGAATTATGGACCGATTTTTTAATCTTCTTCTGAAGTCGAAATCGGTTTATGGATGGCAAATTCGGTCCGGAACCGGGAAACTGGCATTTTCTCGAGCCCTGCTACATGTATTCCATGAAAAATGAGAGTACAGTTGAAAGGAAAGCAAACACTACATGTATTCCATGAAAAAGAAGAGTTCAGTTGAAAGGAAAGCAAACACTATATGTATGGCATGAAAAATGAGAGCTCAGTTGAAAGGAAAGCAAACACTACATGTATGGCATGAAAAATGAGAGTTCAGTTGAAAGGAAAGCAAACACTACATGTATTCCATGAAAAATGAGAGTTTAGTTGAAAGGAAAGCACACGTGACTACATGAATGCCATGAAAGCTTTCTCTCATGTGAAAATGGCAGAATGGCTATCTTGTGCATACTATCTCCTGAAATTGACCAATTTTGTACTGAATGGAATCTTCCACTTTTCATACAGCAGGCGTCCATTTCTAAATTTAGGAGTGCCGGATTGAGTTATCTGTGGGGCACATATACCCACGGCCAGTGCTATTTTCTCAAATGGCTATGTCTCCAGCACTGACTTCTCATATAATGCATGTGATAACTAGTCTAGTTGATACATAATAACAATATTTGCGAACAGAATTTTCGGTGAAAAATAAAATAAAAACGAAAAGGCCTGACACCCCTTATAAGTTATATGACTAATGGACTTGTCCAAAAATAGCAATGGAAGAGTCCACTAGCATACAATGGGTTAAAATAACTGATCATTGGATACCTATCTAATGTCAAAGTCATAGGTTTTCTGTTTTCCTAATCAATTCAAGTACTTATTCTAACAAAGCAACACACCAAAATCCTTGTTAACCCTAGTCCTGCTAATCCCGGATATGCCTTATCTTTGAAACAATGTAGATCCAGATCAGATGGCTTCTGACCGATCAGGATCTACATTGTTTGCCATTCCGATTGTGAATTTGTTGCAATATTTGCATGAAGAAATCTGATTGGTTGATAATCGGCAGTGGGTGTGGCATATATGAATATTCAGCAGGACAAGGGTTAAGCAGTGAAAGTCTGATGAATGTTTTATTAACCCATTGTATTTTAGTGGACTCTTCCATTGCTATATGTTGGGCAATTGCATTTGTCATATAAGGGGAGTCAGGCATATTTTTTTATGCTATTTTTGACAGAAAATTCTGTTAGCAAATAGTGCAGGCCCTGTCTGATCTGGGCCTGCACTGTTTGCAAAGGTACCCCTTTAGGGGTTTCCCGCCTACAATGGGTTATTTTACATGATATTTAGCCGTGACTGTATGATCTGCAGTGTCAAGCCATTTCATAACTATTCCCAATATTAGGGTTTGCTTCTTTGGAGTACAAGGCCCAGTCAACACTTTTAGGTCACATTATTCAGGGACTCAGTTCACCTAATCACACTTTTCTGAGCAGGCTTATACATAAGCAGTTAAACAGAACAGAGCATAAATTTGACAACTGCACTTTTAAAAAGAATGACCATAGGACAAACATTTGGGTTGACTGTGGAGTTGACCGACTGTCAAACAGATGGACAGACAGAAAAAGGGACTCCTATAAATAAGGCTGACACTATTAATCGTATAATCGATTAATCGATCGATAAATTGCACAAAAATGATTATCATTTCTGATTTGCTTTTAATCGATTACTTGATAGGTACAATTTACTACCCAAATTTATGCCTAAAATAGCTGAATGAGTGGCAAACAGTGCAGACCCTGATGAGACGCCGCACTATGCGGCGTCTCATCTGGGTCTACACTGTTTGCTCAAGCCTGTCTGTTCAAATAAACATATGGTAAAATGCAACATATGGTACGAGCCATGCTCACACAGAAAGCCAAACAGGTAAAATTATGACAAAAACCTTAACGATTACTAATCTATTATCGATCGCAGTGACAGGACTGATAATCGATTATCTTTTCAGCTCCGATTAGCCAGCCCTACCTATAAATCATGCATGACAACATGCTAATGAATGCATGGTAAACCAGGCAAAATGTGATTCAGCTTCCAGGGAAGCCATTTTTTGTTTATGAAAACTCTGGCTTTGAGTTGAAAGGCAGCTAGGATGTTCAAGTGTTTTTATTCATCACAGTACGAGTATCTCTCTGGCTCTGCAGTCTACCGTCTCCATATTTGTTTCTGCACCTCCAAAGGATGCGATCACTGAATATGAAACAAAAGCATTTCCAGAGGTGTAAAATTTCCCTCAAACTTACTCGTCCTTATCGTCTAAACTTTTCATTTAGGTGCTAAAAATGAAGAAAAAGTAAGGGCAGTTCTGAAAACCTTACTCGCCCTGCCTTAAAACTTACTCGCAAATGCGAGCGGGCGAGTGGAATTTTACACCCCTGATTTCCTTTCTTATCTTATACCACTAATGCTTCTAACAGTAAAGCATTAACTCTTTTTGAACCATATGGAATCTTCCACCTTATATATAGCAGGAGTCCATTTCAAAATTAAGGGGTGTCAACATATGTTTTCTTCAAACACTATTTGGAAATTGGCTGAAAATTTTACAAACAGTGTAGGCCCTGATCAGAAACCGCATTCTGCGGTGTCTGATCAGGACCTGCACTGTTTGCTAACAACCCTTTTTGGGGTTTCTGGTACAAAATGGGTTAACCCTAAAATAACTTCATAAAATTCTGCTGCAGATGATAATCTTATCTTAACCCTTATCTTGCTGAATATTCAGCTTAGCCACACCCATTTCTGTCTATCAACCAATCAAATTACTTGATGTAATTTATTGCTACAAATTCATAAACTGAATGCCAAACAGTGTAGCAAAGATAGGGGTTGTCCTGAACAGCAAGATAAGGGTTAACTTTTTTCTTATTTTTCAGAGAAATAAAGGCTTGACACTGAGTCTGCCTAGTTATGTCAAACATTATTTTCTCTGAAAAATAAGCATAATGAATCATTTATCATATAAGGAGTGTCATCATTTATCATATAAGGGGTGTCAGGCCTATTTTGCCATTTTTATTCTATTTTTGGAGGAAAATTCTGCTAGCAAATAGTGCAGGCCCTGATCAGATGCCACATCTGATCTGGGCTTGCACTGTTTGCCAAGGTACCCCTCTTGGGTTTCCCCTGTTTGCGTAGGTGGCGCTTTAGGGGTTTCCCGCATGCAATGGGTAAAAGGGATGAATGTCATAAAGTGCACCGTCCTTCGGATCGGGACGTTAACTGGAGGCCCCCTGTGCAGGGAGAACCATCCCCTGTGCAGGTTAAAGATCCCTACCGTAATTACATGATTACTGTGTAGGCTTTCATCCTGCAAAAACCTAGTGTGTAATGTAATATACACCTGCGGTAATGGTCAAATGTGACCGACGCAGTATCAGAAGATAGATAGATAGATAATGCCTTCAAACTTTCATCTGCTTGTCATGCTTAGCACCCTTAGGGTTAAACTTTCTTGAAAACCAGATGAAAACAGATTTTATTGTCTGCAATAGCTATTTGCACTTAATAATGTGATTTCATGCACCTAATGTGATTTGATCACATGCTACCATTTGAAATGGAATGCCATTATAGAATATCAACAACAGAAACTGTCAGAAAGTCAGACTGACTCACTGATCTGTTTCTTTCTTGTACTATCTATTAACCCATTGTATACTAGTGGACTCTTCTGCTGCTAAATGTCGGACAAGTCCATTTATCATATAAGGGGTGTCATGCCGTTTTTATTCTATTTTTGGAGGAAAATTCTGCTAGCAAATAGTGCAGGCCCTGATCAGACGCTGCGTTTGATCTGGGCTTGCACTGTTTGCCAAGGTACCCCTTTTGGGTTTTCCCGCACGCAGTGGGTTAAATGAGTCCATGACCATGACCGCTGATGTGTCATAGTTACTCATGTTCACAGTTTAGTTGTTTAACGGCCCATTCAACATTATTTAAGTCATATTGAGCCATTCAGTTTAACTAACACATAATTATATATAAAACTGGTTCACCTGCACATTCAGTGTACATTATTCACCAGAAACAGACAACCATGGGGAGGCGGGCCATAGAAAAGATTTGATGATCAATTTCCAGGAAAAAATGTTGCAGTGAAGGGTTGGATTTTGGGACCTCCTGATCACCAATCAGATGCACTTGACTGAGCTACCCAGGCTTGCTCTCAACCTATTGTATACCAGTGAACTCTTCCATTGCTACAGTTGAACTTCAATAGCTCGAACACCTTTGGGACCTCGAAAATCTGTTCGAGACAGGGGTAGTTTGAGCCACTGAGGGTTACTCTCAGGAGGCATAACGAGATACTTTTAGACATCTTTTCGGTGTTCTATAATGAATATGTATCCTGTGTGTACTCATCGAGGCGATTCTAATGAGTACACACAGCATATATTTGCAAGATAAAAGACTAAAATCTCCTTAATTATCCCCCACTATTTCTTATGTAGAGGATTTCGCTAGGGGCTCAAGAATGTGTTCGACTCGTCCATGGTAAACAAGCCATCCATTATCGAGCCATTGAAGTTTTACTGTATATGTTAGGTAGGTAAGTCCATTTGTCATATAATAAGGGGTGGTAGGCCTATTTTTTTGTTTTTTATTCTATTTTTGACAGAAAATTCTGTTAGCAAATAGTGCAGGCCTTGATCAAATGCCATGATCAACGGTGTCTGATCTGGGCCTGCACTGTTTGCCAAGGTGGCGCTTTAGGGGTTTCCCGCATGCAATGGGTAAAAGGCCCAAGATTCGCTATGAAGGTCATGTTAAGTTGATCATTTTATATAACCACTCTTTCTTCCTTCAAAAAAAGGCTTCTATATATTAACCCTTGTTCTGCTGAGCCCGGATATGCCTTTTCTTTGAAACAATGTAGATCCAGATCAGATGGCTTCTGAAGAAGCCATCTGATCAGGATCTACAATTGTTTGTCATTCAGATTGTGAATTTGTTGTAATAATTTGCTACAGGTATTCTGATTGGTTTATAATCGGTAGTGGGTGTGGCATATATGAATATTCAGCAGGACAAGGGTTAAGCTGTCCAACATTGGTTTGCCAGGTACAGACAACAGCCCTTCTTGAAACAGTAGAAGGAAGAGAATTGCTGTGGAAATCAAACACGTGACCATCTATCACCTGAAAACCCATGTGCTAGCAATGATCAGTCCTTCAAGGACATCATTTCTATTGTTTGATTTGAGGTTTAACGTTCCCGTCAACACTGTAAAGGTCATTTTGGAGACGTTACTTCCAATTTTGTGGGACTTTTACCCGACATTGAGATAAAATGGCATCTCAAGCCCTGCCGCCCAATGAAACCAATAGGGTTTATTAGCATGGACGGTCCACCTCGCACAGCGGTTCCTGGACAGGCTTAGATCCTACAAGCGGTTTACCAGTACTAGTGTGTGGGCCGGATTCAGCTCTGCGTGGAAGCATCATGCAGCCCATATATTTCTTAAAGCCCCTATGGGCGGGGGCCAAATCATCATTTCTATTGTGTTGTGTACTCCCTCTGTCAGGGTTGAACCTGGCATTATGACTTACCATTATATGTGATTCTTGGTTTGGTTAGGCAGACCACCAAATGGCATTCTATATCATCAGGCGGAATAAATTTGGAGCACACAGGGCATTTGATACCTGAAAAAGAGATAGAAAATGTAACATTTTATGCAAATGACATGATAAAGCATGCTTTTTAAGATGGATAGATACACCTGACCAAATTTTCACCTTTGTGATTTGGTTGATCGTCAATTGACCTGAAGTTACCAAGCAGACAGAATCTAATCTGTTTGCCATTCTGTTTCTGAATCCATAGTAACTCTTATCCTGCTGTTCACGACAACCCCTATCTTTGGAAACAGTGTAGATCCAGATCAGATGGCTTCTGAAGAAGCCATCTGATCAGGATCTACACTGTTTGACATTAAGTTTATGGATTTGTAGGAATAAATTACATCAAGTAATCTGATTGGTTCGAAGTCAGAGATGGGTGTGGCTAAAATAAATATTCAGCAAGAGAAGGGGTAAAAATTGAAATCATGCAACACAAATGGCTGAAAGTTGGGGAGGAGTGTAGTATTATGAGATGTTCACTCAGCAAAGACACACAACAACATGTGTTTCAAAGCTTTGGATCAATCTCTACCTACAAAGCCAACAGTGAAGATTGATCGGACTCTGCAGACATGCAGGCTGATCAGAGTATTCAATTGTGTGCACATGTCCCAACACATGTTTTGGCTTGTTACACTAATTTATGAAGTAATATATACATATGTTTGTTTACCGGTACTTTAGATAATTTCTTATCTTGTATTTTTTACCTTTTTTGTACCAAATGTAATCTTCATGAAATGGAGTCCATTTCAAAATTTAGGGGTGCCAGGCTGTGTTTTCTTCAAAATTTATTTGGAAAATGGCTTAACTTTTTGCAAACAGTGTAGGCCCTGATCAGACGCCGCGTTCTGCGGTATCTGATCCCTCAGGGCTCTCGTTCAAGATGTGTGGTCGCCTGTACAGCTCTTGTATGCAGAGCGCAATGTTCCATGCTAGTGAGACTTGGCCATTGACAAAGCCAAAGCTCCAACGTCAGCAGCATAATGACAGAGCAATGATCAGACAGATCTGCAATGTCCAGCCACAAGACACTGTCACCATCAGGTCCAATGAGCTGCTTGGTATTGAGGACCTGGACCACATCCTGGAATTTTTGGGTAGGCAGCTGACAGAGAGATCACAGAGAGGGAAACTCTGGGCTATTGCTATTGACGCTTGATAGACAACCTGGAGATCTGGTGTGGGAGCTGCCATGTGTGCAGCAAGCCAGCTACCTGAAATTAAGGGCCCACTTCTGTGGCTGTTACCCCTGTACCCGCACATTAATAAACAAGAGGGCCATGACTGCCCTGGATTGCTCACCTAATCCATATCGTACAAATGAAATTTGTAGGTAAAATATGGTGGAGTAGAGGGTTTGAGCAATTTTTGTTGACCCAAGGAGGGTTTTTTTTTTATAATTTTAGCTCTGGTGGCCATCTTGTTCATCCAAGCACAACGGTTTCAGCAATTTTGGAAGAGGGTCACTCAAGGAACATTCCTGTGTAATTAATTTGAAATCCATCCACTGGTTAAGCAGAAGTTATGTAAACGTTTTTCTATTATTAGCTCTGGTGGCAACCTTTTTCATCCTTGCAGAATTGTTTGAACATAGAGGGTCACCCAAGAAACATTCCTGTGAAATTATTTTGAAATCCATCCACTGGTTAAGGAGAAGAAGTCATTTAAAGGTTTTTTCCATTTTTAGCTCTGAAGGTCATCTTGGTCATCTGAGCAGAACACTTTCAGCAATTATGGTTTGAGGTCACCTTAGAAACATTCCTGTGAAATTATTTAAAAAAAAAAAAAAAAAACATCCACTGGTTAAGAAGCAGATTTCATTTAAAGGTTTTCGTATTTTTAGCTCTGGTGGCCATCTTGTTCATCAGAGCGGAATGGTTTAAGCACTTTTGGTAGAGGGTCACCAAAGGAACATTCCTGTGAGATTATTTCATTTAAAGGTTTTTCTATTTTTAGCTCTGAAGGTCATCTTGGTCATCTGAGCAGAACACTGAGCAATTTTGGTTTGAGGTCACCTTAGAAACATTCCTGTGAAATTATTTAAAAACTAGAAATGTGTCCAGACGACACAGATGCCCCCGCCAAGGGCCCCGCCTCACCCCGAAAATCCATGTTGCAAAAAAATTTTCTAAGTGTGTGACCTTGTGTGAAGTAATATTGAAATTGGTGTGAAAATGTAAGCGCTAGAGCAATGACAAAGTTTTTCTAAAAATAGCCACAGTGACCTTGACCTTGAAAGTCAAATTTGTTCGAGGTATTGTCATAAGGAACATTTGTGTGAAGTTATTTGAAACCAGTGAAGAAATGCAGGCGCTAGAGCGATGACAAAGTTTTTCTAAAAATAGCCACAGTGACCTTGACCTCGAAAGTCGAAATGGCTCAAGATATTGTCATAAGGAACAATTCTGTAAAGTTATATTGAAATCAGTGAAATGTTAGCGCTAGAGCGATGACGAAGTTTTTCTAAAAATAGCCACAGTGACCTTGACCTTCAGGCCATGACCTTAAAGCTGAAATTGCTCGAACTATTTTTATAAGGAACATTTGTGTGAAGTTATATTGAAATTGGTGAAGAAATGTAGGCGCTAGAGCGATGACAAAGTTTTTTCTAAAAATAGCCACAGTGACCTTGACCTTGAGGTCATGACCTTGAAAGACGAACTCGCTCGAGATATTGTCATAAGGAACATTTGTGTGAAGTTATATTGAAATCAGTGAAGAAATATAGACGCTAGAGCTATGTTGTGCGAGGGGATAATTAAAAATTTTTAAATCTGTGACCTTGACCTTGAGCTCATGGGCATGGGTGGGGGTATCGCTGAATAAAATGGACAGGTATCTAACATCCTACCAAATATCAACTCAATCAATTGCACGATTTGGAAAATATCAACTCTTAAAATACCTAATTAAAAATTTCTAAGTCTGTGACCTTGACTTTGAGGTCATAGGCATGGGTGGGGGTATTGTTGAATAAAACATTGTACCTATATCTATCATCATATGAACCAAAGCCATCATAAAAGTTCAGGTTCTACCAGGTACAAATACCTTAACTGGAGTCTTTAACATGGAAAATTTCTAAGTCCATGACCTTGACCTTGAGGCCATGGGCATGGGTGGGGGTATCACTGAATAAAACTTTGGACCTATATCTATAATCATACCAAATATGAACCAATTCTATCAAATGGTTTGGAAAATATGAGTTCTAAAATGTTCAAGTCTACCTGTTACAAAAACATTAACCTGAGTGTTTAACATTGAAAATTTCTAAGTCTGTGACCTTGACCTTGAGGTCACAGGCATGGGTGGGGGTATTGCTTTATAAAACTTTGGACCTATATCTATCATCATACCAAAGATGAACCAGTTCCATCTAATGGTTAGGAAAATATGAGTTCTAAAAGTTCAGGCTCTACATGTTACAAAAACTTTAACCTGAGGTTACAGGATCACGTACGTACGTACGTACACACACACGTACAGACGGACGTACACATGTACGCACGTACGGAAAACCGAAAAACTATATGCCCCCGGCATCATATGATGCGGGGGCATAAAAACATCCACTTGTTAAGGAGCAGATGTCATTTAAAGGTTATTGTATTTTAAGCTCTGGTGGCCATCTTGCTCATCAGAGCGGAATGGTTTAAGCAATTTTGGTAGAGGGTCACCAAAGGAACATTCCTGTGAAATATTTTTATTTCGAAATCCATCCACTGGTTAAGGAGGAGGTCTTTTAAGTGTTTTTTTTTTCTATTTTTAGCTCTGGTGGCCATTTTGTTCAACCAAGCGGAATGGTTAATGCAATTTTGTTAGAGGGTCGCTCAAGGATTATTCCTGTGAAATTTTATCAAAATCCATCCACTGGTTAAGGAGCAGAAGTCGTTTAAAGTTCTTTTTTATTTTCAGCCTTGGCGGCAATCTTGTTCATCCGAGTGGAGCAGTTTGAGCAATTTCGGTAGAGGGTCACCCAAGGAACATTCTTGTGCAGTTATTTCAAAATCCATCCAATGGTTAAGGAAGAGAAGTTTTTTAAAGGTTTTTCTATTTTTTAGCTCTGGTGGCCATATTGTTCATCCGAGCAGGACAGTTTGAGCAATTTTGGTTGAGGGTCACCCAAAGAACATTCCTGTAAAATTATTTTGAAATCCATCCAGTGGTTAAGGAGAAGTCATTTAAAGGTTTTTCTATTTTTAGCTCTGGTGGCCATCTTGTTCATCCGAGCGGAACGGTTTGAGCAATTTTTTGTAGAGGGTCACCCAAGGAACCTTCCTATGTAAATATTCAAAATTCATGCACTGGTTAAGGAGGAGAAGTCGTTTAAAGGTTTTTCTATTTTTAGCTTTGGCAGCCACCTTGTTCACCCCAGCGGAACAATTTGAGCAATTTTGGTAAAGGGTTACCCATTAGGAACATTCCCGTGAAATTATTTCAAAATCTGCCCAGCAGTTTTGGAGAAGTCGTCGTTTAAAGCAAAAGTTGATGACAGATGTACGCACGGATGGATGATGGACAAAGACCAATCACAATAGCTCACCTTGAGCACTTCGCGCTCAGGTGAGCCAAAAAACCAATGATGACTATGATGACATTTGACAGCTTTCCTATCTATAAGGAAAACAAACAACTGTGATTTATCTCATATGTAACTTTAATGACTGGAGTGCCATTATGATGTCAAACCATGTTTTACTATAGTAACAGACACATGGCCATGTGTACAGCTCTTGTGTGCGGAGGGCAATGCTCCATGCCAGTGAGACATGGCCAAGACACGTGGCCATGTGTACAGCTCTTGTGGGCGGAGTGCAATGCTCCATGCCAGTGAGACATGGCCATTGGCAAAGCCAGACCTCCAACGTTTTCAGCGGAATGACAGGGCAATGATCAGACAGATCTGCAATGTCAAGCCACTGGACACTGTCACAATCAGGTCCAGTGAAATACTCAAGTGTCTTGGCATTGAGGACCTGGACTTCATTCTGAAAGAGAGAAGGCTCCGCCGGTATGGACATGTGGAACGCTCCAATGGTGCAGTCAAATCTCCCTGTGACATACTGGTAGGTGGAAAGCAGGGGCATGGAAGGCCCAAGATGACCTGGAAGAGCTGAAAGAAAGAGATTGCAGAGAATGAGACAAGCCTGGGGAGCTGGTGTAAGATCTGCCATGCGTGCAGCAAGCCAGCTACCTGGAAGGGGGCCACTTATGTTGATGTTGCGCCTGTACCTGCACGTTAATCAAAAATCCATTGATGATGATGATGATGATGATGATGAAATAATGAAGGAAAATTTAGAGTGACCTTCTTGGGTTATCTTGAGAACGTAAATGAGTGTACATATCTTTATTTATAATTTACATCAAACAAAAGATCCAATTATGTACATGTAACAGTATGCTGTATATCTTCAATAATTCGAGGACCCTGAACTTCTATCAGTGGGATTAAGATTATTTCATATTTTTACTTCCTTCTAAACAGGAAAGATGTAATTCAGTAATATACATAATTTGACAGCTTTAGAATAGTTTTGGCAAGATAATACAGTCTAATATAAATTATACAACATTTTTATATTCAATGTTGTAAACAACTCATCAAGGGCATGATAATACCCACAAGAAAACCTGCGCAAACGGCAAAGATTCAGATTAGCCTGGGCAACTGCGCAGTCAGATAATGAGCCTTCAATATACATGTACTCTTGGTGTCCTTTAGTTTTGAATTGCAAGGAAAATTCTATTTTTAGATACAACAAATATAGGACAAATATGAAAATAATTTGTTCATACCCCTACTGAGTAAGTTGGTTGATTTGAGGTTTAACGTCCCCGTCAACACTGTAAAGGTCATTTTGGAGACGTTGCTTCCAATTTTGTGGGACTTTTACCCTACATTGAGATGAAATGACATCTCAAGCCCTGTCGCCCAATGAAACCAATAGGGTTTATTAGCATGGACAGTCCGCCTCGCACCGCGGTTCCTGGACAGGCTTAGTTCCTCTAAGCAGTTTACCAGTACTAGTGTGCGGGCCGGATTCAGCTCTGCGTGGAAGCATCATGCAGCCCATATATTTCTTCAAGCCCCTATGGGCGGGGGCCTCCTACTGAGTAAGATATTTCAGTCAGATATTGAGCATGAGGAATTTAAATTTGGTATGATCTGTAGTAACATGTCAACTCCAGATCTTGAAGGTCATTCTGTGTTGTCTACCAGAGTATAGGAAAGAATGAAGTAAATAACAGGAAAGGGAGGAATGAAAGAGAATAGGAAAAAAGAATGAAGATACAGTAAAATTCCTATATTAAGACCACCTTTGGAACTGTTCAAAAGTGGTCTAAGACCACTTTTGAACAGTCCCAAAGGTGGTATTTTATTAGGAGACACTACATGTAGAAAAGACAAAGAAAAATAACCGGAACCTTCTCAATAAGCTTTTAAAAGCATGTTTAGTCTTGATTTTAGGTGGTCTTAATAGCGGAGTTTTACTGTAAACAGAAGATTCAAGAAGATATGTTCCTTTACCCTACCTGCCGATTACCCATTAACATTTGGATGCCCAGATGCCCGACGAAGTAAAAATACACAATTTCCACCCCATTTCATATAATTTGAAGCAAAGATTATATACATCAGTGTGTAGTTCCAATCAACCAACTGTTATTTTTTGCAAGGTGACTGTAGTAATGTTTGGAAAATCACTTGCCAGAACTATTTTAGAAAATACAGGTGAACAAGAAAAAAACTGCTATAAAGCTCAAGTTAACCCATTTTGTCCTAAACAGAATCTTCCCAATTATACATAGGCTAACCCACTGTATACTAGTGGACTCTTCCACTGCTACATGCTGGACAAGTCCATTTGTCAAATATGGGGTTTCAGACCTATTTTTTTTTTTCATTTTTATTCCATTTTTGACGGAAAATTCTGTTAGCAAACAGTGCAAGCCCTGATCAGACGTTCTGCGGCATCTGATCTGGGCCTGCACTGTTTGACAAGGTACCCCTTTAGGAGTTTGCCGCATACAATCGGCTAATATAGCAGAAGTCAATTTCGAAATTGAGGTGTCAGCTTTCATTTCAGAATGGCTGAACATTTTGCAAGCAGTGAATACCTTGATCAGATGCCCCATTCTGAGGCGTCTGATATGGGCCGGCACAAGGTGCATATTTTGTAATAGCTGTAGGATAGTTTTTGTCAATTCTCCATATAAACCTATGTTGTGGGTATTCATTAGAACCGCCTCAATGAGGCGGTTCTAATGAATACCCACAACATAGGTTTATATGGAGAAATAAAGAAAACTATCCTTCGATTATCACAAAAATATGCGCCTTATCTGTTGCTATGACTGCCAGTGTCTTGTAATGGAGTTTTCTATAGTCACAGATAAGAGGGGGTATCCACTTATTATTTTATTTCTGCCTGAACACGTATGCTGTGGGTACTCAGAAGAAGCACCTCGGCAAGGCGCTTCTAATGAGTACACACAATATACATGTATGTTTTCGAGCAGAAATAAGAACAATATCATTTCCTTTTGGATTATCTCTCCTTATGGAGCTTTCTGTACAAAATGGGTAAACATGCAACAGTTTATAAACACAGGCATTTACATGATATTGTGACAGACTGATGAGAGAAGGATGGTAGTTGCTGAAAGTTGGTGAATCACAGCTTGAAACATGGCATGAAACAGAGTGCAGTGGATTTACAAGTTGTACCATGTCAACCTATAAATTACTGTATATGCTTCTGTAAGCATATACCAAGGGCTTAACAAGTTGTGCATTTTGCGTGTCACATGGCTTGTATACATTGTCTAACATTCTTATTGTATACCAGTTTTTATGGGTTTCATGCATATTTGATTAAAATCTGTGAAAAGTAGGCAAATACTTCTGCGACTATTTGTACAAAATCTGAAGATCCATAATTTCCAAGGTCAAGTTGTTTCATACTAATTGTACAAGATTGAGACTAGTTACAATTTTGAAAAGGTTACCCGTGACATAAGATTATGATAAATGGATTAACCTTTAGCATGCTAAGCAATACTTAAACCTGAACCCCAATACTGCTCACACTTTGACACATTGTAGGCACGATATCTTCTGACATTTCTACCAGAAGTATTATGGGTCATGTGACTTCCAAATATGGCAGTCACATGATCGGCCGGGGAAAAAAAAAAAGAACTACAAGACAATAGCGCTTAGTGTGTGCTTTGAAGGATAAAATTGACAGCTTGTGCAGCTACCTATATTATGGCTTCATATTTATCACCAGAAGTTGTTTAGATGGATTGGGTTTAGTATGCACAATATTGTGATAAAACGGGTAAGCGAGACCTGTTGAAGACTGGTACTTGAGAAATTGTTGATTTCTAACATCATTCCAGGTGTAAAATCAAACAGTCGATCGGCAATGTGGGTAAAACCCGTGCCCTTGTAAGAAAGAACGATCACTCCTGCATCGGAGAACCTCATGGATGGAGTGTACTTGCTTTCTTATAAGCGTGATGTGTTGCTCAATTTGGACCACCCCTTGGACGACTACAGCACGATGAAGGTTATGGTAAATGAAAGATATACATGTACATCTAGCTCCAGTTACTCTTAACCCTTGTCCTGCTGAATATTCATATATGCCACACCCACTACCGATTATCAACCAATCAGATTACCTGTAGCAAATTTTTACAACAAATTCACAATCTGAATGACAAACAATGTAGATCCTGATCAGATGGCTTCTTCAGAAGCCATCTGATCTGGATCTACATTGTTTCAAAGAAAAGGCATATCCGGGCTCAGCAGAACAAGGGTTAATATGGTTTCAAAGAAGAAAAACTCACTGTTGTGGGTACTTGACAGAATCGCCTCACTGAGGAGGTTCAAAACAAGTACCCACATCATACATATAAGAAGAATTATCCTAACTTCTCCTTACCTGGAGCTATTGATACTGCCTTTCATTTCAAAATTTATACCTAAAGGGAAGAACTTAATACCAAAGTGAGCCAATTCTTCCCTTTAACCCTTATCTTGCTGTTCACGACAACCCCTATCTTTGGAAACAGTGTAGATCCAGATCAGATGGCTTCTGAAGAAGCCATCTGATCTGGATCTACACTGTTTGACAATCAATTGATGAATTTGTAGCAATAAATTACATCAAGTAATTTGATTGGTTGACAGACAGAAATGGGTGTGGCTTAAATGAATATTCAGCAAGATAAGGGTTAATCCATTGAATACTTGTGACTCTTCCATTGCTATATGTTGGACAAGTCCATTTGTCATATAAGGGCCCCAAAGGGGTAGCAGGCCTATTTTTCTGTCAGCAAATAGTGCGGGCCCTGAACAGACGCCGCGTTCTGCGGCATCTGATCTGGGCCTGCAGTGTTTCCCAAGGTAACCCTTTAGGGGTTTCCCACATGCAATGTGTTAATCAGAGCCCAGAGAATAAGACTACAAGAGCCAGTTGCCTTTGGACTGTGCTCCTAAGTTTTTGGGAGAAATTGCCAATTAGCCTTAAGCAACAATGTTGGGCTGCAGATGAGTCTTTATTTCACTAACCCTCTGCAGCAACCGAACTAATTGTTTCCATTCCAATCCTATCCAGCTTTTACACTATGCTGCCTGATAAGGGAGAGTGGGAGTATGGTACTTCAGTAAAAAATGAGCTTCAGACTTCTAAACATGAACAGTATTAACCCTTGTCCTGCTGAATATTTATATATGCCACACCCACTACCGATTATCAACCAATCAGATTACTTGATGCAAATTATTGCAACAAATTCACAATCTGAATGGCAAACAATGTAGATCCTGATCAGATGGCTTCGTCAGAAGCCATCTGATCTGGATCTACATTGTTTCAAAGATAAGGCATTTCCGGGATTAGCAGGACAAGGGTTAAGCTTCATACTTCTATACATGAACAGAATCAACTTTCAGGCTTCTATAGATGGGCACTATAAGGCTTCTGTGAGAAATATATGAGCAACATCAGGCTACAGGAGTCTAAACATGATCAATCTTTGGAACTTCTACACATGAGCAACATCAGGCTTCAGGAGTCTAATCATAATCAATCTTCAGACTTCTGTACATGCGCAACATCAGGCTTCAGGAGTCTAAACATGATCAATCTTTGAACTTCTATACATGAGCAACCTCAGGCTTCAGGAGTCTTAAATCGTGATCAATTTTCAGACTTCTACATATGAGCAACATCAGGCTTCAGGAGTCTAATCATGATCAATCTTCAGACTTCTACACATGACCAACATCAGGCTTCAGGAGTCTAAACATGATCAATCTTCAGACTTCTACACATGAGCAACATCAGGCTTCAGGAGTCTAATCATGATCAATCTTCAGACTTCTACACATGACCAACACCAGGCTTCAGGAGTCTAAACATGATCAATCTTCAGACTTCTATACAATCATGAGCAACATCAGGCTTCAGGAGTCCAAACATGACCAATCTTCAGACTTCTATACATGAGCAACATCAGACGTCAGGAGTCTTAATATGATCAATCTTTAGACTTCTATACATGAGCAAGTCTAATCGTGATCAATCTTCAGAATTCTATACTTGAGCAACATCAGGCTTGTGGAATTTTGAAAATATATGAGGGTCACTGACCGAAACTAGCTAGTCTGGGCCAGAAAACATGTACACTCCATATTTTTGTGGTGTATTCCTTGCTTCCAAATTTTGTTTGTTTGATTTGAGGTTTAACGTCCCCGTAAACACTATTTAGGTCATTTGGGAGATGTTGTTTCAAATTATGTGGGACTTTTACCCGACATTGAGATGAAATGACATCTCAATCCCTGTCGCCCAATGAAACCAATAGGGTTTATAAGCATGGACGGGCCGACTCGCAGCAATTTTCCTGGGCAGCTTCCAAAGGATAACCCTTTCTAGAACATGTTTAACCTCACTACAGCTGGTGTCTGGGAATGTGTAGCAGCCGTAAAAAGTCTCCCTGCCCTACATCATAGTGCAGTTTATATTTTCTTGTCCTTTGGGATCGTTGATTCCATAGTGGAATTTTGAAAATATTTGAGGGTCACTGATGAGGCCTAATTGGCCGAAACTAGCTACATGTAGTCTGGCCCAGAAAACATAACAGTACACTCTATATTTTTCAGTTCTGTGGTGTATTCCTTGCTTCGAAACGATAACCCTTTCTAGAACATATTCAGGAGCCTAAACATGATCAATCTTTTGACATCTATACATGAGTTTTTAAAACATGATCAATCTTTGAACTTCTATACATGAGCAACATCAAGTTCAGGAGTCTTAACATGATCAATCTTGAGACTTCTACACGTGAGCAACATCCGGCTTCAGCAGTCCAAACATGGATGGATGGATGAACATGGACCAACAAAACTTGTAGAAATAACAAAATGATATTAGCCTGTGGGAATCACTTATTTCAAAGCTATGAACAATTCCTGTCAAAGCCAGCAATTTCTCAGACTCAAACTATTCAAGAGCATTTGTGGGAAGAAGCTATTAAGCCAATACCTAACCAACCTTGTCAATTTAATTGAAAGTGTTCAGACATAGAACTTAAGCTCTGAATAGGGCAAAGTACAAACTAGCAAAATAATATCGACTGTGGGCACCCTGATCAGCTTAAAGCTTTTACAACAAAATATTTAGACTGATCAGAACTCTAATTTTAGTCTAACCAACCTAAAGGTATCAAGGAACATACAAAGGGCACACAGCCCTGAACAAACTTTTAAGTGTCTAAGCCTTCTTTTCAGTCAGTTTTGTTGGTGTTTGGCTCACCTGATCTATTATTGCCATTGGTCTTAAATCAATAGGCCTGCTATTTCTGTTTCTCAGCTTCTGTCTATAGTTCTTAACTCTTATCATGCTGTTCACAACAACCCATATCTTTGGAAACAGTGTAGATCCAGATCAGATGGCTTCTGAAGAAGCCATCTGATCAGGATCTACACTGTTTGACATTCATTTTATGAATTTGTAGCAATAAATTACATCAAGTAATTTGATTGGTTGATAGACAGAAATGGGTGTGGCTTAAATGAATATTCAGCAAGATAAGGGTTAACCCATTGTATCGTGATTGAACTATTCCACTTTATATATTGGAAGAATCCATTTTCAATTTTACGGGTGTTTACAGTCTAAATATATTTAGAAAACTGCTGAAGTTCTTGAAACAGTGAAGGCCCAGATAAGATGCTGCATATTCTGCGGCATCTGATCTGGGCCTGCACTGTCTCCCAGTCTGTCCCTTTTTTCCCTTTTTGTGGTTTCCTACAAAATGGGGTAAAACATCAATATTAGCATGTCTTTCTAGGGCAAATAATAACAGTTAAAGGACAACAACCCAAAAGACCCAGATCATACAAAGGGTCTAATGCGGTGCTAAAGGTGTTTGCCATTTCCTCTGATAATTCGAGTTTGAGGTCAGTTTATGTTAACAAAGAATATGATGTCTGAAGCTTTTTTTTTTTTTTTTTTTTCATTTGTTGTGGCCCAGCTAATGCAGTCACAGCTATACCTGGTGAGAACAAATTACTGTGAGTGATTTAAAATTCTATCGGTCAATTAAATCACAATTATATGTGGGAATGCAAATTGTTTGACCAGACAAAATAAGACATAAATGTGGGCCAAAACAGAGAAAAGACCCCGGCATAACAATAATACAAGTACATCAACTTATATATGCAAACAGAAAAGACCGAGATAAGGCTGCTCAGCCAACCCTTGACGCATTCCTTAAACAACCATCCAAACAAAAGTGTGTAGATTATATACAAAATGCCCATTAATTTTATGGTCATTCGTATATATATCATCTTTACAGTTTTGAGATCCATCTTTACCCTTTTTGTACCGGAAACCCCAAAGCGGGTACCCTGGCAAACAGTGACGCCCCAGATCAGATGTGGCAGAATGCAGCGTCTAATCAGGGCCTACAGTGTTTGCAACATGATGTGTTGTGAAATACTAACATGTACCCGATCAATTTTTTCTTTAAAACAGGTCACAGATAAAGGTTACAGGTCAAAATGTGTTGTATGAATGAGAAGCCCTTGTCAAAGGATCCTGTATGCCAAATATGTAGCTCAATCTCAAATGGTTCACAAGTTATGACCAATGTTAATTTTGTCTTTAAAGTAGGTCACAGGTCAAGGTCAAAATTTTTTGTATGAATGGAAAGACCTTGTCACAAGGAACCAACATGCCAAATATAAAGGCTATGACTCAAATCATTGAAATGGTTAAAAACTTATGATAAAGTAGGTCATTGGCCAAGTTCACAGGTCAAACATTATTGTATGGGTGGAAAGCACTTGTCATAAGGAACCTACATGCTAAATATGAAGGCTCTATCTGAAATGGTTAAAAAGTTACCATAAAATACCTCACAGGTCAATGTCAAGGCCACAGGTCAAAATTTTGTACGAGTATGAAGCCCCTGGCACAAGGAACGTGCATGCCAAATATGAAAGATCTATCTCAGACTGTTAAAACGTCATGATAAAGTAGGTCGAAATTTAAGGTCAAGGTCACAGAAAAAAATTTTGGTATGAGTGAGAAGCCCTTGTCATAAGGAACCAACATGCCAAATATAAAATATAGACTCTACCTCAACCACCCCCACGACACACATACACACGCATGCACACACACACACACACACACACACACACACACACACACTCTAGAAGCCTCCGTGGTGTAGTGGTTACGCTACTCGCCTTGTAAACCAGGGGTCACAGGATTGATCCCGGGCTTCTCCAGGCTTTCAGATGAGGCTTTAAACCGAGGTCCTGTCTCCGTATGACCTTAGCTGTTGGTGGGATGTAAAACTTGAACACTCACTCTACCCTTACCTACTTCAAAGACAGCAGGCCTCGCCCAACTGTAAGATGTCTCTGTGACGGAAGATACATGTCACCTTTGCCTCACCCAACCATACCCTGCACATCCATTGATATCAGATACCAGTGCTTCAGCTGAAGTGCACGACCCGCCGGATGCTTTTAGCTTTATGAGTGTTACCATAGATGGGTATGGCGGCCATTTTGGTCATGTGACCTGGACCTAAAACGGTTCCCCCAATAAATGCGCCTTATCGTAAGGAGCAAAAATATATCTTATACTTTAGTACTGTATCCTGAATCATTTGCAGGATAAAATGCATTCTCACTTTTCCAATACACAAAAGCATATGTGTCAAAGTTTGACCTAGGCACAAAGAAGGTCAAGGTCAACCCTGGGTCACCATTTTAGCAATTTATGATGGGCCTACGTCCCAGATGCTATTTATCAAGTTTCGTGGAAATCTGCACTGTGGTTCTGGAGAAGACTATTTTTGAAGGGTTTTTACCATATATGGCTTGGCGGCCATTTTGGTCATGTGACCTGGACCCCATGAGCAAATTTTGGTTTCCCCCATCCCATAGAGGCTCCATATGAAATTTGACTTCAATCGGCCCAACGGTTTCCGAGGAGAAGCAGTTCGAAAATTTTCACATTTTTCGCCTTTTTCGAGGCTATACTAAATGGAATGTAATATTTCGCAAGTTCTAATATTTCGCAAGTTCATTGGTAAGATCTCATTGATATCTATCAGTATGCCAAAAATTGTTTAAATATTCCAAGCGGTTAAGTCACTATCACCAATTTTCACAAACGGGTTACGGACGGACTGACAGAATGACACGGTGATTTTAGGGCACTCTTAGAAAATCAACCGACTTCAGTCGGTCGCTTTTTCTGCGGGTCGTGCAATAGCTCAGATATGATTAGGAGTAATCACCATTATTTGGTGATGTACACACTAGAACAAGGAAATAAGGAAACTACTCCTTTATATTGGTAAAACAAGAATTGTGGTTCTGCAAAAAACACTTTAGTCTTCTTGCATTTATTTTGGCAGTTTGAAAGTACATTGCAAATTAACCCTTATCTTGCTGTTCACGACAACCCCTATCTTTGGAAACAGTGTAGATCCAGATCAGATGGCTTCTGAAGAAGCCATCTGATCAGGATCTACACTGTTTGACATTCAGTTTATGAATTTGTAGGAATTAATTACATCAAGTAAT
The DNA here is from genome assembly GCA_963580285.1 of Lucinisca nassula. Lineage (NCBI taxonomy): Eukaryota > Metazoa > Mollusca > Bivalvia > Lucinida > Lucinidae > Lucinisca > Lucinisca nassula. Next base: position 143,112,961 of record OY757017.1, read on the forward strand.
CTGATTGGTTCAAAATCAGAAATGGGTGTAGCTAAATTGAATATTCAGCAGGACAAGGGTTAAAAGAACTTTGGCAGGTCAGCAGTTACATCAGGTTGCTCTATTTCATGAGCCAGCCTTGAAAGAAAGGTTTTTTTGTTTGATTTATTTGTGCCTTCATCTTGACCAGTTGTCTTGCTAGATGTTCATTTCCTTGGGCTATAAATACTCTCCTCTGACAAATTAAACAACATACGTATGTATGACTGTCAAGGACAGTTTTGAGAACTGACACACACAAATAAAATGCAGAACACTTAATTTTTTTGGTCTCTCGTCAGCTGGAGTTGACTGTTGATGGAGAGGATCAACAGGAGAGGAAAAGAATTTATCACATTTTTATCTTTATTTTGTTCATATTTCAACATGCCAGACGGTCCATTTTTTTTTTTGTAGGCCCCAACTTGTATGGAAGGCCCAGGGGGAGTGGGGTTTGGGTTTTTGGTTTGTCTGTTTGTCCCATTTTCGTGATGCTAGGATAATATATTACATGGCTTAATAATGACGACTGAAGATTTGGACTTAAATAACCGAATACAAATGTACAAGTACATTGTATATCTGTATAATACTGGTATTTATGTAGATCAATAATATATACTTTTTAACCCTTTTTGTACCAAATGAAATCTTCCTCCTTATATATAGCAGGAGTCCATTTCAGAATTTAGGGGTATCAGGTTGTGTTTTCTTCAAAATTTATTAGGGAAAATGGCTGAACTTTTTGCAAACAGTGTAGGCCCTGATCAGATGCCGCAGAATGCATTCTGCGGAGTCTGATCTGGGCCTGCACTGTTTGCCAAATACCCGTTTTGGGGTTTCTGGTACTAAATGGGTTAAACCCAAAAGCTATTTTTATGTTCCCATTTACCTGTCTTACACAACACAGGACATGTAAGTAAAACCTTGTATCCTAAATTGTCACCTCTGCTTTAGTACATCAGAACAAGCCATGTAAATATAAACATTTACAGCTGATGTCATAGTCAACAGGGATATTTTTACTTATTTCTCCATGGAAATGTAAATTATGGGCTCAAGATAAATTAGCCCTTAACTATACTCATTACTCCTCCTTCGCCAGAGCTTTGTAATCTGGTTAAACATCCCCATCAACACTATTTAGGTCATTTTGGAGATGTTGCTTCTGATTTTGTGGCACTTTTACCCATGATAATTCAAACTCTACCACCAAAAGAAACCGCTAAGGTTTAAGGGACACCCCAACTCGCACCACTTTTCCTGTGCAGGCTTAGATACCAGTACTAAATAAGTCTGTCAGTTACAGCTCTGCATGCCTTATCTATTTCTTCAAGCCCTGACTGGGTGGGCTGTAAACCGCAAACTGGGTACCCTGGCCAACAGTGCATTCGCAGAACGCAGCGTCTGATCATGGCCTCCACTGTTCGCTAAAAATTCATCATTTTCCAAATAAATTTTGATGAAAACACAACCTGACACCCCTAAATTTTGAAATGGACTCCTGCTATATATAAGGAGGAAGATTCCATATGGTACAAAAAGGGTTAATCAGTAATTAATCAGTAATGTTTTTTGGTTTGGATTTCGGCCTTTTCATGATTATTCCGCTTATTTTCAGCCAATCGTTAATCAGTGTACGCGCACAAGCAAAATGAGTGACAACAGGAGCAAGAGATTAACCCTTCTCTTGCTGAATATTCAGTTTAGCCACACCCATTTCTGACTTTGAACCAATCAGATTACTTGATGTAATTTATTCCTACAAATTCATAAACTGAATGTCAAACAGTGTAGATCCTGATCAGATGGCTTCTTCAGAAGCCATCTGAGCTGGATCTATACTGTTTGCAAAGATAGGGATTGTCGTGAACAGCATGATAAGGGTTAATTTTGCTCACATACTCCACATTTGCTAAAGAGTCACTTATAATTTACTCACAAAAATGTGACCAGGCGAATGACTGTAATTTCTGCATGGTATAATGGACCAACTGAACAGGCTCAAGCAGTCTGATCACCACATTGTACTTCATCTCTCCACAAAATCTTTCTTCTCAAGTTAAAGTTTATCTTTTCGGGCACTTAAATAATTCACCCGACTCTCACGTGAGAGACTTGAGTGTCCCTTGCATACTACTTGCAAACTACATGTATTTGCAAAAAAGATCCTAAAAGGATTAATCATTTTCGTAAAATGCGTGATAGGTAGAATCTTCCCGAGATCTGTACTGTATGGGGCAGACAAGAAATGTTGGGCACAAATCTAGTTTCCTTGAAGATTACCAAAATCTAATCCGGTTGCAAATTATATTGTTTTAAGTAAGATATACAGGATGTAGACTAGCTATTTATGGAGCTTTTGACCTTGAAGATCACCACTATCTTATCAAATCTATGGTAGGTGGCAATATGTTGTACTAACTCAGACCACAATTCATGAATTTGTTGAGGAGGCCGGGTGCAGGCAAGATGATTTTTGGCCCAAATTTGACAGTTTCACTATTAAATGACAAGTCTCAGTACTCAAAGCTTCTTTAAACTGACAGGAGAATCTGTTCTGAATTGCCTTGTACATTTTTGCATTTACTCAAAAACACAAGAGAAAATTTTCTGTGATTTCTCGATCTATTTAATGTATTTATATATTTTAAACAGAAACTGGAGCAAGCTGATGATGTACCATCAAAAATATGGTACAGGTGACTTTCGTTATGCCAAAGTCAAAGGGACCAAAGAAATTACATCGAGTTATCAGTAGTTTGAGATAACAAACAAATATATTGTCCAGGCCTAACGAGTAATGAACTTAAAAGTGTACCGCTATGAACATTGGTACATGTCATGATCTGTGAATTTGTTCGTTTATTCGTTCAAGTTAAGACATTTTACGTCTGCCAAGGTCGAGTGGACTAAGGCTGCCACGATTAATCGGATAATCGATTAATTGATCGATAAATTCCAGAAATATGATTATCGATACTGATTTTTCGTAATCGATTATTTTCTTAGTAGAATTTACTAGCCAAAGATATTTCTTAAATAGCCGGATGAGTGGCAAATAGTGCAGACCCTGATGAGACGCCGCGTTCTGCGGCGTCTCATCTGGGTCTACACTGTTTGCTCCGGCCTGTCTGTGCAAAACCCTAGAGTGAAGTACAGCATATGGTAAGAGTCCTATTCAGACAGAAAGCCAGACAGGAAAAATTATGACCAAATCTCCAGTGATTACTAATCGATTATTTATCGATATGGCAAGCCTGATAATCGATTATCATTTCAGCATCGATTAGCCAGCCTTAGAGTGGACTGAACTCCATAGCTCCACAGTCAGAATCAGAATTGTTACTGGTGACACGTCAAATGACATTCATACACCAGGACCTGTGATGTGGGAAGTTAGTCCCTAGCTCTAACCAAAGAGATAAATTTAGCTACGCAATCATCAGCACCTTCAGCTGTCGAAATAATCGAATGGGGAAGGGCATTCCAATCTCTAATGGTTCTGGGGAAGAACAACTCTTAAAAATGTCAGTTCTTGCAGTAAGGGTCTGAAACGCCAACGAATGGTGATTTCTACAGTGTCTAACTGGGGGAACAAGGTCATCTGTTGGAATGCTGGCAGCACCCTTTAGACCTTTGTATAAAAGGATTAGCCTACTGTCTTTTCTCCTTTGCTTGAGAAGTTGAGAGACTCCCAGTTTAATTTTCCAAGTATTCCAGTCATGCTCCCAGTTTCAAAGCAGTAATTGCCTGTTACAAATCTAGCAGCTCTATTCTGAACTTTCTCAATTTCATCGTTAAGGACCACTCCACTAGGGTCCCAGATACAACTACCATATTCCAAGATTGGGCGAACAAGACATTTATATGCTGCCTCTTTTACATCCTGAGGGCACTGATGAAGATTTCGCCTCAGGAAACCAAGCGTTCTATTTGCCTTAGTACACATGTTGCTAATATGAGTATTCCATCACAAGTTGTGTGAGATTTTCACTCCAAGGTATTTAATGGAGTCCACATTCTCAAGGACCGTTCCCTCTAAGGTGTAAGAAGCCTCAACTTTATTAGATCTCATCCTACTTATCTGCATAATATTGCATTTAACTGCCTGAAATCTCATGCCCCATTTTCGGGCCCAACATCCTAATCTACTAATCTGTCTATGTCAGCCTGAAGTTTCACTGAGTCATCTGTATCTCTAATTTCCCGGTAACGTAAGTTACAGTGAGACGTAAGTTATGTGATTCTGGGCTGCGAATCGCGGCAGTTTGTCCAACAAGAGTCAATTGCATGGAGTCCCATGGACTGCCTGTGCCCTGCCAAGGAAAGTGAAGCAATACCAGTTTTAGAAATTTTGAATTTAAATTGAGCAAAAACTGTAGAGCAATCAGTGCCAATTTGGCTGCAGATCACGATTTCTCTACTGTGCACGAGAGCAGAAAGTAGGTCAACAGTGCTCTCTCTTGGGGCTGCGTGATTTTGGCCGTCAGACTTAGACTGCAAATGAAGCATGCTTATGCAAGTTTCCATTCAGGAAAACATGCGACGAATGGTCCAGGAAAAAGACTGGTCGCAAGTCTTATTCCCAACCAGCAGGCAAGATGAGGGTGTAACGATCCAGATGTTGGTACAAGCCCGCAGCATCCCCTGCCGGCTTAGCAATGCAGAAGTGCTGCTTGTAGAACCGCCAAGCTCCGGGGACGAACTTACATGTATCGCCACCCCAACCCCCCCCCCCCACGTCTGATGACCTCGATGCATACAGAATGCCATTCTCCTGATGTTGGAAGGCATAGCACACTGTCTCGTACGGGTAGGTTCGATCTGTAGGCTTCCTGCTAAGCAGGAAGATGTCGTGGTCATCGTAGCGGCGGACAGCTTGGCAGTCATAGTGGTCTTGTACCCGAAAAAGCTGGTCGATCGTCACAAGGTCTATGTCTGGTGACAGGGGTTAGTAGCCTGGCTTTGGCGGCAAAGTCTTGTGGCACTGGCGGTATTGGCCTGGAAGGCTCTGGCAAAGAAGGCGCTGGTACAGACGAGAGTGTCAGTCGTTGCAGTGTTGGCACGGGCACCGGTTCGGCGCTGGCTGTTGTTGGTCTTGTGATGGTGGCTGGAGAGATCTTGATGGTCGCTGTCGCCGGTGGTGCTGTTTCTTGTAGTGGTCTCTCTTTCTTGGCTGGCTGTGTCTTGGCTATCTTCCTGGGTCTAGCTGGAGCAGGAATACTCAGATCTCAGCAAAGGCTGAATGTCACTCCCTGGTGCTGGAGGCCTGTGCTTACATGTACTTCAGGCACCCCATGAAGTCGGCATAACTTCAAGAAAGCCACAAGTGGCTCTGGCAGACGATATTCTTTCATGGAGACAGACATGCTGTGAGATGATCTTGACTGTTCAAGAGCTGAACAGAGAATGATGATATGAAAAATGGACAGCATAATCAACATAGTCCATATACTGACGTATTTCAATTGCTACTGGGTATCAAAAAAAAATGCAAAACTGTGTATTAGAAGAGATGTTTATATTAATAAAACGAACAAATTAACATTTTTTACTCCTAGGTATTTTTACACATATGCCCTTTAAAAATTGTATTTATTGTTGTTATATGTTCCCTTAAAGCATTTTAAGAAAGCAAAACATTATAACTGTTTGAATTGCAGGATGAATTATGTGGGACTTTTACCCAACATTGAGATGAAATGACATCTCAAGCCCTGCGGCCCAATGGAACTAATTTGGTTTATTAGCATGGACGGTCCCGACACGCACCGCATTGCCCGGGGAGGCTTAGATCCTCTAAGCGGTTACCAGTACTTGTGTGCGGGTCGGTTTCAGCTCTGCATGAAAGCATTATGCAGCCCATCTATTTCTTCAAGCCCCGATGGGCGAGGGCTATTTAGCATACATGTAATCACATTATTACAACAGTCAATTGTGTAAAGACAGGTGATGAAAGGCATTTCTGTGTTGTGCTTTATTGTTATTGACCCTTGTCCTGCTGAATATTTATATATGCCACACCCACTACCGATTATCAACCAATCAGATTACTTGATGCAAATTATTGCAACAAATGCATAAACTGGATGGCAAACAATGAAGATCCTGATCAGATGGCTTCTTCAGAAGCCATCTGATCTGGATCTACATTGTTTCAAAGATGAGGCATATCCGGGATTAGCAGGACAAGGGTTGAAACTAAATGGAGGACTTAATTATGTTACTAGTGGGGTGATTCCTTGCTGAACGGGATTAGCTTGTTGATTAATAAATGATTAATAACAGTTCAGTTTGTATCTTTCACACGCCACCAATCACATGGCTGAACTGACACCAACAGTCTCCATGATGTCACTTTGCACAGCAATGGCCGATAATTCAATTCGCCGATTCGAACTTCGACATAAGCAGTCTTGTAAAAGAAAATAGGTACTGGGCATAAAAAGTCAGATTGAGATTTCCCTTTTTTTACAAAATATCCAATTTCGACATACACAGAGTTAAAATGTTTAAAAATATAGTGAAAATATTCGGGAGTGAAAAACGACATACGGTAAGTGCTACTATCAAGACAGCCTAAGTCGAGATAGCGAGAGTCACCTGTACCAGCCTTTTCTAAATTTGACCTTTGACGTACATGTAACCCCATGACCCCAGAGTCTGTCCCCCCCCCGCCCCCCATCGGGGCTTGAAGAAATATATGGGCTGCATGATGCTTCCACACAGAGCTGAAACAGACCTGCACACAAGTACTGGTAAACCGAAAAGAGGATCTAAGCCTACCCAGGCAAAGTGGTGTGTGTCGGCCCGTCCAGGCTTATAAACCCTATTGGTTTCATTGGGTGGCAGGGCTTGAGATGTCATTTCATCTCAATGTCGGATAAAAGTCCCACGAAATTTCAAGCAATGTCCCCAAAATGACCTTTAGTGTTGATAGGGACGTTAAACCTCAAATCAAACAAACCCCATAGTCCTTCATGCACATCTCCCGTACCTAAACAGTATGTGTACGGAGCAGGGCTCGAGAAACTGAAGAATCCAAATCGGTCCAGCCAGATTTCGCCAAAAAATTACGGAAATTGCCGATCGGTTTCGGTAATTTCCGTAAACTCAGTTGGCGATTTTCAATTTCAAAATGTGTTATTAGCGTAACGAATGACATACCTATGTTGCTCTTACACTTGTCAACGGATATGAGCACCAGTATCTCGATTATAAACAACAATTATTGCTCACATCGTTCAGATTTCATCTACTTTCATTTTCTACGCCAGATTTCATCTACCTTCATTTTCCCAATATCCGGGTCACTCAGAACCTGAAGACCGCTAAAGGGAAACAACCGACTTGGGGCAGTAAAAGACCACTTCGATAGTCACTATATTTTTCCCCCTTTTTAAAACCTTTAAAATATTTCTCTTATTTCACGCATTTTATTTTGCCCAAATTGCTTTGTTTACAAATGGCGACAACGTGCAGCAACGTGGTCGGAAAATGACGTCATACGGTTTCCGTTTACACAATACACATTAATGCAGTCAAGGACGTCAGCCACACACCTGTTTTAAGTGATTGATTTTAATAGAGTGATTTCTAAAAAAATCGTTTTGAACGGGTTAAAAAATCGAAAAACATTTCTTTACTCTCGAAACAAAACATGGCCGAACGAGAGTCATTGAAAATCTTACATGGCCGAACCGTGTTTAAAAGAATATAAATACATATTTCACGATTACACAAGCCTGAAACAAATCGCTTTGTCTACAAATGACGTGGTTTATGTTATTGGTTTCAATGGAGCGTATTCTTAAATAAAAATATCGTTTAGAATGGGTGAAATAAAGCATTTTCCCTTGAAGGCATAACACGCAATGTTCAGACATGACAGGTGTGTATTGAAAATTGCGCCCTGTGAAAAAAAAATATATATTCAAATACCGGTTCTATAGTAAGCCATAAATTAATGACTTGTCTAAACAAACTAGCGTATGTCCTGCATTTATTGACCTTATTTTCTCACCTTGCCAGCTTGCCGATAACGCCTCAGGCCAGTTTTCACGGATTAATAATTTTGACACACAGGTCAAATTGCGCTCACCCAAGTGGACAGATCAGATTACATGATTTTGACACGCGGATCAAATTTCGCTGTGATAAGATCAAAGACCCCGACGTGGACTTGTCCGATTTTCACCTAGTTAGATAATGAACCAGTCTAACACCTTGCGCTTCAGGCATTTTTGTGTACTTGCTTGGATTGTCGATGAAAAAGGTCAGTTTGTTTTTACAAAATAACGGCTTGGCGAAAATTTTCGAACCGATTTTTTTGAAAATTTTAATAAATTATGGACCGATTTTTTAGTCTTCTTTTTCAGTTAAAATCGGTTCAGTAAGCCCAAAATCGGTCCAGGACCGGGAAACCGGCATTTTCTCGAGCCCTGGTACGGAGTTTGGTCATCATAGGCCACGAAATATGAAAGTAGTTGCATTCATTTTTTCTTGTATATATTACCTTTGACCTCACCCAATGACCGCAGGGGGTCAGATCAAAATTTGGATTGAACCTTCAAAATCCTTGAGACTTTCTTTCTTTCTTTCTTTATATACTGCAACACCCTCTCACGAGGATTACATGTACGTGCAAGTGTACATTACATAGACTTCAGGTTTGCAGAATGAAAGCCTACACAGTATTCATGTAGTAATTATGGTAGGGATCTTTTACCTGCACAAGGGATGGTTCTCCCTGCTTAGGGGCCTCCAGTTAATTCCCAGTCTGAAGGACGGTGCACTTTGTGGCATTCATCCCTGCAAATGATGCTAGTTGAGCATGTTCAGACACCGTGATTTTCTTTCGAACCGGGGGTCTCTAGCATGATAGGCAAGTGCACTACTCGAACTTTTTACAGCCACAGCTACACACAAGGAGATAAAAGCAATCACTTTGCCGTATTGAATGGATGCGTATTTTGCATGTCATTTTTTGATAAGGGAAGACTCAAATCATCCTGCACATGTGTGCAATCTAATCAGTCTTCATAGACATCAACCTTCTGCAGTCACAATGCCATCCAATGTGTTATTTATTTATTTCACACTGTAAGTTGTTGGCTTTTTAAGTAGTAAATTAAATCATCACACATTAATGATCCGTTAATCATTCAATCACCTGTTAATCAATTTTGCTGGAGTGATCTATTCCCTTTCTTTTTTTTTTTGGTTTATTTAACTGAGTGCCGGTCATGACCTTAATTAAGTGTGAAATCATGTGTTAAATGCAAGCTACTTTAATTATAAACACATCCAAGCACTACGTCATCTCCCAGTCAAACTATTTGCCGGGACTTACCGGTGGTTGGTAAAAAACACCTTTCATCTTTATCATATTTATCCCCATTGTAAGCCAAGTTCTGCAACGGAAGGTCAGGTGGTTTTTCTCCGGGTACTCCGGTTTTCGCCCACCTCTGATTAACGATCGGCTTGATATGAGTGAAATAATCTTGAAAGGGTCATAAAACCAAAACCAAAAAAAAAAAAAAAAATCACCATTGTAAACACGATTTTATTTTCTGTAAGCCTGCCTTTTATTTGGATTTGAAATGATGATCTTCACCTTCAAACAATTAAAATAGACATGTCTAAAGTAGAAGTAAAACAAAGATCAGGAATTGATACAATTAACTTACTCCATCCATAAAAGACACCAAAGGGAAAGAAAAACAAGAGGACCATGATGGCCCTGGATCGCTCACCTGATCCATAGAGTAAAAAGTGGGCCCCGGGGAGGGCCATTATTGACCCCAGGGTTATAATACACATAATGTTGAGGGAGGTCTAAAAAGGTGAAGCTTCATACCAAATATCAACAAAGGCTATAATTTGAACAATCTTGCCAAAGGTCTACTAGATGAAGCTACACACCAAATATCAAAGACCTGGGCTTGCGGTTTCAGAGAAGAAGGATTTTTTTTAAGATTATTCCCTACATAAGCCTATGTTAAACCAAATGGCCCTGGGGCGGGGGCATTTTTGGCCTCAGGGCTATAATTTAAACAATCTTGATAGAGGTCCACTAGATGAAGCTTCACACCAAATATCAAAGACCTGGGCCTTGTTGTTTCAGAGAAGAAGATTTTCAAAGATTATCTCTATTATAAGTCTATGTAAAACCAAAGGGCCCTGGGGCGGGGGCATTTGTGGCCCCAGGGCTATAATTTGAACAATCTTGGTAGGGGTCCACTAGCTGAAGCTCCATACCAAATGTCAAAGACCTAGGCCTTGTGGTTTCAGAGTAGAAGATTTTTCAAGATATTCCCTATATAAGTCTATGAAAAACCAAAGGGCCCAGGAGCCGGGGCATTTTTGGCCCCAGGGCTATAATTTGAACAATCTTGATAGAGGTCCACAAGATGAAGCTTCATACCAAATATCAAAGACCTGGGCCTTGCAGTTTCAGAGAAGAAGATTTTTAAAGATTTTCCCTATATAAGCCTAAGTAAAACCAAAGGGCCCCGGGGTGGGGGCATTTTTGGCCCCCGCACTATAATTTGAACAGTCTTGGTAGGGGTCCACTAGATGACGCTTCATACCAAATAGCATGGGCCCTGCAGTTTCAGAGAAGAAGATTTTTTTAAAGATTTTCCCAATATAAGCCCATGTAAAAGCAAAGGACCCTGGGGCAGGGGCATTTTTGGCCCCAGCACTATAACTTGAACAATCTTGGTAGGGGTCCATTAGATGAAGCTTCATACCAAATATCAAAGACCTGGGCCTTGCAGTTTCAGAGAAGAAGATTTTTAAAGGTTTTCCCTATATAAGCCTATGTAAAACCAATGGGCCCCGGGGCGGGGGCATTTTTGGCCCCAGCACTATAATTTGAACAATCTTGGTAGGGGTCCATAAGATGAAGCTTCATACCAAATATCAACGACCTGGGCCTTGCAGTTTCAGAGAAGAAGATTTTTAAAGATTTTCTCTATATAAGCCCATGTAAAACCAAAGGGCATTTTTGGCCCCAGCACTATAATTTGAACAATCTTGGTAGGGGTCCACTAGATGAAGCTTCATACCAAATATCAAAGACCTGGGCCTTGCGGTTTCAGAGAAGAAGATTTTTAAAGATTTTGCCTATATAAGCCCATGTAAAACCAAAGGGCCCCGGGGCGGGGGCATCTTTGGCCCCAACAAAATAATTTGAACAATCTTGGTAGGGGTCCACCAGATGAAGTTTCATACCAAATATCAAAGACCTGGGCCTTGCAGTTCCAGAGAAGAAGATTTTTAAAGATTTTCCCTATATAAGGCCATGTAAAACCAAAGGGCCCCAGAACGGGGGCATTTTTTGCCCCAGCACTATAATTTGAACAATCTTGGTAGGGGTCCACTAGATGAAGCTTCATTCCAAATATCAAATTCCTGGGCCTTGTGGTTTCAGGGAAGAAGATTTTTAAAGATTTTCCCTATATAAGCCTATGTAAAACCAAAGGGCCCCGGGGCGGGGGCATTTTTGGCCCCAGCACTATAATTTGAACAATCTTGGTAGGGATCCACTAGATGAAGCTTCATACCAAATATCAAAGATCTGGGCCTTGTGGTTTCAGAGAAGAAGATTTTTAAAGATTTTCCCCATAAAAGCCAATGTAAAACCAAAGGGCCAAGTGGCGGGGGCATTTTTTGTCCCAGCACTATAATTTGAACAATCTTGGTACGGGTCCACTAGATGAAGCTTCATACCAAATATCAAAGTCCTGGGCCTTGTGGTTTCAGAGAAGAAGATTTTTAAAGATTATCCCTATATAAGCCTATGTAAAACCAAAGGGCCCCGGGGCGGGGACATTTTTGGCCCCAGCACTATAATTTGAACAATCTTGGTAGGGGTCCACTAGATGAAGCTTCATACCAAATATCAAAGACCTGGGCATTGTGGTTTCAGAGAAGAATATTTTTAAAGATTTTCCCTATATAAGCCAATGTAAAACCAAAGGGCCCGGTGGCGGGGGCATTTTTTGTCCCAGCACTATAATTTGAACAATCTTGGTAGGGGTCAACTAGATGAAGCTTCATACCAAATATCAAAGTCCTGGGCCTTGTGGTTTCAGAGAAGAAGATTTTTAAAGATTTTCCCTATATAAGCCTATGTAAAACCAAAGGGCCCTGGGGCGGGGGCATTTTTGGCCCCAGCACTATAATTTGAACAATCTTGGTAGGGGTCCACTAGATGAAGCTTCATACCAAATATCAAAGACCTGGGCCTTGCGGTTTCAGAGAAGAAGATTTTTAAAGATTTTCCTTATATAAGCCCATGTAAAACAAAAGGGCCCCGGGGCAGGGGAATTTTTCGCCCCGGCACTAAAATTTGAACAATCTTGGTAGGGGTCCACTAGATGAAGCTTCATACCAAATATAAAAGACCTGGGCCTTGCGGTTTCAGAGAAGAAGATTTTTTAAGTTTTTGGTGAAAAAAATCTTTTTTTGGCTCCTGTGACCTATATGTGCAAAGGACCGGAACCATTTGAACAACTTTGAAAGGGGACCACCTAAGGATCATTCCTATGAAGTTTGGTCAAAATCCGCTCAGTGGTTTAGGAGGAGATATATTGAAGAAATTGTTTACGCACGGATGACAGACAAAAAGTGATCCTAATATAAAACACAAGAGGGCCATGATGGCCCTGGATCGCTCACCTGATCCATAGAGTAACAAGTGGGCCCCGGGGAGGGCCATTATTGACCCCAAGGTTATAATGTGCATAATGTTGAGGGAGGTCTAAAAAGGTGAAGCTTCATACCAAATATCAACAAAGGCTATAATTGTCCACTAGATGTAGCTCCATACCAAATATCAAAGACATGGGCCTTGCAGTTTCAGAGAAGAAGATTTTTAAAGATTTCCCTATATAAGTCTATGTAAAACGAAAGGGTCTTGGGGCGGGGGCATTTTTGGCCCCAGGGCTATAATTTGAACAATCTTGATAGAGGTCCACTAGATGAAATTTCACACCAAATATCAAAGACCTAGGCCTTGTGGTTTCAGAGAAGAAGATTTTAAAGATTTTCCCTATATATGGGTGCCTATGTAAAACCAAAGGGCCCTAAAATTTGAACGATCTTGGTAGGGGTCTACTAGATGAAGCTTCATTCCAAATAGCAAAGACCTGGGCCTTTCGCTATATATGTCTATGTAAAACCAAAGGGTCCTAGAGCGGGGGCATGTTTGGCCCCAGGGCTATAATTTGAACAATCTTGGTCAAGGCCCACTAGCTAAAGCTTCATAACAAATATCAAAGACCTAAGCCTTGTGGTTTCAGAGAAGAAGATTTTTAAAGATTTTCCCTATATAAGTCTATGTAAAACCAAAGGGCCACATGGCGGGGGCATTTTTGGTCTCAGGGCTATAATATGAAAATCTTGGTAGAGGTCCACTAGCTGAAGCTTCATAACAAATATCAAAGACCTAAGCCTTGTGGTTTCAGAGAAGAAGATTTTTAAAGATTTTCCCTATATAAGTCTATGTAAAACCAAAGGACGCCGGAGCGGTGTATTTTTGGCCCCAGGGCTATAATTTGAACAATCTTGGTAGAGGTCTTGGTAAAGATTTTCCCTATATAAGTCTATGTAAAACCAAAGGGCCACATGGCGGGGGCATTTTTGGTCTCAGGGCTATAATTTGAACAATCTTGGTAGAGGTCCACTAGCTGAAGCTTCATAACAAATAGCAAAGACTTAAGCCTTGTAGTTTCAGAGAAGAAGATTTTTAAAGATTTTCTCTTTATAAGCCTGTGTAAAACCAAAGGGCCCCAGGGCGGGCGCATTTTTGGCCCCAGCACTATAATTTGAACAATCTTGGTAGGGGTCCACTAGATAAAGCTTCATACCAAATATCAAGGACCTGGGCCTTGCAGTTTCAGAGAAGAAGATTTTTAAAGATTTTTCCCTATATAAGCCCATGTAAAACCAAAGGGCCCTAGGGCGGTGGCATTTTTGGCCCTAGCACTATAATTTGAACAATCTTGGTAGGGGTCCACCAGATGAAGCTACATACCAAATATCAAAGACCTGAGCCTTGTGGTTTCAGAGAAGAAGATTTTTTAAGTTTTCGGTGAAAAAAATCTATTTTTGGCTCCTGTGACCTATATGTGCCGGACCGGAACCATTTGAACAAATTTGAAAGGGGTCCACCTGAGGATCATTCTTGTGAAGTTTGGTCAAAATCCGATCAGTGGTTAAGGAGTAGATGTCGTTTGAAGAAATTGTTTACGCACGGATGACAGACAAAAAGTGATCCTAATATAAATCACAAGAGGGCCATGATGGTCCATAGAGTAACAAGTGGGCCCCGGGGAGGGCCATTATTGACCCCAAGGTTATAATGTGCATAATGTTGAGGGAGGTCTAAAAAGGTAAAGCTTCATACCAAATATCAACAAAGGCTATAATTGTCCACTAGATGTTCATATAATTTGAACAATCTTGATAGAGGTCCACTAGATGAAATTTCACACCAAATATCAAGGACCTAGGTCGTGTGGTTTCAGAGAAGAAAATTTTTAAAGATTTTCCCTATATAAGCCTATGTAAAACCAAAGGGCCCCCTAGGCGGGGACATTTTTGGCCTCAGGGCTATGATTTGAACAATCTTGGTAGAGGTCCACTAGCTGAAGCTTCATACCAAATATCAATGACCTAGGCCTTGTGGTTTGATTTTTCAAGACTTTCCCTATATAAGTCTATGTAAAACCAAAGGGCTCCGGAGCGGGGGCATTTTTGGCCCCAGGGCTATAATTTGAACAATCTTGGTAGAGATCAACAAGATGAAGCTTCATACCAAATATCAAAGACCTGGGTCTTGCAGTTTTAGAAGAAGATTTTTAAAGGTTTTCCCTACATAAGCCTATGTAAAACCAAAGGGCCCCTGGGCAGGGGCATTTTTGGCCCCAGCACTATAATTTTAACAATCTTGGTAGGGGTCCTCTAGATGAAGCTTCATACCAAATAGCAAAGACCTGGGCCTTGCAGTTTCAGAGAAGAAGATTTTTAAAGATTTTTCCTATATAAGCCCCTGAAAAACCAAAGGCCCCCAGGCAGGGGCATTTTTGGCCCCAGCACTATAATTTTAACAATCTTGGTAGGGGTCCACCAGATGAAGCTTCATACCAAATAGCAAAGACCTGGGCCTTGCAGTTTCAGAGAAGAAGATTTTTAAAGATTTTCCCTATATAAGCCCCTGAAAAACCAAAGGGCCCAAGGTCGGGGGCATTTTTGGCCCCAGCACTATAATTTGAACAATCTTGGTAGGGGTCCACTAGATGAAGCTTCATATCAAATATCAAAGACCTGGGCCTTGCGGTTTCAGAGAAGATTTTTACAGATTTTCCCTATATAAGCCCATGTAAAACCAAAGGGCCCCGGGGCTGGGGCATTTTTGGCCCCAGCACTATAATTTGAACAATCTTGGTAGGGGTCCACTAGATGAAGCTTCATACCAAAATCAAAGACCTAGGCCTTGTGGTTTCAGAGAAGAAGATTTTTGAAGATTTTCCTTTATAAGCCCATGTAAAACCCAAGGGCCCTGCGGCGGGGGCATTTTTGGCCCCAGCACTATAATTTGAACAATCTTGGAAGGGGTCAACTTGATGAAGCTTCATACCGAATATCAAAGACCTGGGCCTCGGGGTTTTAGAGAAGAAGATTTTTTAAGTTTTCGGCAAAAAAATGTATTTTTGGCTCCTGTGACCTATATGTGCAACGAACAGGAACCATTTGTACAACTTTGAAAGGGGGCCACCTAAGGATCATTCCTGTGAAGTTTGGTCAAAATCCGATCAGTGGTTTAGGAGGAGATGTCGTTTGAAGAAATTGTTTACCCAATGTAAAACCAAAGGGCCCCGTGGCGGGGGCATTTTTTGTCTCAGCACTAAAATTTGAACAATCTTGGTAGGGGTCCACTAGATGAAGCTTCATACCAAATATCAAAGTCCTGGGCCTTGTGGTTATAGAGAAGAAGATTTTTAAAGATTTTCCCTATATAAGCCTATGTAAAACCAAAGGGCCTCGGGGCAGGGGCATTTTTGACCCCAGCACTTTAATTTGAACAATCTTGGTAGGGGTCCACTAGATGAAGCTTCATACCAAATATCAAAGACCTGGGCCTTGTGGTTTCAGAGAAGAAGATTTTTAAAGATTTTCCCTCTATAAGCCAATGTAAAACCAAAGGGCCCCATGGTGGGGGCATTTTTTGTCCCAGCACTAAAATTTGAACAATCTTGGTAGGGGTCCACTAGATGAAGCTTATTACCAAATATCAAAGACCTGGGCCTTGTGGTTTCAGAGAAGAAGATTTTTAAAGATTTTCCCTATATAAGCCTATGTAAAACCAAAGGGCCCCAGGGCGGGGGTATTTTTGGCCCCAGCACTATAATTTGAACAATCTTGGTAGGGGTCCACTAGATGAAGCTTCATACTAAATATCAAAGACCTGGGCCTTGTGGTTTCAGAGAAGAAGATTTTTTAAGTTTTTGGTGAAAAAAATCTATTTTTGGCTCCTGTGACCTAGATGTGCAACGGACCGGAACCATTTGAACAACTTTGAAAGGGGACCACCTAAGGATCATTCCTGTGAAGTTTGGTAAAAATCCGATCAGTGGTTTAGGAGGAGATGTCGTTTAAAGAAATTGTTTACGCACGGACGCACGCACGCACGGACGCACGCACGACGGACGACGGACAAAAAGTGATCCCAAAAGCTCACCTCGTCACTACGTGACGGTGAGCTAAAAACATTAAGCGACCAGACCATAATGGAAACCTAAACAAAGGAAGGCCATATGGACAGTTACTTTCCCACAAAATGGCCATATGGCCATCCAAAATTAAAAGACACAAGTGATACACACAGTAAGTAACAAACAACAACATAAATAAATCGCCACAGAAGAGCCGCCTTGGAACGGTCAGTGGAAGATTTCCACTGGGGGGCTTAAATCGATTTTACGTGGCCACAATCCTCGCCCTTACTTCCGTCGCGATTTAGACAAATAATTTGTTCAGTCCGCATGAAGGCCTCCTTTTAAGCTTGTAATTAACGACTTCTAGAAAAATTGGGATTGTTTTGAATATATTTACTTGTCATATTTTCGGAGATTACAAGCCGGGGTGGTCTCAAGGGGGTATCCCCGATCAAAGTATCCTTGTCCTGCCTGTTGAAAATTTCCGAGAAAAATTTGCATTGAATATGCTTGAAAGGGAAGTGTTGCACTGTTTTTTTAAATGTGGAGTTTGTGTGGTGGATAGGAAAAGTTATATGCAGCGATCAAATCCTTATGTGCACAATGTTACCGAACTGCACCGTAATTGTGGTAAAGTTGTTTTCAGACAATTATCAAATCCTAATCACACCACCTCGTTGGTGCTTACTGAAAATATGGCTAAGAAAATAAAGAAAATAACTTTTAAAATTCTTTAATTGGGCTATCATAAACATGGCTAACGTGAAAGACCATGTAAAAATATTCCAAGTATACAAAATAATTAATATTCAATGGGTACTCTGCTAAAAAAATCTAGGCGAGGTCGGCTGACAGCCGGCTGGCACCAGACTTTTAGGTCTAGTGACAGCCGGCTGTCACCAGACCTAAAAGTATGCTGACAGCCAGCAATAATATTTCTTCAATACTAAGTACATTTTCGTATTTTTATCTTCACCATATGTCTGGATCCAATTATAGTACTAGTAATTATCAAGTTTGATCAAAATCACCAATTTGGCATGAGCTAGGGTACAGAAAAGCAATTTTTGGCTGAAAATCAAGTTTTCTGGAGTCTATGACCTTAAAAATTAGGACATGGTCACCAAAGTCTAATTAATTTTTTTGTTGGTGGTATATTAAAAAGTTTCACCCAAATCCATTGATTTGTTCATGAGATAGGGTGCAGAAAAGCCATTTTTGTCCAAAGTTTACAGTTTTTAGGGGCCTGTGCCTTTTAAAACAAGGTGAAGGCCATGAAAACATGACTGATTTCCCCTCCTAGTAATATAACCATGTAAGATTGGTCACAAATCCACAATCCATCAATAGGTTCAGGAGATATAGTGCCTAAAACATGATATGCAGGGCCACTGTCACTGATGTAAACAGGATCAGCACCTAAAACAACATATCCTTGTTTTTAGCTCACCAGAGCCGAAGGCTCCAGGGGAGCTTATAGGATAGGCAGTTGTCTGTCGTCGTCTGATGTCAACACTTTTAAATGACAACTCCTCTGAAGCAGCTGGCCCGATTCAGCCCAAACTTAATCTGTAGCATCCTTGGGCTGGGGGAATGGAAAGTTTGTGTTTTCTTATGAAAATGGGCTCATTAGTTTGGTTGCCGTGGCAACTTGGAGTGTCCATGGGGAAAATAGAAAAATGGCATTTACTGCCAAGCCTTTGCATAAATTTTATAGAAATCTTCCTTGAGTAAATTTCTTTCAGCCACACTTTTATGCCAACCTGGGGGTCCCCGAGGCTGTGCAGTGACCACGTCCCATCCCCTCCATTACATAAAAGGCCATGTATAATCTTGGAAACCGTTCAGATCCCCATCCCCAAACCATATATATTCTTGTTCTTTGTGACACAGTGACACCAACCTGGGGATCCCCTGGGTGTGCTGTGGCCATGCCCCACCCCCTCCACTTAGTTAAAGACCCAATATCTCAGAAACCATTCAGATCCGCACCCCTAACCCATATATATTCTTGTTCCTTATAAGACGCATTCAGTGATACCAACATGTGGGCCATGGGGGTTTCCCGGGTCATGCCCCACCCCTCCACTTCATAAAAAGCATATATATCAGAACCCATTAAGCTCCCCACCCCTAAACCATATATTTTCTTATTCCTTATGGTAAGACTCATTCAGTCACACCAACCTGGGGGTCTCTTTGTGCTACAGCAATGTGCTGTGGGTGTCCCGGGTCATATCATAGAAGCCATTCAGATCCCAGACCCATAATCATATGTATTCTTATTCCTTATAATTAGACATATTCAGTCACACCAACTTGTGGGGTCCTCTCCCCTCCATTTCACAAAAGGGCCTCATATCTCAAAAATCATTCAAATCCCCACCCTTAAACCATACATGTATATATTCTTGCTCCTTATGATAAGACACATTCAGAGACAACACAATCTAGGGCTTTTCTGGTGTCCAGCGGGGCCATGCCCCAACCCCTCCAATGCGGAAAAGGCCTTGTATTTCAAATACCTTACAGATCCCCACCCTTAATCTTCCTTTTGATATGGCGCATTCAGTGATACCAACCATGGCTTCATTGCCCCATCCCCGCCACTTCATAAAATATCAAATATTTCAGATACAGTGTCGACATGGGTGCTCCGGGGTATGGGGGTACTTTTGGGAGACTTTATAATCAGTATATTAACCCTTTACCACTCAGGGATTTTGTGAATTTCGCTGATTTTCACAGTGTTACACCTGACACAACTTCAACTATCTATCTATCTAGCTATCTATCTTCTTATACTGAGTCGGTCATATCTGGCCATTACCTCAGTTGATTGGGTGGCTAAATTTAGAATTTAGCTGAAAAAAAAAAAAAAAAAAAAAAGAGAGGCACTGGATGCATCCTTAAAACTATTTACAATCTGCATAACAGAGGTATCCTAAAACGCATACCTCTGAGACCCAATCTTACACTGTGCGGGCTTTGAACTCTTCTGCGGACTTGGCATTCACCGCAGAGGAGGGAAGACTATTCCATTGGGGAATAGTTCTAGGAAAAAACGAGTTCTTCAGGGCATCACTATAGGACTGGTATCTACGATATTGTGAGTCGTTTAATTTTGATGCCCTTGTTTGGGTCGACAGTGTTACAGGGGTCAAGTACCTATCTTTATCAATAGACACTGAATCAGAGTGTATCTTGTAGAAGAAGGTTAAAGAGGACTGCTCACGACGGGCCTCCAGGGACGGCCACTCTAGCTCATTAAGCATGTCACCGACGCTACTTCTATTTCGCCATCGCCTACAGGTCCATCGAGCAGCTGTCCTCTGCACCTTCTCCACCTGCTGAGTCTGAGTTTTAACATAGGGGTGCCAAATGGGTGATGCATATTCGAGTTGAGGGCGAACCAATGTTTTATATGCAACATCCTTTGTCTGCCTAGGTGCAAAAGCCAAGTTCCGTCTAAGGAATCCCAAAGTCCTAGTTGCTTTAGATGTAATCTCTGAGATATGTTGACCCCAATCAAGATCGTCAGTGATGGTGATACCAAGATATTTGGCGGATTGAACATGCTCCAAAACTTGCTGGTGAAGAGTATAGTCAAACTTAATTTGCTTGTCCGGAGGGTGTCGTGACACTCTCATTGAGTGACATTTGGCCACATTGAACTTCATTTGCCAATCGGCCTCCCACTGTGCAAGTTGATCCAGGTCATCTTGTAAAATAAGACAGTCAGAAGGAGAATATATGTTCCTATACAGGACACAATCATCAGCAAACAAACGGACCGATGACCTGATATTGTCAGGGAGATCATTAATGAAAACCAAGAAAAGGACCGGTCCAAGGACCGAACCTTGGGGGACTCCAGATAAAACAGGGACTGGATCAGACGCTTGGCCATCAAGTACAACTTGTTGTGAGCGCCCAGAGAGCCATGAGCTAATCCACCTATGCGTGGATCCTCTTATCCCATAGTACTCCAGTTTATGTAATAGCCTTCTGACTAGCTTTTGACTGCTGCACAATGGGCGATGAAGCTGCCGTGGGTGGGCCGATGTTGTCTGGTATCGGACTATCAGGCTCGGATAGGGTAGATAAAGGTTCAAAGTGGTTGTAGGTGTCTATAGAAGATGAGGTGTCAAACAGAGATGTGGAAAAGTTTGGCATTCCACATTTCAAACACTCCCATGCAACATTTTTATTCAATGATCTGTTGTAAAAACTATACATAGTTGATGACATGCCTTGACATCCTATGTGATACCAGACATTGCAGGTGTCGCAACAAATTCCCCGGTCTTCCCAACCAACACTTTTTTGACAGAGTCCACAAGGGAAGTGTGAACTGTCATTTCGGGAGTCTGGACCAGGATTTGATTCAACATCCCAAGCATTACCTATAACAACTGTAAATATATACAAGTAGAAAAGTTTATTTGAACCAGGAAACCCCTTCATTCTTAGAGATTTTTTTAAGATTGATATTGTACAAACATGGGGCAAATGAAATGCAAAGTTACGGTCGATTGCTGTTGTACCACGTGTGTCCGCATAAACTGGGTAGAAGTTAACTGGGATTTCCTGTAGGTCCTGTCCACTGCAACTAGGAAGAGATGCAAGTCTTGTTGCCAGCAACATGCAACATACTCCAAAAAGGAGGTCAAATGCAAAATGGCTCATTATTGTTGGTTTTCTGGTGACTCTTTGGTTACTGAAGGGCAATAAATATAAAGTGGTGTCTGGGAAAGTCTCCTCTGTTGGGCAATATCATCAAAAATCACATTTAAACTTAATTGTTTACCTTAATGTCAATCCGCCGCGAAACCGGAACTAGTTTTGTTTCGGTGCAAAAGTAAAAAATACCAAGCCAAATTATCCGGGATGTGATAAATATGAAAAGTCGTAAAAACCTAACTAAACCTGCAAAATAAACAAGTAACTAAATATTTAAACAAAGTTAAGGAGAAAAAGTTAAAGGACTCATCCAGGGTATTCCTTAAATTCCAAAAATATCCAAAAATTGTTTCCCGGAAAACAGGAAGAATGCACTCGCGCGCATGCCACTGTTTCATAATGGATGGTCTGTTTTACACCAAACTCGGTATGAATGTTCATTGGGCAGTAAGTACATATGTAGCCTTTCAAATGCAACCTTTCATGACTTGATCATTGTTGTCATGGTAAAGAGGGGGCATCTCAAAGTTGACAAAAAGTGTGTTTTCACATGAATTTTTTTTTAACACATTTTAATCTTCACACAGCTGTCAAGGCAACAATTAAGGTGTTTGGCACTGGCCATTTTCACTGTTTGCAGCATGTTTTATCAGCATCAATTTTCAGGCATTTTTAACCCCAGGCACCCTCAGATATAAATTTTAGCGGCCGGTTGGCCCATACACCCAAAATTTTTCGGGATGTGAGCCCCCCCCCCCCCCCGAATATTTTTATTGGGGAGGCGCGCGAAAAAACAGGACACTTTTTTGCCCAACAAATCCTAAAGCAAACATAACTATCCAGGGGTAGTAATGCAGATTTAGGTGCTTCTGGGGATTAAAATGAGGATGGGGGGGGGTGCAGACACGTAAAAACATGTATCTGAGTGGTAAAGGGTTAAAATCATATGTTAAAATATGTTGCTGCCAGTGGAAGTGCCCACCTGAGATCTGGTGAGCAAAGTGGCCTATGGACCTCTTGTTTTTGTTTTGGTTTTACGGCCCTTTCAAGATTTTCACTTATTTCGAGCTGGTTGTTAGAGGTGGGCAAAAACCTGAGTTCCCAGATAAAAGCCCGTCCCTTGCAGAACCTCCTAATGATTAAGAGTCGGTGCTTTTACCGACTAGGCCATGAAGTCTTTTTGGTAGGTGACATAATTCTGGTCATACTTGCTAGAGTTTATCATGACAACATAACAAAGCATTGATTGTACCTACACTGACATTATATTTAACTAATTTAAGCCAAATGCTTCTTGGATTTTATTTAACCTTCTCCCACTCAGGGATTTTGTGAATTTCGCTGATTTTCAGTGTTGCACCTGACAGCAACTTCAACTAGCCATTGTTTCATAATGAATGGTCTGTTTTATACCAAACTCTGTATGAATGTTCATTGGGCAGCCTTTCAAATGCAACCTTTCATGACTTGATCATTGTTGTCATGGTAATGAGGGGGCATCTCAAAGTTGGCAAAGAGTGATTTCACATGAATTTTTGACCTAATCTCAATCTTCACACAGCTGTCAAGGCAACAATTAAGGGGTTTGGCACTGGCCATTTTCACTGTTTGCAGCATGTCAGCATCAATTTTGATGCATTTTTGACCCCATACACCCCCAGATATAAATTTTAGTGGCTGGTTGGGCCATACACCCAAAATTTTTCGGCTGGGGGGGGGGGGGCAATGCAATCACTTCAACCCCCCCCCCCCCAGAATATTTTTAGTGGAGAGGCGCACAAAAAACAGGCCACTTTTTAGCCAACAAATCGTAAAGCAAACATAACTATCCTGGGGTAGCAAAATGCAGAATTTAGGTTCTTCAGGTGATTTTAGGTGCTTCAGGGGCAGAAAATGGAAGGGGTTGGGTGCAGACACGTAAAAACATGTATCTGAGTGGGAAAGGGTTAGGGTAGGAGTATAGTTTTCTTGTTAAAAGATGTCTTAGAAGCTAGACTAATTAAACCCCCGGCATATGAATTATGCTATGGGGGTATATAGTTTTAGCCTGCCATTCGTCTTTTCGTGGGTCCATCCATCCATGTGTCAGTCTGTCCATCCGTCCGGTAACATTTTGGTTAAAGTTTTTGTTTTGTTTTGTTTGAGTTGAGGTTTTACATCCCCATCAACACTATTAAGGTCATTTTGGAGACATTGCTTCCGAATTTGTGGGAATTTACCCAACATTGAGATGAAATGACATCTCAAGCCCTACCACCCATAGAAACTGTAAGGGTTTAAGGAGCGGTCCGACTCGCATCAGTTTTCCTGGGCAGACTTAGACCTAAGCTGTTTACCAGTATTCAAGTTTGGTCGGTTTCAGCTCTGCATGGAAGCACCGTGCAGCCCAATCTATTTTTCCGGGCCCCGATGGGCGATTGGTTAAAGTTTTGTGTCAAAGTTTCTAAGAGATTTATCTTCTGAACCATTTGATAGATTTTGTTGATACCTACACTGAAGTTACATACTGGTCTCAAAATTTCATTGATGCATGTCCTACCCCCACAGTGACCTTGAGGTCAAGGTCACAGACTTAGAAATTTTACATTTGGTTAAAGTTTTATGACAAAGTTTATAGATGCCAAAGTTTATAGATGTGTGTATGTTCTAAACTCTAAGACAAACTCAGTTGATACTTGCATCAATGTTGCATTCCAGTCCAAAGATTTTGTGATGTATGTCCCTTCCCCAACCCACTGTGACCTGACCTCAAGGTCACAGACTTAGAAATTTTACATTTGGCTGAAGTTTTATGACAGAGTTTATAGATGCCAGTATGTTCTAAACTCTAAGACAAATTTAATTGATACTTGCACCAATGTTGCATACCAGTCCAAAGATTTCATTGATGCATACCCCACCTTGCTGCTTCAGTAACATTGATGCCCCCACCCCTTCAGTAACTTTGATGCCCTCACTCCCTTGGTCCATTTAGAAATTTTTTGTTTGGTTTAGCTTTCACAAGCACATTTGTAGATTCTTATAGCTTCTTGACTTCTTCATTCATATTACATACAAGCTTGAAAGATATATCAGAGGGTGGCACTGGCCAGGGGTATACATGTACGTGACCCAATGGTCTCTTTCTCTAGTTTTTAAGCACTCATATTTTCCTAACCATTTGATGGATTCGGCCCATATTTGGAATTTGTTATTTTGAATTAAGGTTTAACAACCCCGTCAAAACTTATTTAGGTCATTCTGGAGACGTTGCTTCCAATTTTGTGGGACTTTTACTTGATATTGAGATGAAATGACATCTCAAGCCCAATGAAACCAAAAGGCTTACCGTATTTGACCTATTTACCGCACATGCTCCTATAAGCGCACACTCAAGCTTCTTTTTGGAAAAAATACACAAGCGCACACTTTACAGTAACCTCCCAACAAATTCATATGAGTTTTGCTGCATCTTTGACCCAGACAATCATATGTATATGTGGTGAATCCCTATGCTGAAATTCAACTCAATAGAATAATGATATCGGAAGCTTTTTTTCGTATTTTTTTCATATTGTGTGTGCGCTTATTAGGTAGATTTTTCACCACAATATTTTCATACAATTTTGAAAAAACTAAGCGCATGGTGCGGCAAATAGGTCGAATACGGTATATGCACTGGCCAGTCTGACTCATTCCACTTTACCTTGGCAGGCTTAGTCCTTCGAAGCGGTTTACCAGTACTCGTGTGTGGTCAGTTTCAGCTTTGCGTGGAAGCACCATGCAGCCCAATCTATTTCTCCAAGCCCCAATGGGCGGGGGCAGGCCCATATTTGAAATTATCATAGTTATTTTTATAAAGATTAATCAGCAATACACCCCACCAACACACACACACCTATGCCAATAACCTCAAAGAGACTGTTCCAGGTGAGATATGCTGTCTGATGACTGCTGTTGTTACAGGACTAGGTGGGGGTGGGGGGGGGGGGGGGGCATCTGAGTCATATTGACACATTTCTAGTTCTGTCAGTGCTGTTCAAACCCAGATGAAGTGTGTGCCCACCACTCTTCTCCAAGGTTGGCAAAAAGCCGGTCAATATGAGTATTGACCAGGTCCGTGGTTAAAACCGGTCATTACTGGTCAATACTGGTCGATTGGTGGTCAATTAAATCACTGTGTATACCTCTGTCTTGTTGCTAAACTGGTCTTAAAAGCTTTCCCCCTTCATCATGTACATGATGTTAGACTATATTTTCATCACTGAACAAGACAAAGTAGTTTTTATTAATAACTTATTATTCGAGTTATCTTTATTTCATCAAAAGTCAAAAGACATTATTGCTGGTCAATTGACTCACTGAACTGTAGACAGGCCTGTTCTTTTCAATGGAACAATCTGTATAATATTTTTTTCCTTTATAGGTTACACTGATTGTTCATATTTTGATTTACAGGAATATGAATAAGCTTAATGTATCATGGATTTTGAAGGATTTATGAAAGGTCCTTTATTTATTAACCAAACAATATTTGAAGATTCACTGATGTAGACCTTTGAATATTTAAAAGTATCTGCAACACCTGTATATTGCTGTCAAAACAGACTAACCCATGGCAATGCAGTGGGTGTGGCAAAGATCTGATTGCTAAATTGACCAATTACATCATTTACATGTCCCTAATAGGGCAGTGTTCCCACTCATGTTTATTTCTGGGGGTAAACTTACCCCCTGGGTACAAAAACTGGGGGTAAGAATCAAATTCAGGGGGTATGAAATTTTGCAACGAAAAGAAATGTGTGAGAAAACCTGTATACTTGTCCATAATTGTTACCGTATTCGGGTGTGTATTACCCGCATTTGCATACTACCCGCACCCCCTTTTTTCCAAAATCTGGGGGAAAACTGTTATTTTGTTGTATTACCCGCATGGAACATTTGCTGAAATTTTTATGGATGCGTAAGTGAGAAAAAGTAAGAATTTGGCCAGTTTTTGTAACACACAACGGAACGCGCGATCGTCTTCAAAAGGCGGGAAAATGCACGTGTGTGCGTATATCACCAGAAAGCATGTATTTTACATTAAAAATTGTAAAAAGACTTTACCCCGTCCTGTTCACCATTGTTATTTATTTATTAACCCACATATGCCCGCGGCCCTTTTTGGGACATCGGCAAACAGTGCAGTCCCAGATAAGACACCTCAGAAAGACGCCGCAGACATCTGACTTGGATTTACACTGTTTGATGATTTATAACGGTTCAATTATGACACTATTGTTAATCCCTGTCATATAATTGCCAACCTGCGGTGCATGTCGTTAAGGTGTGAAAATATGGTCAAGTTATGTTTCTTATTTGTGTGTGTTCCCTGATCATAAAATTTAATCCGCAATCAATGTGAAAATTATTTAATTGCTCCTAAGACGAGTTGCTACGACTATTCTCGTGAATGATTATGTTTTGGCGCCAAATAGCAGACGCTTGGCGAGAAAAGTTGAACGCTTTAATTTGTGTTAACACATCTGTATGCTGTTGTTGGTTATTGACACGGAGTTTACAGAAAGCGCTGTTTTCCACAACCGTTTTGCTATCGAGATTTTTTTGGCCGTTTCCAAACATTTTTTTATGAAAGAGATACGCCCCATTAAGATAAAACAATAGACACGTGTGGGTTTGCCGGGGGTCATTTACCGATCGCGTGCAGAAAAAACTGTAGTGGTGGTTTCATTTCATTGATTCGCGCCCGTCAATTTCGGACGCTCGGAAAAAATCGACCAATTCGCCCCAGTCAATTTCGGATGTGCGGAAGGTCTATGCGCCGGATTCAAGTCTGCGGGTTGTCAAAGATCTATTTCAGCAAATCGGCCGATTCGCCTCCGTCAATTTCGGACGCTCCGAAAAAATCGGCCGGTTCGCCCCAGTAAATTTCGGATGCGCGGCAGCTCTACTATGCGACGGATTCAAGTCTGCGGCTTGTCCCAAATCCATTTCAGCGAATCGGCCGATTCGCCCCCGTCAATTTCGGACGCTCGAAAAAAATCGGCCGGTTCGCCCCAGTCAATTTCGGATGCGCGGAATCTCTTCCGACAGAAAAAAACGTACGTGATTTTTATTTTCTTTGCGTGATTCACGTAAGATTTTGTGTGAGTGGGAACTCTGTAGGGGTATTATAAACTGACACCAGGCTTTATTCATAATGTGTGAAATTGTGATTTATATGCAATATGGACACTGGACAGTATCTTATCATCAAGCTATTATTGAAGGTGTCAAAAATGAATGAAACCTAAAGACCCAATTTGGAACTTCTTCACTATTTTGGAAGATAACAACAACAACAAAAAAAACAGTGCAAGGTGTTGAAGTTAGTGGTAATGTCTTAAGACTGATCAGTCAGAGACAAAAAAGCCAGAAAGTATCGCTAAGAGGTCACTTGAAGATTAACATCTGAACCTGAAACTATCAAATGATCAGCCTCCAGCAAAGAGAGCAAAACTTCAAAATAATTCAGTAGCTTTGCTTTTTTAACACTAAAATTATTCAGTTGACCACTCAATATTTCAATCGACCAGTATTGACCACTTTGGGAGTATTGACCAGGGCGGTTATAACCGGTTAAAACCACTGGTTAAAACCGCCCCTGGTTTTGACCACCCAACCTTGCTCTTCTCAAGTTTGTACATGTAAGTTTTTCTGATGGTATGCCTAGAAATAACCTTATGATTTATGATTTAGAACTAAGCTGCAATAATACCAGCATTGTTACACAAAGTTTGAACAAATATAAGTCCCCATTAGAAATTATTGCATCCTTAACTGTTCAACAAAGTTCTGTTGGCGGTATGGTATCTCATGAAACAGGATAAGTTTATTAGTTAAAAAGAATATGCTTATTATTGAGTAAATATTATAGCCGGCTGTCAGCAGACTTTTAGGTCTGGTGACAGCCAGCTGTCACTAGACCTTAAAGTCTGGTGCCAGCCGGCTGTCAGCAGACACTTTCAAAAATCTATTTTATAAAATCTGGCCGAAATGACCCAGGTCCGAAACGACCCACCGAAATAGGCTGAAATGACCAAAGTCCAATTTTTGGCCGAAACAACTCCAGACCGAAACGTCCAGGATTTTTCTTCTTCTTCCAGTTATAATCGGAATCTTCGTAGAACGTAATTGACTGCGGGGCAAGGTATCATTAGCAAGTACCTTTCAAGAAAGAAAAAGAAAGAATGAAAAAAAAAACACAACCACTGTCTGATACTTAGTCATAGCTTGCTTTCGCCTATTTTGTGATTAACTTACCATGTAGTGCAAACAAATGAACTGGAAGTGAATGTGTTAATGTCCGTAACCCCATGGGTAAATGCCCAACAGGGCTGTTTTCATCTGGTGAACTAGAGTCTGAGCCAGTGTTTCCACCCACTGCCCCTCCATTGACAGGAATGTGAAGTCCACCAGAAGGAGTTGACTGATAAGTCACTAAACTGCTAGCACGTAACCTTCCACCTGAACTGCCATGTGAATTTCTTAAGGCCACATGGGGGCCTGCCCCACTGGATGACCCTGGTGCACTGCCAGAATATGTTCTCACTCTTGGTGTATTTCCCGTGCTTTGTTTCGCGCCCATCACACTTAATCACACTTTGACAACAAGCCACACTTAATAAATATATCACAGACTTCTAAGATAATACAACAGTTTGACTAATTTCGTTAAGTATGGTTATAACAAAGGAGTTCAATTAAAATATTTAGGTCCGCCATGTTTTTGTCTTCCTTGTTTGTAAGGAACCAACACAAATATGACGTAATGGTCATGTGACAAATATAATACTTTGGCAAGTATAATTCATAAACGTCTAAAAGATTGGACCAACAATCAGTCTGTTGGCGGTAGGTATAATATGCGAAATCAAGTTGATTTCGCGAAATCAGCCCGATTTAGCGAAATCAACTCATAAAGTCAACATTTTTAAAAACAGGCAAAAAATTCTTATTGCATATCATCTAGAATGTTATTATACATTTATGAGCCAAGTTTCATGAGAAAATTTGAATATTAAGTATGTATTTGATTGAAAATTCTATTCTGCCACTTGATTTCGCTGGTAATCACATGTGCGAAATCAACTCATTTTAGCGAAATCAATGTATGAAATTCCATTTTCCCAAAACTGAATAAAACATATTGGTGCATATTATTAAGAATGTTGTGAATCATTTATGAGCCAAGTTTCATGGTGAAATTTGAGTATTTACTATGTTTTTGAGAGGAAAATCTATTCTGCCACTTGATTTCGCTGGCAATCACATGTGCGAAATCAACTCATTTTAGCGAAATCAATGTATAAAATACCTTTTTTCCGAAAATTGATTAAAACATATGTGTGCATATTATTAAAAATATTGTTAATCATTTGTGAGCCAAGTTTCATGATGAAATTTAAACATTTAGTAGGTTTTTGATAAGAAAATGTATCCTGCCACATGATTTCTCTTGCAGTCTCATGTGCGAAATCTACTCATTTTAGTGAAATCAATGTATAATAAAATAACCTTTTTCCCCCAAACCAACTAAAACGTTTTTATACATGTGTATTAACCCATTCAGTACCGGAAACCCCCTAGTGGGGTAGTTGGCAAACAGTGCAGGTCCAGATCAGACGCCGCAGCAGAACGCGGCGTCTGATCAAGACCTACACTGTTTGCCAAAAAATAGAAGAAAACACAGCCTGACACCCCTAAATTTTGAAATGGACTCCTGTTATATATAATGAGGAAGATTCCATTTGATACAAAAAAGGGTTAAGAATGTTGTTCTACATTTATGAGCCACCGTTTTATGAGAAAATATTGATGTTGAGTTCTAGCTTTTGTTTCGGGCATTATATCACCAAAACAAACAAGAAGCAGAGATAAAGGAAAATATTATTAGAAAGACCGGGCGATACATCACCAAAACACGCCTGTATAATTTCGATCCCCTCAAACCCCATTTGTATACAGAAAAAGTGGGGCTTACAGGGCTGTAAATTACTTTTCTAGAATATGACTCGTTAGAACGGCCTCACTGGTCCAGTCAGAAGGAGTACCCACAATCTATGTTTAGAGCACAAATATGAAGAATATCGGAATTGTTCGCCAGAAAATTTTCATTTGTAAGGTGGCAAAATGTTCAATATAATTGAATCTGCATATTCCGTGTTATTTATCACGGGTGCGTTACCAAATTGTTGTTTTTATTATTATTATTATTATTTTTAATAAAAATGCATTAAATAAGCATGAATTTGACGGGTGCATCGTCGGACAGACAGACGGACGAACTGACTGACGAATGGACGGAGGGCTAGATAGATAGATGGACAGATAATCAGGAGTGAATTAACAGTGTGTTTGTTATTCACACAATCACAGGTAATAACGTGTGAAAGTCAGTAAACCGCAGTTTGATTAAATTACTTGGCGAGTGTTCGTTAATCTCTTTACCTGCTGTGTGAAGTACAGAAAGTCTTTAAAATTTAATTATGATTACTCGCTGTGATGATTCTAACAAATACCCATACTTAAATGCACTGTTACAACCGCCTCATCGAGGCTGTTCTAACGAGTACCCACAACATATGCCTTGAAGCAGAATTATGATAAATAAAACTGTAATTATCAAAATCGTTTATTTTTTAAAAACCACACTCTTTGGAATAGTCCCGGCAAAGGCTGTTAAGACCGCATGTCATCAATTTAACCAATTTAGTATCAGAAACCCCGAAAGGGGTACCGTGGCAAACAGTGCAGGTCCAAATCAGACGCCGCAGAATGCGGTGTCTGATCAGGGCCTACACTGTTTGCTAAAAGTTCAGTCAATTTAACCAATTAAGTGTCAGAAATCCCTAAAGGGGTACCCTGGCAAACAGTGCAGGCCCAGATCAGACGCCGCAGAATGCGGCGTCTGATCAGGGCCTACATTGTTTGCTAAGAGTTCAGTCATTTTCCAATTAAATTTTGATGAAAATACAATCTGACATCTCTAAAGGGGTACCGTGGCAAACAGTGCAGTCCCAGATAAGACGCCACAGAATGCGGCGTCTGATCAGGGCCTACATTGTTTGCTAAAAGTTCAGTCATTTTCCAATTAAATTTTGATGAAAATACAATCTGACATCTCTAAAGGGGTACCGTGGCAAACAGTGCAGTCCCAGATCAGACGCCGCAGAATGCAGAATGCGGCGTCTGATCAGTTTGCTAAAAGTTCAATCATTTTCCAAATAAATTTTGATGAAAATACAATCTGACACTCCTAAAGGGGTACCGTGGCAAACAGTGCAGTCCCAGATCAGACGCCACAGAATGCCTAAATTTTGAAAAGAATTCCTGCTATTTATAAGGAGGAAGATTCCATTTGGTACAGAAAGGGTTAATGGAGTCAAATTATGTGTTGTCGAGATAATTAACTGTAAGATTAAATAAATAAATAAATACCTTATGATAATGATGATGATAATGATGATGATGATGGTGATGATCATGGCACACTATTCAATTACCTTATGATAATGATGATGATTATGTTGATGATGATGTTGGCACACTATTCAGCTACCTTATGATAATGATGATGATTATGATGTTAATGATGGTGATGATGAGAGGGAGAAGGAGAAGGACGACGACGACGATGATGATGCTGATGATGATGATGAGGATGATGATAAAAAAAAAACAACAGATAACAAGTAATGGAGTAAGTCTGTTGATTTCACCTGCTATTTGATTTCGTTTGACTGCTCAATTAGCAATATTTTGATATGCGTCTTTTATTCTAGACCATAATATTTTCAGATGAAACTTGGATCATAAATGTATACTGCCAACATTCTTAATAATAGGCAAAACGAGTTTTTAATCGTTGTTGGAAAACAAATGCTTTTAAACATTGATTTCGAAGTTGATTTCGCACATGTGCTTATCAGCGAAATCAAGTCAACAGAATATATTTTCCTAATAAATATATATATATTCCCGTGAAATTTGGACCTAAAATGTTTATCAACTTTCATAACAATATGCATTTATATTCAGTTTTGGGAAATATTTATTTTCACCATTGATTTCGCTAAAATGAGTTGATTTCGCACATGTGATTTCCAGCGAAATCAAGTGGCAGAATAGATTTTCCTCCCAAAAAACTTACTAAACATTCAAATTTCATCATGAAACTTGCCTCATAAATGTTTAACAACATTATTAATAATATGCACAAATATGTTTTATTCAGTTTTGGGAAATATTTATTTTATTCATTGATTTCGCTAAAATGAGTTGATTTCGCACATGTGATTACCAGCGAAATCAAGTGGCAGAATAGAATTTCCGATCAAATACATACTAAATATTCAAATTTTCTCATGAAACTTGGCTCATAAATGTATAATAACATTCTAGATAACATGCAATAAGAATTTTTTGCCTGTTTTTAAAAATGTTGATTTTATGAGTTGATTTCGCTAAATCGGGCTGATTTCGCGAAATCAACTTGATTTCGCATATTATACCTACCCGTCTGTTGGTACCAGGTCGTTTCCCTTGTCCCGCACTGCACGTGGGTGGGTGGGGGGTGGCGGGGCTTCTTCACACCAGAGAATGCCTCTATAAGCTGCATATGCACTAAAAAACTGTCTGAAATATAGATCTTATCAGTTTAGAGACGAAAGGATTGTGTACATGTAAATAAGCAATAGCACTTTTGTACAAACATCATCAGCACAAATAATACTAATAGACTAATAATTTTATCCGAGAGCTTCAAGTTCTCCTGGTGTATGAATGTCATTTGACGCGTCACCAGTAACAATTCAATTCTGATTCTACCTTGATAAGGTCAACGACCTGTGCCCCGGAAAGTCATCAGGGGAGGTTAACGAAAGAAGAACAACAACTTGGTAAAATGACGTTTCGCTCCAAGACGTGTCCCCCATATCATTTAGGCCCTTTTTCGCCTCTAGTCGTTTCACCACGAACAATAGTCGTTTCTCCCCATAGCCATCCCACCATGGAAAAAGAATGGATTTCTCAGAACTTTAATAACTTTGATGCTTACATCAGATGTCATGACTCAAATGAACCTATATCTCATTTTAACATACCGCGTGGTCAATCAGGAGTGGCGATTATGTGGTCAAACAAACTGTCTGATAAAATTACGAAATTGGATACAGGGAATGAACGTGTGATTGCAATTGAAATAGACATTGGTCAGAAATACTGCTTGATAAATACCTACATGCCAACAAATAAACAAGAATCTGAACATGCTTATCGCGAATGTCTGGATGTGCTACATGACATTATTACTAGATACGAGAATTCACATTCTATTATTCTATGCGGGGATTTGAACGGAACCCTATTAGTCTAGAAATAACAAACATGATGTCATGCTGAAAGAATTCGTGAAAGAGCATATGTTACTGTCTGGATGTACAAGCTTAGATCCAAACTTTTACCATTTTAACGGATACACTACTTCACAAATTGATTATGTACTTACAAATAGTTCAGACTTTATACAAAGTTACTCTATTAGTAATAAAGATCCTGTTAATGTGTCGTCACATGTGCCGGTATCGGTTGTTCTAAAATTGTCTGGCGAGATGTCGAGCGGTGACTGTCCTGCTGAAAAGAAGCAAAATAGAACCAGGAAAGTGTACTCATGGAATAGATTTGATCATGATTCGTATACTGAGCATATACAGACTAATCTTAATATCAGTGGAAAACTTGACTCTGATGACATTGTAAAGTCAATTACTTCTTGCTTGAAAGCAGCAGCGGATCAATCCGTACCTTCAAAGACATTAAAATTTAAAGGACCAAAAAGACCTGCCTCAAAAGAAACTCTTACTTGTATTAAAAATGTTAAAGACACTTATAGAAAATGGGAAGCTGAAGGTAAACCTCGCAGCGGGCAGTTATTCTTAGATAATAAGCTTGCTAAGCGTGCAATTAGTAGTCAACAACGGACTTTAGAGGCTTTGAATAGAAACACATTTTATAACTCTCTTATGGAAAACCCAACCAATCAGAAATTTTACCAACTTATTAAACGAACTAGATCAAAGCATGAATCCAGTATATCCTGTATACAGGAGAACGGTGTGAAATATTTTGACTCAGGTCAGCAAAGACAGTGTTTTGTTCGATATTTCGAGGATCTTGCCATACCAAAGGATCAGAAGTATGATAATGTATTTCTTGAGCTGTGTAATGTGCGGGTTTCAGAGACTGAGTCCGGTTACCGTGGTGATTTGAATACAGACTTAAAAATAACAGAGTCAGACGTAGGGTCTGCCATTGACCTATTGAACAATGGAAAAGACACAGACGAGTATGGACTGTCTTCGGAACATTTTAAAGCAGCTAAACCTGTTATTGTACCAGTGCTTACAGACTTATTTAACCAAATCTTAACTGAGAAAAAGGTACCCGCTTCCTTTAAAACAGGAATAATCACTCCAGTATTGAAGAAAGGGAAAGATTCAAAATGCATGGGAAACTACAGAGGTATTACTGTATCATCAGCTCTTGGAAAACTGTTCGAATATACAGTGTTGAATAAATTTAAAGTACAGCAGTCAGATCATCAGTTTGGGTTTACAAAAGGACTCTCGCCAACAATGGCCTCGTTGTTAGTAACTGAAGCAAAATCTGAAGCTCATCAGAATCGTGAATCTCTGTACTTCGCCACACTCGACAGCGTCAAGGCATTTGACGTTGTGCATCATGTAATTTTACTTGACAAACTTATCGACAAGGGAATCTGTAAAGACATTTGGCTTATTATCAAAGACTTATACACGGATATTTCCTCAAAAGTTAAATGGTTAGGTGACTGTAGTGATGCCTTCCCCATAAATCAGGGGGTTAGGCAAGGTGGAGTGCTCTCCACACATTTGTACAAAGTCTACGTCGATCCTCTGCTTGAATTATTGAAGAGTAAAAGGCTTGGCTATCGTCTGGGAACAGTATACCTTGGTAGTCCGACAGTCGCAGACGACGTTACATTCCTCACAAAGTTTAGAGAGGAGCTTCAGCTAATGTTTGGTGAAGCCGGCGATTACTCGTCTTGTAACAGATACCAAATACACCCAACGAAAGCGGAAGTTACTTCACTCACGGATGATAAAGCAGATGAGAAAGATGTATGGTCTTTAGGGGACAATGAATTAGCACTTACCTCTAGTTCTACACACTTAGGCCTTAAGAGACTAGGAAAAAAGGAATCAGAAAAGAATGTCAATGAAAGGATCTGCTTGGCTCGCCGAACAGCATATCTGTTAATGAATACCGGTTTACACGGAACTAATGGGTTAAGCCCAAAAGTTGCATATATCATATATAAAGCATATGTTCTTCCGAGAATGTTATACGGGCTTGAAGCCATCCACTTGAATAAAACGCAATTACAACAACTGGAAAAGTATCATCTCCGTACTCTACGACAACTACAGTCGCTACCACAACGTACAGCTACATCTGCAGTGTTCATGTTACTGGGAGCGCTTCCCATTGAAGCTGAGATCCATAAGAAACAACTTAGTTTGCTACACTCAGTCATCACCAGCGATAATAAATGTCTCCAAGATTTGGTACAACGCCAGCTGGCATGCAGCTTTGACAACGTGTGCAGTTTCTTTTACGCTATTGCCCAAGTTCTCTCAAAATATAACCTACCTACATTGAATGCACTGTACGCTTCGGATATCGGCAAACTACAATGGAAGGCGATGTGCAAAAAAAGCTGTATCAGGTTACTGGACGCGGTTGTATGTCAACGACATTAAAGCGAAGAAAACCTTGAAGTATCTGTCTGTATGTCAACTGAGTGCGGGGTCTACTCATCGAGTCTGGCAGAATCTCGAGTCAGTAGCTGATGTCAGAAAAGCAGTCATCAAGGTGCGTTTCCTAACGGGCGTATACATGCTTCAGCCTAGTAAGCATGTGTTCAGTAACAAGACTGTCGATGCAACATGTCGCTTGTGCCAGCTTGACGTGGAAGACATTCGTCATACTGTGACTCGGTGTCCGGCATTCCATAGTATCCGGGCATCTACCTTAACCAAGCTCAGAGACGTTATCAGTGATCACAGAGGCATTATAAACGTTGATAACTGGGACTGTCTCCTTAAAATAATCATCGACCCTACGTGTGTTGCTCGGGTGGTTCCTGAGGTACGAGACGGTATCAGTGCCATGTTAGAAGAGATCTCCAGAACATTCTTTTTCAACATACACGTCAAAAGACTCTATATACTTAAACAACTGGAGTAATGGCCGCACACGGACCTCCACTAATGTAAATATCCAGTATTTTATAAAGGAACTTTTATGTCTGTGTGCATGGAACTTTTAAATTTTACATAAACGGTTGTACATATGTAAAGAAGATATCAACGCTACCAGCGTGTGCCTCTGACAGAAAGAGGGAGAATACGTACCACAAGACAAGACAAGGAGGGAACGGGGTGCCTAATCAGACTCTGAAAGGGCAGAGGAATTGGTTGGTCAATTCAATGATGCATTTAATAAAACTGAGTTCAACGAGATTCCATTGACTGGAAGATCGGCCCCCTTCATGGAAATAATCTCTCGATACGGGTGAAATTCCCAAAGAATAGCTCCTAGCGAACATCTGTCCACTTTTCAAAAAAGGAGACAGGGCTCTTGCTCGTAATTATCGCCCGGTGTCACTGACATGTG
This sequence comes from Lucinisca nassula, assembly GCA_963580285.1. Lineage (NCBI taxonomy): Eukaryota > Metazoa > Mollusca > Bivalvia > Lucinida > Lucinidae > Lucinisca > Lucinisca nassula. Next base: position 143,150,130 of record OY757017.1, read on the forward strand.
TTCTATGTAAATTGCTTGAACACATAGTCTGCTCAAACATCATGGCCCACTTGGATGAACATTAACTTTTCTCAGGCAGACAACATGCATTTAGGAAAAGGCATAGTTGCGAAACTCAGTTGAGCACGGTTATTAATGACTGGGCAAAAATCTTGGACAAAGGGGGGCAGGTGGACACATTTATTCTGGATTTCGAGAAGGCTTTTGACACCCCTCCTCATGAACTGCTTAAATCCAAATTATTTGGTTATGGAACCGGAGGGAAGACTCTCAAATGGATAGATTCCTTCCTTTGCCACAGAAAACAGCGTGGTTTTGTTAATGGTGAATCTTCAGTATGGGCGCCAATTTTATCTGGGGTCCCCCGAGGGACTGTTCTTGGTCCGCTGCTATTCTCCCTGTATTTTATATTTCCACTGATATTGACTCAGAAATAAGGCTGTTCGCAGACGACTGTGATGCCGAGGACTCAATGAAACTCCAGAAGGATATGGATAGATTAGGATGTTGGGCACGAAAATGGGGCATGAGATTTCAACCCGTTAAATGCAATATTATGCAGATAACTAGGAAGAGAAGAAATAAAATTGAGGCTTCTTACACCTTAGAGGCAACGGTCCTCGAAAATGTTAATTCCATTAAATACCTTGGTGTGACAATCACTCACGATTGTTGATGGAATACACACATTAGCAACACGAGTACAAGGCGAATAGAACACTTGGTTTCCTGAGGCGAAATCTTCTTCAGTGTCCTCAGGATGTGAAAGAGACAGCATATAGGGGACTTGTTCGCCCAATCTTGGAATATGGTAGTTGCATCTGGGACCCAAGAGGAGTGGTCCTTAATGGAGAAGTTGAAAAAGTTCAGAATAGAGCTGCTAGATTTGTAACAAGCAATTAATGCTTTGAAACTGGGAGCATGACTGGAATTCTAGGAAAATTAAGATGGGAATCTCTCAAGAAAAGGAGAAGAGACAGTAGACTCATACTCTTATACAAAGGTCTAAAGGGTGCTGCCAGCATCCCAACGGATGACCTTGTTCCCCCAGCTAGGCACTGTAGAAAGCACCATTCAATGACGTTTCAGACCCTTACTGCAAGAACTGACATTTATAAAGAATCGTTCTTCCCCCGAACCATTAGAGATTGGAATGGCCTTCCCCATTCGATTATTTCGACGGCTGAATGTGCTGAGGATTGTGTAGCTAAGTTTACCTCTTTGGTTAGAGCTAGGGACTAACTTCCCATATCACAGGTCCTGGTGTATGAATGTCATTTGACGTGTCACCAGTAACAAATCTCATTCTGATTCTGACCATGTATTTAACACCACGAGAGAGAGAGAGAGAGAGAGAGAGAGAGAGAGAGAGAGAGAGAGAGAGAGAGAGAGAGAGAGAGAGAGAGAGAGATAGATAGAGAGAGAGAGAGACTGCTGGATTTTTCGAAAGCGTTCTACAAAGTGGCACACGAACGCTTGGAGAGAAAATTACACAACTGTGGTATACCACTACGGGGAAAGACCACGGAATGGATCAAGAGATCAGAATCAGAATTGTTACTGGTGACACGTCAAATGGCATTCATACACCAGGACCTGTGATGTAGGAAGTTAGTCCCTAGCTCTAACCAAAGAGGTAAATTTAGCTATACAATCATCAGCACCTTCAGCTGTCGAAATAATCGAATCGGGAAGGGCATTCCAATCTCTAATGGTTCTGGGGAAGAACGACTCTTTATAAATGTCAGTTCTTGCGCGGGCCTGAAACGCCAACGAATGGTGATTTCTACAGTGTCTAGCTGGGGGAACAAGGTCATCTGTTGGAATGCTGGCAGCACCCTTTAGACCTTTGTATAAAAGGATTAGCCTACTGTCTTTTCTCCTTTTCTTGAGAGACTCCCATTTTAATTTTCCAAGTATTCCAGTCATGCTCCCAGTTTCAAAGCAGTAATTGCCTGTTACAAATCTAGCAGCTCTATTCTGAACTTTCTCAATTTTATCGTTAAGGACCACTCCACTGGGGTCCCAGATACAACTACCATATTCCAAGATTGGGCGAACAAGACCTTTATATGCTGCCTCTTTTACATCCTGAGGGCACTGATGAAGATTTCGCCTCAGGAAACCAAGCGTTCTATTTGCCTTAGTACACATGCTGCTAATATGAGTATTCCATCTCAAGTTGTGTGAGATTGTCACTCCAAGGTATTTATGTCCACATTCTCGAGGACCGTTCCCTCTAAGGTGTAAGAAGCCTCAACTTTATTAGATCTCTTCCTAGTTATCTGCATAATATTGCATTTAACTGGCTGAAATCTCATGCCCCATATACGTGCCCAACATCCTAATCTATATATGTCAGCCTGAAGTTTCAATGAGTCATCTGTATCTCTAATTTCCCGGTAACAAACACAGTCATCTGCGAACAGTCTTATTTCTGAGTCAATGTCAGTGGAAATATCATTGATGTACAGGGAGAACAAAAGTGGACCAAGAAAGGTCCCTTGCGGGACTCCAGACAAAACTGGAGCCCACTCCGAAGATTCACCATTAACAACAACCCGTTGTTTTCTGTAGCAAAGAAAGGAATCTATCCATTTGAGGGTCTTTCCCCCAATTCCATAACCAAATAACTTAGATTTAAGTAGTTCATGAGGAGGGGTGTCAAAAGCCTTCTCGAAGTCCAGAATAAATGTGTCCACCTGTCCCCCTTTGTCCAAGATTTTTGCCCAGTCATTAATAACTGTGCTTAGCTGAGTTTCACAACTGTGCCTTTCCCTAAATGCATGTTGTCTGTCTGACAAAAGTTTATGTTCATCCAAGTGGGCCATGATGTTCGAGCAGACTATATGTTCCAGCAATTTACACAGAACACAAGTCAGAGACACAGGGCGATAATTACGGGAAAGAGCCCTATCTCCTTTTTTGAAGAGTGGACAGACGTTTGCTAAGAGCCATTCTTTGGGGATTTCACCCGTATCAAGAGACTGTTGAAACAAGTGTGCAAAAACTGGACCCAACCCATTTGCTAGTTCCTTCAGGACTCTAGGATGAAGCTCATCAGGTCCTAAGGCCTTACTGGGGTTTAAGCCTTGAAGTAATTTGATCACTCCTGCAGCTGTCACAACAATATTATTCATGAATGGGGCCGATCTTCCAGTCAATGGAACCTCCGTGAACTCAGTTTTATTAAACGCATCATTGAATTGAACTAGTTCCTATGCCCTTTCAGAGTCTGATTCAGCAACCCCGTCCCCTCCTCTTTTATTAAGGGTTGGGATACCTTGCATGTCTTTCTTCTGGCTATTAATATATCTGTAGAAGTCTCTGGGATTTGCCTTTACATCACCTACCAAGTTATTCACATACAAATCATGCTGATTTTTATATCAGTCTTGATTTCACGTCTCAAGTTTTCAAATTTTGTCCGGAGTTTACCACTTCCCGTCTTTTTTGCCTTTGCATGAATCTTATTCCTTCTGCGAATTTTCCTTCTTATCTCTGGAGTTTCCTGTAAGGAAGAACCCAACAAGTGGTGCTCGATGGAAAGACTTCTCCAGCCTCGCCTGTCACCCCAGGAGTACCCCCAAGGAACGGTTCTCGGTCTCTTATTGTTTTTTTTTTATAAATTCCGACGAAGATGCCACAGCACTGCAAGAGGACCTAGATAAATTACAGCAGTGGAAGCGTGACAAATGAAGTTTAACCCTGATAAATGTGAGGTTATACGAATAACCAACAAGCTTAAATAAAAAAATAGAAGTGGATGCAATGATCAGGAATCGATAAATCAACCCACAGCTCCCATCAGAGACACCAAAGGGAAAGAAACAAACATGAAACAACAAACCCTAATGGGGACATCAATAGCGGAAAGCCAAAAGGACAGTAACTTTCCCACAAAATGGCCAATAGGCTATCCAAAATAAAATAATATAAGCGACACAAACACCCAAAGACAAACCATAACAAAAATAAATCGCTACCGAAGAACTGCCTTGGAACGGTCAGCGGAAACGAATTCCACTGGGAGGCTTAAATCGATTTTACGTTGCCACAATCCTCGCCCTTACTTCCGTCGCGATTTAGACAAATAATTTGTTCAGTCCACATGAAGGCCTCCTAACTCATCATTGCAACATCTCCGTGAACACAAATAATCAAACAACAACAGAGATGAAACAACGGTGAGGACTCGACAGCAAGAAACCACTGAAATGCTGGAGCAAAAGAAAACCAACAGTTTGACTCCGATGGGCCCGACCAGAGACAGGGCATCAGGCACCAACCAACATTACCTTGAATTAGATCTCTCTAATTGTCAATAATAAAAATCAAAAGTAAGTTCCTTTAAGAGCAATGAAAACATTCATAAGAAAGAAGATGGTTCATACTACGTAGTTTCGGCTAATAAAGCCTCATCAGTGACCCTGTAATGATCCGACAACGAAAGCCAGAGGAAACATACCGCAATTTTGCGAATTTCAAACAGGCAGTCGATTCAAAGACTGATATAAATCAAAATGGGTCCAAATAGTTAAAAACCTGTCTAGAATATGAGTCTAAACCAATAATTTATTTCTGATTTCTCAGAATATTCACGCTGATCTCAAAGGACCAAAAGTAAAATATAAACTGCACTATGGTTGATGTACGGGGAGACTTTTTACGTTTTACGGCCGCCACACGGCACAACACCAGCTGCAGTGAAGGCAGCCTATACGTTGGGAACGTCATAGAATCTGAGGCCTGATCCATCGGCGTGCAATTAAAGAGGGAAGCAAAGTTGTCAACCGTGATTGGGTTAATTACCTTGCATGCAGTCTGTCATATAACATTTATGATGTACCCAATCTTTTTATATCGAAGAATAATTTTACGAAATTGGGTGCTGAAGTCATCAGCAGCAACTACAATTTGTATAGTCGCTTTCCATTGATAACCAATCTGAAATTATTGAAGCTTTTAGCTCCACTTCTAGATATTTAGATGATTTATTAAATATTGATAATACCTATTGGTTTGATCAGTCAGATTTACCCCCAAGAACTTCAGTAAGATAAAGCAAATTTTTTCTGATACCGAGGCCCCGTTTTTGGATTTACATCTATCTATTGCAGATGGGTTTGTTTCGTGCAAAAATTATGATAAACGCGATGACTTTGATTTTGAGATTGTAAATTTTCCTTTTTTTTGGATGTTGATTTTCCTCGTGCGCCATCCTATGGCGTATATATTTCGCAATTAATTCGATTTGCTAGAGTGTGAAGTCATGTAACTGACTTCAACACTCGTAATAAATTATTAAAGGCTAAACTCCTTAATCAGGGTTGGTGTGTGGGAATGTGTGGCGGCGGTAAAACGTCTCCCTGCCCTACATCATAGTGTAGATTATATTTTATTGTCCTTTGGGATCATTGATTCCATTGTGGAATTTTGAAAATATCTGAGGGTCACTGATGAGGCCTAATTGGCAGAAACCAGCTAGTCTGGCCCAGAAAACATGTACACTCCATATTTTTCATTTCTGTGGTGTATTCCTTGCTTCCAAAGGATAACCCTTTTATAGAACATATTATCGGTACCATAAACTACGCAAAGCCTTTTCAAATTTTATAGACGCCATTCTGATTTAATTTCAAAATTCAATATTGGACGTAAATCTCTTCTGCAACAAGGTCTATCGGAACCCGAATTTTATGGTGACTTAATATATAAATTCAGAAAAATATATAACCGCAATGACTTCAGCACCCAATTTCGTAAAATCATTCTTCGATATAAAAAGATTGGGTACAACATGGATGTTATACGACAGACTGCATGCATGGTAGTTAACCCAATCACGGTTGGCAGCTTTGCTTCCCTCTTTAATTGCACGCCGGTGGGTCAGGCCTCAGATTCTATGAAGGCTCCAACGTAAAGGCTTATTGAGAATTAGAGAGATCTAATTCTTGGTAATGTTGGTTGGTGCCTGATGCTCTGTCTCTGGTCGGGCCCATCGGAGTCTAACTGTTGGTTTTCTTTTGCTCCAGCATTTCAGTGGTTTCTTGCTGTCGAGTCCTCACCTCTGTGGTTCTTTGATTTTTTGTGTTCACGGAGATGTTGCACTGATGAGTTAGGAGGCCTTCATGTGGACTGAACACATTATTTGTCTTAATCGCGACGGAAGTAAGGGCGAGGATTGTGGCCACGTAAAATCGATTTAAGCCCCCCCCCCCCCCACAGTGGAAATCTACTGACCGTTCCAAGGTCGTTCTTCTGTGGCGGTTTATTTATGTTGTTGTTTGTTACTTAAAGCTCCAACGTAAAGGCTTATTGAAAATTATAGAGATAATGTTGGTTGGTGCCTGATGCTCTGTCTCTGGTCGGGCTCATCGGAGTCTAACTGTTGGTTTTCTTTTGCTCCAGCATTTCAGTGGTTTCTTGCTGTCGAGTCCTCACCGTTGTCTCACCTCTGTGGTTCTTTGATTTCTGTGTTCACGGAGATGTTGCACTGATGAGTTAGGAGGCCTTCATGCGGACTGAACAAATTATTTGTCTAAATCGCGACGGAAGTAAGGGCGAGGATTGTGGCCACGTAAAATCGATTTAAGCCCCCCAGTGGAAATCCTCCACTGACCGTTCCAAGGCGGCTCTTCTGTGGCGATTTATTTATGTTGTTGTTTGTTACTTACTGTGTGTATCACTTGTGTCTTTTAATTTTGGATGGCCATATGGCCATTTTGTGGGAAAGTAACTGTCCATATGGCCTTCCTTTGTTTAGGTTTCCATTATGGTCTGGTCGCTTAATGTTTGTATTTCTTTCCCTTTGGTGTCTTTTATGGATAGAGTAAGTTAATTGTATCAATTCCTGATCTTTGTTTTACTTCTACTTTACTGTGCGTGTCACTTGTGTCTTTTTATTTTGGATGGCCATGTGGCCATTTTGTGGGAAAGTAACTGTCCTTATGGCCTTCCTTTGTTTAGGTTTACATTATGGTCTGGTCGCTTAATGTTTGTGTTTCTTTCCCTTTGGTGTCTTTGATGGGTGGAGTAAGTTAATTGTATCGATTCCTGATCTTTGTTTCACTTCTACTCTCCAACAGACCAAACAAAGCCAACCATCTTGGGGTCACCATCGACAGCTCCCTATCCTGATATCCACACGTGGCTGCAGTCACCAAGAAGGTTAACAACACTGTCCCTCCTGCAAAGAAATCTATCTGCATGTCCAAAGAATGTTAAAGCCACCTGCTACAAGACATTGGTGCGCCCCAGCTGGAGTATGGATCCTCTGTTTAAGGTTATAGGAAAGTATAGTTTAAAGGATGGAAAAGTCATAAGTAGACAGCCTTGAATAATTAATTCGATTTACCAGAGTGTCTAGTCATGTTACTGACTTCAACATTCGTAAAAATTGTTAACTGCTAAACTTCTTAATCAGGGTTATGGGTATCATAAACTAGGCAAAGTCTTTTCAAAATTTTATAGACGTCATTCCGATTTAATTTCAAAATGCAATGTTGGACTTAAGGTCAAGAATACGTAAATGACGTCGCCGCCAAATATTACGCGCGTTCACTGGCAACGTCATTGGATACCAAACAAATGTCTTCATTGAAAACCTCCTTATTCTCCATTGCCATGTCAGTGATATGATACAAATCTTCTGTCTCTGTTGCAAAATCATCATGCAGTTATTTATTTATTTATTTATTTATTTATTTATTTATTTATTTATGTGCCGTATAACAATGCAAAATTCACAACGGCAAGCCATTTAGGCTACTGCAACCTTTCAAATAAATTAGCCTAGATAAAACGTTAAAGTCATGAGAAAATGTAAACTAGTACGAACATTTAGCGACAACTGAGATCAGTTTGCATATTTCCGCTGTCTATTCATAGTCTTTGCTGTACCAAATAAGTGTGTTCCCAATATGCGGGGTGTTTTACATAACTTAATCAAATCCACCGAATTAAATGTAAAAGCCAAGAAGCGCTACATATTACGAGGCGAAGTGAGGTATGCAGTGGTCTAACAATTATTTTCATTACTTTTTCTTAAACTATTATTGAAGGCAAATGTAAAATACATTTTACAAAATAGAAGTGGAGGCAATGATCAGGAATCGGTACAATCAACCCACAGCTACCATCAGAGGCACAAAAGGGAAAGACACACAAACATGAAACAACAGACTCTTATGGAAACACCAACAGCGGAAAGCCAAAAGGACAGTTACTTTCCAACAAAATGGCCAATACTCAATAGGCTATCCAAAATAAAAGAACATAAGCGATACAAACACCCAAAGAAAAACCATAACAAAAATAAACCGCGACAGAAGAACCGCCTTGGAACGGTCAGCGGAAACGAATTGCACTGGGGGGCTTAAATTGAGTTTACGTGGCCACAATCCTCGCCCTTACTTCCGTCGCGATTTAATTATTGGTTATTATTGGTTTACACTCATATTCCAGACAGGTTTTTAATTATTTGGACCCCATTTTGATTTATATCAGTCTTTGAATCGACTGCCTATTCGAAATTCGCAAGATTGCAGTATGTTTCCTCTGGCTTTCTTTGCCGGATCATTACAGGGTCACTGATGAGGCTTTATTAGCCGAAACTACGTAGTATGACCCATTTGCTTTCCTATGAATGTTTTCATTGCTCTTAAAGGAACTCATTTTTGATTTTTATTTGCCTTCACTGCAGCTGGTGTTGTGCCGTGTGGCGGCCATAAAACGTCTCCCCGTACATCAACCATAGTGCAGTTTATATTTTACTTTTGGTCCTTTGAGATCAGCGTGAATATTCTGAGAAATCAGAAATAAATTATTGGTTTACACTCATATTCCAGACAGGTTTTTAATTATTTGGACCCCATTTTGATTTATATCAGTCTTTGAATCGACTGGCTATTCGAAATTCGCAAGATTGCAGTATGTTTCCTCTGGCTTTCTTTGTCGGATCATTACAGGGTCACTGATGAGGCTTAATTAGCCGAAACTACGTAGTATGACCCATTTGCTTTCCTATGAATGTTTTCATTGCTCTTAAAGGAACTCATTTTTGATTTTTATTTGCCTTCACTGCAGCTGGTGTTGTGCCGTGTGGCGGCCATAAAACGTCTCCCCGTACATCAACCATAGTGCAGTTTATATTTTACTTTTGGTCCTTTGAGATCAGCGTGAATATTCTGAGAAATCAGAAATAAATTATTGGTTTACACTCATATTCCAGACAGGTTTTTAATTATTTGGACCCCATTTTGATTTATATCAGTCTTTGAATCGACTGCCTATTCGAAATTCGCAAGATTGCAGTATGTTTCCTCTGGCTTTCTTTGCCGGATCATTACAGGGTCACTGATGAGGCTTTATTAGCCGAAACTACGTAGTATGACCCATTTGCTTTCCTATGAATGTTTTCATTGCTCTTAAAGGAACTCATTTTTGATTTTTATTTGCCTTCACTGCAGCTGGTGTTGTGCCGTGTGGCGGCCATAAAACGTCTCCCCGTACATCAACCATAGTGCAGTTTATATTTTACTTTTGGTCCTTTGAGATCAGCGTGAATATTCTGAGAAATCAGAAATAAATTATTGGTTTACACTCATATTCCAGACAGGTTTTTAATTATTTGGACCCCATTTTGATTTATATCAGTCTTTGAATCGACTGGCTATTCGAAATTCGCAAGATTGCAGTATGTTTCCTCTGGCTTGCTTTGCCGGATCATTACAGGGTCACTGATGAGGCTTAATTAGCCGAAACTACGTAGTATGACCCATTTGCTTTCCTATGAATGTTTTCATTGCTCTTAAAGGAACTCATTTTTGATTTTTATTTGCCTTCACTGCAGCTGGTGTTGTGCCGTGTGGCGGCCGCAAAACGTCTCCCCGTACATCAACCATAGTGCAGTTTATATTTTACTTTTGGTCCTTTGAGATCAGTGTGAATATTCTGAGAAATCAGAAATAAATTATTGGTTTACACTCATATTCCAGACAGGCTTTTAATTATTTGGACCCCATTTTGATTTATATCAGTCTTTGAATCGACTGCCTATTCGAAATTCGCAAGATTGCAGTATGTTTCCTCTGGCTTTCTTTGCCGGATCATTACAGGGTCACTGATGAGGCGTTATTAGCCGAAACTACGTAGTATGACCCATTTGCTTTCCTATGAATGTTTTCATTGCTCTTAAAGGAACTCATTTTTGATTTTTATTAGACAAATAATTTGTTCAGTCCGCATGAATGCCTCATCGGTGCAATATCTCCGTGAACACAAATAATCAAACAACCACAGAGAAGATACAACGATGACGACTCGACAGCAAGAAACCACTGAAATGCTGGAGCAAAAGGAAACCAACAGTTAGACTCTATATATAAGCCTCTCTCACAGGCACACAGAATCTATGTTTGTGAAACTGTAAACGTAAGAATAGATTTTTTTCTTCGAGTATACATACGGAAAAATGCACCAACTGACGTCTTAAGGGGCTGTTGACATATTCACTAATGCATAATGATTTGGAAATTATGCTCTGGTTGTTCTTTATATGAGGCAACATCTTAAAGGAAAGTTGACGGCGCACTACTGAAACGTCACGTCGATTACAAAGTACCTCAAAATGCGCCCAAATTATACATACCGTATACATCTTCATGCTGCTATATTTCATAAACTAACCTGGTAGTCAAGAACTTTTTTTCATCGCATTCTAATCAACAATAATAAGGACACAAACTATCAGTTTTTAGAAAAATTCTATGGGCCAAAATGATTGAAAATTAGGCAATTTTCGTCGGATTCCAATTGCTTTCTATACAAATGATTTTGGTCCTTGTGCGATCATGGCGCCTGAACGAAAATGGTAACATTTCATTTTTATTGCATGTACCAGTGCAGACTGTTGAGACGTACTCGCATGCAATATTTCAAAGAAACCTATGGGAAAGTAGAAGTAAGACAAAGATTAGGAATCGATACAATTAACTTACTCCACCCATCAAAGACACCAAAGGGAAAGAAACACAAACATTAAGCGACCAGACCATAATGGAAACCTAAACAAAGGAAGGCCATAAGGACAGTTACTATCCCACAAAATGGCCACATTGCCATCCAAAATAAAAAGACAAAAGTGATACACATAATAAGTAACAAACAACAACATAAATAAATCGCCACAGAAGAACCGCCTTGGAACGGTCAGTGGAAAGACTTCCACTGGTGTGGGGGGGGGGCGTAAATCGATTTTACGTGGCCACAATCCCCGCCCCTACTTCTGTCGCGATTTAGACAAATAATTTGTTCAGTCCGCATGAAGGCCTCCTAACTCATCAGTGCAACATCTCCGTGAACACAAATAATCAAAGAACCACAGAGGTGAGACAACGGTGAGGACTCGACAGCAAGAAACCACTGAAATGCTGGAGCAAAAGAAAACCAACAGTTAGACTCCGATAGGCCCGACCAGAGACAGAGCATCAGGCACCAACCAACATTACCTTGAATTAGATCTCTCTAATTCTCAATAAGACTTTACGTTGGAACCGTCATAGAATCTGAGACCTGACCCACCAGCGTGCAATTAAAGAGGGAAGCAAAGTTGCCAACCGTGATTGGGTTAACTACCATGCATGCAGTCTGTCGTATAACATCCATGTTGTACCCAATCTTTTTATATCGAAGAATGATTTTACGTAATTGGGTGCTGAAGTCATTGCGGTTATATATTTTTCTGAATTTATTCACTAGGTCACCATAAAATTCGGGTTCCGATAGACCTTGTTGCAGAAGAGATTTAAGTCCAATATTGAATTTTGAAATTAAATCAGAATGGCGTCTATAAAATTTTGAAAAGGCTTTGCGTAGTTTATGGTACCGATAACCCTGATTAAGAAGTTTACCCGTTATTAATTTATTACGAGTGTTGAAGTCAGTTACATGACTACACACTCTAGCAAATCAAATTAACTGCGAAATATAAACGCCATAGGATGGCGCACGAGGAACATCACCATCCAAAAAAGGAAAATTTACACTCTCAAAATCAAAGTCATCGCGTTTATCATAAATTTTGCACGAAACAAACCCATCTACAATAGATAGATGTAAATCCAAAAACGGGGCCTCGGTATCAGAAGAATTTGCTTTATTTAACTGAAGTTCTGGGGGGTTAAGTAGAAGTAAAACAAAGATCAGGAATCGATACAATTAACTTACTACATCCATCAAAGACACCAAAGGGAAAGAAACACAAACATTAAGCGACCAGACCATAAACGTAACCTAAACAAAGGAAGGCCATAAGGACAGTTACTTTCCCACAAAATGGCCATATGGCCATCCAAAATAAAAAGACACAAGTGATACACACATCAAGTAACAAACAACAACATAAATAAACTGCCACAGAAGAACCGCCTTGGAACGGTCAGTGGAAAGATTTCCAATGGGGGGCTTAAATCGATTTTACGTGGCCACAATCCTCGCCCTTACTTCCGTCGCGATTTAGACAAATATTTTTTTCAGTCCGCATGAAGGCCTCCTAACTCATCAGTGCAACATCTCCGTGAACACAAATAATCAAAGAACCACAGAGGTGAGACAACGGTGAGGACTCGACAGCAAGAAACCACTGAAATGCTGGAGCAAAAGAAAACCAACAGTTAGACTCCGACGGGCCCGACCAGAGACAGAACATCAGGCACCAACCAACATTACCAAGAATTAGATCTCTCTAATTCTTAATAAGCCTTTACGTTGGAGACGTCATAGAATCTGAGGCCTGACCCACCGACGTGCAATTAAAGAGGGAAGCAAAGTTGCCAACCGTGATTGGGTTAACTACCATGCATGCAGTCTGTCGTATAACATCCATATTGTACCCAATCTTTTTATACCGAAGAATGATTTTACGAAATTGGGTCCTGAAGTCATTGCGGTTATAAATTTTTCTGAATTTATATACTAAGTCACCATAAAATTCGGGTTCCGATAGGCCTTGTTGCAGAAGAGATTTAAGTCCAATATTAAATTTTAATTAATTGCGAAATATTAACGCCATAGGATGGCGCACGAGGAACATCACCATCCAAAAAAGGAAAATTTACACTCTCAAAATCAAAGTCATCGCGTTTATCATAAATTTTGCACGAAACAAACCCATCTACAATAGATAGATGTAAATCCAAAAACGGGGCCTCGGTATCAGAAGAATTTGCTTTATTTAACTTAAGTTCTGGGGGGGTAATAATTTGTTCAGTCCGCATGGAGGCCTCCTAACTCATCAGTGCAACATCTCCGTAAACACAAAAATCAAAGAACCACAGAGGTGAGACAACGGTGAGGACTCGACAGCAAGAAACCACTGAAATGCTGGAGCAAAAGAAAACCAACAGTTAGACTCCGATGAGCCCGACCAGAGACAGAGCATCAGGCACCAACCAACATTTTCTCTCTAATTCTCAATAAGCCTTTACGTTGGAGCCGTCATAGAATCTGAGGCCTGATCCACCGGCGTGCAATTAAAGAGGGAAGCAAAGTTGCCAACCGTGATTGGGTTAACTACCATGCATGCAGTCTGTCGTATAATATCCATGTTGTACCCAATCTTTTTATATCGAAGAATGATTTTACGAAATTGGGTGCTGAAGTCATTGCGGTTATATAATTTTCTGAATTTATATACTAAGTCACCATAAAATTCGGGTTCCGATAGACCTTGTTGCAGAAGAGATTTAAGTCCAATATTGAATTTTGAAATTAAATCAGAACGGCGTCTATAAAATTTTGAAAAGGCTTTGCGTAGTTTATGGTACCGATAACCCTGATTAAGGAGTTTAGCCGTTAATAATTTATTACGAGTGTTGAAGTCAGTTACATGACTACACACTCTAGCAAATCGAATTAATTGCGAAATATATACGCCATAGAAGTTAGTCCCTAGCGCTAACCAAAGAGGTAAATAGCTACACAATCATCAGCATCAATGGTGACCCCTCGGTCTTCTCTATCTTCTTATACTGAGTCGGTCATATTTGGCCATTACCTCAGTTGGGTGCGTAGCTACATTTAGAATTTAGCTTAAAAAAGGGAAAGAAACACAAAGGGAAAGGTTCGATTAAGACCGATGGGTCACCACTGTTGGGGAGTCTGGGCCAAAAAGGGAGTCGAAGCGACTAGGGGGAAAACGTCTTGGGAATAGGTTGTGTATTTTATTTGCAGTTAGTTTTCAAAATTTATGAATTGTACTTGTTCAATTTAATCACATGAGTGAAAGATGTCTGCCCCCTTAAATAGTTCCCTGTAACGAAAACAAGGAAACAAAAATGAGGAAAGTCATTGTTTACACGTTCATAAAAACGTAGTGCTCTTTTTTTCTTCGACGCTTCAGCTTGACTGATTTCAAATTACGAACAATGCCTTTTACAGGAGAGTTTGTTAATGAAGTAAATTCAACAAGAGATGAGAGAAAACATCTCTTGTCTGTGCAGTCAGAAGAAGAAGAGCTAGAAAATGTTGGAGATGTGGTTATTCAACGAGTTGAACGTAAAGGTAAATGAGTTCAGAATCGGGGAGAGTTACATAAGGGGAGCGCTCTGTAGCAAAAGTGTGTTGAACATTGGGTTGCCACAAAAAAAAGCGCTTCGTAACTGTGTTTAGAGCTACCTCATTCTACGTTGCATAGCAACCAGGCGAAACAAAATGGCGCCGCTGGACGTCGCGACGTATTGAGTGCCCCTTTTAAGCCGGTTCCCCTGAATAGCGAAAAGGACTGCTTTTCGCGAAAAGGACTTTACCCTAAATAGCGGAAAGGACTTTTTTCTAAAAGGATCCATATTCTGAATATAAATTAATTATTTAACATTTTGTTTAAGATTTTCGGCTTCGCCCTTGCGAAAATAGCAGACAGGAATTCAGTTGGCATAAGTTCAAAGGAGATTGATAATTTACGATTTGTCTTATTATACGCTTTAGTGACTACATCAGCACACATACACACTCATGCATGCGGACGCGTGAACCTGCGTAAATGTCCTTGCGTAAGACTGGAACAAGTGGATGGAATTCTAAACTTTGTTTCAAAATCAAAAGTTTTCGATCGCAGTCCGCAGCTTTAGCTTCCGTTTTATTTATTTATTTATTTGAGCTTTATGTTTTTCATCACGCTGACAGCCGCATAATAAATATCCTTGTAAACCCGACTTTGTATGGATTGTTTTTGTTTATAAAGATAAACATAATTTTTTCTCCATTCTCTCCTTTATGGGTACAACTTTCATGAAGAACCCACTATCTTAGAGCGTTTTGGTGCAGTGGTAGCGCATCAGATTTGTGATCGAGAGGTTGCGGGTTCGAGCCTCACGCTGACCAAAGTGTTGTGTCCTTGAGCAAGGCACTTCATCCACATTGCTTAAAACAGCTTAAAATTTCCTAGAAAAAAAAATACCATTTTTAGATGCACAAAAGGACTTTTTGATCACGCGGTCGTGTTATCCAATGTAAAATGGTTTATTTTTTTAATTTATTCATTTATTAAGTTTATAAATGCTACTCAAGAGCTTCACATGTAATGTAATACAAATTTATTCATAAAAAATAACCACTGGCCGCTGAAAGATTTCATCTTAATTGTACAGTTTTTGTTTTGACAGCATGATAACTATCACTTGGGTAATATCTTTATCTCTTTAATCCTTTTAACATCGACACACGCCAAGTGTCATATTTAAATTAATTAGTGAATCAATTTTAGAAAAGTATACAAATCAACTATAATTGGCAAGTATACACAATATTGACAATTTAACCATACAAGATTATTTTTAGCCAGGGCACAGCAATTCCGATAATTTACATGTGCAGGCAGCAAAGACTCAGATCAGCCTGCACATCTGCGCAATCTGATCAGTCTTTACTGTTCGCTTTTTAGACAGCTATATAAGCTATATAAGGACCTAATGCTCTTTTAGACAGCTTTACAAGAAAGACACTTTGATGGGAAATGTTCGGTTTGTAACAGTGTACACTACTCATCCGGCCCCCACCTATTGGGGCTTTGAGAAATAGATTGGGTTGCATGATGCTTACACACAGTGCTATTTAAAACGCTTAGAGGGTCTAAGCCTGCACAGGCAAAGTGGGCAAGTTGGACCGCATATAAACCCTTTTGGTTTGTTGGGGCAACAGGGCTTGAGATGTCATTTCATCTCAAAGTCTGGTAAAAGTCCCACAAAATTGGAAGCAACATATCGAAAATACCCTAAATGGTGTTGACGGGGACGTAAACCTAAATTCAAACAAACACTGTTCATGATATTTTTCATCAAAGCGATAGATTGCCCGTGCAAAAAGGTGGTTCTAACTAGCACCCACATAGTTCTAACTAGCACCCACAATCTATGTTTGAATCATCATTGCCTTCACTTCTATTATGAAAACTTTACTCTGCTGGGGAAAATTATTGTTTGCAACGCTGTATATTGTGGGTAGTCATTAGAATCGTGTCATTAAGCATACACAATATAGATTTTGTATCTAAACAAGAACAAATAACACATGCAGTCTTTGATAAGGAAATGAATGCTTTGTAACGGTGTACCTTCTTTCGGTTTTAACTAGCATCCAGGATCTATGTTTGAATCATATTATATGAAAAATAGCAGAACAAACGCAACACTTTTATGTCATAGATATGTGTACTTGTTGGAACCGCATCATTAAGACAGTTATCGCTGGTACCCACACTAGTTATGTTTGGAAGAATATGTATAGAAATATTTAAGAAAATCTCTCTCTCTCTCTCTCTCTCTCTCTCTCTCTCTCTCTCTCTCTCTCTCTCTCTCTCTCTGGTGCACATGAACACAGAAAAAATGACATCATGATCTCCCTCACATGCTCGCAAACACATATACACATTGACATTGATGTATTTTTCAGACATGCAAGTCATGGCTACACTACGCCCGTCAATGTTTGGAGGAGAAAGATGATAATGTATAGCCCACGCCCACGGGGGCTTGGAGAAATAGATTGGGTTGCATGATGCTTTCATGCAGAGTTTGACGTTTTAGTTTGTACATGTGATGACCTATTGTTGAGATAGAAAGGATTTTTTTTTCATTTAGTCCATGCCCGCCCATCCGTTTGTTCCGTCCACACATGTCTTCTCATTTAATTTTGTCCTTTGTAATTAGCCTATGTCCTTACTTACATCAGTCAGAACTCCAGTACAATATTTTTTCAAAAGACCGTGTTTTTATTTCAGTCCGGAAAACAGGGAATATAAAAAAAATGACAAAAGTGTTTTCCTAAGGCTGTCTTGACTGGTGGATTTTTTCTACAACATATATACTTTCTTTTTAGCTTGCAGTGCATCGGCTATCGGGGACTGAGGATAATGCAAAAGAAAAAATCAACGACAGAACTTGCAAAATATTGCATAAAAATAAAATTTTTGGGTAAAAGAATCTAAAAATATATTATTGTTGCAAGACGGAAGCCGAAAATCTTAAACAAAATGTTAAATAATCAATTTATATTCATAATATGGATCCTTTTAGAAAAAAAAAGTCCTTTCCGCTATTTAGGGTAAAGTCCTTTTTGCGAAAAGGAGTCCTTTTCGCTCTTAAGGGGAACCCCTTTTAAGCCATTTATTTTTTTCTTCTCAATTTGAGCAGAAATGACAACAGGGTCGGGTATAAAAGCCAAGGCCGGGCTGGGCTGAGCCGCCGAGCCAAACAATGTCGATCCAAAAATTTTATATTTCGTCTCTTGGCACAATGAAGCTATATATTGTAGTCAGTTTGGTATAAAATCATTATGAATAACATATTTGATAATGTACTAAGTTTCATCTCTCAGTCTCTATGTTGTTTTATTTTCTTGTAATAACAATTTCTCCGAAATCGAGGGGTATAAAAGCCAAGGCCGGGAAAAATGGAAATATTTCTTAATTTCTGACAGTTAGAATTTATTACAGGTAGGTGTTGCTTTTTTTGTTTGTTTGATTTGAGGTTTTAACGTCCCCGTCAACACTGTAAAGGTCATTTTGGAGACGTTGCTTCCAATTTTGTGGGACTTTGACCCGACATTGAGATGAAATGACATCACAAGCCCTGTAACCCAATGCAACCAATAGGGTTTATTAGCATGGACGGTCCGCCTCACACCGCGGTTCCTGGACAGGCTTAGATCCTCTAAGCGGTTTACTAGTACTAGTGTGCGGACCAGATTCAGCTCTGCGTGGAAGCATCATGCAGCCCATATATTTCTTCAAGCCCCTATGGGCGGGGGCCTGGTAGGTGTTGCTAAACCTACTTTGCATAGTACCAGTATATAAAACCCATTATCTTAAGGCCCGGTCCCACAGACCTTGCGACCGCGATGCGACCACTCCACTACTAAAAAAAATGGCAATTGCGGAGCGGCTGCAGAAGTCGCAGAGAGGTTTTATAAAGGTTGCAGCAAGGGCGTGGGTAGGTTGCCGATCAAATTTAGTCGCCGATCGTCTTTTGTGCGTGCACAAAAGACTGGCTGCGACTGATTTTGATCGCAGACTAATTGCAATGGTTTTCTAGACGTCGCAGACCAATCTCCGATCGATAGTGGAACAGTCACCGATCGATCCCCAACCGAATTTATGCAAATTTGGCTGTAAATTCTAGCAACCTTATTGCAACTTATCGGAGACTGGTCGCAGAACGATCCCCGACTGAACCGCGATCGATCCACGACCTATCTGCGATTGGTCGGCAACTGTTTGGCGATGGGTTGGCGATCCATCGGAGATTGATCACTGATATGTCGGCGATTGATCTGCAACAGGTCGCCGACAAGCTGTAAAAAGGTGTTAAAACCACCCAACGATTATAACGCCAACTACAATAAAAAACTGTTAACATCCTAGCATCATTTCGACGACAGCTTTCAAAGAGGCAACATGGTTCTGAGAGGCGGGCAAAAGAAAATGGCGGCGCAGCCGAAAAAAAAGGGAAGCAAGGCTCGGACACCAATTTCGGATGACGAGGACTTGCAGCAGCCCAGAGAAGTCTTTCAGCAGTGGAATATTTAGTTTATTTTTGTCTGTGTCCAAAAAAAACGCAAAACAGTCTCCGACAAGTTGCTGATCGGTTTTATCCAGTCTCTGAAGGGATCACCGACTAGTCCCCCATCATGTTTCACTTGTTGCAAGTCAGTCGCCGATCATATGGCGATTCTTCGGCGACAAGTCGCTGATCAATCACCGACTTTGGGCAACATTAATCGCTGATTGTTCGGCGACCGGTCGCCAACTAGTCGTGACAGGTCAGCGATCACATTTTCAGAGCAAATTTAGTTGCAACAGTTGCAAAGGTCGCGGGCCAGTTGCAACGAAATCAGTTGGAGAGAGGTCGCATCCCAGGCGCAAGGTCTGTGGGACTGGGGCTTTACACAGTAGAAGTAAAATGGTAGGACTGACAGTATTCTGCTTACATGTAAAGTAAAATTCCTATTTTAAGACCACCTTTGGGACTGTTCAAATGTGGTCTTAAGACCACTTTTGAGCAGTTCCAAAGGTGGTCTCTTACTAGACCAAGACACTGGGTGTAGGAAACACAAAGAAAGAAAAAAACTGAACTTCTAAATATGTTTTAAAAGAAGAATGAGTCTGAATTTTAGATGGTCTTAACCCATGTAATACTGCAAACCCCAAAATGGGTAGTTGGCAAACAGCACAGGCCCAGACCAGATGCCGCAGAACACGGTGTCTGATCATGGCCTACACTGTTTGCAAAATTTTCGGCCAGTTTCCAAATAGTTTTTGAAGAAAACGAAACCTGACACACCTAAATCTCGAAATGGACACCTGCTACAGTCGAGCTTCGATGGCTCGAACTCGCCAGGTAAAATGGAAGTTTTTGTTCGATGACATCGATGTGTATTTTTCACTAAAAATTGTTCTAGGGACCTTATGAGGAGTTCGAGAGTTAGAGCCATCAGTGTTCGAGCCAAGGTTGTAAATTTACATTAAAAATGTAGGCAATTCGCAAGGACCAGGGCGTGAGTTCGAGTGATCCAGGGTGTTCTAGCCAACCAAGTTCCAGCCAACAAAGTTCGACTGTATATATAATTTGGTACAAAAAGGGTTAATAGCGGAATTTTACTGTATTTATTTGACTGGTTAATAACCTTTGTTGCTGGTAGAGTGGTTACATGTTCTTCCTTTACTTTGGTTCATGTAAGTTACAAGATTTATAACTTTCTTTACTGAAATTGTTTCCTGTAGGGCTTTCATCCTTCAAGTGCTAAGCATGCATAGCAGACATCATTTTCAGAGTATATTTTTCTTATTTTTCAACAAAAATATGGCTTGACTTTAAATACACATGTATATGTAAGAAAAAGATCAGCTCCAGCTGTGATTTGTTGAGTAATAAATCGCAGTTTGGAGGTCAGTGTAAAGTAGACAAATCACGAGCGCGTCACGCCCGTGATTTGTCTACTTACAACAGACCAACAAACTGTGATTATTATTCAACAAATCACAGACTAGAGCTGATCTATTTTCATTCTAACACGCAAAAATCGGCATCAATATTGTTGTTGCCTTCAAATTCTAACAATCTTTCGCCATTGTTAGAAGATATCCCGCAAAAGTTATTGACAGTAACACATGATTATGTCTTTTTGTAACATTTTCGGTGTGAGAAAGTGATGCTACACGGTCGTCCGTCAACAAATCTACTAGTAACGTAATAAATTGGCAGCTTTTAATGATGTCACTCGGCACCCTCTTCTGCACCGTGATTTTTTGCACAATAAAACACAGTCACTTTCCATTGCCTATATAGGTGCGCTGTGTTAGAATATATGTTAATCCTCTGCTAGGCACACAATTTATAGGAAATGTAAACCTGTCAAGAGTTATTTTGCTGAAAAATAATAAAAAAAATAAAGGATTGCCATGTGGCTACCTGATGTAGTGTTTTATGCTATGTTTGAAGGGTTAAATATGTTCTATAAAAGGGTTATCTTTTGGAAGCGAGGAATACACCACAGAACTAGAAAACATGAAGTGAACATTTTTTGTCTGGGCCAGACTAGCTAGTTTCGGCCAATTAGGCCTCATCAGTGACCCTAAAATATTTTCAAAAGTCCAGAATGGAATCAATGGTCCCAAAGGACAAGAAAATATAAACTACACTATGATGTAGGGCAGGGAGACTTTTTACGGTGGCTACACATTCCCAGACACCAGCTGTAGTGGTGTTAAATATGTTCTACAAAAGGGTTATCTTTTGGAAGCAAGGAATACACCACAGAACTAGAAAACATGAAGTGTACATTTTTTCTGGGCCAGACTAGCTAGTTTCGGCCAATTAGGCCTCATCAGTGACCCTAAAATATTTTCAACCCTTAAGACGCAGAGAAAAAGTACATCTGAAAATGTATTCTGCTTACATTGTATGTCGTCTGCTGAATTTTTTCGCAAACTTTTTAAGAAAGGTTTTTGCATGCAGGTTAACTGTGTGGGCCCAGAGCAGTCTGATCTTGGTCCACACTGTTTCCAAAAAAAATACTTTTAAGGTAACGGGCAGACGGCAAAGCAGACAACAATAGTCATGATTGACATTTTATTGGTTAAACTTGTTTCTTTTGTCTTCAGGTTCCTCCTGGTATGCCTCTGTGTTTTTAGTTGTGAATGCTGCACTTGGGGCTGGCCTCCTTAATTTTCCACAAGCCTACCAACAGGCTGGAGGGGTTCTCATAGCTATACTCATACAGGCGGTAGGTAGCAGCTGTAGATTAGGTTTTAACCCATATCCTGTGGAACACAATAACCCCTACCATTGCAAGCAGTATGAATCCAGATCAGATGGCTTCTGAAGAAGCCACCTGATCAGGATCCACACTGTTTATCAATCAGGCTGTGAATTTGAACGGATACATTATATGAAGTAATCTGATTGGTTGATAGTCACAAATAGGTGTGGCAAAATTAAATTGTTCTGCTGGACATGGGTTAAAGTGAATGTACCGTACTTGCATAGACATTTGAGGTTGTTTCTGTCACTTACGATTTTTCTTCTTTCTCTTACTAAGGAGAGTGGAATCGACTTTATTTAATAATAATAATAATCGACTTTATTCATAGAGGGTAACACATTTTGTACTAGTACTAATCTTCCATATGACCCTCTTTTCCTGGGTAGGAACCAGTACTAGGTAATGTGGATAAAGTCTCTTGCTCAAAGAAAACAACACTTGGCTCTTGTGGGGATCAAACTGGCCACCTCTCGATCTCAAATCCGATGCTTTACCACTGCACCACAGCACTCCACAAAGGCAGTTCGTTTAGAAGAACTCTACAAAATCAGTTCGTTTAGAATCACACTGTTTCTCTTAACAGTAGAGATCTACTTTTGTTAAAGAAAAACAATGCTCCTGATAGGAAAATTTTTCCCCTAAGAGCAAGAGAGTAGTCGCTTTTTCTGGAGGGGGCGTATAAATTGGTTGTAGTGTATATATGAATTTCTTGCACACCAGACAAGGAAATCCGTGATTTTACCCTGGGATAGAAATTTATGTTCTGACCCTGGTGTTCCGACCAAATATCGAATATTCCTGCCTGTTTGATAAATGTACTGGTTGAATACGACCTCGTATGTGCCGTGTTAAGGTTGACGTCATGCACGTTACGTGACGTCACTAATCATTCCTGTAGTGGCATCACAATATAGCGGATGTTGGTAACCGAAGTGACTGCAGCATTAAAAATCCACACTAAAAATGGAAGGTACATGTATGCAAGAAAAAGAATCCTATATGGGTGTGAGGGGCGGATGGAAAAATCCGACCCTCGGGATCACTGTCCGGCATCACTCGGCAAGCCTCGTGATGCCGGGCAGTGTCCCTCGGGACAGATTTTTCCATCCACCCCTCACACCCATATAAGATTCTTATATTCTGGAGCTATGGTAATAATTCTGCAGTGACTCCAGAGCAGATTTGAATAAGCAAGGGTAAACAAACCATCTGCGATCAAGCTGTAACTTTAACCCCTAAGATGCCGAGAAAAACTACATCTGAAAATGTTGTCTGATTATCTGCTTGCAAATTTTTTAAAAATACTTTTACATTTAGGCAAACAGTGTTGGTCCAGATCAGACTGCTCGTAGGAGCAGTCTGATCTGGGTCCACACTGTTTACAAAAAATACTTTTAAAGTAACCAGGCAAACAGTGTTGGTCCAGATCAGACTGCTCGTAGGAGCAGTCTGATCTGGGTCCACACTGTTTACAAAAAATTACTTTTAAAGTAACCAGCAGACAGCAAAGCAGACAACAATTGTCGTGATTGACATTCTATGGGTTAATACTGAAGTTTCACTGTACATACTACATAGTATATAAAGTGCTGTATAATTAATTTTGCCACACCCATTGCTGACTATCAACCAATCAAACTACTTGATTGATTCTATTGGCTGGAATTTGAAAACTGAATGACAAACAGTGTAGATACTGATCAGATAGCTTCTTTCACCTGATCTGGATCAACAATGTTTGGAAAGATAAGGATTGTTGTGTTCAGCAGGATAAGAGTTTTAAAAAGCAATTACAAAACTGGGCCTTATGTCATATTTCAAGGACTAGAAGAGTTTCCTTAGTGAAATGAGTTGTGGGAACGTCCCCCTTTGAATCAAAACATGGCAGTATTGAGTATGAAATGATTCCCTGCTAGAAGGGAACTGTGTCTGTTTTGTAACCAAAGTTGGCCATTTTGTGGGAAAGTAAATGTTATGGTCATTCTTATAGATAATTTTTTCTGTGACTGTGACTGAGTTTAAGTTAACAAGTCACCTAATGGCAAATGGGGGTGACCCCTAGACTCAGCCAGGATTAGTTTTCCCACTTCCTGTTCAGACGTTTGCATGGAGGAATACACCAATGACAATACACCCTCTTGCCTTAGACACGGCGTAGTAAAGCTGAGAGTAATCTGTAAATCAATTTTTTTTCAGTTGACAATTCAAGGAGTGTTGGGCTGCAGCCCTCAGTTAAGAAACATGTTTTGTTTTGACCTGCACAATGTTCAATAGCCAGTGCCAATTTTGCATGGAGTGTTTAAAAAGGCAAGAGTTTCAGCTCACAAATGATTAGCCTCATACTGGTTGTGGGCTTCCATACTGGCAGTGGGGGCAAGGGTTGTGTCCATGTAGAATTGATTTAAGCCCCCCACCACTCCAGTGGAATTCTTTTAACTGGCTGTTGTGGTTTTGTTGTGGTCTGTCTTTGAGTGTGTGTGTCAGTTATATTTTTTGTTTTGGATAGTCAGTTGGCCACTTTGTGGGGAAGTGATTGTCCTTTTGGCTTTCCGCTATTGGTATTTCCATTAGGGTCTAGTTATTTCATGTTTGTGTTTCTTTCCCTTTGGTGTCTCTTGTGGGGTCCTTGGGTTAATTGTATCGATTCCTGATCATTGCCTTCCCTTCTATTTTTCATCTGTTTCTAGCTGGTCACTTGTAGGCTGATTAAACATAAAATAATTTTGTGCATTTAAGGCCTCAGCCCCAAACTACAGAGTACTGTAATCAGTGTGATATATGAAACTGAGATGACATTAACAAATTACAGTAAATTCCTGAATTAAGACCACTTTTGGGACTGTTCAAAAGTGGTCTGAAATACCACTTTTGAATAGTTCCAAAGGTGGCGACACAGATAGATTTCATCCTTTACCGCAGGACAATGCGCAAACTTGTCACAGATGTCAAAGTGATCCCTGGCGAGGAAGTAGCCCTGCAACATCAGCTACTCATATGCGACATGAGGATTGATGTGCCACCAAAACCCAAGCGCAAGTTCACCCCCAGACTAAAAGTTTGGAAGCTGAAAGAATCTCAGACAAGAAATCATTTCCAGGAGGTTTTCAGCCAGCATGCGAGTGCTTCAGCCGGTGTAGCAGATGCTACCACTGAGGATATATGGAACAGCATCAAGACCGGTCTGCTCAAGACAACTGAAGAGGTGTGTGGCACAACTCGGCCCCACCGCTGGCGTCGGGAAACCTGGTGGTGGAATGAGGATGTTAATAAGGTCATTGCAGCCAAGCGGCAAGCCTTTAAAGCTTGGAAGACTGGTATGGGCACCCGTGCATCATATCTTGAGGCCAAACGCATAGCCAGACGAGCGGTGCACCATGCTCGCCAAGAAGCTGAGAAGGAGATCTACAAGAATATTGACCCTAAGTCCTCAGAAGTATACCGCCTTGCTAACCAGATGAGAAGAGAGAATGCCGATGTTGTAGGTGACAAACCAGTAAAGAATGATGCAGGGGAGATGTCAATGAGTGAAGACTCAAAGCAGAGGGCCTGGTTAGAACACTACCAAAGGCTACTCAATGTTGAGTTCGACTGGGACCCAGACCACCTGTCTGATTAACCACCAGTGGAAGGGCCACCCATCCCAATCACTATTGATATGGTTAAGAAGGCTATCTCTCAGATGAAGACTGGCAAAGCACCGGGAACCTCTGGCATAGTGGTGGAGATGGTAAGAGCTGCAGGTGATGCAGGTGCCTCGATGATCCGCGACCTTGCAGCTGCAATCATCCGTGATGGAAAGGTACCCTCTGACTGGTAACAGAGTTTCATTGTCTGTCTCTACAAGGGCAATGGCGATTCATTGGAACGGGGCAACTACCGTGGTCTAAAGCTGACAGAACAGGTCATGAAAGTCCTGGAGAGGATTGTGGATGGCCTCATTAGGCAGTTGGTGTCCATCGATGATTCCCAGTTTGGCTTCGTCCCAGGAAGAGGCACAACAGACGTAATTTTTGTTGTACGGCAGCTGCAAGAGAAGTATCTGGCGGCCAACAGGAGACTCTACATGGCTTTTGTAGACCTGGAGAAGGCATTTGATCGAGTGCCTAGGAAAGTCATCTGGTGCGCACTAAGAAAACTTGGAGTGGACGAGTGGATTGTGAAACTGGTCCAAGGGATGTATGCTAATGCTCGGAGCCGTGTCCGGGTTGGTGATGGTTACAGTGAAGAATTGAGGTGAAGGTGGGTGTTCATCATCGCTCTGTTCTCAGCCCACTGCTTTTCATCATTGTGCTTGAAGCCTTGTCATGCGAGTTCCGCTCTGGAGTCCCCTGGGAGGACCTGTATGCTGATGACCTTGTCATCATAGCTGAATCCCTAGAGGAATGTGTCAGGAGGCTCTTAACTTGGAAAGACGCAATGGAGGCGAAAGGGCTGAGAGTGAATGCAGGAAAGACAAAGATCATGATCTGTGGTACAGGTCTGGACCTCTTGCAGAGTACAGGCCAGTTCCCATGCACTGTCTGTCGCACTGGAGTGGGCAGCAACAGTATCTTTTGTAATGGCTGCAAGTTCTGGGTGCACAAGAAATGCAGTGGGCTCAAATGCTTGATAGAGAACCCTGATTACAGGTGAACATCGTGCCAAGGAACTGCATGCCCCTTAGATGGCAGACCACAGAGGGAAGTCCAAGTCGGATCCGACAAGCTGGAGGTTGTAGCTTCCTTCTGCTACCTAGGTGATATGCTCTCTGCAGCGGGTGGTTGCGACCTTTCAACTACATCACGTGTGAAAACAGCCTGGAAGAAATTCAAGGAGTTGCTACCAGTTCTCTCTTCCCACCACCTCTCGTTCAAGACACGTGGCCGTGTGTATAGCTCTTGTGTGCGGAGCGCAATGCTCCATGCCAGTGAGACATGGCCATTGACAAAGCCAAACCTCCAACGTCTACAGCGAAATGACAAGACAATGATCAGACAGATCTGCAATGTCAAGCCACAGGACACTGTCAGCATCAGGTCCAGTGAGTTACTTGAGCGTCTTGGCATTGAGGACCTGGACCTCATCCTGAAAGAGAGAAGACTTCGCTGGTATGGACATGTGGAACGCTCCAACGGTGCAGTCAAGACTGCCTGTGACATACAGGTAAGTGGAAAGCGGGGGCCAGGAAGGCCCAAGATGACCTGGAAGCAGCTAACAGAAAGAGATTGCAGAGAATGGAAGCTCTCTGCTATCGATCCTCATGATAGACAAGCCTGGAGATCTGGTGTAAGATCTGCCATGCGTGCAGCAAGCCAGCTTCCTGGAAGGGGGCCCACTTATGTGGACGCTGTCCCTGTACCTGCACGTTAATCAAAAATCCGTTGATGATGATGATGATGTGGTCTATTATAAGAAGACACTGGGTGTAGAAAACAAAAAAGAAATAATTCCTGAAACCTTCTCAATAAGCTTTTAAAGGCAGATTTTGTCTTAATTTTAGGTGGTCTTAATAGGGGAGCTTTACTATATTGTCCATGGTGACACAGCATATATTACGAAAATGTATAAAGCTGTTACTAAGTTCTTACTTGTTTAAAATGCCTTAATAAAAAACTATGCAACTTTGTAGTTTGTATATCATTCTGTCCTTAGTGCTTGACATTATTTTATTAAATGTCTGTGCATAACATTTCAAAGAATTGAAATATTTTGTTCAAATACATGTATATTCTTTCCAATATCTTCAAAATTAAATGCAAAACATTCCAATAAAAAAGTATTGTTTTGATTCTATAACAGTGAAGCATTTGATATAACATGAAGGTATCTGAAACAATCCTTTGTAAGGCCACAGCAACCCTAAAGCTTGGCCTACACATTGAAGTGTAGACACGCTACAACAAGGTGAATGTTCCAACTTAACAGTATATACATTTTGGGATCCATCTTCAAACATTGTTATATCCAAAACCATGGTATATTGAACAGTATTATAAAGAGTTTGTGATGTATATTTCATTTCACCATAAACTGACAACTGCCCTTCTTGAATCAGGGGAAGGGAGAGAATGACCGTAGAAAAGATTTCATGATCAATTTCATGGAGATAGATCATGAAATCTTTTCTATGGTTATTCTCTCCCTACTGCTGATTCAAGAAGGGCAGTTGTCATTTTTGTGGAAAGAGAATGTGCACTGTACTAGTCAACCGCTTATGTATAAGCCTACCCTGGAAAAGTGTGTATAGGTAAACTGACTGGTTCAAAAATGACTTAAATAGTGTTTACTGGGCCACTAAACTCCAATACAAAATCAATTTTTTTTTAAGTTTTATTTGCAGGGTATTTATATAGTCTAGATTTAAACCTTTTTTCAGGTGTTTCTGGTATTTATTGTCACAGCTATTATGATACTGGCGTACTGTTCAGACATAAAGGGAGCTAACACATACCAGGATGTTGTACGAACAGTGTGTGGGAAGAATGCTCAGCGGGCCAGTGCCTTATTCCTAACAACTTACTGCTTTGGCACATGTATAACTTTTTTGATCATCATTGGAGATCAGTGGGAAGATTGTAAGTTTGTTTTATACCTTTTCCTGCTGAACATGATAACTCCTACCCTTGAAAACAGTGTAGATCCTGATCAGATGGCTTCTTCAGAAGCCATCAGATCAGGGTCTACACTGTTTATCATTCAGTTCAAGGATTTGAATGAATACATTATATCAAGTAATCTGATTGGCTGACAGAAATGGGCTTGACAAAATTAATATATTTAGCAGGATTGGGGTTAATTTTTTTTTTTCAAGACTATTGACTAGCGAGGAAGATTAATTCTTGTTTCCATAACACATTTTCATGTTTAGAGAAGTATTTAGCATGCCTGTAAATAAGAGTTTAGAGATTTTGTTGTAATCCAGATCTTGGTCTTTTTTAAGGCACCTGCTTCCACATCACAGTAAAGTTGTTCATCAAATGTTTACAAGCACTCATCTCTCAGTAACCACGAAACAGAAGTGGGGGCAATGATCAGGAATCGATACACTAAAATCGATTTTATGCGACAGCGATCCTCGCCCTTACTTTCGTCGCAATTTAGACAAACAATTTGTTCAGTCTGCATGAAGGCCTCCAAACTCATCAGGGCAACATCTCTGAGAACACAAAAATCAAACAACCACAGACATGAAACAATGGTGAGGACTCGACAGCAAGAAACCGCTGAAATGCTGGAGGAAAAGAAAACCAACAGTTAGACTCTGATAGGCCCGACCAGAGACAGATTCCTTTTGTTTAACACACCACAAGCTTGTTATAACACCATTGTTGGGGTTCAAAGCAGAAATTGTGTTAGTTAATGCAAAATATTTCATAGATTATATAAAAAAAATTACCATGAGCATGTAGTTGAAACATGTTTGCCCAGGAGAAATATGGTTTGACATGACCAACAAAGTGTTGAATGGGCTATCAAACTCCAGACAGTAAAATATGAGAAAATTATCAACAGCTTTTATGATATCAATGCTCTCTTCATTGTCTACATGTTTCCTTTCAGTTTTCCTGTTCTCGGCAAGGACATTCTACTGTAATGATAATCCAGTGTACATGAGGCGGAGTTTTACCATCGTAGTCACCTCTGTTATTCTTATTCTGCCATTGTGCTTTCCTAAAAGAATAGATTTTTTAAAATATGCTAGGTGAGTATATTTAAAGGTGAATTGATCAATCTTTTTAGAGAGGTAACCCTTTCAAGAACATTTTTGACCCCATTAATTATCAACAATAATCATCTCTTAAGGGGAATGGATACACTTTTGGGGGAGGCAACTCCTGCAAAAGTATTTTTGTCTCCCATATCAAAAGGGGTCAACTCCTAAAGGAAAGAATTTGCTCCTGAGGAGCAAATCCTTCCCCTTAAGAGTAGATCCCTTTTTCATAGCTATGTTTTGTTTGTTTGAGTTGAGGTTTAATGTCCCCGTCAGCACTGTATAGGTCATTTTGGAGACGTTGCTTCCAACTTTGTGTGACTTTTACCCAACAATGACATGAAATGACATCTCAAGCCATGTCGCCCAATGAAACCAATAGGGTTTATATGCATGGACGGTCAGACACGCACAGCTTTGCCTATAGGCTTATACAGTCGAATTTCAGTGGTTCGAACACCTTTGGGACCTCAAAAATCTGTTTGAGACAGGGGTAGTTCTGAGCCACTGAGGTTACTGTCAGGAGGCATAACGAGATATTTTTAGACATCTTTTCGGCGTTCTATAATAATATATGCATTTCCTGTAGATTTGTGTCCATTTGCAGCGAAACTTTATTTGCTTGAAGATGATGCCTCGTTTACATTGGCTGATTCAAACTTGTCCTCGAGTCCCCAGATAATTCCTTCCATAGCTTCTGAAAAGAAATAGCTGGGGTCATCCTAGGCCCAGAAAGTAGGGAGAAGTCACTTCTCCCTCTATCCCTAAATGGGAGAAATGAGGGACAAGAATTGAAGTGACTATGCTCATCCAGATCTTCAATGATCAACAAGCATCATACAAGCCTATTTTTCAAAGCAATGTCTCTTTTTGGAGTGTTACTTTATTGTGACTTTTTGTGGTTTTTAAGGTTTAAACTGTCAAATCTGTCTAAATCTCAAAAGGAAAATGCACAGAAAATTCTACATTGAAATAACACAGAATGTTAACAGTGAATTTTGTTAAGATATGTCCGGTTTAGTATTATGATCACTTCATGAGGTGATCACTTCATAAGGCTCAGAGATAGTCGATTGACTTTTTTGTTGTGCTAAAAATGTATGTTGTTTTATGTTTATTCTTCCCCATAGTACATGTACCACCCTTTTGGTGTTATGAGCAGGTTTCAGACATGATAGTATCAGTTCCTGATCATTGCTCTTTTTAATGGTTTATGCTTGTAGCTC
Organism: Lucinisca nassula; assembly: GCA_963580285.1. Taxonomy (NCBI): domain Eukaryota; kingdom Metazoa; phylum Mollusca; class Bivalvia; order Lucinida; family Lucinidae; genus Lucinisca; species Lucinisca nassula. Next base: position 143,180,862 of record OY757017.1, read on the forward strand.
TTTCTGGCTTATCTGTATAGATATGTTTTCTTGGTATCTATATTTCATACAGAATGTTGAACTTGGCTTCCTTGCATAATGAGCAGTGCCACTTCCCATCAATGTCGTTATTGTATCAGTCAAGTGAGTTTTGATTTAGCTCTTTCAAAAATTTCTTTTTCGAAGGTGACATGTTTTCTTTGGCATGAGACTCTTGAGGTAGTTTTGCATGCTACCGGGTTTGGGAGAACAAGGGTTCAGCTGCAAAGTGAGCATCATGTCTGTGGTTTATGAGCTGAGAAAGTGAATGGACTCGGCAACATAAAAAAAAACAATACAAAACTCAGTAATAACTGAAAAGAAGCAAAGTTTACTTTAAAAACAAGTACAACATATAATCTGATCTCATTAAGTACTGGTAAATTGCTTAGAGGGTCTTAGCCAGTTATGGTAAGTGACCGGCCCAACATGACCTTAGCTGTTGACTGTGCCATAAAAACAATGCAACAACAACAAAATATAATTTAACTAGAAATAAGGAAAATTACTGCTTTAGGGGAATGGGAACACCTTCAGGGGAGGCAACTCTTTCAAAAGTATTTTTGTCTCTCATGTCAATAGGGGTCAACTCTTAAAGGAAAGAATTTGTTCCTAAGGAGCAAATTCTTTCCTTTAAGAGTAGACCCCTTTTTCAGTGCGACAGGGCCTTTAGAAAAGTGAACAGGAAGTCCCAAAAGTTGTCTCCCTTTAAAAAAACGGCGGAAAAATCTGCAAGGTGTTCCCATTCCCCTTTTTTATCCTCATTTCTCCTCTTTATCTGGAGATATGAATTTATTTTTGGTATATTTCAGTTTTATTGGTGTGATTGGGATCCTTTATGTTGTAGTATTAGTCACAGCCAAATATTTCTTACCACATGAGGCACCAGAATCTGTGAAGACAAAGTAAGTTGACATTATTCAAGAATTGGATGGGAATGGATATGAACTGATGATATTGCCAGTTAATTTATTCTTAATTCTAACACTGTGAGCCTAAATAGGCAGTGGGAAGGAATTGTGTTTATTAGGCAACAAATCACGGTGCGTAAGAGCGTGCCGAGTGACGTCAGTAAAAGCTCCCAATTTATGACGTCACACGTAGATCCTTTGACATTAGACGGTGTAACGCCACTTTCTCGCACCGAACACTTTACAAAAGGACATTAATGCATATGTTACAGTCAATATTTTTTGCATGATTTCTTTTAACAATGCCGAAAAGTTGTGAGAATTTGAAGCTAACAGCAACATATTTGCCGATTTTCAGCGTGTTAGAATCGATATGAGAACATCACAAGGACAGTTACTTTCCCACAAAATGGCCAAATGGCTATCAAAAAAAAAAGAAAAAATATAATCAATATGTACATTTAAAGACAAACTATAACAAAAATAAACCACAACAGAAGAACCATCTTGGATCGGTCAGTAAAAAGTATTTCACTGTGGGGCTTAGGGGAATGGGAACACCTGGCACATTTTCCACCATTTTTTCAAAGAGAGACAACTTTCGGGACTTCCTGTTCGCTTTTCTATAGGCTCAGTCCCGATGAAAAAGGGGTCTACTCTTAAAGGAAAGAATTTGCTCCCCAGGAGCAAATTCTTCTCTTTAAGAGTTGACCCGTATTAACATGAGAGACAAAAATATTTTTGCAGGAGTTGCCTCCCCTGAAGGTGTATCCATTCCCCTTAAATAGACTTTAAATTGCCATTATCCTTGCCATTGGTTCTGTCGTAGTTTAGACAAATAATTTGAGCCCCGCCAAGCGAATTTGTGTCTTCGAGCATTCCGTCATGACAAATTTTAACTGCGCATGCCCAGCCATTCAGAGGGGCCAGGCTTTCTGTCTGAAGGTTCCTCTTGATTCACTGCTTGTATGAGCGAGCAGCGAAGGTTCTGGCGAGACTGCGCGGATGCGCAGGCTCGCCTGAACCTTCGCTGCTCGCATAGGCGATAAGTACCAAAATCGCTTGACGGAGGCCCATTTGTTAAGTGGGCATGAAGGCATTCTAACTCATCAGTGCTGCATCTCCTAGGACATAGAAATCACACCACTACAGAGATGAAACAACGATGAGGACTCAACAGCATGAAATAACTGAAATGCTGGAGCAAAAGAAAACCAACAGTTAAGACTCCAGTGAAACTTTGATCATGGGCCTCCATAGCCCTAGCTCTGGTCACATGTGAGACTCCCAAGTTCTGCAATGGAAGGTCAGGTAGTTTTTCTCCAGGTACTCTAGTTTTTGCCCACCTCTGATAGGCGATCGGCATGAATTAAATGAAATAATCATGGAAGGGCTGTAAAACCAAAACAAAAACAAAAAATTTAAATCATTATTAAGAATTGCAAATATGCTTACATTTGTGCTAAAAAAAGTGTGTGAGTAGATTTTGCAAATTCCTTATTTATCATGCATGTTTGGAGAGACAGGCCTGAGCAATGTGTTGACCCAGATAAGATGCTGCAGAATGCATCTTCGCATCCAAGTCAACAGTTTGCCGTGCTATTTTCCAGCTATTTTTAGACAACATTGGGTGATAAATTATACTTGTTCAACTTTTAAAGCAGATATGGTAAGGAGTTGAGGTATCTGAATGCTCAGGGAAAATTGAGTAATATGTAATGGAAAATGCTAACATTAGGCGATTGCTCCTTATTGCAAATAATTTACATTATTAATTGATTATCCTATATTACACAAGGTCAACCAATATTAAAAAATCATAAATCATGTTTTTAATTGCGTCAATTAATAAAATTGTCATTAATCAAGTAATTTCGTATTGGCCCAGTTACAGGTACTCGGTCAGCTGTATTGGCCTCGGCCTTCGGCATCGTGCCAATACAGCAGACCTCGAACCTGTAACTGGGCCAATACGAAATTATTTGATTAATAACATTATATTATGCACATAATCTCATAACATCTTGGCCATTTCAGACCTGATCATTGGATGGATGTGTTTCTGGTAGTTCCCACAATTTGTTTTGCTTATCAGGTATGTAAAGAATTGAAAACTGTACATCTGAGCCAACTCGTAGATGTTGTAGTGAAATGGTACATGAGCCACCCACATAAAACAAAAATGTGTACTCACCACATGCAGACACACACACTCATGACGCACCGCCACCCATCGGAGCTTGGAGAAATAGATTGAGCTGCATGGTGCTTCTGTGCAGAGCTGAAACCGACAGAACTTGAGTACTTGTAAACACCGTAGGTCTAAGCCTGCCCAGGAAAAGTGGTGCCAGTCAGACCTTAAACCCTAGCGGTGTCTTTGGGCAGTTGGCCTTGAAATGTCATATCAATGTCAGATACAAAATCAGAAGCAACATTTCCAAAATGATCTAAATAGTTTTGCTGGGGATGTAAAATCTCAACACAAACTCATGAGATAACTTTGACATTGTCAAGGCATTCTCACAGATATGACTGGCGGTCTCTTCCATTGCTATATGTTGGACAAGTCCATTTGTCATATAAGGGGTGGCAGGCCAATTTGTTTTTCATTTTTAAAAAATTCTGTTAGCAAATAGTGCAGACCCTGCAGCATCTGATGTTGGTCTGCACTGTTTGTAGGGGTTTCCTGCATGCAGTGGGTAATATTTCAATGACCCTGTTCCCTTGTTAATAAAAAATATGTGCATATGTTTTTAGCTCACTGCACATAGTGACAAGGTGAGCTGTTGTGATCACTTTTCATCCATCGTGCGTGCATGCATCTGTCCATGCGTGCATCCATGCGTAAACAATTTCTTCAAAAGACATCTCCGAAACCACTGAAAGGATTTTGACCAAACTTCACAGGAATGATCCTTAGGTGGTCCCCTTTCAAAGTTGTTCAAATGGTTCCGGTTCGTTGCACATCAAGGTCAGCCGAGCCAAAAATAGATTTTTTAATGAAAACTTAAAAAATCTTCTCCTCTGAAACCGCAAGGCCCAGGTCTTTGATATTTGGTATGAAGCTTCATCTAGTGGACCCCTACCAAGATTGTTCAAATTATCGTGCTGGGGCCAAAAATGCCCTGGCCCCGGGTCCCTTTGGTTTTACATAGGATTATATAGGAAAAATCTTCAAAAATCTTCTTCTCTGAAACCGCAAGGCCCAGGCCTTTGATATTTGGTATGAAGCTTCATCTAGTGGACCCCTACCAAGATTGTTCAAATTATAGCCCTGGGGCCAAAAATGCCCCCGCCTCGAGACCCTTTGGTTTTACATAGACTTATATAGGGAAATCTTTAAAAATCTTCTCTGAAACTGCAAGGCCCATGTCTTTGATATTTGGTATTGAGCTTCATCTAGTGGACCTCTACCAAGATTGTTCAAATTATAGCCCTGAGGCCTTTGTGCCCCCGCCCTGGGGCCCTTTGGTTTTACATAGACTTATATAGAGATAATCTTTGAAGATCTTCTTCTCTGAAACAGCAAGGCCAAGGTCTTTGATATTTGGTGTGAAGCTTCATCTTGTGGACCTCTATCAAGATTGTTTAAATTATAGCCCTGAGGCCAAAAATACCCAAGCCACGGGGCCATTTGGTTTTACATAGGCTTATGTAGGGAATATCTTTAAAAAATCTTCTTCTCTGAAACCGCAAGGCCCAGGTCTTTGATATTTGGTGTGTAGCTTCATCTAGTGGACCTTTGCCAAGATTGTTCAAATTATAGCCTTTGTTGATATTTGGTTTTTAGACCTCCCTCAACATTATAGCCCTGGGGTCAATAATGGCCCTCCCTGGGGCCCACTTGTTACTCTATGGATCAGGTGAGCGATCCAGGGCCATCATGGCCCTCTTGTCTTCTTTTAATTTAAGCCCTTGAATTAGAATTTTTTGCCTAATATTGACTGGGAAAATAATGTAAACATGTATTGTTGCAGAGTGCCTACCAGAATGTTTTTAACTGTTGAAAATTCTTGGTGCAGAATTTAACTTGCACTGATATCATAGTTCATACATAGACTGTCGTCCAGATCTGGGAGTAATGTTTTGGGGCATGTTTTCAGCCTGCCAAAAAGAGCCACACAACATAGTTACTGCAAGTAACATACCAGTTACTGCGACAGCTTAGTTCTAGCAAAATGACACAAGTTACCACAAGTAACATACAAGTTACTGCGACATTACACAAGAGATATTAAAGCCAAGTTATGATGGATTGGCTATGGCATTTCTACAAGTATCCTCAATAATTGTAGGAATTTGCACAAGTTAGGGTGACATCACTTGTCTGTGATATAAAAAAAAACCAGTTCTAATCATTTTCCAGTATTCAGTTTCAATTCAGAAATAGACATACCGTAAAAATTCGGCTATAAGGCGATTCGGCTATAAGACGGGACCCCCTTTTCAGCTTTTCTAAGGTGGGATTTTGCTTATACTCTTTTATAAGACGGGTCAAATTTTTGCCATATCTGTCGGGCCTATCTGCTACCGCCAGATGCCATTTAGACGTGAGAAATCGGCCTTTTTTCGTTAAAAAAACCCTCTACTTACCCCTAACATGGCTTGTTTGGCCGCTTGTTTATGCATGTTGACATTCTGTGTCTTCGTTTGTAAGAGTTACAAAGAGAGACAACTCTTATTGAATCTGAATAGGTACGTCTATTAAGTGTTGGGAAATGGAGGGAATTCATTTCCATCCACAAAATTTAGAAATATTTGTTGCAGCTTTTTTATAAGTAACTGAACGTTTTATGTATCGGAGAACACAACACCTAGATATTCAGTTTCAGAACCAACGCCCAGGCTAGCACAAAATAGCGGCAAACGTCGGGCCGATATGTCGTATCGCTGTCGGCCCGGTACATGCTTTGCTGGCTTAGGCTACACAGACTCCTATTTAATAGACGACAGGGGCTGACAAATCCATTTCCTGGCCGTCCGGGACAAGACCGAAATCACGCCGGGCAGGTGCACTTTGAACTTATGACGCTCAGTCGGGATAAGTGCAAAAAAAAACAAACGCCTACAACTGCCAGTCTTTTTGAGTCCTTAAATACGGTTAAACTAGACCAGTAAGTAAATCGCGGTCAATTCAGAGACAAACCATCTGTGTATTAATTACGGTTCAAGTATGACACTATTGTTAATCCCTGTCATATAATTGCCACCCTGCGGTGCGTGTCGATAAGGTGTGAAAATATGGTCAAGTTATGTCTCTAATTTGCGTTTATCCTCCAGTCATAAAATTTAATCCACAATCAATGTGAAAATGATTTAATTGCTCCTCAGACTATTAGCTACATCTAACGGTAAATGTTTGCATTATAAAATCGGACTATTCTACGATCTCATGAATGGTTATGTTTTGGCGCCAAATAGCTGAGTTGGCGGGAAAAGTCGAACGCTGTTGTTGGCTATTGACACGGAGCTTCTGGGGATAATTCGGGAGCTGTGCAAAGCACTGATTTTCTATCCACCTCTATTCACAACCGCTTAGCTATCGGGAAAATATTTTTTACCGGTTCCAAACATTTTTTTTTTATGAAAGAGATACATGTAATGACACGTGTGGTGGAAATGGCGTCGGATAACGTCATTTACCGATATTGTGCAGAAAAATAGTAGCGGTGGTTTGTGGGCGGCGATTTATATCAATTAAAAAATCACCAATCGCTTTTTTCCGTATGTCTGGTTTTCGCCAGACATAGCCGGAAAAAAAGCCTGCAGTCCATGACCTCGGCTATAAGACGGGGTCATTTTTTTGGCTCATTTTGGAGGGAAAAATCCTCGTCTTATAGCCGAATTTTTACGGTACATGTAATGCCATGCACTTCCACTCTCATTGTTGTATTGAAATTGTTGTCATTATTGTGGCACCTGCTATTAGCATGACGCGATATAGGCGTCCGGTTTTCCATTCGTCTGTTTGTCTGTTCGTCCAACCACCCAAGCATTCACCCAAATGGCCAAGTTTATTTCTCAAAAACTATAAGCGCTTCATTAATTATACTTGGTTCAAACTTGTATCTGGGGATGGTAACTTAAATGCAAGCATCCATATTTTACCTTGACCTACATTTCATGGTTCACTGACTTTGTAAAGTATTGCGAACACCCTAGCTTTCACCCTAAATGTCAAGTTTATTTCTAAAGAACTATATAAGCTTCATTAATGATACTTGGTACAAACTTGTATCTGTGGATGGCAACTTAAATGCAAGCATCCATATTTGACCTTGACTTAAATTTCATGGTTCACTGACTTTGTAAAATATTGCCACCACCCTAGCGTTCACCCTAAATGTCAAGTTTATTTCTCAAGGACTATAAGAGCTTCATTAATAATACTTGGTACAAACTTGTATCTGTGGATGGTAACTTAAAGGCAAGCATCCATATTTGACCTTGACCTACATTTCATGGTTCACTGACACTGTAAAATATTGCAACCACCCTAGCATTCACCCTATTGGTTAAGTTCATTTCTCAAGAATTATTAGAGCTTCATTAATGATACTTAGAACAAGCTTGCATTTAAGAATGGAAACTTTTTTGCAAGCATCTATGTTTGACCTTGGCCTACATATCATGGTTGGGTGACTTTGCGCCCCCACAGGCACAACATAGCCTTCTGCGGAATTCTTGTCATCAGAAATTGCAGTCTTTGTCGTGATGGTTGTAGCATCATGATACTTGTTTCTCTCTTTCAGACAACTGAGATAATGTCCATGGAACTGTTTTTTTTTTTGTTTTTGTTTTTTTTTAGCTCACCGTCACGTAGTGACGAGGTGAGCTTATAGGATCACTTTTCGTCTGTCGTCCGTCGTGCGTCATTGCGCCCGTGCGTCCGTAAACAATTTCTTTAAATGACATCTCCTCCTAAACCACTGATCGGATTTTGACCAAACTTCACAGGAATGATCCTTAGGTGGTCCCCTTTCAAAGTTGTTCAAATGGTTCCGGTCCATTTGCACATCTAGGTCATAGGAGCCAAAAATAGATTTTTTTCACCCAAAACTTAAAAAAATCTTCTTCTCTGAAACCACAAGGCCCAGGTCTTTGATATTTGGTATGAAGCTTCATCTAGTGGACCCCTACCAAGATTGTGCAAATTATAGTGCTGGGTCAAAAATGCCCCCGCCGAGGGCCCCTTTTGTTTTACATGGGCTTATATAGGGAAAATCTTTAAAAATCATCTTCTCTGAAATCGCAAGGCCCAGGTCTTTGATATTTGGTATGAAGCTTCATCTAGTGGACCCCTACCAAGATTGTTCAAATTATAGTGCTGGGGCCAAAAATGCCCCTGCTCTGGGGCCCTTTGGTTTTACATGGGCTTATATAGGGAAAAGCTTTAAAAATCGTCTTCTCTGAAACCGTAAGGCCCATGTCTTTGATATTTGGTATGAAGCTTCATCTAGTGGACCCCTACCAAGATTGTTCAAATTATAGTGCTGGGACCAAAAATGCCCCCGCCCCGTGCCCTTTGGTTTAACATGGGCTTATATAGGGAAAATCTTTAAATATCTTCTTCTCGGAAACCGCAAGGCCCAGGTCTTTGATATTTGGTATGAAGCTTCATCTAGTGGACCCCTACCAAGATTGTTCAAATTAAAGTGCTGGGGCCAAAAATGCCCCAGCTCCGGGGCCCTTTTGTTTTACAAGGGCTTATATAGGGAAAATCTTTTAAAATCTTCTTCTCTGAAACCGCAAGGCCCAGGTCTTTGATATTTGGTATGAAGCTTCACCTAGTGGACCCCTACCAAGATTGTTCAAATTATAGCCCTGGGGCAAAAAAATGCCCCCGCTCCGGGGCCCTTTGGTTTTACATAAACTTATATATGGAAAATCTTGAAAAATCTTCTTCTCTGAAACCCCAAGGCCCAGGTCTTTGATATTTGGTATGAGGCTTCATCTAGTGGACCCCTACCAAGATTATTCAAATTATAGTGCTGGGGCAAAAAATGCCCCCACTCTGGGGCCCTTTGGTTTTACATAGGCTTATATATGGAAAATCTTGAAAAATCTTCTTCTCTGAAACCGCAAGGCCCAGGTCTTTGATATTTGGTATGAAGCTTCATCTAGTGGACCCCTACCAAGAATGTTCAAATTATAGTGCTGGGGCCAAAAATGCCCCCGCCCCCGGGGCCCTTTGGTTTTACATGGGCTTATATAGTGTAAATCTTTAAAAATCTTCTTCTCTGAAACCGCAAGGCCCAGGTCTTTGATATTTGGTATGAAGCTTCATCTGGTGGACCCCTTCCAATATTGTTCAAATTATAGTGCTGGGGTCAAAAATGCCCCCGCCCTGGGGCCTTTTGGTTTTACATGGGCTTATATAGGGAAAATCTTTAAAAATCTTCTTCTCTGAAACCGCTAGTCCAAGGTCTTTGATATTTGGTATGAAGCTTCATCTAGTGGACCCCTACCAAGATTGTTCAAATTATAGTGCTGGGGCTAAAAATGCCCCGGCCCCGGGGCCCTTTGGTTTTACATAGGATTATATAGGGAAAATCTTTAAAAATCTTCTTCTCTGAAACAGCAATGCCCAGGTCTTTGATATTTGGCATGAAGCTTCATCTAGTGGACCCCTACCAAGATTGTTCAAATAATAGTGCTGGAGCCTAAAATGCTCCCGCTCCAGGGCCCTTTGGTTTTACATAGACTTATATAGGGAAAATCTTTACAAATTTTCTTCTCTGAAACCGTAAGGCCCATGTTTTTGATATTTGGTATGAAGCTTCAACCCACAAGGCCCACCGAGTGGACCCCTACCAAGATTGTTAGCTCACCTGAGCCGAAGGCTCATGTGAGGTATTAGTATACCACGAGCCGGCGTCCGGCGTCCGTCGTCGTCCGTCGTCCACACTTTCAAAGAAGTATATCTCCGGAACCAGTGGGCCGGCCTTGATCAAATTTCCTATGAACCATCATCAGGTAGGGGGAAAGGCTGTATTAGGTTTTCGTGCAGATCGGATGAGAACTCTGGTTGCCACAGCAACAAAGAGCTCCCATAGGCCTAACATAGGAAAAAGCTTGTCATCACTCTAGCTCCGTCAATTTTTTTCTGATCGACTTCATTCTTGCAGATAACGAGGACAGGCATGAAATCTCGATCAAGTTCGATTTTGGGCTGAATCGGATTATTCACTCAGGAGTTACGTGCCCTTGAGCGTTCTTAACATAGGGAAAAGCTTGTCATCACTCTAGCTCCGTCAATTTTTTTCTGATCGACATCATTCTTGCAGATAACGAGGACAGGCATGAAATCTCGATCAAGTTCGATTTTGTGCTGAATCGGATTATTCACTCAGGAGTTATGTGCCCTTGAGCGTTGAAAAAATTGCCTATTGACACAACATGGGGAGAATGTTGTCATCACCGTAGCTGCTTCAATTATTTTCAGATTGGCTTTATTCTTGCAGATAACCAGCACAGCCATGAAATCTCGGTCAAGTTCGATAACTGGCAGAATCGGATCATTCACTTAGGAGTTACCTGCCCTTGTGTGTTTTTGCATTAGGGTTAATGAGAATTTCAAAAACGTATATCTTAAAGACTACTGGGCCAACTTTGATCAAATTTCATGTGTCGCATTATTGGGCAAGTGGAAAGGCTTCATTAGGTTTTCAGGCAGATCTGAGTGGAACTCTGGTTGCCATGGCAACATCTAGCTCCCATAGACTTCACATAGGAAAAAGCTTGTCATCACTCTAGCTCCGTCAATTTTTTTCTGATCGACTTCATTCTTGCAAATAACCAGTACAGGCATAAAATCTCTGTCAAGTTCGATTTTGGGCCGAATCGGATTATTTGCCTTGGAGTTACCTGCCCTTGAGCATTAAAAAATACGTTGTGACCACGATAGCAACTTTATTTCTATTCAGATCAGCTTCAAACTTGCAGGTAACGTGGACAGGCATAAAATCTCAGTTAAGTTCGAATCGGAATATTGACCTCGGAGTTACATGACCTTGAGCGACAAAAAATTTGCCCATAGACTTTACATAGGGAAAATGTTGTGACTACGATAGTGACTTGAATTTTTTTCAGATCAACTTCAAACTTGCAGGTAACGAGGACAAACATAAAATCTCGGTTAAGTTCGATTTTGGGCCGAATCGGATTATTTGCCTTGGAGTTACCTGCCCTTGAGCATAAAAAAATATGTTGTGACCACGATAGCAACTTTATTTTTATTCATATCAGCTTCAAACTTGCAGGTAACGAGGACAGGCATAAAATCTCGGTTAAGTTCAGTTTTGGGCCGAATCGGAATATTGACCTGGGAGTTACGTGACCTTGAGCGACAAAAAATTTGCCCATAGACTTAATTAGGGAAAATGTTGCGACTACGATAGCGACTTGAATTTTTTTTCAGATCAGCTTCAAAGTTGCAGGTAACGAGGACAGACATAAAATCTCGGTTAAGTTCGATTTTGGGCCGAATCGGAATATTTGCCTTGGAGTTACCTGCCCTTGAGCATAAAAAAATACGTTGTGACCACGATAGCAACTTTATTTTTATTCATATCAGCTTCAAACTTGCAGGTAACGAGGACAGGCATAAAATCTCGGTTAAGTTCGATTTTGGGCCGAATCGGAATATTGACCTCGGAGTTACGTGACCTTGAGAGACAAAAAAATTTGCCCATAGACTTAACGTAGGGAAAATGTTGTGACAGAAATAGCGACTTGAATTTTTAGCTCACCTGAGCCAAAGGCTTCAGTGAGCTGATAGTATACCAAGGCTCCGGAGTCCGTCGTCTGTCGTCCGTCCATCCGTCGTCCACACTTTCAATGAAGCATATCTCAGAAGGCAGTCGACCAATCTTGTTTAAATTTTATGTGTAGCACCATTGGGCAAGGGGAAAGGCTGCATTAGGTTTTGGAGCTAGTCTGGTTCATTTGTTCCTTCATTCTTCTTTCTCTCCATATAGAGATAATAGACCAATGTTAAATTTTTAATCAAAGATTTCTCAGGAACTATAAAAGCTAGAAGCATCAAATTTGGTATTCAATAGAATAATGATAACTTATTTTGTGTAAGAGACATTGGGCTTTCTCAGCTTATTTGTTCATCTGTTCTTTCATTCTTCTTTCTCTCCATTTTGACCAATGTTAAATTTTCGTCAAAGATTTCTCAGGAACTATAGAAGCTAGAAGTCTCAAACTTGGAATGCAATGCAATAATGATGACTTATATCCTGTAAGGGTCAATGGGCTGGATTCTATAAGCAGATTTAGTAGTCAAGTCTGTGAATTGTTAAAACTTAAGTTCCTCAGGTGAGCGGTTTAGGCTCATTGAGCCTCTTGTTCAAATTATTGCCCTGGGGCCAAAAATGCTCCCGCTCCGGGGCCCTTTGGTTTTACATAGACTTATATAGGGATAATCTTGAAAAATCTTCATCTCGGAAACCACAAGGCCTAGGTCTTTGATATTTGGTATGAAGCTTCATCTAGTGGACCTCTACCAAAATTGTTCAATTATATCCCAGAGACCAAAAATGCCCCCGCCTCGGGGCCCTTTGGTTTTACATAGACTTATATAGGGAAAATCTTTAAAAATCTTCTTCTCTGAAACCACAAGTCCTAGGTCTTTGATATTTGGTATGAAGCTTCATCTTTTGGTCCTCTACCAAGATTGTTCAAATTATAGCCCTGGGGCCAAAAATGCCCCCGCTCCTGGGCCCTTTGGTATTCCATAGACTTATATAGGGAAAATCTTGAAAAATCTTCTTCTCTGAAACCAGAAGGCCTAGGTCTTTGATATTTGGTATGAAGCTTCATCTAGTGGACCTCTACCAAGATTGTTCAAATTATAGGCTATTAACCCTGGGGCCAAAAATGCCCCCGCCCCAAGACCCTGTCTCGGGGGCCCTTTGGTTTTACATAAACTTATATAGGGAAAATCTTTAGAAATCTTCTTCTGTGAAACCACAAGGCCTAGGTCTTTGATATTTGGTGTGAAATTTCATCTAGTGGACCCCAATCAAGATTGTTCAAATCATAGGCTATTAACCCTGGGGCCAAAAATGCCCCCGCCCCGAGACCCTTTGGTTTTATGCAGATTTATATAGGGATATCTTTAAAAATCTTCTTCTCTGAAACCACTAGGCCCATGCCTTTGATATTTGGTATGGAGCATCATCTAGTGGACCTCTACCAAATTGTTCAAATTATAGCCCCGCCTCGAGGCCCTTTGGTTTTACATAGACTTATATATAGAGATAATCTTTGAAAATCTTCTTCTCTGAAACAGCAAGGCTCAGGTCTTTGATATTTGGTGTGAAGCTTCATCTAGTGGACCTCTATCAAGATTGTTTAATTTATGGCGCTGAGGCCAAAAATGCTCCGCTCCGGGGCCATTTGGTTTTACATTGGCTAATGTAGGGAATATCTTTAAAAAATCTTCTTATCTGAAACCCCAAGGCCCAGGTCTTTGATATTTGGTGTGTAGCTTAATCTAGTGGACCTTTGCCAAGCTTGTTCAAATTATAGCCTTTGTTGATATTTGGTATGAAGCTTCACCTTTTTAGACCTCCCTCAACATTATGCGCATTGTAGCCCTGCGGTCAATAATGGCCCTCCACGAGGCCCACTTGTTACTCTATCATATGGATCAGGTGAGCGATCCAGGGCCATCATGGCCCTCTTGTTGTTTTTTTTTGGTTTGGGTTTTACGGCCCTTTCAAGATTATTTCACTCATATCGAGCCGATCGTTAATCAGAGGTGGGCAAAAACCGGAGTACCCGGAGAAAAACCACCTGACCTTCCGTTGCAGAACTTGGCGTCTCACACGTGGCCCGAGCGAGGCTTGAACCTACGGCGGTGAGAGACCTAATGACTAATGGATCTGTTGTACATACTCTTTTTATTCGAAAATGTTTCAAAAGTTTTCGAAATTGTGTTAGATTGTAGAAAGTTGAGAGAGACTTTCTACATTGTCATACTTTCCTCGTATATGTACAATAGAATTCCTATATTAAGACCACCTTTGGGACTGTTCAAAAGTGGTCTTTAAGACCACTTTTGAACAGTCCCAAAGGTAGTCCCGACCAAAGGAGACTGTGGGCAGAAAACACAAAGAAAGATTAAGTGCAGTCTTCAAAATCAGCTTTTTGAAGTAGAATCAGTCTTAATTTTAGGTGGTCTTAATAGCTGAATTTCACTGTATTTGTTTTTTTGATTTGAGGTGTATATTGTACAGTATCGTAGAGACTTGTGAGTGATTGTTTAGAACGCGTACTAAAGTAAAAAGGAATGCTGTATGAATCTCATGTTGTGTGTTTGTTTGTATTAGGGTTTAACAGCCCAGTCAACACTATTTTAGGTCATGTTTGAGCCGATCAGTTTACTTATCCACACTTGTCCTGGGCAGGCTTATACGTAAGCGGTTAACCAGTACAGTGCACATTCTTTCGCCGGAATATGACAACTGCCCTTCTTGAATCAGCGGAAGGGAGAGAATGACCGCAGAAAAGATTTCATGATCAATCTCCATGAAAGAATGTTGCCGACCCCAGCAGGTATCAAGCCCGTGTCCTCCTGATCATCAGTCAGACGCGCATCCGACTGAGCTACCGAGGTAGGCTATGAATTTCATGTACAGTCGAACTTCAATGGCTCGAACACCTTTGGGACCTCGAAAATCTGTTCGAGACAGGGGTAGTTCGAGCCACTGAGGTTACTGTCAGGAGGCATAACGTGGTACTTTTAGACACCTTTTCGGTGTTCTATAATGAATATGTATGCTGTGTGCACTCTTTAGAATCGCCTCATCGAGGCGATTCTAATGAGTACACATAGCATGCATTTGCAAGATAAAAGACTAAAATCTCCTTAATTATCCCCCACTATTTCTTATGTAGAGGATTTCGCTAGGGACTCAAGAATGGGTTCGACTCATCCATGGTAAACGAGCCATCGGTGTTTGAGCCATCGAAGTTCTACTGTACATAATGAAGAATTCATACAAATGTTACAGAAACTCCGGACATTTTCACATTTTTTCTTCATCTATTTCAGTGTCATGTCAGTATTATTCCAATATATTCCTGTATGGAGCCAAGAAACTTGAAACAATTCTCAAAAACAGTGTCTACAGCTATGATCTTGTGTGTCATCACATACACAGGGACAGCAGCATTTGGTTTTCTAACAATAGGAGACTCAATTACATCGGACATATTGTTATCATATAACCAAGATGCATTTGTTCTGATTGCTGTGATATTAATAGCCATAAAAACTTACACAACATACCCGATATTGCTGTTTTGTGGAAGGTAAGTTTGTCCATACACCACAGTGTCTTCACTAAGTACTGTGACCTCAGACAATTTCCATTGCCGCTTTACAACCTTGTTGTATTTATGGGGAATGGATACACCTTCATGGGAGGTAACTCCTGCAAAAGTGTTTTTGTCTCCAATGTCAATAGGGGTCAACTCTTAAAGGAAAGAATTTGCTCCTTTTTCAGCAGGACATGGCTTATAGAAAAGCGAACAGGAAGTCTGGAAAGCTGTCTCCCTTTCAAAAATTATGGAAAAATCTGCCAGGTGTTCCCATTCCCTTTAACAAAAAAAAAATGTAAATTACAGTAAAGTTCACTAAGACCAGCTAAAATTAAGACTTGATCTTGCAATGCATTCAAAAACATGCCCCACCTTGTTGAATGCACCACTGATAAAAACTCTCAGTATGAGCTAAATGCTCAGTATGAGCTATCTTTTCGGGATCTGAACTGTTTCTATAGGTACATTTTTTGTTCTTAAGGGTTCAAAGTGTTGAGCTTTTTGACTCCAAAACAATTTGCAAATAAAGACTTTATGCTTGTCCAGGACCTTGGTCCAGTTGTTCAAAGCATTGTTAGTTTAACAAGCTTGTTAGTGGTCATATTGTTAACAGTTCTAGCAAGTACAATATCAAATATTCTGATATTTTTGTTGAAAAAAAATGTGAGCATCTTTTGCATTTGCAAGTGGGGCTATACTGGATTTGTGATGCCCTTCTGTCATTCTGTCAATCTGTGATTCTGTGACTGCAAAATTAAAATGCATTTTTCTTAATAATTTTGATATTTGTGGTCCATAACCCTTTTTTTAGAATGCATTTTGCTTAATAACTGTTTGTGGTCTTACTTCAAAACTTCAAGATATTTTCTTGAAAATTTATGCAAATGTACATCACCATGAAGTGATATAAAGAACACAAGAACCATAACACTTAATCATCTCCTTTTCGAGTTACCAGCCTTTGCGCAATGTAAACAGTGATCCTAGTTATACACTTCTGCCCTTTCTATGAATTGAAAATGGTTTCAGAGATTTTCTTGAAGCCTTGCAAAAATCTAAAGCAACATAAGATGACATGTAGAACACAAGAACCATGACTAATATTTGAGTTATGGCTCTTTGAACTTCGAAAATAATGGTTTCTGTGATATACTTAATAATAATAATAATAATCGACCTTATTTATAGAGGGTAAGACATTTAGTACTAGTACTAATCTTCCATGTGGCCCTCTTTTCCTGGGTAGGAACCAGTACTAAGCAATGTGGATAAAGTTTCTAGCTCAAGGAAACAACACGTGGCGCTTGCGAGGATCGAACCGGCTACCTCTCGATCTCAAATCCGATGCTTTACCACTGCACCACAGCGCTCCACTTGTATCTAGTCTGTAAATTGAAAACTGTTTTGAGCTATTTTCAGTAAACTTCACACGAATGTGAAGCTTTATGAGGGAATCTGCAGAAAATGAGAACTGAAATTCTTGTTTACTTTGTTTTGGAGCAATGGCCCTTTGAATATTGAAAATAGTCACCTCAGTAATGTATTCGTGTCAACTTCATTTAAGAAAAGACTAATGCACCTTGCACTTTGAATTCATTTTTGAGAGTGTTATTGCACTTGCTTGATGTAAGTGCAGTGTCGAGGCATGATGCAGTGCTTGCAGCGCTTTTATTAACCAAAATGTCCAAAGTTGGCATAAGGGCCATCTATATAAAACACAATGAGTTCCTTGACAAACACAAGTTACCAATTTGTCCTTCTTTATCTTGAAAGTGTAATAATCAGTATGTTGTGTGATCTTTTAGTTCTAAATCAACTTCAACAGACTGCTAAACTTTGCTCTCTTGTGTCAAATAGAATTCTTGAAAAAGGAGTGATGCATGTTTAACCCTTTTAGTACCAGAAACCCCAGAACAGGTACCCTTGCAAACAGTGCGGCGTCTGATCAGGGCCTGCACTATTTGTTAACAGAATTTTCTGTCAAAAATGGAATAAAAACGAAAAATAGGCCTGACACCCCTTATATGACAAATAGACTTGTCCAACATATAGCAATGGAAGAGTCCCCTAGCATAAAAAGGGTTTATAGAGCATGTACAATACTTGTAATAACAGTGAATATGGTATGTACCATATTTGTCCTAAGTATTGGAACACCTCAACTGCTCTAGAATTTGAACAAGTTCAATTTACAACCCGATGTTGTGTCTATGAATAATGGGATGAATGGCAAACAGTGTAGACCCTGATGAGATGCCATGTTCTGTGGCATCTCATCTGGGTCTACACTGTTTGCTCAGGCCTGTCTGTCCGAATACATGTGGTAAGTACAGTATTCAGACCCACTAAGTGTTACTGTGTTAGGTTCACTGCACAGTTCTTTCTTTTATTTTATTTGTAACTTTGTGGCACAGATGACTGTCATTATCTTAAAACACTGATTACGCAAACTACTGCTTACGTAAAACTAAATTAATAGTGATATTCGGTTTACCTGTACTTTGTTCTATGATCTTTATATTTCATGGTCCATTTATTCAAAACTAACAGTTTCGTTAGTTAACATATCATTAAAACTTTGATCATATGATGCAGCAAATATGCTATCTTTTTTTCTGAAAAAATATGAGTAGCTTTTGCAAATGCATAAACGCCCTGGGCCCAGTTGTTCAAAACTAATGGCGTCGTTAGTTAACATATCGTTAAAACTTTGATCATTAAATATGGCAAATATGTTGAAATTTTTGCTGAAAAAATGTGAGCAGCTTTTGCGGATGCAAAAGCTGCTCACATTTTTTCAGCAAAAATACCACAATTTACGATATTGCACTTGCTAGAAGAGTTAACAATATGACCACTAACGAGCTCGTTAAGCTAATGATGCTTTGAACAACTGGCCCCAGAGTATTAGATATTGTACTTGCCAGAACAGTTAACAGTTTGACCACTAACAAGCTCGTTAAGCTAACTATGTTTTGAACAGCTGAGCCCAGCTGATGAAGATCATTGTTCCAGATAAGGAGGATTACTGAGGATAATTTAGGGATAATTTTTCTTATTTCTCCATTGCAGCATATGTTAGTTAACATTTCTGCCAAGTAATTTCAAAATCCATCTAAAAATAAGAAAGTTATTGACCAAACACGAAAAAAATGCCCCTTTTTTACCTTTGACCTCTAAGTATGACCTTGACCTTTGCGGTACCGACCTGCATCATGCGCGCTACGCATCGTCTTATGGTGGTTAGTATTTTCAAAATCCAGCTAAAAATAAGAAAGTTATTGACTGGACACGATTTGCCTATACATACATACATAGCGACAAATTTCCAAGGGAGATATCTCAAAAGTATAATAGGCCCCGATAGCTCAGTTGGTATAGTGTCCGCTCCGGAGAACTGGAGGTCATGGGTTCGAACCCGGGCCGCGACATACCAAAGTCGTTAAGAATGGTACTAGCTGCTCCTCGCTTGGCACTCAGATTTATGGGGTAGAGCTAGGACTGGTCGACCCAGTGTCAGGATAATGTGACTGGGTGTGGTATCATGTAATGTGTCTGGGACATGATACTTCAGTGAGGCAGCACTATAAAAGTGAGCATTGAGCTCCCTGTCGCAACCAGACACCGTGGTGATATGACTGAAAAATTGTTGAAATCGACATTAAACCCGAATTCACACTCACACACACACACAGCATATGTTGACGGTACTTGTTAGAATCGCCTCAGTGAGGCGATTCTAACAAGTACCCACAACATAATTATGTTTTTAAAATGAAATAAGTAAAAACTTTCCCCTCATTGTCCTTTTTGCTCCTCATCTGGAGCATGGATGGTTGATACTGCCATGTTCCAGCTAGCCTCTTTTGAGGAGGGGCTGGGCCGGCCTTCTTGCGCTATCCTCTCATCCCTCTACCCTTCTTTAGCTAAGCTATCAGTTGCCTTATGCAACTCATGACATACAAACCATCATTTTGGTGAAAATTTCATGAAAATTTACCCAAATTTATCAATATCAATACAGTAGAACTTCAATGGCTCGAACCCCGATGGCTCGTTTACCATGGATGAGTCGAACCCGTTCTTCAGTCCGCAGGGAATCCCTCCAACTACGATATAGGGATAATGTAGGGAGACTTTCTTCTTTTAACTTTCAAATGTATGCTGTGTGTACTCATTAGAATCGCCTCAATGAGGCGATTCTAATGAGTACACACAACATACATTTATAATATAGATCACTGAAAAGATGTTCCACAATTATCTCCATTATGCCTCCTGGTATGGCACTAATAGTAATCCACAGTGGCTCGAACTACCGCTGTCTCGAACCAATTTTCATGGTCCCAAAGGGGTTCGAGCCATCGAAGTTTGACTGTATTTGCAAGTAAAGATCAGTTTTATGTGTGTTCTTGTTTGAGGCATATTTTGCAGCACACTTTAAAACTAAGTGCATCACACAACACCTGGTTTTGTCCCCGCCCATATGGGCTTTGAGAAATAGATTGGGCTAGATGGTGCTTCTGCACAGAGCAGAAACAGCTTATAAGGTCTAAGCCTGCCCAGGCATTAAAGTGGTGCAAGTTGGACCATTTGTGCATATAAACCCTTATTTGAGTGATAGGGCTTGAGATGTCATTTCAGCTCAATGTCGGGTAAAAGTCCAACAAAATTGGAAGTGATGTCTCCAGAATGGCTTAAATAGTGTTGACAGGAATGTAAAACCTCAACACAAACAAAACAAAAGCAAATGTTATAGGGTGTCCTAATTCTTGTTTGACAACATAAAAAGTGCCCTACCAACATGACTTTGCCCTTAAGTCCTAGCTGGCGGACTGCACTGTTTTGGAATTGTTTCTCTTCCTAAGCATAGCTTGAGATAAGGTAACAAAGATAATCAAGGGAGAATTTTCTTTATTTCTTGTAAGAAATGTATGTTGTGGGTATTTGTAAGATTCACCTCATTGAGGCAATTCTAACAAGTACCCTTATCACATAGTTCAATTTAGAAATAAGAAAAAATATCTGAAAATTTTCTTTACTCCTTCTTATCTGGAGATATGTAGAACCGTAAAAATCCTAAATACATGTACATGTATTCAGACCCTTTGAGGACTCTCTTATTTCTCCTGAAATTTTAGCATTTGTTTCACAACCCAGTATGGAGTCCAAAAAGTGTAGATGGAATGGCAAACAGTGTAGACCCTGATCTGATTCAGGAGCAGTCTGATCTGGGTCTACAATGTTTGCTTAGGCCTGTCTGTCCCAATACTTAGGATCATTATGCTATGAGTTACTACATGTAGTAGGCTATGATCTTCATGGCTCTACTCAGATTTATCATGAACTGGAAGTACACCCACTTTCCTGCTCATGTGACGATAGAAATTAATTTAATAAATACAAAAAAAAAAATATATGTTAGACATCATGGAATTATCATTTTAAACCATTCTAAGCTGAATAGAATCTTCCACACTATATTTAGCAACAGGGCATTGCAAAATTTAGGGGTGTCAGGTTGGGTTACAGTATTTTCAGAAATTCAGTTTGATGGTTGAATTTTTTGGGCAACAGTAAAGACTCTGATCAGACATGGCACCAAGCAGAGAGCCTGCACTGTTTGTCGATGTCCTGTTTGGTGTTTCTCATCTAGAATGGGCTAATCATGTAACTGATATCAAGCCATTTTCTTTTTTCTGACAGGGCAGCTTTTGAATGTTTATGGACTGATCTAAGAAGATTAAGCGCTGACACAATAGTTCGACAAGAACGACTGAGACGTATAACAACAACAATAGTGTGGTTTGTTGCAACTCTTGCTTTAGCTGTGTTTATACCCAATATCGGGGTTGTGATAGAACTACTGGGAGCATTCGCTGCTGTGTTCATCTTTGTTTTTCCAGGTATGTATCCAGTCATACACACCGCACTTCCTTCCCTTCATAATGCTATTGTTTAAAGTCATATAAATTTCTGTGTTATAATGAAAATTGCATTCAAAATTGTCATTTGGGGAGGTAAATCGGCGGTTTTACAGTCAGAAATTTTGTTTTACGGCAATGCATCATCGGAGCCGCAAAAACAGAATTTACGACAGTGAAACTGACGATTTACCTCCCCAAATGAAAATTTCATCACATTTATCCCCCTTCTAATGCACTTATTTGTTGTTGTTTTTTTTTTCTAAAAAAAATGTGCTTTTTGTCCAAAGCAGCAAGGGCTGATAGCTGCATAAAACTAAATACCAGCCAATAGAAAGCGACATTACATGATGACGTTAGGTTTGGTGGCAAGTTTGATCATCCATGCATAGAAACCCTATGGTTTCATTGGGCCGCAGGGATTGAGATGTCATTTCATCTCTGTGTTTGTTTTTTTTTTTTATGGCCGGTTCAAGATTATTTCACTTATATCGAGCTGATCATTAATGAAAGGTGGATGAAAACCAGAGTACCTAGAGAAAAACCACATGACCTTGCAGATCTTGGCTTCTCATATGTGACCCCAGCCAGGCTCAAACCACAGTGGTGAGAGACTAATGATTAAGCGTCAGCTCTCGTATCCACCAGGCTACGGAGGCCTGCTCAGTGTCGGGTAAAAGTCCCGCAAAATTGGAAGCAATGTCTCCAGAATAACCTAAAAGTGTTGATGGGGATGTTAAACCTCAAATCAAACAAACTATCGTAAATTTTTTAGGTCATCCAATCAGACATACATATACAAGTGCATTAGAATGTAAAATAAACATTTGGGAGGTGTGAGAAGTAGAAATTGTGTACTTTTAATTAGTGTAACCCATTTTGTCTTCTGTTTTATATACACCAGGAATCCATCTCAAAATTTAGGTATGTCAAAACGAGTTATTTTTTAATTTTTTAGAAATTGGCTGAAATGTTTGTAAACAGTGATTGCCCTGATCAGACGCATTCTGTGGCATCTGATCTGGGCCTAAAGTGTTTGCCAGTGTCCCATTTTAAGGATTTCAGAATCAAGTGCATGACTAATACTTTAAAGGGCAGATTGCAAAATATAGGGATCAACCATGGTTTTATTCATGCATTAACATTTGCCTGATCCTGAGGAAGCTGTTTGAACATGAGGCCGCTAGGCAGAATGTTGAAATATCTTCCGAGGGATCCGGCAAATATTAATGCAATGAAATAACCATGGATGATCGTTGTTCTTGCATAACTTACGAATCCGACAGCAAATTTTGACGAAAATGCCCAAAAGCTCCATTTAAATTCCATATTAACTCTTCAAATGTGATAGGCAAACCAAAATGGCGGCCAGTTCAGAATATTGTTTACAATGACGTTGTCATGCAGTGACGTCATCATAGAACTCTAAAACGCTACGTTCAGGGCGATAACGTTACGTGGCTCAACGTAACGTAAACAAAGCAAGGCCCGTCTTGTGATACCAAAGGCTCAAAATCTATGTTCAAACAGCACGCGACTTTCATGATTTGTACATGGTTTTTGCTGTTTGAGCACGGCTTTCGGTCCATTTGACAATGGCTTCAAACAGCCATGTGCATAGGTATTTATGCAAGAATATTGCTTTAACCCATTGTATGCAGGGAAACTCCTAAAGCGGTACCTTGGCAAACAGTGCAGGCCCAGATCAGATGCTGCAGAATGCGGCGTCTGATCAGGGCCTGCACTATTTGCTAACAGAATTTTCCATTAAAAATAGAATAAAAACGAAAAAAAAAAATAGGTCTGACATCCCTTATATGACAAATGGACTTGTCCAACATATAGCAGTGGAGGAGTCAACTAGTATAGTATGTTAAAGAGTTCTACAACAGATTCTTCTTTCTTGCTCTTGAATCTGTTGATCATTTGAAACTTGGTGTCTGTGTAAAATCTGCACTTTTGAGTAAACTGAATAATTCCTCTATCGGCAGTAGATGAGATAGCAATTGCCAAAACTCAGAAACACATATATCACATCATGTATGTACATACACCCGGACCTCGTTATAGCACGATTCGTTGCAGCACGAATTCGGATATAACAGGGTTTGGTTTGGACCCCAAATTTTCCCCAACCAACATTTATAACTATCATCCAAGGATTGTATCAAGTTTTAAGCACAACAACTTTATTTTCCTCTCACTTTTGACTGCGGTAATACGGTAGCTAACACGGTTTATAACGGTACTTTTTGATATTTATTGCAGGCCTCCAGCAGAGTTGAATATACAGTATATAAACTTGTTTAGCTTGACACGCATGATAAACATGAACTGCCATCGGCACAATCAAAAGTGTTGGCTTAGTGAGATAAAGAGATTAAAGAATTCAGTTACGCAACCGAAAAAAAATATTTATCATGCTCTGTTAAGGATCACTGCTCAGCAGAAATTTTAAACATGGATGCAGACGATGTGATCGGTCAACTGCAATAAAACTCATTTTCTAGAGCCGCTTGTAAAAGAAAGTCAAATTTTTTCCATCTTAAAAGCAAATGATAAAACATAGTAAGAAAATGTTTCAAAGACCATGTGCGCCATTAAAAATCGTTTCAAATGGCTAAAATATTAAGGGTAAGACATTTCAAGGGAAGTAATTCAAATTTCTTGTAAGCGTTGATCATTGTCCGGTTCCAAACCCTAACCGGTAATTTCACCATTGAAATGTATTAACGGTACTGTAGTTCGGTACAGTTCCGGACGCTGAGTTACAACAAAGTTAGCCAGGAACCAGCAATCAAAATGGCATCATACTCCCTGTCAGATTGTACGATTTCTGGATATAAAACATGGTTATCAGCTGGTTTCGATTAGAGTGACTTGTTTGACTTGATGGGCCATGGTATTTACTGCCATTGATTAGTTCTAAACACATTTTAGTCAGGAAATACGGTCATTAACCGGACCGCACATCATCTTGTTTGGGAAACTATTGATCACCATTGTGTCAATGGCTAATCTGTGACAAATACAGTCAGCTTTATAACACGATTCGGTTAACTAACACGGTCCGTTGGTTGGACCCGGAGTTCCATGTTATAACGAGGTTGAGGTGTTCTACTCTGAAACCGTGTATGAACTTAGAAATAGGTTCGGCTTGGCAACAGAAAATCAGTGTGCCAAAGCACTATACACTACAAATATATATTTTGAAAATACATAGATAATGCTCACTAAATATACTTCTCCAAGTTTTCCAGTGAGCTTAACTGACAGACTACAGGAATAATAGCTTTCAAAAGCTTAGCCAGGACCATTCAGGGAAGTGTGTGTGTGTGGGGGGGGGTGTGCTGGGGAAGTGGGGCATTATTGTGGCTGGTATGGATTTGTGGCTGCTAAACAGAGGTGACCATGAGTAGTATGGTATTGTATGGAGTTGAGGTGTCTGATAGTAGTTTTTTACTATTCCAGGTATGTGTTTGCTGGCCTCCACATATTCCCAAGTTGACAGTCATGGCTGGACTAGGCGGAGGAAGTTTCTAGTTGTGTTCTCTTGTTGTTTCCTTACTATAGGAGCATTTATATTTGGCTTAACGCTGACACAGTCTACACTAAATATAGCTAAAGGCGTAAAACCAGACAGATCAAAGTTTACCTGTGCATAGAATTGACTTCTGAGACAAAAACAGACATTTAAACATGGGAATTGATCTCCACATTTTATATTCACTAATATATTCTTGCATAAAATCTTATGAACATAGCTGTTTCAAGATATCCTTGAATACGCCAGAAGCCCAGTTCTGTCAACAAAACCCATGTTCAAATCCTGAAATTCACGTGCTGTTTGAACGTAAAAGTCATTTCTCGAGAAACACTCCAGAGCCAATCATCATCAAACTTGCTCAGAATAATCATTTTGACAATATCTCGGTCAAGTTCGAATTTGAGTCATGCCTGGTCAACAAGTAGGTCAGTAGGTCAAATCATAGCAAAACCTTGCAACACTAAAGGCCACAGTTTTGGTCCAGTCATCATTAAACTTACTCAGAATGATAATAATGACAATATCTCGATCAAGTTGGAATATGGGTCATGTCTGGGCTTCATTAATGATACTTGGTACAGAGTGGCAACATCCATATCTCACCTTGACCTAAATTTCATGATTCTCTCACTTTGTGAATTATTTTGACCACGCTTACTTTCACCCTAATGTGGAGTCCATTTCTCAACAACTATAAGAGCTTTATTAATGATACTTGGTACAAGCTAGCATCTAGGAATAGCAGCTTTAATGCAAGCATCCATATCTGACCTCGACCAACATTTCATTGTTCACTGTAAGACTCTATTTCTTGAAAACTATAACACCATCATTTATGATACTTGGAACAAGCTTGCATCTAGGAGTGACAAATTTTTATTAACCTTGACCAGGGTTTCATGGTTCAATGACTTTGCACCCCCACAGGCACGGCATAGCCTTCGGCAGAATCCTTGTCCTTCATACTTATCATTTACCTTTTTTATTGATCCTGCTTATAGCATTTTTCTCAAATGATTTGTTTGTTTGACTGTGGACTTTCGACATTTGTTTCAACCCTAACCCTATCAGGAGTTAGTCATTACATATAGTGAAGTGTTATAGCTATTGGGAGTCTTGAAAATAAAATGTCTGGAGAACTATTTAAACAAGGCTAAAGTATTTGGCATATAGTTTGAGACCAACAATGGCCTGATCAACATACAACAAATTTTTTTTGAATATTTGTGTTTGTCTCCTTTCAACTTAGGCTTTGTAGCTGTCAGGAATCTTGTGAATAAAACATCTGGGGAAATTGTGACCTAGCCTTATGAAATTTGGCATGCAATTTGGGGCCAATGTTCTGATGCCCTACTTTCATTAGCCAGTTTTGACCAGTTAATTCTGATAAATCACATGCTGCAAATACTTTTTTCCGATTCATGGGCAAGCATATGATTGACAGCACAGTGATTCAGTGAAAAAAAAAAAAAAAAAAAAGAGTATACATTAGGATTTGTATTGTAATTATTCATAGTATGTTTCGACTGTAAATGGCATCTCTATGGTCAGCATGGCCAGTCACAAATGTACCATGTTTTTTTTTGTTGTATGGCCCTTTGAAGGTTATTTCACTTATTTTTAGCCAATCGCTATTCAGTGATGGGCGAAAACTGGAGTACCTGAAAAAAAAAAAAAAAACACCTGACCTTCCATTGCAGATTTGGCATCTCGCGTGACAGATTAAAAGAATGCTCTTATCCACTAGGCCACAGAGACATGTGTGTGCATGCATACATGTGTGTCAAACAATTGTTGTAACATGACAGATTAAATAATCATGCCATGAAATGTGATACATTATAAACTACAATATATTTTTTTCAAACAAGAATGACTTTTGATAGTTTTATTACAGTAAAGATAACTGCCTTTAAACTGACATTTGATATAATGACAGAACTCGTTACAACAAAAATTTCAATGGAACACGTTCTGAGCTCAAGTTGGGAGGGTTAATGAAGATATTCAAGAAAATTAAATTTGTTATTCTGAAAAAACACATGTTGTGGATATGTTACAATTGCCTCAACAAGGCAATTGTAACATATGTCCACAGCATTTGTTTCTTGAAATAATTGAGCTGAAAAGGCCCTTTATTACCTAATATTCTACTCCTAATGAAGATTCTTTTTAGCGGCAAATTATTTATAATGGTAAAGTGTTAGGGGACAAATACTATACAGTAGCACTTCAATGGCTCGAACACTTTCTGACCTCGAAAATATGTTCGAGACAGGGGTAGTTTGAGCCATGGAGGTTACTGTCCGGAGGAATAACTAGATTCTTTTAGACATCTTTTCGACGTTCTATAATGAAAATGTTCTATAATAATCGAGGCGATTCTAATGAGTACACACAGCATACATTTGCAAGATAAAAGACTGAAATCTCCTTAATTATCCCCCACTATTTCTTATGTAGAGTATTTCGCTAGGGGCTCAAGAATGGGTTGGACACATCCATGGTAAACGAGCCATCGGTGTTCGAGCCATCGAAGTTCTACTGTAGTTATAACGAGGGTACTCTGTATCAGCCAATAAAGGAAAACAAAAACACCTTGAAGGTAAGTGACTCTTACCAAGTTACAGTATTTACCCTCAACATTCAGACACCAGAACTTCATAAAAATAAGCCTCAGCAATTAGTGCTGACCCAGATCAGACTGCTCCTGAAGGAGTAGATTGATCTGGGTCAGCACTGTTTCCCATTGAGCAAAAGTCTTCGCAGCCAAAATATTAAATGAACAATTTTTAGCTCACCTGAAGAGCTATTGTGATCACCCTGTGTTCGTTGTACGTGCGTCATCAGTCGTGCATCGTCAATATTTACCTTCTTAACCCTCCTAGAGGCCACATTTTTACTTCAGGGTCATTTCAGGTCAAAAACTAGGTCACTAGGTCAAATTTCTTGAAAACCTTGTTCACCTTCTCGAAGACAAAAGTTTGCTTCAATCTTCATGAAACTTTACCAGAATGTTTGCCTTGATGATATCAAGGTGAAATTTGAATATGGGCCATGTTAGGTCAAAAACTAGGTCACTAGGTCAAATTTCTTTTAAACCTTGTTCACCTTCTAGAGATCAAAGTTTTGCTTCAATCTTCATGAAACTTAACCAGAATGTTTGCCTTGCTGATGTCTGGTCAAAAACTTGGGTCACTAGGTCAAATTAAAACCTTGTTCACCCTCTAGAGTCAGGTAAAAACTAGGTCATCATGTCAAATTGCATTAAAACCTTGTTCACCTTCTAGAGGCTACAATTTTGCTTCATTCTTCCTGAAACTTTACCAGAATATTTATCTTGATGATATCTACCTCAAGTTCGAATATGGGCAATGTCAGGTCAAAAACTAGGGCACTTGGTCAAATTTCTTTAAAACCTTGTCCACCCTCTAGAGGTCAAGTTTTGCTTCTTCAAGAAACTTTGCCAGAATGTTTGTTTTGATAATAATGTCTCCCCCCAAAATTTTTTTTTCGGAGAGACATATTGTTTTTCCCCCGGGCGTCTGTCCATCTGTCTGTCCGTCTGTCACACATTCGTGTCCGCTCTATAACTTGAAAATCGTTAGAGCTATCTTCACGAAACGTGGTATAAATATTAACCAGCATTAGCCGACGTGCAGTGCGCATGAACTATAACTCTCGCATTTATACTTTTTGAATTATCTCCCTTGGAAGTTTGTCGGTATGTATTTTTGTATGGGCAAATCATGTCCGGTCAATAACTTTCTTTTTTTCAGATGGATTTTAAAGTTACTTGGCAGAAATATTAACAACCATAAGACGATGTGTGGTGCGCATGAGACAGGTCGGTACCTCAAAGGTCAAGGTCATACTTAGAGGTCAAAGGTCAAAAAAGGGGCCTTTTTTCGTATTTGGTCAATAACTTTCTTATTTTGAGATGGATTTTAAAATTACTTGGCAGAAATATTAACAACCATGAAACGATATGTGGTGCGCATGACGCAGGTCGGTACCTCGAAGGTCAAGGTCATACTTAGAGGTCAAATTTCAAAAAAGGAGCCTTTTGTTTTCGTGTTTGGTCAATAACTTTCTTATTTTGAGATGGATTTTGAAATCACTTGGCAGAAATGTTAACCAATAGAAGACAATGTGTTGTGGGCATGACCCAGGTTGGTACCTCAAAGGTCAAGGTCATACTTAGAGGTCAAAGGTAAAAAAGGGGCCTTTTTTCGGGTTCTGTCAATAACTTGCTTATTTTTAGATAGAATTTGAAGTTACTTGGCAAAAATGTTAACTATCATGAGACGATGTGTTGCATGCATGATTCAGTTTGGTACCTCAAATGTCAAGGCCATACATAGAGGTCAAAGGTAAAAAAAGGGCCTTTTTTCGTGTTTGGTCAATAACTTTCTTATTTTTAGATGGATTTTGAAATTGCTTGGCAGAAATGTTAACCACCATGAGATGATGTGTTTCACGCATGACCCAGTTTGGTACCTGAAAGGTCAAGGTCATACATAGAGGTTAAAGGTAAAAAAGGGGCCTTTTTTGTGTTCTGTCAATAACTTTCTTATTTTTAGATGGATTTTGAAATTACTTGGCAGAAATGGTAACCACCATGAGACGATGTGTTGCGTGCATGACCCAAGTTGGTACTTAGAGGTCAAAGGACAAAAAGGGGCCTTTTTTTTAGTGTTCAGTCAATAACTTTCTTATTCCTGGATAGATTGTGAAATTACTTGGCAGAAATGTTAACCATCATGAGATGATGTGGTGCATGCTAGACCCAGGTCGGTATCTTCAAGATCTCAATGCTCGCTTTTATAGTGCTGCCTCACTGAAGTATCATGTCGCAGACACATTACATATTACACCCAGTCACATTATCCTGACACTGGGTCGACCAGTCCTAGCTCTACCCTGTAAATCTGGGTGCCAAGCGAGGAGCAGCTAGTACCATTTTTAACAATTTTGGTATGTCACGGCCCGGGATCGAACCTGTGACCTCCCGTTCCCCGGAGCGGACACTCTGCCAACTGAGCTATCGGGGCCGGTCAGAGGTAAAAAAAGTGTTTTTTTTTTGTGTCCAGTCAATAACTTTTTTATTTCTGGATGGACTTTATAAAGTAACCATGCAGAAATGTTCACCATCATTAGACCATGAGTCATGTTTCTCATGATGTGTTGTACCTCATAGGTCAAGGCCATACTTAGAGGTCAAAGGTAAAAAAGGGCTTTTTTGTGTATGGCCAATAACTCTTTTATTTTTCAATGAACATTTTTAAAGTTACTTTGCAGAAATGTTTATCTTCATTAGATGATGTGTTGCACACAAGACCCAGCTCAATACCTCCAATGTCAAGGTTATACTTAGAGGTAAAACGGGGGAGACATTCTGTGTTTTTGTAGAAAAACAAATTCTAGTATCTTGGTTGATTTTGAATATGGGTCATATTGGATCAACAATCATCATCATCATCAACGGATTTTTGATTAACGTGCAGGTACAGGGGCAACGTCCACATAAGTGGGCCCCCTTCCAGGTAGCTGGCTTGCTGCACGCATGGCAGATCTTACACCAGATCTCCAGGCTTGTCTATCATGAGGATCGATAGCAGAGAGCTTCCATTCTCTGCAATCTCTTTCTGTTAGCTGCTTCCAGGTCATCTTGGGCCTTCCTGGCCCCCGCTTTCCACTTACCTGTATGTCACAGGCAGTCTTGATTGCACCGTTGGAGCGTTCCACATGTCCATACCAGCGAAGTCTTCTCTCTTTCAGGATGAGGTCCAGGTCCTCAATGCCAAGACGCTCCAGTAACTCACTGGACCTGATGGTGACAGTGTCCTGTGGCTTGACATTTCAGATCTGTCTGATCATTGCCCTGTCATTTCGCTGTAGACGTTGGAGGTTTCGCTTTGTCAATGGCCATGTCTCACTGGCATGGAGCATTGCGCTCCGCACACAGGAGCTATACACACGGCCACGTGTCTTGAACGAGAGGTGGCGGGAAGAGAGAACTGGTAGCAACTCCTTGAATTTCTTCCAGGCTGTTTTCACACGTGATGTAGTTGAAAGGTCGCAACCACCCCCTGCAGAGAGCATATCACCTAGGTAGCAGAAGGAAGCTACAACCTCCAGCTTGTCTGATCCGACTTGAACTTCCCTCTGTGGTCTGCCATCTAAGGGGCGTGCAGTTCCTTGGCACCGTGTACACCTGTACTCAGGGTCCTCTATCAAGCGTTTGAGCCCACTGCATTTCTTGTGCACCCAGAACTTGCAGCCATTACAAAAGATACTGTTGCTGCCAACTCCAGTGCGACATACAGCGCATGGGAACTGGCCTGTACTCTGCAAGAGGTCCAGACCTGTACCACAGATCATGATCTTTGTCTTTCCTGCATTCACTCTCAGCCCTTTCGCCTCCATTGCCTCTTTCCAAGTTAAGAGCCTCCTGACACATTCCTCAAGGGATTCAGCTATGATGACAAGGTCATCAGCATACAGGTCCTCCCAGGGGACTCCAGAGCGGAACTCGCATGACAAGGCTTCAAGCACAATGATGAAAAGCAGTGGGCTGAGAACAGAGCCTTGATGAACACCCACCTTCACCTCGAATTCTTCACTGTAACCATCACCAACGCGGACACGGCTCCGAGCATTTGCGTACATCCCTTGGACCAGTTTCACAATCCACTCGTCCACTCCAAGTTTTCTTAGTGCCCACCAGATGACTTTCCGAGGCACTCGATCAAATGCCTTCTCCAGGTCTACAAAAGCCATGTAGAGTCTCTTGTTGGCCGCCAGATACTTCTCTTGCAGCTGTCGGACAACAAAAATTGCATCTGTTGTGCCTCTTCCTGGGACGAAGCCAAACTGGGAATCGTCGATGGACACCAACTGCCTAATGAGGCCATCCACAATCCTCTCCAGGACTTTCAAGACCTGTTCTGTCAGCTTGAGACCACGGTAGTTGCCCCGTTCCAATGCATCGCCCTTGCCCTTGTAGAGACAGACAATGAAACTCTGTTCCCAGTCAGAGGGTACCTTCCCATCACGGATGATTGCAGCTGCAAGGTCACGGATCATCGAGGCACCCGCATCACCTGCAGCTCTTATCATCTCCACCACTATGCCAGAGGGACCAGGTGCTTTGCCAGTCTTCATCTGAGAGATAGCCTTCTTAACCATATCAATAGTGATTGGGATGGGTGGCCCTTCCACTGGTGGCTCATCAGACAGGTGGTCTGGGTCCCAGTCGAACTCAACATTGAGTAGCCTTTGGTAGTGTTCTAACCAGGCCCTCTGCTTTGAGTCATCACTTATTGACATCTCCCCTGCATCATTCTTTACTGGTTTGTCACCTACAACATCAGCATTCTCTCTTCTCATCTGGTTAGCAAGGCGGTATACTTCTGAGGACTTAGGGTCAATATTCTTGTAGATCTCCTTCTCAGCTTCTTGGCGAGCATGGTGCACCACACGTCTGGCTATGCGTTTGGCCGCAAGATATGATGCACGGGTGCCCTTACCAGTCTTCCAAGCTTTAAAGGCTTGCCGCTTGGCTGCTATGACCTTATTAACATCCTCATTCCACCACCAGGTTTCGCGACGCCAGCGGTGGGGCCGAGTTGTGCCACACACCTCTTCAGTTGTCTTGAGCAGACCGGTCTTGATGCTGTTCCATATATCCTCAGTGGTAGCATCTGCTACACCTGCCGAAGCACTCACATGCTGGCTGAAAACCTCCTGGAAATGATTTCTTGTCTGAGATTCTTTCAGCTTCCAAACTTTTAGTCTGGGGGTGAACTTGCGCTTGGGTTTTGGTGGCACATCAATCCTCATGTCGCATATGAGTAGCTGATGTTGCAGGGCTACTTCCTCTCCAGGGATCACTTTCACATCTGTGACAAGTTTGCGCATTGTCCTGCGGTAAAGGATGAAATCTATCTGCGTCGCTGCGCTTCCTGACTTGTATGTGATAAGATGACTGTCAGGTTTCTTGAAACATGTGTTTCCAAGAAGCAGGTCAAAAGCCAGGGCATACTCTAGGATCCTCTCACCCTGAACATCTGGTTCAGGTCTACCATACCCGATCCCACCATGCACTTCCTTGTATCCAGTGCCTGCACGGCCTACGTGGCCATTCCAATCTCCGCATGGGATCAGGAGTTCGGATCCTGGGATCCTGGCAGTCACAGCACGCAGTTGGTCAAAGAACAAGTCCTTGACTTCAGCACTTAAACCACTCTGTGGGGCATACACAGACAGAAGGGTAACCACGCACTGGCCAACTACAAGCTTCACCATGATGATTCTGTCTGAGACTCTTTGCACTTCAAAAACTTTCTCTATCCACTCTTCTGCCACAAACACTCCTACACCAGCAGTGCCTTTATCGTTTCCAGACCAGTAGAGCTTATACTTGGTGTCCTTGCCCTTGATCGTGCGGCAGTTTCCACCACGGTATCTGGTCTCCTGGACACAACAGACATCCACTTTCCTGCGGGATAGTGTTTCCACTACCTCGCAAACTCTTCCTCTCAGGGTGTTGACATTGAGTGTTCCCACCCTGAATTTCCTCAGGCGCTTGCTTGATTCGCCACAATGGCCCGACCCTGCCTCCCACACCTGAGAGGAGGCCAAGCCGGAGACGTCACCAACAGAGCTTTGTTGTCTGTTGGCACCGCCTAACCTTGATTCTGAATTTGTAGCTGCCATGATATGTTTTGACGGTTGTAGTTTACAGGACCGCCTGTCCTGGCTGACGTCCCTACTCAATTCTTTTACGGCTCCTGAGCAAGCCGCCGTTCCCAACTCACTAGGGCAGGTGTGCTTTACCGTTGTCCTTGTACAGCAAGGATCATCCGCCAAACCACAGTAGCTAGTACACCAAGCCATCGGTCTGTAGATGGTTGCTGCCTAGCTCTGCCACCCAGGTTGTGGCAGCCTCATAACCCTGAAGGTGGGGAGGCAACTGTGATAATGGGCAACCTCACATTCCCACACTCATTTAGAGTGTCACAGCTGGATGCATTTTTACGTCATACCCAGGACAACAAGAGCTCTGCAAGCGGGGCATTATATGCCCATGGCAATTAGTAAGATGGAGCATATATATACTGACTGTTGTAAAAGTTTGGGTTTGTAGAATGTAACGAAGGAACAATATGTACTCCATATATTTCTTACCTGGCACTATTAATAACCCTCAATGACTCAAACTGCCTGTCTCCAACAAATTGTCGTGGTCAGTAATATTTGGTGGACCATAACCTCAAAATAATATAGGCATAACTCTGGCAATAAGTGGTGGACTGTAACCTTGAAATAATATGAGCTGCTCCACATCATAGTCTATCTATACGTAAAGTTTCAGCTTCATCAGATGTAAGATGTGGGAGGCATTATCCGGAAACAAAAATATTTTTAGAAAAATATGTGAAAGGGGAATAACTCTGGTAATATTTGGCTGACTGTGACCTCAAAATAATATGCACTGTTCCACATCATGGTCTTACTGTATGTAAAGTTTCAGCTTCATCAGATGTAAATGTAAGCGTTATCCAGAAACGGAATTTTAGAAAAATCTGTGAAAGTGGTATAACTCTGGTAATATTTGGCAGACTGTAAACTCACTGTTCAATATCATGGTCTCCTGTATGTAAAGTTTCAACATCATCGGATCTAAAATGTAGGAGTTATCTGGAAGCAAAATGTTTACAGAATTTTTCAAAGGGACATAACTCTATTATTATTTGGTGGACCATAGCCTTGAAACAGTATGCACTGCCCAACGTCATGGTCTAATTATACATGAAGTTTCAGCTAAATCAGATGTCAAATGTAGGAGTGATCCGGAAATGAAAAGTTTACAAAAGATTTCAAAGGGGCATATCTCTATTATTATTTGGTGGACCATACTCTCGAAACAATATACGCTGCCCCACATCATGGTCTAACTATGTATGAAATTTCAGCTTGATAGGCTGTAAAATGTAGGAGGAGTTATCCAGCAATGAAGTTTACAAAAAATTTCAAAGGGGTATAACTCCATTAATATTTGGTGGACCGTAACCTCGAAACAATATGCGCTACCCCACATCATGGTCCAACTATGTATGAAGTTTCAGCTTGATCAGATGTAAACTGTAGGAGTTTTCTGGAAACAAAAGGTTTACAAACAAGTGGGTCATGATGGCCCTGGATCACTCACCTGAACCATAGTGTAACAAGTGGCCCTGGGGAGGGCCATTATTGGCCCCAGGACTATAATTTGCATTATCTTGAGGGAGGTTTAAAAAAGTGAAGTTTCATACCAAATATCAAAGACCGGCCCTGGGGCAGGGCCATTTTCGGCTCCAGGGCTATAATTTGAACAGTCTTGGTCTAGGTCCTCTGGGCAAAGCTTCATACCAAATATCTAGCAACTGAGCCTTCTGGTTTCAAACAAGATTTTTTAAAGGTTCCCTATATAAGTCAATGTAAAAACAAAAGGCCCTGGGGCAGGGGCATTTTTGGCCCCAGGGCTATAATTTGAACAATCTTGATAGAAGTCCACATGATGAAAGCTTCATACCAAATATCAAACACCTGAGCCTTAAGATTTTTAAAGGTTTTCCCTATATAAGTTAATGTAAAACCAGAGCTTTAGAGCTATGTATGAAGTTTCAGCTTGATGGGATGTAAACTGTAGGAGTTATCCAGAAACAAAAAAGTTTACAAAAAATTTCAAAGGGGCATAACTCTATATTTTGTGAACTGTAACCTCAAAACTATATGCGCTGCCCCACATCATGGTCCAACTATGTATGAAGTTTCAGCTTGATCAGATGTAAACTGTAGGAGGAGTTATTTGGAAACGAAAAGTTTACAAAAAATTCAAAGGGGCATAACTCTATTAATATTTGGTGGACCATAACTTGAAACAATATGCACTGCCCCACATCATGGTCTATGTATGAAGTTTCAGCTTGATCACATGTAAACTGTAGGAGGAGTTATCCGGAAATGAAAAGTTTACAGACGGACGGATGGATGCCTGGGGCATAACATAACACGACCATTTTTCAAACGGGCGTATAAAAACTAGGTCACTAGGTCAAATTGTGTTAAAACCTTGTTCACCCTCTAGAGGCCATAATTTTGCTTCAATCTTTATGAAACTTTACCAGAATGTTTGTCTTTATGATATCTATGTCAGATTCGAATTATCAGAATATAGGTCATGTCAGGTCAAAAACTAGGTCATTAGGTCAAGTTTGTTTAAAACCTTGTTCACCCTCTACAGGCTATAATTTTGCTTCAGTCATCATGAAACTTTACCAGATTGTTTGCCTTAAAAATATCTGGGTCCAGTTTGACTATGGGTCATGTCGGATCAAAAACTAGGTCATAAATTTCGTGAATCTTCATGAAACTTTACCAGAAGGTTTACCTTAATAATATCTGGCTCGAGTTTGAATATGGGTCATGTCAGGTCAAAAACTAGGGCACTAGGTAAATTTTCTTAAAACATTGTTCACCCTCTAGAGGCCATAATTTTGCTTCAATCTTCATGACACTTTATCAGTATGTTTGTCTTGATAATTTCTGGGTCAAATTTGAATATGGGTCATGTTTGGTGAGAAGTTGGTAACAAGGTCTAATTTCTTTAAAACCTTGTTCACCCTCTAGTTTTACATAGACTTATATAGGGAAAACCTTTAATATGCTTGTCTGAAACCCAGAAGGTACACTGTAACAGGCCATTGATATTTTGTACACAGCTTTGTCTAGTGGACCTATGCCAGTATTGTTCAACTTTATAGCCCTGTGCCAAAAATGGCCCTGCATAGGGGCTCACTTGTTGTACATAGACTTATATAGGGAAAAATAAACCTTTAAAAATCTTCTTGACTGAATCCAGAAGCCTTTGCGATATTTGGTTCACAGCTTGGAGTAGTGGACCTCTGCCAAGATTGTTCAAATTATAGCCACATATTTTACATGGACTTATATATATAGGGTAACCCTCGCTACCAGTATGTTGTCCTTGGCTACAAAGACACATACTTCGTTCGAGATCACTCTGATGCACCACAAAAGTACACTGATGCAGATGTCATAAGGATGCTGGAATATCTAATTGACAATATTTTCGTGGAGTTCAGTGGCCTATTATTTCAGCAAACAATTGGCATATCAATGGGTACTAATTGTGCCTGTTGCTTGCCGACTTGTTCTTGTACTCGAATGAGGCGGAGTTTGTACAAGGTCTCCTCAAAGCAGGCCAGAAA
Source organism: Lucinisca nassula (assembly GCA_963580285.1). NCBI lineage: Eukaryota > Metazoa > Mollusca > Bivalvia > Lucinida > Lucinidae > Lucinisca > Lucinisca nassula. Next base: position 143,217,877 of record OY757017.1, read on the forward strand.
CGCCTTGCACAATAATTCAATTTCACCTACAGATATACAGATGATTTATTGTGTCTGAAAAATGCTAAATTCACAAGAGTACTTGGAATCTATCCACAGGAACTTGAAATTAAGGAAACAACAGAGACTGCAACCTCCTCCTCATACTTGGATTGTTATCTCTTTATTGACAACGGGAAGCTTACTACTAGGCTGTACGATAAACGGGATTTCAATTTTCCCATTGTTAACTTTGCCTTCCTGAGCAGTAATATCCCATCTGCACCAGCATATGGAGTTTATGTTTCACAGTTAATCCGTTATGCTAGAGCCTGTTCCAAGTATCAGGACTTTATGGAACGTTGGAAGGTGCTCACTACCAGGTTGTTATGCCAGGGGTATCAAAAAACCAAACTGGTATCAACACCAAAGAAGTTCTATGGGAGGCACCATGATCTTGTTGATCCGTACAATGTGGCCATTTCCAGAATTATTTCCGATATGTTTGCCAATGGAAAGCCATAGGAAGACTTCCAAAATCTCGGACCTACCCTTCTCAGCATTTACACCTTTTTTTCGTTCGGGTTGATGGGCATGGTGGGCGAAGCTTGCTTACCAAGTAATGCTTACTATCCGCAGACGGATGATTACACTCTTCTGGAGTCCATGTCTGTTGATCTGAACATTGATATTTGCCATTTTGTCTATGGACTATGGATTTTGGATTAAACGCTTTGGTACTACAACCTAAACTACTTAAAAATCTTCTTCCATAAAACTACACCGGACTGCCTATCCTATAAGCTCCCCCAAAGCCTTGTTCTGTCTGGCGTTGCCTCCATCTGCATCTGTGTTGTCCATCAACACTTTCAAACTACATCTCTGAAGTCACTGGGCCAATTGGGCTCAAATTTAATCTGTAGCATCCTTGGACTGGGGGGATTGAAAGTTTTTTTTTTTATGAAAAACGGCTCATTAGTTCTGTTGCTATGGCAACTTAGGTTCCATAGACTTACAATGGGAAAATTGAAAATGGCATTAAAAGCCTTGCCTTTGCAGCCTCAAATTGCACTTCTTTCACCAGGAACTGACAACTGCCCTTCTTGAATCAGCGGAAGGGGGAGAATGCCGTAGAAAAGATTTCATGATGAAACTCCATGAAAGAATGTTGCCGAACCCAGGAGGTATCGAACCTGTGTCCATCTGATCAGCCGTCAGTCATGCATCCAACTGAGCTACCAGGGCCAGATGAAACTAGGGGAGCGATCACCCGTCTCAAGCAGTTTCCTGTCTTGAACAGTCTGAAATCATTCAATTATACACAAAGGTATCGTATGTTTCTGGCTGGGACACCAAAATGGAAAATTTGAACTTTGGAAGAAAGAATTAATGTTTTAAAGGAGATCAATAAAAGCAATTCGTGTGGACTAGTGGCTGATGAAATAGGAATGGGAAAAACACAAATCCAGTCAATTAAAAATAGCCATCGGAAGAGATGGCAAATCCCTCGACCAAAAGCCAATATGGCCTTCAGAAGATTGTTCACCAATAGAAAGTGCACCAGAATTAAACCAGCAATATATCACAAAAGTTTTGGAGTTATGGCCATCACAAGATTATACGGTCAGGGGAGATAACTAAAAAACCAGGGCACTCAGAATTGTGGTTCTTGCACGACATGCCTGCTTAAGCTCATGTATTTCTGTACGAATTACCATTAAAATATGTCTCAAAAGGTATTGGAGATATGGTGATCACAAGCTGGTCATACTGTTATATTGGAAGGGTAGATAACTCAAATACCACAGCACCAACTGTTGTGGTTCTTGCACATGGCACCCCTTCTGTACCTTGTATACAATTGCGCCAAGTTCCTTCAATATATCTCAAAGGGTGTTGGAGTTATGGCCATCACAAGGTTATATTGTCAAGGGAGATAACTAAAAAACCAGAGCACCCAGAGTTGTAATTCTTGAGCATGACACACCTGCTTAACCTCAAGCACATCTGCATCAAGTACCACCAATATGTCTCAAAGGGTATTGGAGGTATGGTGATCACAAGGTGTTCATACTGTTATATTGGAAGGGGAGATAACTCAAATGTCATAGCACCCAGTTGTTCTTAGGCATCAAGCGTCGTCTCAACCTTGTATACATTTGTGCCAAGTACCATCAATATATCTCAACGGGTATTGGAGGTATGGCCATCACAAGGTTATATTGTCAGGGGAGATAATTAAAAAACCAGGGCACCCAGACTCGTGGTTCTTGCAGATGACACACCTGCTTAACCTCATGTACAACTGTACCAAGTACCATCAATATATCTCGGAGTGTTGGAGATGTGGCCATCATAAGGTAGTGATCCTATTTTATTGGAAGGGGAGATAACTCAAAAACCATGGCACCCAGAGTTGTTGTTATTGTGCATGACACACCGTCTCGGCCTTGTGAACAACTGTGCCAAGTACCATCAATATATCTTAAAGGGTATGGGGGAGTTATGGCCATCACAAGGTAGTCACTTTATTTTATTTGAAGGGGAGATAACTCAAAAACCATGACAACCAGAGTTGTGGTTCTTGTGCATGACATGCCATCTCAGCCTTGTGAATAACTGAGCCAAGTACCAGCAACATATTTCAAAGTGTTTTGGAGTTATGACCATCACAAAGTAGTCATTCTATTTTATTAGAAGGGGAGATAACTCAAAAAGTATGGCATCCAAAGTTCTGGTTCTTGTGCATGACACACCGTCTCAGCCTTGTGAACAATTGTACCAAGAACCATTAATGAATCTCAAATGGTATAGGAGTTATGGCCATCACAAGGCTGTGTCTACGGACGGACGCCAGGCTGATCGCTATATCCCCTGAGGCTATTCGGTCGGGGGATAAAAAGTGGAAACGTGAACTGATTGAAGATTTTGAGAACAGTGCGCAATCCGATCTCCAGAGAAGAAACATTTCTTCAACATACCGGTATGAGGACGTTAATGAATCAAATTTTAAATGGCTCCATAACATGGTTGCCAAAAATGCAGTCTTAATTATCTCATAAATTGAACAATGTGAATTTCATGTGAAATCTTGATTTATTTTCCCTGCCTTAAGAGACCACCTGTCTTGAGAGACTACTTTTGGTTCTTCCCAAAGGTGGTCTCCCAAGACAGGGTTGCCCCTTGGTGTCCCTCCATCTATAAACTTACATTTTACGTCCAGTCAAGCTGAAACTTGATATTTAGTTTGACCGTGATGTGGAACAGTACATATTGCTTTGACAATTTGTAAGCAGTCGTTGGTCGCATAGGGCAGTTGGTAATTTAACATTGAAAATCGCTCTGGAGGATTGCATGACGGTTGTTCAAGACAGAAAACAGCGTAAGACAGGTGGTCCCTCCCAGAGGTTCAACTGTAATTTATGTCAGACCAAGCTGAGACTTTATGAATAGGGACACCCTGATATGGAGCAGTGCATATTATTTCAAGGTTACAGTCCATATTATGGTCCAACTATTTCTCAAGTTTCAGCTTAATCGGATCTAAATTGTAGGAGGAGTTAGTCAGAAAGAAAATGTTTACAGAAACTTTCAAAGGGGTATACTGTATGAACGAGGTTAGGCTTTTTGGTTAAGGCAGAATGAAGGTCTTGCAATGGTATGTGCGTGAAGTTGCATGAGAGTAGGGAAAATCCTTAGGTTATGACCGAGGTTAAGTTTTGGGGTGAAGATGTGACAAACACATGGACAAAAGCAATATAGTTATGGCCAGGGTGGAGCCCTAACAATATGTACTGCTTCACATCATGGTCTTACTATATATAAAGTTTCAGCTTGATTGAATGTTAATTGTAGGAGTAGTTAGCCAGAATTTAATGTTTACATAAATTTTTAAAGGGGCATAACTCTGAAAATATTTGGTGGACACTTTACCTCGACACTTTACACACATCTCCACATAATAGTTTTACTATCTACCAAGTTTCAGCTTGATTGGATGAAAACTGTGGAAGGAGTTATCCGGAAATGAAAATGTTTACAGATGGACAGACGCAACCCCATAACTTAATACAATCATTTTTAAAAACGGGCGTTTAAAACAAGAGCATCGGTGAAACCGAGGGATGCTCCCCGAAGATGCGCAGTAGTAGGAGGGTTATTTTAGTGAAATGATCCTATACGCTTTGAAGTTTGATAAGATTTGTTTCAAGACAAAGGTTATGGGTACCCGTTAGAACCGTCTGAATGAGGAGTTTCTAATGAGTACCCTCAGCCGATGTTTGGAGTACAAATAAAGAAACAAGGTAGTGATTTTCAACAAAGAATGAAACCAGAGGACCAGTGGTCCTGAACCGCTCACCTGTCTGGTGACAATTTTCCTACTTAATTTCACTTAAATTGGCTCAGCAGTTTTGGAGAAAAAAATATCTGAAATATGGATCCTGAATGACCTTGGTCTAAGGCCAATGAATGACCTTGAACTTTCTCACCCATAGATCTTCATGTATTCAGTTACTTTACCTGATCTACAAATTTTGGTGACACTGTCTTCAATGGTTTCCTATAAATCCATTATTTTCACTTTGCCCCATGCAAAAGCCTAAGTCGGCAAATTTGACATTGCTGTAAAATAGGTCAAGGTCAACCCAGGGTCACCAGTTGTACAAACCATGATTGGCCCGAGTACCATATGCTACATGCCAAGTTTCAAGGCCACTGGCCTTATGGTTCTGGAGAAGAAGATTTTTGAAGGCTTTTTACCATATATGGGCATGGCGGCCATCTTGGGTCTAAGGCCAATGAATGACCTTGACCTTTCTCACCCACAGATCTTCATGTATTCAGTTACTTTACCTGATCTACCAATTTTGGTGACACTGTCTTCAATGGTTTCCTATAAATCCATTATTTTCACTTTGCCCCATGCAAAAGCCTAAGTCGGCAAATTTGACATTGCTGTAAAATAGGTCAAGGTCAACCCAGGGTCACCATTTGTACAAACCATGATGGGCCCGAGTACCATATGCTACATGCCAAGTTTCAAGGCCAATGGTCTTATCATTCTGGAGAAGAAGATTTTTGAAGGTTTTTTACCATATATGGGCATGGTGGCCATCTTGGGTCTAAGGCCAATGAATGACCTTGACCTTTATCACCCATAGATCTTCATGTATTCAGTTACTTTACCTGATCTACAAATTTTGGTGACACTGTCTTCAAATGTTTCCTATAAATCCATAATTTTCACTTTGCCCCATGCAAAAGCCTAAGTCGGCAAATTTGACATTGCTGTAAAGTAGGTCAAGGTCAACCCAGGGTCACCATTTGTACAAACCATGATGGGCCTGAGTACCATATGCTACATGCCAAGTTTCAAGGCCACTGGCCTTATGGTTCTGGAGAAGAAGATTTTTGAAGGCTTTTTACCATATATGGGCATGGCGGCCATCTTGGTCATGTGATCCAGAACCCGCGAACAAACTTTCGTTCCCCCATCCCACTGAGGCTCCATATGAAATTTGGCTTTGATTGGCCCTGCAGTATAGGAGAAGAAGATCTTTGAAAATGGTGGACGGACGCACGGACGGACGACGGACCATGGCTATACTATAAGCTCACCTATGAGCCTAAAGGCTCAGGTGAGCTAAAAATCCATTATTTTCACTTTTTCCTATGCAAAAGCCTAAGTCAGCATATTTGACATTACTGTAAAATAGGTCAAGTTCAACCCAGGGTCACCATTTGAACAAATTATGATAGGCCCGAGTACCATATGCTACATGCCAAGTTTCAAGGCCATTGGCCTTACGGTTCTTGAGAAGAAGAATTTCGAAGTGTTTTTACCATATATGGGTGTGGTGGCCATCTTGGTCATGTGATCTAGACCATATTGGCAGCTTTTCATTTGTTCAACTCCCAAAGGCTCCATATTGAATTTCACTTCAATTGGCTCAGTAGTTTCTGAGAAAAAATGTTTGATATATGGAACCTGCGTGACCTTGGTCTAAGGTCAATTAATGACCTTGACCTTTTTTACACATAGATCTTCATGTATTCAGCTACTTTACCTTATCTACTTTGGTGACAGTGTCTTCAACGGTTTCCTAAAAATCCATTATTTTCACTTTTTCTCATGCAAAAGCCTAAGTCGGCAAATTTGACATTGCTGTAAAATAGGTCAAGGTCAACTCAGGGTCACCATTTGTACAAACTATGATGGGCCTGAGTACCATATGCTACATGCCAAGTTTCAAGGCCATTGGCCTTACGGTTCTGGAGGAGAAGAATTTTTAAGGCTTTTTACCATATATGGGCGTGACGGCCATTTTGGTCATGTGATCTAGACCGTATTGGCATTTTTTCATTTGTTCAACTCACAAAGGCTCCATATTAAATTTTACTTAAATTGGCTCAGCAGTTTTGGAGAAAAAAATGTTTGAAATATGGATCCTGAATGACCTTGGTCTAAGGCCAATGAATGACCTTGACCTTTCTGACCCATAGATCTTCATGTATTCAATTACTTTACCTGATCTACAAATTTTGTTGACACTGTCTTCAATGGTTTCCTATAAATCCATTATTTTCACTTTGCCCCATGCAAAAGCCTAAGTCGGAAAATTTGACATTGCTGTAAAATAGGTCAAGGTCAACCCAGGGTCACCATTTGTACCAACCATAATCGGCCCGAGTACCATATGCTACATGCCAAGTTTCAAAGCCACTGGCCTTATGGTTCTGGAGAAGAAGATTTTTGAAGGCTTTTTACCATATATGGGCATGGCGGCCATCTTGGTCATGTGATCCAGACCCGCGAACAAGGCCAATGAATGACCTTGACCTTTCTGATCCGTATACATTCATGTATTCAGTTACTTTACCTGATCTACAAATTTTGGTGACACTGTCTTCAATGGTTTCCTATAAATCCATTATTTTCACTTTGCCCCATGCAAAAGCCTAAGTCGACAAATTTGACATTGCTGTAAAATAGGTCAAGGTAAACCCAGGGTCACCATTTGTACAAACCATGATGGGCCCGAGTACCATATGCTACATGCCAAGTTTCAAGGCCACTGGCCTTATGGTTCTGGAGAAGAAGATTTTTGAAGGCTTTTTACCATATATGGGCATGGCGGCCATCTTTGTCATGTGATCCAGACCCCGCGAACAAACTTTCGTTCCCCCATCCCACTGAGGCTCCATATGAAATTTGGCTTTGATTGGCCCTGCAGTATAGGAGAAGAAGATCTTTGAAAATGGTGGACGGACGGACGGACGGACGACGGACCATGGCTATACTATAAGCTCACCTATGAGCCTAAAGGCTCAGGTGAGCTAAAAAAAGGAGAAATGCAAGGCCCCTTCCCTGCAAGGGCCTGTAAATCTTAAACCATAAGGCAAAGAAACTCTGTTTTGTGTTCCCTAGTAAGTGATTTTCAATGGAAAATGTCACAAGGAATACACATGTGAAACATGAAAGCCCTATTACCCATGGTTATGAAATAACAGGAGATATTTTTTTTGAAAAAGGGGAGATAATTCAGTGAAAATAAGCAATATAGTAATGGCCCTTTGTCAGAATGTAGGTTATTGTGATGTAAGTATGTGTGTGAAGTTTCATGAGAGTAGGACAAATACTTTTAAAATTTTGACCGGAGTTTAAGTTGTTTGGGTATGGCCTGACAAACACACACCAAAAAGCAATTTGTCAGGATGTAGGTCTTGTGATGGTAATTATGTGTGTGATGTTTCATGAGAGTAGACAAAATACTTTTGAAGTTATCACCAAGGTTAAGGTTTTTGGTTTGAGTGTGACAAACACACAAGTTATTCTCCTTTGTCAGAATGTAGGTCTTGTGATGGTAAGTATGTGTGTGAAGTTTCATAATAGTAGGGCCAATTCTTTTGAAGTTATGACCAAGGTTAAGTTTTTTATTAAGGCGTGACAAACACGCCTTCCATGGCGTCTGATCTGGGCCTGCACTGTTTTCCACTTACCCCTTTTGGGGTTTCCAGTACCAAATGGGTTTAACCAAAAGTCTAAGAATTTCATAGTTAGTGATTTTCAACAAAGACTGCAAAAATAAGGAGAAATGTAAGGCCCCTTCCATGCAAGGGCATGTAAATCTTAAACCATAAGACAAAGAAACTCAGTTTTGTGTTCCATAGTAAGTGATTTTCAATGAAGAATGTCACAAGGAATATATATGTGAAATATGAAAGCCCTATTACCCAAGTTATGAAACAACAGGAGATATTTCATGAGAGTAGGACAAACACTTTTAAAATTTTGACCGAGTTTAAGTTGTTTGGTTATTTCCTGACAAACACCGAAAAGCAATATAGTTATGAACCTTTGTCAGAATGTAGGTCTTGTGATAAGTAAGTGTGTGCCGTTTCATGAGAGTAGGGCAAATACCTTAGATGTTATGACCGAGGTTAAGTTTTTTGGATAAGGCGTGACAAACACACGGACAAAGCAAAATGGTTTTTCAGAATGTAGGCTTGTGATTGTTGGTATGAGTGTGAAGTTTCATGGGATAATACTTTTAAAGTTATAACCGGTTAAATGTTTTGGTTTAGATTTGAAACTGACTGACAAGGAGATTACTATAGGGCACCCAAAATACTGTGTGGGGCCCTAATTGAGAAGGGAAGTAACTCCGTAAATACTGTAGTCAGGGTTATGCTTCTTGCATTCTGAGATTTCTCTTATAGCCCCCTATCAGTGTATCAAGTTTCACTAAATTACCTTTAAAACTTTTAGAGATATGCTCTGGACAATCCTAAATATAGCAAAAACTAAAAAGGGAAATAACTCTGTAATTACTTGTGATAGAGTTACAGTTCTTGCACTCTGCACTTCCTCTGATGGCCATCTATCAATGTATCAAGTTTCACTTAAATTCCTTGTATACTTTCAAAGATATGCTCCGGACAATCTTTTCATTGAAATAGTTAAGAAGGGAAGTAACTGCATAAATACTGGTGACAGGGTTATGGTTCTTGTATTCTCCGATTCCCCTCAACCCCCTCTATCAGTATATCAAATTTCACATAAATACCTTTAATACTTTAAGAGATATAGAGTGTGACGGATGGACGGACGGACGGACAAACGGCGACTATATGGCTCCCCCTTCGGGGAGCATAAAAAATTCCTGTCAGATGCCTTTTTGAGGAAGCTTTGTTGACTGGAAATCAGGAAGTCATGAAAGTTTTCCCTCTCATAGGACAAGCCAGTAAATGGGTCTGGAGTATCCATTTTCCATGTGTTCCTTTGTAAAAACTTGTGACTATGCCCTCCATCCCCCAAATGAAGCATAATGGTTTGTTCTGACCATCCTTTAGTCTGTGTGTCCATCAGTCTGTCTTTTACACCTAAACACCGCCCCCACCCCTAGGGAAACTATAATCACACAAAATATATGCCAAACCCATCACTATGACAGCTCTATGAAAACATACCCTAAGAGCAGAGCAAATTCTATCCTCTAAGGATAGACCCATGTTGACAATAGGATCAGGATGACCTGTATTGTTCATGTGTACTCGTGTGCCTAGGATCTAGGTCCTTGACTTCCAAGTCCATGAACAAAGTCATAGAAAATTTATGGTAGACCCCTTTTTCAAAGAGGCTCCATCTACTAACAGGAATCAGAAAAAAGAACACTTCAGAAAACATTTTTATAATTGTTATTACAACAGATAACCCAAGAATAAAATCCATTGTATGTATGCTTTAAAAAGGAATGGATAAACCATCAGGGGAGGTAACTTTTTGAAAAAAGTCTATCCTCCTTTCCTTCAAGGGAAGACCTCCACCCTCATTTTCTAAGGGGGCAAGCTTACAGGACAGCAAATAGAAGTCAAAATGTTGTCTCCCTTTGAAAACCTGAGGTAAAATATGTTTGGTGTATCCAATGTTTGGTGTATCCATTCCCCTCAAGGGTTTGTCAATTTTAGGGCATGAGCCACAGTAGCTGTTATAAATAAATGCCTGTGTGGGAAACCATGAAAGCTTTAAGAAAGCAATTTATTTCTGCATCAGTTCACCAACAATATTAGCTCATTCAGTAATTCCTTTTTTTCTTTTGATTTTATTTTATTTTTTTAAACTGTCAATCCTTTGTGTAAACTGAAAAGGTTCTGCACATGGCTAACAGTATAACCATTCATTGAAGAGATGGACATTTGCAAAACTTATGAGATTGCCTTCTTGTTACTTTGTGTATGCTAGGAAGACTGTATTGCTTGTACAATAATGCAACAATAAAACTTCCTTTCAAATATTGTCATTCATCAGTATCTCACTCGGGCCATCACTTAAAACAACCATTTCTAGCCCTTTATATCAAACTAACAAACCCTTAAAAGAAACAATCAAAAGTCAAGTAATGCAGGGTCTGGTTTCTTAACATCCAAATTCATATTTGACAATTGTGTGATAGTACTGCATATACTTTCATTTTCCTGGTCCATCCTGCAGCAGCTTGACTGATTCCCTCCACAGCAAGATTCCACAAGACTTGAAGTCACTGCATTTGATAGACTATTTTGATATGATTGCTTTGACTGGTTGTTCGGTATCTGATCTGATTGGCTTTTACACTTGCAGTTATTTTTGTCAGCCAATGGCTGTATGTGGGAGGAGTTAGAATCAACATCTACTGCTGAGAGATCTGATGCAGAACTGGAAGCTGAAGACATACCATCTCCTCTGTCAGCCAACATCTGTGCCATCTGAAATATATTTAGTGGAATGGATACACATTCAAGGGTGGCAACCCTTTCAACCCATTTTAAACTAGTGGACTCTTCTATTGCTATACGTTGGACAAGTCCATTTGTCATATAAAGGGTGACAGGCCTATTTTTTTGTTTTTGTTCTTTATTTTTTTTAAGGAAATTTTTTTCAGCAAATAGTCCAGGCCCTGATCAGACGCCGCCTTCTGCGGCATCTGATCTGGGCCTGCACTGTTTGCCAAGGTACCCCCTTTAGGGGTTTCCCGCATGCAATGTGTTAACCTTCACCACATTCTGGACTAATTCAGATGACAAATTGTTGATATTTTATGGACTTGACAACTCGTGCAAATTGTCTCAACATCACATTCAAATTGTCTGCATAGGAGACAATTTGCATGAGATGTCAAATCCTGTTTTCTGGGAAAATATGAAAAATATTTCAAATTGTCGTATGCTGAAAAAACAAGAGGGCCCAGAGGGCCCTGGTTCGCTCACCTGATCCAATGTATAACAAGTGGGACCCGGGCAGGGTCAATTTTGGCCCCAGGGCTATAATTTGAACAATCTTGGTAGAGGTCCACAAGATGAAGCTTCATATCGAATATGAAAGACCTGGGCTTTCTGGTTTCAGAGAAGAAGATTTTAAAGGTTTAGCCTGCATATAGACTTTGTAAAACAAGATTTTCCCTATATATGTTTATCTAAAACCAAAGGGCCCCAGAGCGGGTGCATTTTTGGCCCCAGGGCTATAATTTGAACAATCTTGGTAGAGGTCCACAAGATGAAGCTTCATACCAAATATCAAAGACCTGGGCCTTGCAGTTTCAGAGAAGAAGATTTTTAAAGATTTTCCCTATATAAGCCTATGTAAAACAAAAGGGCCCTGGTGCGGGGGCATTTTTGGCCCCAGCACTATAATTTGAACAATCTTGGTAGGGGTCCACTATATGAAGCTTCATACCAAATATCAAAGACCTGGGCCTTGCGGTTTTAGAGAAGAAGATTTTTCAAGATTTTCCCTATATAAGCCCATGTAAAACCAAAGGGCCCCCATGCGGGGGGCATTTTTAGCTCCAGCACTATAATTTGAACAATCTTGGTAGGGGTCCACTAGATGAAGCTTCATACCAAATATCAAAGACCTGGGCCTTGCGGTTTCAGAGAAGAAGATTTTTAAAGATTTTCCCTATATAAGCCTATGTAAAACAAAAGGGCCCTGGTGCGGGGGCGTTTTTGGCCCCAGCACTATAATTTGAACAATCTTGGTAGGGGTCCACTAGATGAAGCTTCATACCAAATATCAAAGACCTGGTCCTTGCGGTTTCAGAGAAGAAGATTTTTCAAGATTTTCCCTGTATAAGCCCATGTAAAACCAAAGGGCCCCCGTGACGGGGCATTTTTAGCTCCAGCACTATAATTTGAACAATCTTGGTAGGGGTCCACTAGATAAAGCTTCATACCAAATATCAAAGACCTGGGCCTTGCGGTTTCAGAGAAGAAGATTTTTCAAGATTTTCCCTATATAAGCCCATGTAAAACCAAAGGGCCCCCGTGCGGGGGCATTTTGAGCTCCAGCACTATAATTTGAACAATCTTGGTAGGGGTCCACTAGATGAAGCTTCATACCAAATATCAAAGACCTGGGCCTTGCGGTTTCAGAGAAGAAGATTTTTCAAGATTTTCCCTATATAAGCCCATGTAAAACCAAAGGGCCCCCGTGCGGGGGGCATTTTTAGCTCCAGCACTATAATTTGAACAATCTTGGTAGGGGTCCACTAGATGAAGCTTCATACCAAATATCAAAGACCTGGGCCTTGCGGTTTCAGAGAAGAAGATTTTTAAAGATTTTCCCTATATAAGCCTATGTAAAACAAAAGGGCCCTGGTGCGGGGGCATTTTTGGCCCCAGCACTATAATTTGAACAATCTTGGTAGGGGTCCACTAGATGAAGCTTCATACCAAATATCAAAGACCTGGGCCTTGCGGTTTCAGAGAAGAAGATTTTTCAAGATTTTCCCTATATAAGCACATGTAAAACCAAAGGGCCCCCGTGCGGGGGCATTTTGAGCTCCAGCACTATAATTTGAACAATCTTGGTAGGGGTCCATTAGATGAAGCTTCATACCAAATATCAAAGACCTGGGCCTTGTGGTTTCAGAGAAGAAGATTTTTAAAGATTTTCCCTATATAAGCCCATGTAAAACCAAAGGGCCCCCATGCGGGGGCATTTTTGGCCCCAGCACTATAATTTGAACAATTTTGGTAGGGGTCCACTAGATGAAGCTTCATACCAAATATCAAAGACCTGGGCCTTGCGGTTTCAGAGAAGAAGATTTTTTAAGTTTTCGGTGAAAAAAATCTATTTTTGGCTACTGTGACCTACATGTGCAACGGACCGGAACCATTTGAACAACTTTGAAAGGGGACCACCTAAGGATCATTCCTGTGAAGTTTGGTCAAAATCCTTTCAGTGGTTTAGGAGGAGATGTCGTTTGAAGAAAAAGTTTACGGACGCACTCACGCACGCACGCACGCACGCACGGACGCACGGACGCACGACGGACGACGGACAAAAAGTGATCCCAAAAGCTCACCTTGTCACTACGTGACAGGTGAGCTAAAAACAGCATGCAGAGCATAAAAGAAAGATCTGTCACCCGACAGAGTAGTTGACCTGATAATGCCTGTTCTTCACAAAAAAAAAAAATTCCAAAGTCTTTGACCTTGAGTTTTAGGTCATGGGCAGAAGTGGAGGTAGGACTTAATAAACCTTTGGACCAACATCTAACTACATGCTAAGTGTAAACAATCCATCTAGTGGTTCAGAAAATATTAGATCTAAATATCTTACATAACTTGCAAATTATAAAATTTCTCATTTTGTGGCCTTGATACTAAGTGGAGAGTAGTGTGAATATAATTTAGTGTGAATATAATTTGGGACCAATAAATTAGCATCATGCAATGTTCAAAATCAATGCACCTGAGGGTTTGGGAAATATATGACCTTAACCCTTACCCTGCTAAATACATCAATTTTGCCACAGACATTTCCAACTATTAACCAATCAAATTATTTGATATATCAATATTCATTCCAATTTGCAAACTGAATGAGTGTAGATCCTGATCAGACAACTTCAGAAACATATCTTCTATACATACTTTCAACTGTATTGTAACAATATAAATGAGGTTGTAGCCGGCCTTGGTAACTCAGTCGGATGTGCATCTGACTGGGGATCAGGAGGACGCGGGTTCGATGCCTGCCGGGTCAGCAACATTCTTTCACGGAGATTGATCATGAAATCTTTTCTACAGTCATTCTCTCCCTTCTGCTGATTCAAGAAGGGCAGTTGTCAGTTTCTGGCAAAAGAATGTGCACTGTACTGGTTAACAGCTTATGTATAAGCCTGCCCAGGAAAAGTGTGGATAGGTAAACTGACTGGCTCATAATGACCTAAAATAGTGTTGACTGGGCCGTTAAACTCCAATACAAACAAACAATAACACTGACAGGACAACTCTGTCTAAGAGCAGTTCGCTACAGAAAGACAAGCACAAAGTTGGAAATGAGAATAACACTGCCATGCTTTGATTGAAAACAAATTTATCATATGACTTTGCTTCTGGGAATGTAATAAAGATGTAGTAAATTTGGCAATCCACTAATGGATTAAATATGTAAATAAGTTAGATACGCCCCGTAACGTTACACAAACGACATCCTTAACGACGTCGTGTTTACTTATGGCGGATTATTGACATTTTTGTACAAAAAATGTGAATTAAATACGTTTGAAATGTCATATGATAAACAGAATCTTGCATTTGTGTTCATGTATTAAATTTATTAAACTCGTCGAGAAAAAGGGAATAAATGCTCAGCAAAGCCTTGCATTTTATTTCTTTTCCTCAACTCTTTTAATAAATTCAATAATACATGAGCACTCATGTAAGATCCTCTATGAACAGTGTTTCTTACCTTTCTACGCTCCTTATGTGTCTTCCCAATACCCAGCCTGAAGAAAGGAAAAATTGTTGAAACAAACAAGCATTATTGGGACTAAACTTATCTGTCATTAGGGGTCAACTCTTAGGTCAACTCTTAAAGGAAAGAATTTGCTCCTGAGGAGCAAATTCTTTCCTTTAAGAGTAGACCCCTTTCTCAGTGGGGTTGGGCTAATAGAAAAGCGAACAGGAAATCCCGAAAGTGGTCTCCCTTTGAAAAATGGCGTTCCCCTTTAGTAAAACTTTCTGGGTCTCAGCTACTTCTGTTGCTATCAAATATTTTTCTTACTCTTGGCCCAACTTCATAAAATTGAAAATTTAAACAAAATGTAATCTTTTAACAGTTTTCAATTTAATTTGAAGAAATCTAGTTTTAACAATGTATACCCAGTGCCTCAACCCATATTAATGCTCAGATGTTACTTCTCACATTCATTCATTTGGTACTGGAAGCCCCAAATGGGATACTGGAAAACAGTGCAGGCACAGATCAGATGCAGAATGCGGCATCTGATCATGGCCTACACAGCAAAAAGTTCTGCTATTTTCCAAAAAAATTTAAGACAACCTGTCACCTCTACATTTTGAAATGAACTCCTGCTTTATGTAAGGAGGAATATTTACATCTGGTATAAAAGGGTTAAGAGATTATCCCATTATCCATTAGCTGCACAGGAATTTTTAACCCTTGTCCTGCTGAGCCCGGATATGCCTTATTTTCCAAACAATGAAGATCCAGATCAGATGGCTTCTGACGAAGCCATCTGATCAGGATCTACATTGTTTGCCATTCAGATTGTGAATTTGTTGCAATAATTTGCATCAAGTAATCTGATTGGTTGATAGTCGGTAGTAGGTGTGGCATATATGAATATTCAGCATGACAAGGGTTAAAAGTCAGACTGTAAATGAGCACCTTCATAAGAAAACCTGTCTTTGGGGCTTTGACCAGGTACGACACAAACTGATCTGCTAAGCTACACAGACTAGCAACAGTCTGGAAATTTTAGACATAGAAACTAGAGGTATGATCCTAGCCTAGGAGTAAACATATCGATGCTGATCAGACTTACAGCAGCACAGGCTGATCTGCATGTGTTGTTCACAAACAGCATAAAACAGGTTTTCTCATGATGTGGCTCAAATAAAGGCATCACAGGTCACCATAATCTCTCATGATGGAGATTGTGTTGGGGTTTCATGACATCAATCATTGAGGGTCATTTTGTTGTTGTTGTTGTGTCTCCATGAGATTCTATGCTAACTCTTATCTTGCTGTTCACGACAACTCATACCTTGGCAAACAGTGTAGATCCAGATCAGATGGCTTCTGAGGAAGCCATCTGATCAGGATCTACACTGTTTGACATTATCTTTGTGAATTTATAGGAATAAATTACATAAGGTAATTTGATTGGTTTAAAGTGAGAAATGGGTATGGCTGAAATGAATATTCAGCAGGATAAGGGCTAAGAAGCCTTTCTTTAAGGTGAGTGAATGTGCTTTGCCATTTTACAAGGTAGACAACTCTTGTGGCCTCCTGTTTGCTTTCCTGTAACCTGAGCCACTTCGGCATATATTGTTAATGTAAGCACAGCCTGTTCAGAAGCGAACTCCTTCCTTTAATTATAGACCCACACTGATGAGGGAATGTCTCCACAATGACCTAAATATTGTTGATGGTGACAAAAAACCTCAATTCAAACTAAACATTGATAAGGGAGACAAATTATGTTTGAAATAGTTGTCTTTCCTAAAGGTGTATTACATTCCCTAACAGACCCACATAGCTTTGAGGATAATCAAGGGATAATTTTCCTTCATTCTTTTTAGAAACATGTTGTGGGTACTTGTTTAGAATTGCCTCGATGAGGCGGCGATTCTAACTACAGTCGAACTTCAATGGCTCGAACACCTTTGGGATCTCGAAAATCTGTTCGAGACAGGGGTAGTTCGAGCCACTGAGGTTACTGTCAGGAGGCATAACAAGATACTTTTAGACATCTTTTCGGTGTTCTATGATGAAAATGTATGCTGTGTGTACTCATTAGAATCGCCTTATCGAGGCGATTCTAATGAGTACACACAGCATACATTTTCAAGATAAAAGACTAAAATCTCCTTAATTATCCAGCACTATTTCTTATGTAGAGGATTTCGCTCAGGGCTCAAGAATGGGTTCGAAACATCCATGGTAAACGAGCCATCGGTGTTCGAGCCATCGAAGTTCTACTGCAGTACCCAAAACATGTTTGAGTGGAGAAGTTAGGAGAAACTATCTGCTCATTACCCATCTGACTCCTGATTTGGAGCTAGAGTGCATGTGTGTGCATGCGTGTGTCAACCACAACTGCTAGTTTGCTAGGTGAGTAGCTTATCCACTAGACCATGGCGGCTTCTGATTTGGAGCTATGGACCGAGTCATTTGGCAATGTAGCATACACATATTCTTTTGTATACACACCTTGGTAGACCTTTATTGAGCCCTTCTAACATAACACAGGCTTTACAGATAGGATTACTGGAGATATAGCCACATCTCTCACATGTTCCTGAAATGAAAATTCCAAAGATGCACTACACCGTCAGCCACAACAAAAAAAATGTCTTTTGGACATGTTCATCCAGCAAAATATCAAGTCGGACTGTAGCCAGTCATTCAAATGCAAAAGGTACTAACATTTTTCCAGCAAACAATACACAGTATCTGATATATAACTTACTAGAACAGTTAACCCTTATCTTGCTGTTCACGACAACCCCTATCTTTGCAAACAGTGTAGATCCAGATCAGATGGCTTCTGAAGAAGCCATCTGATCAGGATCTACACTGTTTGGCATTCAGTTTATGAATTTGTAGCAATAAATTACATCAAGTAGTTTGATTGGTTGATAGACAGAAATGGGTGTGGCTTAAATGAATATTCAGCAAGATAAGGGTTAACATTTTGACCACTAACTGGCTCATTAAGCTAAAAATGCTTTGAACAACCGGCCCAGATGGAAACACAAGTGGAATGAGATACTGAACTGAATAACATAATACGCTGCCACCCTATCTTCTTGAAAAATATACAAATTATAACTAGACTATCAAGTGAGCATATGCTCACTAATACCCCCGGCCAAAGCCATCGGTAACTTTCTGGCAATTCAAAGCCATCAAGTTTGACAAAAACCTATTATGAACACAGAATTAATCTTGCAAAAGTAAGGAGAATACCATTACATCTAAATAACTCACCTGATAACTAATGAGATCTTGAACAGATGTTTGAAATGTCAGTATCACAAGTTGTCTGTTTAGTCTTTTTAGAACAAAGGCTATTTCTCTTCCAATTGTCTGATTCAGTAATAACTCCTGAAAATTATTGGAGCTAGAGCCTTGAAAGTTGGTGAATAGATTGGTGGTGATGAGTAGATGAACTGATTAACTTTTGACAACATTCCGAAAAATACTTTGTGAGTTATGGCCCTTTGTCATTTTGGTAATTTGTGCCATTGATCTGTATGGTAAAAGTGATGCATAGCATGAGATATCTTGCTGACAAAATTTTATAAAAAAAAAATTCTTAGAGCAATAACTCTTGAAAGGGGCATAATCCTGACGAGAAAAAAAAATACGCGTCAGCTAATTTTCCATGAGGAATCCATATATGAAATTTCAAAACCCTAGCATACACGGTTCTAAAGTTATGCTATGCATCACTTTTACCATACAGATCAATGGCACAAATTACCAAAATGACAAAGGGCCAAAACTCACAAAGTATTTTTCGGAATGTTGTCAAAAGTTAATCAGTTCATCAACTCATCACCACCAATCTATTCACCAACTTTCAAGGCTCTAGCTCCAATAATTTTCGAGATATCTTGCTGACAAGATTTTATTAAAAAAAATTCAAAGGGCAATAACTCTTGAAAGGGGCATAATCCGGAGGAGAAAAAAAATACGCGTCAGCTAATTTTCCATGAGGAATCCATATATGAAATTTCAAAACCCTAGCATACAGGGTTCTAAAATTATGCTATGCATCACTTTTACCATACAGATCAATGGCACAAATTACCAAAATGACAAAGGGCCATAACTCACAAAGTATTTTTCGTAATATTGTCAAAAGTTAATCAGTTCATCTACTCATCACCACCAATCTATTCACCAACTTTCAAGGCTCTAGCTCCAATAGTTTTTGAGATATCTTGCTGACAAGATTTTATTAAAAAAATTTCAAAGGGCAATAACTCTTGAAAGGAGCATAATCCGGACGAGAAAAAAAATACGTGTCGGCTAATTTTCCATGAGTTATGCTATGCATCACTTTTACCATACAGATCAATGGCACAAATTACCAAAATGACAAAGGGCCATAACTCACAAAGTATTTTTTGGAATGTTGTCAAAAGTTAATCAGTTCATCTACTCATCACCACCAATCTATTCACCAACTTTCAAGGCTCTAGCTCCAATAATTTTCGAGATATCTTGCTGACAAGATTTTATTAAAAAAATTTCAAAGGGCAATAACTCTTGAAAGGGGCATAATCCGGAGGAGAAAAAAAATACGCGTCAGCTAATTTTCCATGAGGAATCCATATATGAAATTTCAAAACCCTAGCATACACGGTTCTAAAATTATGCTATGCATCACTTTTACCATACAGATCAATTGCACAAATTACCAAAATGACAAAGGGCCATAACTCACAAAGTATTTTTCGTAATATTGTCAAAAGTTAATCAGTTCATCTACTCATCACCACCAATCTATTCACCAACTTTCAAGGCTCTAGCTCCAATAGTTTTTGAGATATCTTGCTGACAAGATTTTATTAAAAAAATTTCAAAGGGCAATAACTCTTGAAAGGAGCATAATCCGGACGAGAAAAAAAATACGTGTCGGCTAATTTTCCATGAGGAATCCATATATGAAATTTCAAAACCCTAGCATACACGGTTCTAAAGTTATGCTATGCATCACTTTTACCATACAGTACAATGGCACAAATTACCAAAATGACAAAGGGCCATAACTCACAAAGTATTTTTCGGAATTTTGTCAAAAGTTAATCAGTTCATCTACTCATCACCACCAATCTATTCACCAACTTTCAAGGCTCTAGCTCCAATAGTTTTTGAGATATCTTGCTGACAAAATTTTATAAAAAAAATATAACAAAGGGGAATAACTCTAAAGAACCTGGCCCCACAGCCCCAATTTTCTTTCCCACAATACAACTAGTTATGCATGTTGTTTGTACCAAATTTCAAGTTTCTAGGTACAGTAGTTCCTGAGAAATCTTTGACACAAAATTTAAGGTAACTCACAAAATACACATCTCAGTAGCAAATATAACAAAGGGGAATAACTCTAAAGAACCTGGCCCCACAGCCCCAATTTTCTTTCCCACAATACAACTAGTTATGCATGTTGCTTGTACCAAATTTCAAGTTTCTAGGTACAGTAGATCTTGAGAAATCTTTGACACAAAATTTAAGGTAAGTCACAAAATGCACATCTCAGTAGCAAATATAACAAAGGGGAATAACTCTAAAGAACCTGGCCCCACAGCCCCAATTTTCTTTCCCACAATACAACTAGTTATGCATGTTGTTTGTACCAAATTTCAAGTTTCTAGGTATAGTAGTTCCTGAGAAATCTTTGACACAAAAAAAAGTTTACACACACACACACACACACACACACACAGAAAAGACAAAAACTATACACCCCCATGGCATACTCCGTATGCCGGGGGTATAATTAGATGTACCCACCTTGTACAGGCATTCTAATATCTTTCTTCACAGATAAGCTTTCCCCTGAGTGAATTATATCTGTAAAAGACAAGATCTGTTAGTGAAACATGAATGGCCCCCGTACAGTGCTTGTCAGTAGGTCAGGTTGCAGTCAAGGTCACAGGGTCAAAAACACTGGTGTCGACAGAAACGTCTTGTCACAAGAAATGCCAAGCCAGATATAAAAGCTGTATGACAAAAAGGTTTGAAAGGTATGGTCATTAAGGGGTTTTTTTTTGTCACACACAGACAGACACTCAACCCAGCAATAGACATATTTTGTCATTTTTGGGTCAATTGTTTATCAATCAAACATGGATAGCTTGTTTACCATGGCTTATTCAAGTGAATTCATCCAATACCACTAGATAGTCATATATTTGGATATTCAAGGAAGATATTCCTGATTTGATCTGTAAAAGGTATCTTGTGTGTACTCATTAGAATTGCCTCAATGAGGCAATTCTAATTAGTACACTCAAAATACCTTTATTTTAGAAAAAAGTCATGACGATATTAACCCTTAAGACACCAATAAAAACTATATCTGAAAATGTTGTCTGCTTATGTCGTCTGCTGAATCTTTTTGCGAACTTTTGAAAATATTTTTGCATATAGGCCAACAGTGTGATCCCTGATCAGACTGCTCCTACATCTGGGTCCACACTGTTTGCAAAAATGACTTTTGAAATTAACTGGCAGAGGACAAATGATAATTGTCATGACTGGAATTTTATGGGTGAAAGTGTTCCCAATTATGCTTCATGACCTACTGACAAATTGTGATTAAACCTCAGTAGTTCGAACCACCCCTATTTCGAACAAATTTTCATGGTCCCAAAGGTGTTCAAGTTATCAAAGTTTGACTGTATACAGGTTTTAAAAATAGCTCTTAAGAATTCAGGTCCTACCTGATAAAAATATGTTAACCTGATTTGTTTTGTTTGTTTGATTTGAGGTGTAACGTCCCCGTCAACACTGTAAAGGTCATTTTGGCGACGTTGCTTCCAATTTTGTGGGACTTTTACCTGACATTGAGATGAAATGACATCTCAAGCCCTGTCGCCCAATGAAACCAATAGGGTTTATAAGCATGGACGGGCCGACTCGCATCGCTTTGCCTGGGCAGGCTTAGATCCTCTAAGTGGTTTACCAGTAATCGAGTGCGGGTTGGTTTCAGCTCTGCGTGGAAGCATCATGCAGCCCATATATTTCTTCAAGCCCCGATGGGCGGGGGCAGTCGTTAACCTGAATCTAACAGGATCATGTACATACAAAAGTACAGAAAAACATACTACAGATGCACGGAGGCACATACCCATGTATCTATTTGCCCCTGCATCATGCCAAGGGCAGTGGCATAAATTGACTAACCTATTATTGCACTAGGTCTTATCTTCTCCAGATCTTTAATATACGCTCTAGCAAAACCTCTATAGGCATTAGGAGAATATATACATTCTGTTGAGAAGTAATCTAGGTTCTTAAAATAGGCATACCTGCAAGACAGAACAGAACAAATAAAATACTATTAGGTAGTGTAGATAAAATTTTATATAAGGTAGTGTATATTAAATTTTTGGCTGAACAATTAAATTCCTATCATTGCAAACAGTGTAGAGCCAGATCTAAAGAAGACATCTGATCAGGATCTACACTGTTTGTCAGTCAGTTGTGAATTGTACAAATATGTAATATCAAGTTGTTTGATTGGTTGATTGTCAGAAATGGGTGAAACAAAATTAATTTATTCCGCAGGATAAGGGTGATAGATAACTTTCCAGGAATGTAACTCTTTCAGGATCTACACTGTTTGTCATTCAGTTTGTGAATTTAAATGAATACATACATCAAGTAATTTGATTGATTCCCACAGAAGTGAAGGCAATAACAATTAACCCACACCTCCAAGCAGAGACACCAAAGGGAAAGAAACACAAATACGAAATAACTAGACCTTAATGGAAACATCACTAGCGGAAAGCCAAAAAGACAGTTTCTTTCCCACAAAATGGCCAATTGGCTATCCAAAACAAACAGATATAAGCAATACCCACATTCAAAGATGAAATATAGAACAGAACAGAACAAAACTTTATTCACTCAAGTTACCTAGACATTGTTACAAGCTAAATATCTACGCTCTGGGCCCTGTGGTTTCAGAGAAGAAGATTTTTTAAATTTTTTCCCATTATAAGTCTATCGGAGCTATATGTTGCCATAGCAACCAGAATTCCAATCTGATCAGCCCGAAAACCTTATGCAGCCTTTCCTCCTACCTGATGATGCTTCACATGAAATTTGATCAAGATTCGCCATGGGGTATTAGAGATATTTGAAATTGTTTACGGATGCATATGAACGCACGACGGACGACGGACAAAATGTGATCACAAAAGCTCACCTTGTCACTACGTGACAGGTGAGCTAAAAAACTACATCTGAAAATGTCGTCTGCTTATGACATCTGCTAAATTTTTTTGTAAACTTTTTAGAAATATTTTTGCACACAGGCAAACAATGTGGGCCCAGATCAGACTGCTCCTAGAGGAGGGTCCACACTGTTTGCAAAAAATTACTTTTAAGGTAACCGGCAGACGGCAGGGCAGACGACAATTGTCGCAATTGGCATTTTATGGGTTAATTAACTACATCACTACTCCTCCGGAGCCATGACAAGTTCTACTTACATGACAATTTCTTTTTCATATGTGTATTTGAAAGGCTTACACCTAGGCAATGCCCCATCTGTACCCTGTAAATAAGAAATCAACAAGAAAAAGGTTACAACAGCATTTTTGCTAAAAGGGTCTACTCTTAAAGAATAGAATTTGCTTCAAATAGCAACTTCTGGAGCGAATTGTTTCCTATTAGAGCAGACACCTATTTACAAGGCAAAAAACATCTTTCATCTTTTTAAAAAAGATTCTTGCACACTAGACAAGGAAATAAGTAGTTTTAGCCTGGGATAGAAATTCTGTTCTTACCCTTGTGTTCTCACCCAAAGAAAGGATAAAAATTGAATATTCTCAAGTGTTTGATATGCACTGGTTGAATACGACCTCATATGCACCATCATTAAGATTGATGTCACAGCATGTTACATGACATCACTAAAATCACACAATTGTAATCTAAATATGGCGGATGGCAGCAACTGAAGTGACTGCATTATTTAAAAATCCATGCTCAGGGATGAAAGGTATGCAAGAAAAAGACTCTAACATGAGAATCAGTCCCTGGGGATCACACACCGGCATCACTCGGCAAGCATCGTGATGCCTGATGTGACCCTCGGAACGGATGTTTCTATCCACCCCTCACACCCATGTAAGATTCTTAAATTTCACTTTCATTTATTTCTGAAACTATATCCATTTACTATACTAAAAACTCCCAATAATATACTTTTGTTCTCAAGAGTGAGTGAGTTTTAGTTTTATGTCCCACCAACAGCTAAGGTCATACGGAGACGGGACCTCGGTTTAAAGACTCATCCGAAAGTCTGGAGAAGCCCGGGATCGATCCTGCGATCCCTGGTTTACAAGGCGAGTAGCGTAACCACTGCACCACGGAGGCTTCTCTTTTGTTCTCAAGAACATAATTTTACATACAATCCTAGTATCACACAGCACTGAAGCTAAGCATATCAAGGCTTGATTTTCTGACTAAGAGGCTTATATCTGTGCTGAAAAAAAAAACTGAGTATCTTGCTGCTCACAAAAGCATCTGCATATTACCACGATATTGTACTTGCTAGACAATTTAACAATTTGACCACTTTTTGTTAAGCCAAGAACGCTTTAACCTTTAACCTGCTGAATATTCAATTAAGCCACACTCATTTCTGACTTTGAACCAATCAGATTACTTGATGCAGCTTATTTCTACATATTCATAAACTGAATGTCAAACTGTGTAGATCCTGATCAGATGGCTTCTTCAGAAGCCATCTGATCTGGATCTACACTGTTTGCAAAGATAGGGCTTGTCGCCTACAGCAGGGTAAAGGTTAATATCTGGCACCTGGTCTTGCTGCTTAAGGTCCAGGGTCCAGTTGTTCAAAGCATCACAGCTTAACAAGCTGGTAAGTGATCACATTGTTAACTGTTCTTGTTAGTACAATATCTAATACTCTGTTATTTTTTCTGCAAAAAATATTAGTATATTTGCCTTATTTAATGATAAAAGTTTTAACGATATATTAACTAACAACATCGTTAGTTTTGCACAACTGGAGACAGGTGAATGGAGAGACTCACGCTGAAAAGAATATGACCTATGCTTATGTCATCTGCAGAATCTTCTTGCAACCTTTTTAAAAATATTTTTTCATATAGGCAAACAGTGTGGTCCCATATCAGACTGCTCCTAGAGAAGCAGTCTGATTTGGGTCCACACTGTTTACAAAAAAGTACTTGGCAGATGACAAAGCAGACGACAATTGTCGTGATTGGCATTTTATGGGTTAAGATGCCATGAAAAACTGCATCTGAAAATGTTGTCTGTTTATGTAGTTCGTCTGCTGCATCTTCTTGCAAACTTTTCAAACTATTTTTGCATACAAACAGTATGGACCCTGATCAGACTGCTCCTAGAGCAGTAGTCTGATTTGGGCACAAACAGTATGGACCCGATCAGACTGTTCCTAGAGGTGCAGACGGATCTGGGTCCATACTCTTTGCAGAAATGACTTTAAAAGTTACCAGCAGACGATAATTGTTGTGACTGGCATTTGATGGGTTAAATGATCACACAATACTTAGTCCTATGTCCCATAATTTGGATGATTTCTTAGAAAAAGAAAATACAACATACCGTAGTTATTGCTGTACATCTTCTTAGTCTTCCTATATCACCTCGTAAAACTGAAATAGTAATCATGTCCTTACAAAGTCATAGGACCTTAAGTAGGCATTTCCAGTCATAATAATGTAATGAGCTTCACAAAACTCACCTAAAAATAAAACTAGATGTTGTCGATGGCGCGCCATCGCAAATCCCCACGTTTTCTACAGAGGGGCCAAGTACCGAAAACCCCTCACCCTGGGCCCTAATTTGACTCCATGGTCAAAATATTACCTGTATTATATTCTACTAATCATGCCCTTCAATTTCATATGCCACATGACTATGTTCCAAAAAACTTAAATTTTGACCCTTTGACCCCTCTCCCAGGGCCCCAGTCTGACCCAAGGGTCAAAATTTTACTTGTAGTTTATTCTACCCATTATCCCCTTCGCATAGATATGCAACATGACTATGTTCTGAAAAATTTTAATTTTGACCCCCGACCCCCCCAAGTCCGACCCCCAGGGCGTGACCTAGGGGTCACAGCCAAAATCCCGTTCAATATGTTTTACTTTTTTCATAACTAAGTACATGTGCAAAGTTTGGCATCAAAATCTTCAAAATTGACTTTGTAATTGAATTTTATTGATATTTGACCTTTTGACCCCTCCCCAGGGTCCCTGGGGGCGGGGACAAAAAAATATGTGCTCTTGCGCAAGCCATTCATGTAAGCAACTCGCATACCAAATTTGGTTGAATTCCGGCTAACGGTTTAGGAGGAGATAGCCGGACAGACAGACGGACAGACAGACAGACGGACGGAGGCGATAACAATATCCCCACTTTTTTTTAAAAACGTGGGGATAAATATATGATTCCTTCTATCATAGCTATGGGGGATCTTACACTCGTGGTCATTTCAAATGAAATTTGAGAACCAAGCTTCAGCGAGTTTCATAAATTTCAAAGAAATGGCCATGGGTGTAAGATTCCATTAATCATATAACAATTTTAATTCTAATCCTGCTGTTCATGACAACCCCTACCCTTGCAAACTGACATTATATGATAATGTTGTTCTTTTGGAGTTAAATGGCCCAGTCAACACTAATTAGGTCATATCGAGCCAGTCAGTTTATCTATCTACCATTTTCCTGTGCAGGCTTAAGCGGTTAACCAGTAAAGTGCACATTCTTTCTCCAGAGACTGACAACAGCCTATCTTGAATCAGCGGATGGGAGAGAAGGACGATAGAAAAGATTTCATTGTCAATCTCCACGAAGGAACATTGCTGACCCAGCAGGTATCGAACCCACGACCACCTGATCACCAGTCAGATGCATATCTGACCGAGCTACATAGGCCATCTATATTAATTAGAGGATATTGTATGGTCAAGGTGTGACTCTTAAGTCATATTGGCACCGGTTTGTCATATTGGCCTGGGGCCAATATGACTTAACGGTGCCAATATGACTTAGAGGCACACCTTGACCATTTCATAACCTTTTTATTACATACTTTCTATACTCTGAATTGACTGCATAGGAAACATCACATCAGAGCCAATGAAATTAATGATAACATTAGTGAGCAATAATACAAAGTAGCAGAAAAAAAGAAAGAAAGAAAAGTATCAAAGTTGTTTGCGAAAACCATGACTTGTACTCAGTACAAGCAGATGGAGTTGCTTCCCTTAGACACTACCTATTTTTAGATTTGTTTACATTAGCAACGCTCAATAATGGCAATGCCCGCATTTCGTTATTGAAGCTTTTCGGGATTCTTCTTTCAAATGCTATGAAGCATTTAGAAAATGATCAATGAAAACCAAATTAACAAAAAGTTTGGCCACACTATAAGACTTTATTTAAAAAGAAAACACAAGTGACTTTGATTCAGAAGCTTTGACAAGTGGGACATTTTCATTGCGCGGGGGTGGGGTGGGGGAACACCCTTTCATAACCGAGACTTCCAGCTCTTCATCAGTGATGGGATCTGCATGCATACCCTTGTTGCTAAGACCTTATTGCTTCAGAGATTTTCTTTTTGACATGAGGACATCCCTGCTGTACTTGAAGGCATCAATCGTCACTGTTGATGAGCCAGATACCGACGTTAGATTGCCTGGTAGGCTTTCAGTGAGTCAAATTCGTATTACAGTGATTCAGATATTTATATAAATCTACTGCTATTACTCCAGGTCCAAAAGACGGTTTGACAGTGATTCGGGTGACTTTTCTACGGCCATTTTGAAGCTTGTGGAACATGAGCTAAACATTCTATTTCTATAGTAACAGAGTAAAGCGGTGCCAACACTGAAAGGCAGTTTACAGATTTTGCGTTTTATTTCAGTTTCATGGCCCTTTAGTCAGAGGTGGGCAATATAGAGAGTTGATGCAGAAAAACCACCTGACCATCTGCTGCAGAACTTGGCATTTCAAGCAAGACTTCAAAAATGAATTGTGTAATAAAGATGTTGTGGTGCTATATAACTTTTTTTTCTACTACCAATATTGCTTACCATTCATTATCACAGTTTCTGCAATATCATCTGCATTGTGACCTGTAAATAAACATCAGAACATTAAGGTGAAGGGTCACACTTTCAGTGGAGGGAAATCCTTTAACCCAAATACAACAAATTGATTGATTGATTGATTGATTGTTTCACTTACTTTGCTTGTGATCCGATGTGAAAGTGGGTTCACTTGCTTTGCTTGTGCCGATGTGAAAGTGGGTTCACTTACTTTGTGACCCGATGTGAAAGTGGGTCCACTTACTTTGCTTGTGCCAATGTGAAAGTGGGTTCGCTTACTTTGTGACCCGATGTGAAAGTGGGTTCACTTACTTTGCTTGGGACCTGATGTGAAAGTGGGTTCACTTACTATACTTGTGCCAATGTGAAAGTGGGTTCACTTACTTAGCTTGTGACCTGATGGGGAAGTTGGTTCACTTACTTTGCTTGTGACCCGATGTGAAAGTGGGTCACTTGCTTTGCTTGTGACCCAATGTGACAGTGGGTTCACTTACATTGCTTGTGACCCAATGTGAAAATGGGTTCACTTACTTTGTTTGTGACCCGATGTGAAAGTGGGTTCGCTTACTTTGCATGTCATCTAGGACAAGGTCAAATATTACATGTAATACTTCCATAAAAGTTGCCATTCCTAGATGCAAGCTTGTACCCAGTATCATTAATGAAGCTGTAACAGCTGTTGAGAAATGAGCTTAAACATTAGGTTGAACACAAGGGTTTATTCAATAGTTCACTAAGTCAGTGAACCATGAAATGTAGGTCAAGGTCAAATATTGATGCTTGCATTAAAATTGCCATCCCTAGATACCAGTTTGTACCAGGTGTCATTAATAAAGCTCTTATAGTTCTTTTGAAATGAACTTGACCAATAGGGTGAATGCAAGGGTGGTCATAATATTTCACAAAGTCAGTGAACCATAAAATGTAGGTCAAGGTCAAATATGGATGCTTGCATTGAAATTGTCATCCCTAGATACATATTTGTACAAAATATCATTAATGAAGCTCTTATAGTTCTTGAGAAATAAACTTGACCATTAGGGTGAACGCTAGAGTGGTCGCAATATTTTACAAAGTCATTGAACCATGAAATGTAGGTCAAGGTCAAATATGGATGTTTGCATTTAAGTAACCATCCCCAGATACAAGTTTGTACAAAATATCATTAATGAAGCTCTTATAGTTCTTGAGAAATAAACTTGAGCATTAGGGTGAATGCTAGGGTGGTCGCAATATTTTAAGAAGTCATTGAACCATGAAATGTAGGTCAAGGTCAAATATGGATGTTTGCATTTAAGTTGCCATCCACAGATACAAGTTTGTACCAAGTATCATTTATGAAGCTCTTATAGTTCTTGAGAAATAAACTTGACCATTAGGGTGAATGATAGGGTGGTTGCAAATGTTGACGCCTTGACAAACTGACGAATGGATGGAAAACCGGGCGCCTATTAGCATAGCGCCACAAATAAAATGCTGTGTAAATGTGAGAAAGAAACAATGGTAACCACTACCTGTAGTAATTTTATCAACATTTAACATCAAAGCTCCTCTGTCTAAGGCCTGCCTTCTGAATACTCCACAAAACGTACCTGGTAAAACATAGGTGTATACATTTAATGGGAAAGGATACACCTTCAGGGGAGGCAACTCCTTCAAAAGTATTTTTGTCTCCCATATCAATAGGGGTAAACTCTTTAAGAAACGACTTTGCTCCTGAGGAGCAAATTCTTTCCTTTAAGAGTAGACCCCTTTTTCTGTTGGACAGAGTTTATAGAAAAGTGAACAGGAAGTCCGAAAAGTCGACTCACTTTGAAAAATGGCGGAATATATGCCAGGTGTATCCATTCCCCTTAACATCGGGGCCTGGAGAAAAAAAATTGAGCTGCACGGTGCTTCTGCGCAGAGCTAAATCGACCGAACTTGAGTACTGGTAAACAGCTTAGGTCTAAGCCTGTTCAGGAAAAGTGATGAGAGTCGGACCGCTCCTTAAACCCTAGCGATTTCTATGGGCGGTAGGGCTTGAGATGTCATTGAATCTCAATGTCGGGTACAAGTCCAACAAAATCGGAAGCAATGTCACCAAAATTACCTTAATAGTGTTGACGGGGACGTGAAACCTCAACTCAAACAAATCAAACATTCCCCTTTATTCGTCAGTGTCTCAAACACACTTGAGACTATGGAACTTTGTTCTAGACAGGGAAGTTTGTACCACTGAGAGTTAATCAAAAGAACTGAGTCCAGTTGTTCAAAGCATCGTTAGATTAATGAGCTCATTAGAGGTCAAATTAATAACTGCTCTATCAAGTACACTGTCTAAAATTTTGGTATTTTTGCTAAAAAATGTGAGTAGCTTTTGCAAATGCAAAAACTTCTCACATTTTTTCTTAAAAAATATCAGTATTTTTGCCATATTAAATGATCAAAGTTTTAACGATATGTTAACTAACAATATCATTAACCCATTTGGTACTGGAAACCCCAAAATGAGTACTATGGCAAACAGTGCAAGCCCAGATCAGACGCCGCAGAACGCGGCATCTGATTAGGGCCTACACTGTTTGCAAAAGGTTCAGCCATTTTTCAAGTAGATTTTGAAGAAAACACAACCTGACACCCCTAAATTTCGAAATGGACTCCTACCATTTATAAGGATGAAGATTCCATTTGGTACAAAAAGGGGTAATTTTGAACAACTGGCCCCAGGTCCAAAGGCATAATGGGTATCATTTGGGAATATTTTTTTTCAATCTTCAATAAAATAACTATGTTTTGTTACCCACTGGAATTGTCCTCATGAGGTGATTCTATGAGTACACACAACAAACAAACAACAATTCCACTGAAGGTTATGTTGCAACTGTGGGGGTGCAAAGTCACTCAACCATTAAATGTAGGTCAAGGTCAGATATGGATACTTGCATTATAGTTGCCATTCACAGATGCAAGTTTGTACCAAGTATCATGAATGCAGCTCTAATAGTTCTCCAGAAATGGACTCTTACATTTGGGCAAAGTTAGGTTGGTCGCAACAATTGACGAAGTCAGTGAACCATGAAATCAGGCAAGATATGGATGCTTGCATTACAGTTGCCATTCATAGATGCAAGTTTGTACCAAGTATCTTGAATGAAGCTCTTATAGTTCTCGAGAAATGTACTCCTTAGGATGAAAGTTAGAGTGGATGTATTGCTGACAGCTTAACGGACAGACAAACGGATGGAAAACCGGACTCCTATATCTCGACATGCTTAAAGAGCAATTACAAAGAAATTTTTAAAAATCTTAATATGAAGCAGAGTGAAAGCAGACACAAGGAGGGTCATTTTATTGAAAACCGCATGAAAAAATTCCCATCCGTTCCAAAGTTATGCGCATTTATATTTGATAAATACCTATTTTCCTCTAAGAGTTGCCTCCCCTGAATTTACTTTGATTTTAACCCACAATGCAATATTCTGTGATGTCATAGTGGCTTTAAACTTTTTGAAAATAATTTTAAACCGCCATATTTTCTATTTTGCAATAGCCTAACACAGTTTTATCATGCCCTTTGGTTACTGTGTATCTTGTTCATAATTTAGGATAGAAATGAGAAATTTGATTTCGAAATTCAAGCTTAAATTTACAATTAAAGTATCTTTTTAAAATGTTTAAAACTACCATTTAATTCAAAATTTTATTCCAATTAGCTAAGTTAAGTGTTTTTACATGCCTTTTGGACAGATCAGTAAGTTCTGTATGTTATATCATCCCCTTATAAAAACAGAAACTTGAATTTAAATAATTTTAAAAAAAATATTTAAAATTTGAATTTAAGGTTTGCAATTGAAAATATGAGAAAACTGGTTGAGATACCAGTTGAAATCAGTTTAAATAATTCAAATAGGTGATTATAGAGTTCCTAAGGACTATAAAACACAAGTTATTTCATATTTAAAAAGTTTAAAAATTTTAATGTGCATCTATGACATCATAGAATACCTCATGAATATTAATGAGGCAGTCTGAAGCTGCTCTGTTTTCATGAAATATTTCACACTTCAAAGTGTAATATCTTGGAAACTAATAAAGATATTTTGATGCGGTTTTCGTCCCTCAATTTCTTTAATCAATGTCTTTTCAAATTTAATGGATTTCTATACCTTTGTATATGACCTTTAACCTTTAACCTGCTGAATATTCATTTAAGCCACACCCATTTCTGCCTATCATCCAATTAATTTACTTGATGTAATTAATTGCTACAAAATCATAAACTGAATGCCAAACAGTGTAGATCCTGATCAGATGGCTTCTTCAGAAGCCATCTGATCTGGATCTACACTGTTTGCAAAGATAGGGCTTGTTGCCTACAGCAGGGTAAAGGTTAATGCAGGCGAAAAAAAAGGCCCCTAGAATCAGGCATGGTAAACAAGCACTAAGTGAAAGACAAATGAGCCATGTATGGGCTGACAATAATGATATAATTTTATTTCATGATGATGTGCAGAGTGGTAGCTCAGTGATTAGTGCCTATGATACTAGGATACACAGATAACTCTAGTGGATGCACAGGCTGATCCAAGTCCTTGCTGGTCACACATCCCAAGTGCACCACTGTCTCTTTATAACATTATTGCTGGGGTCCACAGCAGACAGTGTGTTAGTTAAACAACCACATAATAACCAAACAAAAACAATTCTGCCAAAGGCTATGTCAGGCCTGTGGGAGGCGATAAGTCCCGAAACCATGAAATGTAGGTCAAGATCAAACATGGATGCTTGTATAAAAGTGTCCATCTCAAGATGCAAGTTTGTACCCAGTATCATTATGAATCTAATAGTTCTTGAGAAACAGACTTGAACAGGGTGAGCAGTAGGGTTGATGCAATAGTTCACAAAGTCAGTGAACCATAAAATGCAGGTCAAGGTCAAATATGGATGCTTGCATTGAAGTTGTCATCTCTAGGTGCAAGTTTGTACAAAGTGTCATTAATGAAGTTCTTGAAAAATGGACTCTTGCATTAGCGTGAGTGCTAGGATTGATGCAAATTTTTTAAAGTCAGTGAACCAAGAAATGTACGTCAAGGTCAAATATGGATGCTTGTATTAAAGTTGCCATCCCAATATGCAAGTTTGAACCAAGTATCATTAATGAAGTTCTTGAGAAATGCACTCTTCAATTAAGGTGAACGCAAATGTTGACGACTTGATGAACAGACAGAAAATTGGACACTACATCGCACCATGCTTAAAGCAGGTGTGACAAAAATGTAAAGTTAGTGAAGAAAAAAATGGTCACTTTTCTATACAAGAATTCCGCCGAAGGCTATGTCGTGCCTGTGGTAAACTTGACCATTAGGGTGAACGCTAGGGTGGTCGCAAATGTTGACGCCTTGACGGACGAACGGACGAACGAACGGACGGAAAACCGGGCGCCTATAATGGCCATGCTAATAGCA
The DNA here is from genome assembly GCA_963580285.1 of Lucinisca nassula. Taxonomy (NCBI): domain Eukaryota; kingdom Metazoa; phylum Mollusca; class Bivalvia; order Lucinida; family Lucinidae; genus Lucinisca; species Lucinisca nassula. Next base: position 143,251,196 of record OY757017.1, read on the forward strand.
GGCGCGACAATAATATATACAGTCTAAACCCTACTACATCCAGAACAGTGTTGTCATCAGTGTTATAAAGAGGTTGAGGTGTATAATCTTACAATTATTTTTTCTTCCGATCTGTTTCACAATAGCATCCATGGTCCAGCCATAGAGTTCCTGAAACGGTTTCAAACATCTTTATTCATAAATGCTGTATACAATCCTCAGCTTGGGACAAGTCCATTAACATTTTTAGGGATGTCTGGTTTATTAATTGGTTGTTAGTTTTACCAAAATATCTTACATTCTGAGTCGATCTTGTTCGCCCATGACTTTTTCATAGGATGTTAGGCTTATAAAAAAAAAAAAAAAGAGTTTAACCCATTGTATGCTAGTGGACTCTTCCATTGCTGTATGTTGGACAAGTCTATTTGTCATATAAGGGGTGTAAGGTCTATTTTTCGTTTTTATTCTATTTTTGATGAAAAATTCTGTTAGCAAATAGTGCAGGCCCTGATCAGATGCTGCAAAACAGATGCCGCATTTTGCGGCGTCTGATCTGGGCCTGCACTGTTTGCCAAGGTACCCCTTTAGGGAATTCCCGCATGCAATGGGTAAATCTTTTTTCAGCATGGATACTTTTCATATAAAAATTTCTAGACTTCCAGCAGCGAATCTGAGGCTGGCGTAGGTAGATTTAAAAACATTTTTCTCGTGAAAAAATTTGATGGGACTATAATTCACAGATGAAAATGTCTGTTGAGTCAAAATATATCACTTTCGACTCAGCATGTCTGATTTAATCAATCTTTGAAAAATAGATGAATATGAAACTATGTGCGCATTTCTTTACAATGAAGTACAAAACAAATACAATTCTCAGCAAAAAGTGTACATACGAACGTGATAAACTTGGGAAAAATCTGGGTCGTTTCAGTGGGTTCAGAAAAGACGAAAGTTCATATATTTAGTGATAAACTGGAAATTTTTCACCATAATCATTAAGTCGGAAATTGAATAATCTGCAAGTGAGTTAAATTTCAAGAAAATCTATTTCTTACCATTTTTTATTAAAAAAAAACTGAACTACATATTATAATTCCACACCACTTCAACTGGAGCATATGTAGAAGTCTGCCCAAGAAAGTGTGCTTAGAGACACTGACTGGCCTAACATGACCTTAATACTGTTGACTGGGCCATTAGCAGAGCTGTATCTGCACTATGTGGGGCCAGTTGTTTAAAACTAACATCGTTTGTTACCATATTGTTAAAATTTTGATCATTAATTAAATATGGCAAATATACTAATATTTTTGCTGAAAAAATATGAGCAGCTTTTGAGTATGCAATACGCAAAAGCTACTCACATTTTTCAGCAAAAATAACAAAATTTTAGATATTGTACTTGCTAGAACAGTTAACAATATGAGCACTAACGAGCTCGTTATCGTTAAGCTACTGAGGCTCTGAACAACTGGTCCCAGGGTTTAAGCCTTACCTCATAAGATATTATCTTCAGTGGTAGGTCATACTGTACTTGATTCCTCTTCACTGTCTGTCAATGAAAATAACATTTATGGTCTTTATTCTATATGGGCCCGTCAAGCGATTTTGGTACTTATCGCCTATGCGAGCAGCGAAGGTTCAGGCGAGCCTGCGCATCCGCGCAGTCTCGCCAGAACCTTCGCTGCTCGCTCATACAAGCAGTGAATCAAGAGGAACCTTCAGACAGAAAGCCATATCCCTTGCCCCTCTGAATGGCTGGGCATGCGCAGTTAAAATTCGTCATGACGGAATGCTCGAAGACACAAATTCGCTTGGCAGGGCTCATATAATCTATACAGTTTTGGAGTTCATGTTTATATATGTTATGTCCTAAACTGTATTACACAAACAACAATATAGAGATCACATAGAAAACAAAGAATGACCATTTTTCTGCATCATCTATACATTTTTAGGGTCGATCTTTGCCGAGAAAAACTACATCTGAAAATGTTGTCTGCTTATGCCATCTGCTGAATCTTCTTGCAAACTTCTTAAAAATATTTTTGCATACAGACAAACAGTGTGGACCCAGATCAGACTGCTCCTAGAGGAGCAGTCTGATCTGGGTCCACACTGTTTGCAACAAGAGCATCGGTGAAACCGAGGGATGCTCCCCGAAGATGCACAGTAGTAGGAGGGTTATTTTAGTGAAATGATCCTATATACTTTGAAGTTTAATAAGATTTGTTTGAAGACAAAGGTTATGGGTACTCATTAGAACCGTCTGAATGAGGAGGTTCTAATGAGTACCCTCAGCTGATGTTTGGAGTACAAATAAAGAAACTAGGTAATGACTTTCAACAAAGAATGCAAAAAGAAAGAGAAATGTAAGGCCCCTTCCCTGCAAGGACATGTAAATCTTAAACCATAAGGCTAAGAAACTCAATTTTGTGTTCCCTAGTAAGTGATTTTCAATGGAAAATGTCACAAGGAATACACATTTGAAACATGAAAGCGTGGTTATGAAATAACAAGAGATATTTTTTTGAAAAATGGGAGATGATTAGTGAAAATAAGCAATATAGTAATGGCCCTTTGTCAGAATGTAGGTTTTTGTAATGTAAGTATGTGTGTGAAGTTTCATGAGAGTAGGACAAATACTTTTAAAATTTTGACCGGAGTTTAAGTTGTTTGGGTGTGGCCTGACAAACACACACCCAAATGCAATTTGTCAGGATGTAGGTCTTGTGATGGTAATTATGTGTGTGATGTTTCATGAGAGTAGACAAAATACTTTTGAAGTTATCACCGAGGTTAAGGTTTTTGGTTTAGGTGTGACAAACACACAAGTTATTCTCCTTTGTCAGAATGTAGGTCTTGTGATGGTAAGTATGTGTGTGAACTTTCATAAGAGTAGGGCCAGGTTAAGGCATGACAAACACGAGTTTCGTGGCGTCTGATCTGGGCCTACACTGTTTGCCACTTACCCCTTTTGGGGTTTCTGGTACCAAATGGGTTTAACCTAAAGTCTAAGAATTCCCTAGTTAGTGATTTTCAACAAAGACTGCAAAAATAAGGAGAAATGTAAGGCCCCTTCCATGCAAGGGCATGTAAATCTTAAACCATAAGACAAAAAAACTCAGTTTTGTGTTCCCTAGAAAGTGATTTTCAATGAAGAATGTCACATGGAATACATATGTGAAATATGAAAGCCCTATTACCCATGGTTATGAAACAACAGGAGATATTTTTGAAAAAGGGGAGATAATTCAGTGAAAAACAGCAACATACCGTATTCGCCCTTATTAACGCACCCTGCGCTTAGTTTTTACAATATAGTGTCAAAAATTGTGGTGACAAATCTACCTAATTAGCGCACACTTCATACGAAAACAAAGGCTTCCGAGATGATGCATACTGATATTTAATGGAACGGAAATGGATACTTAAGCATTGCTTTCACTGTTGAAGAAATAACGGTAAGTTTTTGTAGATTTACTGTGAGAGCTTCAAGGGGAGATTACTGTAAAGTCTGCGCTTATGCATTTCCTTTTCAAAATTAGGTTTGGTGTGCGCTTATAGGAGCATGTGCGGTAATTAGGGCGAATACGGTAATTATGGCCCTTTGTCAGAATGTAGGTTTTGTGATGGTAAGTATGTGTGTGAAGTTTCATGAGAGTAGGATAAATACTTTTAAAGTTTTGACTGAGTTTAAGTTGTTTGGTTATGGCCTGACAAACACACACCGAAAAGCAATATAGTTATGGCCCTTTGTCAGAATGTAGGTCTTGTGATAGTAAGTAAGTGTGTGCAGTTTCATGAGAGTAGGGCAAATACTTTTGAAGTTATGACCGAGGTTAAGTTTTTTGGTTAAGGCGTGACAAACACACGGACAATAGCAATATGGTTTGTCAGATTGTTAGTATGAGTGTGAAGTTTCATGGGAGTAGGGATAATACTTTTAAAGTTATACCCGGTTAAATGTTTTGGTTTAGATTTGAAACTGACTGACAAGGAGATTACTATAGGGCACCCAAAATACTGTGTGGGGCCCTAATTAAGAAGGTAACTCCGTAAATACTGTTGGTAGGGTTATGCTTCTTGCATTCTGCAATTTCTCTCATAGCCCCCTATCAGTGTATCAAGTTTCACTAAATTACCTTTAAAACTTTTAGAGATATGCTCCGGACAAGCTTAATATAGCAAAAACTAAAAAGGGAAATAGCTCTGTAATTACTTGTGATAGAGTTACAGTTCTTGCACTCTGCACTTCCTCTGATAGCCATCTATCAATGTATCAAGTTTCACTTAAATTCCTTCTATGCTTTCAGAGATATCCTCCGGACAATCTTTTCATTGAAATAGTTAAGAAGGGAAGTAACTCCATAAATACTGTTGATAGGGTTATGGTTCTTGTATTTTAAGATTCCCCTCATCGGCCTCTATCAGTATATCAAGTTTCACTTAAATACCTTTAATACTTTTAGAGATATAGAGCGTGACGGACGGACGGATGGACGGACGGATGGATGGACATTCTCACGAACGGATATTTAAGTGGCTAGGCGTCGGCATATTGACTACTTAAGCGGCAAATTCTCTTTAGCGGCAAGCCACCTAAGAGCAAATTTTTGCCACTTAAGTACCCAAATAACGGAATAAACCGCATTTGGACTCACGAATATATACTTAAGTGTCAAACTGTCCAAATTTTTTGCCCCCTAAATGTCGTTTCGTTGGTGTGGACGGACGGACGGACGGACGGACGGATGGATGGATGGACGGACGAACACACAAAGCGGCGACTATATGGCTCCCCCTTCGGGGAGCATAAAAATGATTTTTAAAGTAACCGGCAGATGACAAAACAGATGACAATTGTCGTGATTGCCATTTTAGGAGTTAACCATATTATTTCCAAAGCTATGTTGCAATGAACAGTATTTGAAAGAGGTTAATGTTTAATTACACAAAATATAGACATATCCAATGTTTTGACACGTGACTTTGTTTACATATCACTGTGAATGCGCCAATTACCTCCCCTGTGGTGTACATGACTGTTGCCGTATAGTGTCAATGAGAATTTCTAATATTTATCGCGTAATTAAACTCCTTTCTTCTCCATAAAATTAACTGATCCTTATCATTTTGTGTTTTTGAAGTATTAAATGATATAGACCCAGTCTCTCCTGGCATTTTATCATACATTTTGTTGCCTAAAAAGTGTTATAAAACTATCCACCATCATACTAAAATGTAGTCGATGCACTTTATTTAACTAACAGAAATAAGATTAAAGCGTATATACTTTTCCATCCAAATTTATACGAAAAACCAGCAGTTTTAAGGCCAAAATGATTTATGGCGAACAGTTTGGATAGGACGATGATTTAACAATAGTAATTACAGAAAACAACTTGTGTTACATCAACAGAAGAGTATGGAACGGGAAGTTTTTTGGCCACCAGATAAAATGAGGCTAATGACCTTTTAAATTACATTTGAGCAGGGGCACAGCATTTCCTACAATTTACATGTGCGCCCAGCGAAGAATCAGATCTGCCTGCACATCCATATAGCCTGACCAGACACTTCTCTTGTTGCATAGAAGCCTCCGTGGTGCAGTGGTTACGCTACTCACCTTGTAAACCAGGGGTCGCAGGATCGATCCCGGGCTTCTCCAGACTTTCGGATGAGTCTTTAAACCGAGGTCCCGTCTCCGTATGACCTTAGCTGTTGGTGGGACGTAAAACTAAAACTCACTCACTCACTCTCTTGTTGCATAAAGAAGCACTGGGCCCTTAGCTATCCTTAGAGCGCACAATGAAGACTCTGATCAGACTGCACTGAAGTGCAGACTGAACTGTCTTCGTTGGGCGCACATGTAAACTGTAGGAAATTCCGTGCCCTGGCTCAATTTTTCCTCCTCAGATCTGCCGAGAACGTTACTTTTCCTATATATTAACAATAAAATTGGATGCATGCCCTTTTTGCTAAAATTTCAAGTACATTTGCATGAAACTCTTCCACTAAAAGTCTGATCACAGTGCACATGCCCAGCCTGTATCCTTATTATGGTACAAAGGTCAAACTAGGCAGACAACTAGAGCTGTCAGTGAAACTGACTAGGGCCCCGGCAGTGCCATCAGAGGAGTTGGATTTTTTTCAAAGGGCTATTACTCTTAGAGTATTGTAGCTAGAGTTACGTTGGTTGCCAGGTAATTGTGTAATGATATTGTGACAATATATGTTAAGTTTGAAGTTGATGCATTTGACTGTTTGTAAGTTATGAACGAAAAACAAAAGGGTATTACTATATGGCAACTGTCAATAACTTCAGCTTTAATTTGTAAGCATGAAAAATGTTGATGGATAGACGGGCAGATGGACAGACAGACGGACAGACAGGGCATTACTATAGGGCAACTGTCAGTAACTATAGAAGGTTTCATTTGAATATCTATAGCGGTTTTAAAACAAAGATGAAAAAAGACGAAAAAAGCTGATTTTTTAAGTTATTCAAAGGGCCATAACTCTGAAAGTATTGAAACTACAGTTACGTTACTTGTCATAAAATTGTGTAATGATAATGCGACCAAATATTTTAAGTTTGAAGTTGATATATTTGACGGTTTGTAAGTTATTAAGAAAAAACATGAAAAAGCTGAATTTTTTAAGTTTTTCAAAGGACCATAACTCTGAGAGTATTGAAGCTACAGTTAGGTAACTTGCCATAAAGTTGTGTAATGATGATGAGACGATATATTTAAAGTTTGAAGTTGATAGGTTTGACGGTTTGTAAGCTATTAAGAAAAAACATGAAAAATGTGGATATTTTTTAAGTTTTTCAAAGGGCCATAACTCTGAGAGTATTGTAGCTAGAGTTACCTAACTTGCCATGAAATTGTGTAATGATATTGTGACCTTATACTTAAAGTTTGAAGTTGATGCGTCAAACGGTTTTTAAGTTATTAAGAAAAAAACATAAAAAATGTGGACGGACAGACGGACAGATGGACAGACGGATGGACGGACAGACAGGGTGATTACTATAGGGCACCCGCAAATAAATTTGCTGGGCCCTAATTAACATGAAATATCAAGCATTATTTTCTCAGAAAAAAAAATATCAGATAGATCAACGTCTGTTCTAGAATATTTCCCAAATGAACAGCATTACATACAATACCTCTAGTGAATCATCTCTGTATCCAGTGATACCCTCATCAACAGACAATAGGATCAGATTTACTCCGTAGTCGTATCGCTCATTCAGAAGCTTCATCACATAAGCTAGCACTGTCGAGTCTGAAGACAGAACAAAATTTGACTTTTAATACAGTAAATATCGTGAAAATCCTAAAAAATCGGACACCTTGAGGACTTACTGTAATTCTCCTGAGATCTTAACAAGTTTGTTTGGATATCAAGTATGGAGTCCAAAAAGTGGAGATGGAATGGCAAACAGTGTAGACCCTGATCAGACTGCTCCTGAAGGAGCAGTCTGATCTGGGTCTACACTGTTTGATTAAGCCTGTCTGCCCCAATACTTAGGATCATTAAGGTAAGCTGGCTAATACCAGTCAAAGCACTGATACTGTCACAGCACTGGTGGGTTGACTCTCTGAGTGTACAATGGGAAAACAGTCATTAACTGAGACTTAAATCTTAAATTCCATTATTTTAAGCTATCAGTGCAGAGCCTGATCAGAGGCCGCACTTGCACAAACGTCCAAGTTCATGAGCCAGATTCAGCGAGCCCTATTTAACTGTCATGGCGAACCAATTATATTTCATTCTTTAAGACACTATCATGTATTTAGTAAACATCAAGGGGTTTGCAATAATTTAGCAAATCTCACAACAAAAAACTGCAGACAGTGTGGCATATTAAACCATTTAGTACCAGAAACCCCAAAACGGGTACCCTGGCAAACAGTGCAGGCCCAGATCAGATGTCGCAGAACACGGTGTCTGATCAGGGTTTCCACTGTTTGCTAAAAGTTCGGTCATTTTCCAAATATATTTTGATGAAAACACAACCTGACACCCCTAAATTTGGAAATAGACTCATGCTGTATATAAGAAGGAAGATTCCATTTGGTACAAAAAGGGTTAAATGACATTCAGTACCATGCAAATTAGGTACTTGAGAAGTAGGTCCTGTCTATAAACAGTCACTAGACGTATAACAGGTCAGTAGAAGGTATTGTAGGTCACTACCGATTATAGTGTGCAGTTATTCAACCCCTTTTGACGGGCCTCTGTGGCCTAGTGGTTAAGAGCGCTGACTCTTGATCATTAGGTCTCTCACCGCTGTGGTTCCAGCCTCGCTCGGGTCACATGTGAGACGCCAAGTTCTGCAACGGAAGGTCAGGTGGTTTTTCTCCGGGTACTCCGGTTTTAGCCCACCTCTGATTAACGATTGGCTCGATATGAGTGCAATAATCTTGAAAGGGCCGTAAAACCAAAACCAAAAAAAAAATCAACCCCTTTTATTAGAATACTAGAATGACTGATTGCAGTATACTGGTAAATAAGGATATCTGGAGGTATGGAAATAATACCTAAGGGACTCCAGGATTAGCTCATAATTATTAGACATGGTAAATGAGCCATCCATGTTGAGTTATAGAAGTTTAAGTGTAAGTAACCTTGTCCTGCACTTACTCCAAACAACAATTGTTTCATTCAGGTTTCATAAGAAAACAAGATGTGTTTATGAAACACTGATGCCCCCGGACACCGTGTGTGAAATATTATGGCCAACGTTAGAGGTTTTAAAATGTAGGTCAAGGTCACAAGGTCAAAAATTATGATACCACTGGAAAGGTCTTGTGACAAGGAATGCACATGTGAAATATGAAAGCCCTATCAGTTACAATTGAAAAGGTATGCCCAATGTTAAGGTTTTTGCGGACAGACAGACAGACAGATGGACAGACCAAAAACTATATGCCCCTGAATCTTTGATTCCAGGGGCATAAAAATGAGACTGGCTTGTCGTGAAGGTAAAAACTTCTCTTTTTTTTTTCCTACAGACTTAATTACAACTATATGCATTTCTTTTCTTTAAATTGTAATGTAAACTCTATACCCTTTGTAGGGCTGGCTAATCGGAGCTGAAAAGATAATCGATTATCAGTCATGCCATTGCGATCGATAATCGATTAGTAATCGCTAAGGTTTTTGTCATAATTTTACCTGTCTGGCTTTCTGTCTGAGCATGATTCTTACCATATGTTGCCCATTACCATATGTCTATTTGAACAGACAGGCCTGAGCAAACAGTGTAGACCCAGATGAGACGCCGCAGAATGCGGCGTCTCATCAGAGTCTGCACTGTTTGCAACTCATCCCTCTTTTATAGGCATAACTTTGGGTAGTAAATTTTACCTATGAAGTAATCGATTAAAAGCAAATCAGAAATGATAATCCTTTTTGTGGAATTTATCGATCGATTAATCGATTATACGATTAATCGTGTCAGCCTTAACCTTTTGTATCTGTAACTTTGCTGACTCATCAAACATTTAAAACTTCTTATCATGTATGTCTGATTTTCACAGAATTTTAACCATAGTTCATCTTTTTAACCCTTCTCTTGCTGAATATTCATTTTAGCCACACCCATTTCTGACTTTGAACCAATCAGATTACTTGAATTAATTAATTCCTACAAATTCATAAACTGAATGTCAAACAGTGTAGATCCTGATCAGATGGCTTCTTCTGAAGCCATCTGATCAGAATCTACACTGTTTGCAAAGATAGGGGTTGTCGTGAACAGCAAGATTAAGGTTAATGCTCTTTTTCAAACATTTTAGTTGGCAAATAAATAATGTCATGGGGAACACCACTTTTTTTTCATTTGGCCTTATCCTGCCAATTTGCTAATAAATATCTTGACAGCATTGATGGTCGAAGGTTGTATAAATGATTCTGAACTCATTTAATCCTGAAATTCCTTAGTTTCAAGACAGTGTAGTTCCTGATAAGAATGGCCACTGTTTGCCAATGTCTCATTTTGTGACTTTCAGCATTTGTGGGTCAACCCATTCAATAATATGGAAAAACACTTTCTGGTCGGCCCAGGAAAAGTGTGGTTAAGAAAACTGACTAGCTCAATATGACATAAATAGTGTTGCTTTGGCTGTTAAACTCCAAACAAATAAACAAAACTTTCCAGTACTTGCACTCTGTTTATTTAACAGTGCACAAAACCTTTAAGGATAATAGGTACACCATCAGGGGGAGGCAACTCCTGCAAAAGTATTTTTGTCTCCTATGTCAATAGGGGTCAACTCTTAAAGGAAGGAATTTGCCCCTGTGGAGGAAATTCTTTTCTTTAAGAGTAGACATCTTTTTCAGACAGTGGGACAGCTAACAGGAAGTCCCAAAAGTTGTCTCCCTTTAAAATGGCAGAAAAATCTGCCAGGTGTTCCCATTCCCCTTGATATGTGCATGGTTCAACTTTACTTATTAGCGATAACACATGGACAACAGCAATATAGCCGTTGCAGTGTTGATAACTTTGCGTCAAATGACTATCAACCAAAAAATACCAACAGAGCTGGATTAATGTACAGCTTTCAAATATCATATTGTATTACACAGTCACTTCCCCATAATTTAAATCTTACCTTTTCCCCCAGAGGCTCCTATGGCAATAGTTTCTCCTCGGGTGAACAATCTGGCATCAACAATTGTTTTATGGATCTCCTCTTCAAAGGCATAGAAGAAACACTCCTTACATAAAGCATCTCCCTGAAAAAAGACAAACTAGAGTTGGTGTTTATGAAAAACTATGCCCCCAAGGCCCCAACTTCTTGACCCAAACACTGCTTGCCCCTAACAGTTTCACATGGTTGAAATGCTTAACTTTTCCAGATAACTCAAGAACAAAAATCAGAATTTTTTTAAAATTTAATCAGATTATATTCTCATCATCCCATATCAGCCTATCAAATTTCAATGCAGTAGTCTGCACGCTTGTTGAGATATCTTGGCAAAATGCCCAAAATATTTGAACAGCTATTACAAAAAAGCCCAATTTTACAAAAGGCCATAACTCATGAAGTATTTTTCAGAATTTATTTTAAAGTTAATCAGGTCATGAACTCATCACTACCTCGGCCCCCATCGGGGCTTGAAGAAATAGATGGGATGCATGATGCTTCCACGCAGAGCTGAAACCGACCCGCACACGAGTACTGGTAAACCACTTATAGGATCTAAGCCTGCCCAGGCAAAGCGGTGTGAGTCGGCCCGTCCATGCTAATAAACCCTATTGGTTTCATTGGATGGCAGGTCTTGAGATGTAATTCCATCTCAAGGTCGGGTAAAAGTCACACAAAAATGGAAGCAACGTCTCCAAAATGACCTTTACAGCTTTGATGGGGACTTTAAACCTCAAATCAAACAAACAAAACTCATCACTACCAATCTTATCACCAAATATCAAGGCTTTAGCTCCAATGGTTTCGGAGATATTTCGCTGACGAGATAAAACTGCCCTTTACAAATGGTCATAATTCATGAACTGTTCTTTTTATTCCTTCAAAATTGAGTCAAAAGTTAATCAGGTCATGTACTCACTACATGCAATCTAATCACCAAACAATAAGGTTCTATCTCTAACCATACTTGAGATATTATGCTGACAAGGTTAAAAAGGCCAAACAAAGGGCCATAACTCATGAAGTGTATTTTTTTAGAATTTATTCAAAAGTTTATCAGGTCATCTACTAATCACTAGAAATCTAATCTCCAAACAGCTAGGCCCTAGCTCTTACATTTTTGAGACATTCTGCTGGCATGGTAAAATGCCCAAATTTACAAAGAGCCATAACTCATGAAGTATTTTTCAGAATTTATTCAAAAGTTAATCAGGTCATCTACTCATCACTACCTATCTATCTATTGATCTAGTTTCAAGGGTCTAGCTCCAACAGTTTTTGAGATATTTCACTGACAAGGTAAAAATGCCCAAATTTACAAAGCGCAATAACTCATGTATGGTTTTTCAATAATTTATTCAAAAGTTAATCAGGTCATTTACTCAACACTACCAATCCATTCACCATGTTTCAAGCTCTAGCTTCAATACTTTTTGAGACATTTTGCTGACAAGATTTCTTCCTTATTTTTTGCAATGGGCCATAACTCAAGAAAGGGGCATAATCCGCATGAGAAAAAAATATGTGTCACCAACTGTCTGATGAGGAATCCATATATACACATATTAAAACTCTAGTTCCCAAGTTATGCTAGGCATCAAAAAGTGTGGCAAATGGACAGATGAACAAAGGCAAACCAATATGCCGGACCAATTTTTTTAAAGTTGGGGGCATATACGAGGACTGTTCAAATATGAATGCAACTAAGCACATAAAAATGATTCCGTGATAGATTTCGATGCAAAATTTATTTTGTCCCCTCAAAGTATTCCCCTTTAACAGATATACAAACTTTCAGTCTTCTGATCCAATCATTGAATGCATTTTGGTAGTCTTTTCGGGTTATACTATGAAGGCACTGGAATATTGCAGAACCAAGGTGTTTGCGCTGTACAAATTTTGGACCAGAAAGGTATTTTTTCAGCCGCGGGAACAAAAAATAGTAAAACGGGGCAAGGTCAGGGGAAAACGGGGGGTGAGGGAGTTCAACAACCTTTTCCTGCTTCAGATAGTCTTGCACAATGAACGCCTTGTGCGATGACGCATTGTCAAGTAGCAATCTGACATTGGCCAAACCAGTTGCGGGTCTTGGTTCTTTGAAATATTTCTTCAATTTTCGAAGAACTTTTTTCTTGTAAAACTTCGCATTTACAGATTTGCCTTTAGGCACAGCAACCTGAATAGCAGGGCCCTGATTTGAAAAGAATATGGCATACATTACCTTCTTGACGCTCATGGTCCGCTTTGTAATGCATGGTCTTTTGCAATACTTTGTTGCCCATATTTTGTTCTGAATCTTTCGTTTTGGCTCAAAAAAGTGAACCCATGTTTCGTCACCTGTGACGACATTAGCGAAAAGACCGTACATTGTAATTTGGAAACTTTTTAAGCAACTTCTTGGCACACTGAACGCATGTCTTTTTCTGCTCATCTGTCAACAAATGGGGAATCCATCTAGCACAGATCTTTCTCATTTTCAAATCCTGTTTCAGAATTGTATGAGCTGCTCCTAATGAGATGCCATCCATACTAGCTATTTGCCTAGTGGTGTATCGTGCATCGGTAGCAACTATTTCTTTCACTCTAGCAACCATCTTGGCAGATGTTGCTCTTTTCGGCTGACGATCATGTGGTGCATCTTCTGTTGAGCCTAGCCCACAGCTGAATTTCTTACACCAACGAAAAACAGTCGGAAAAGACATTTCATTATGCCCATAAACTGAACATATTTCATCAAAAATGTCTTTGCACCGTATACCAAGAATACAACGATTCTTAATATAGGACCGTATTTCAACGGCGTACTCTGACCTTCTTCCAACCATGTTTTGTATAAGTATACAAGAGTAGACAGTGTTTATCCAACGATATACATGGCTAAAGTGCACGGATTTTAACAGGTTTGGTATCAATGTATAGGTAAAATGTTTTTCTATGCTGTGATATTTATTTCCAGGTGATTTTCGCATTAGTGCATGAGAAAACGTTCTACTTGCATTCATATTTGAACAGTCCTCGTAACAGTGAAACTTCAATATAAACTCTATCATGGATGGCTAATTACCAAGGCAAATTGGAACCGAAGCCCAAGATAAATTTAGCACAGTTTAAGGGAAATGGACACATCTTCAGGGGAAGCAACTCCTGCAAAAGTATTTTTGTCTCCCTTGTCAACAGGGGTCAACTCTTAAAGGAAAGAATTTGCTCCTGAGGAGCAAATTCTTTCCTTTATGAGTAGACCCCTTTTTCAGTGGGACAGGGCTTATAGAAAAAAAAACAGAAGTCCCAAAAGTTGTCTTCCTTTGAAAAATGGTGGACAAATCTGCTAGGTGTTCCCATACCCCTTAAGAAGGCTTTTTTTCTGATTTAATCTTGTCAAGGTACTTTGTGTGTACTCATTAGAACTGCCTCAATGAGGCAATTCTAATGTGTTCACAAAACATTCTATTGTTTTATAGAAAATCAAATAGATATACTTAACCCTTATGACGCCGAGAAAAACTACATCTGAAAGTGTCGTCTGCTTATGTCGTCTGCAAATTTTTTGGACAAACCTTTTTTTTAAATATTTTTGCATGCAGGCAAACAGTGTGGGCCCAGATTAGAGCAGCTGATCTGTGCCTACACCGTTGCAAAAAATTACTTTTAACCCTTGTCCTGCTAATCCTGGATATGCCTTTTCTTTGAAACAATGTAGATCCAGATCAGATGGCTTCTGAAGAAGCCATCTGATCAGGATCTGCATTGTTTGTCATTCAGGTTGTGAATTTGTTGCAATAATTTGCATCAAGTAATCTGATTGGTTGATAATCGGTAGTGGGTGTGGCATATATGAATATTCAGCAGGACAAGGGTTAAGGTAACCAGCAGATGGCAAAGCAGACGACAATTGTCATGATTGGCATTTTATGGGTTAAGCCTCATAACTCTCAGCAGTTTGAACTACCCTACTCCTATTTTAAAAAGATTTCAGGTGTTTTTCCATGCCTGAAAGGCCTATTTTTGCAACCTTGACCATTATCCTGCTGAACACGACAAACATTACATTTGCAAACAGTGTAGATAGAGATCAGACTGCTTCTGAAGAAGCCATCTGATCATGATCTACACTGTTTGTAATACAGTTTATGAACTGAATTAATACAGTATATAAATTAATTTGACTGGCTGCTGGTCAGAAATGGGTGATTATAAATTTATTCAGCAGGAGAAGGATATACATAGTCATTTGAAACGGAATATACTGTAGGACGAAAAATCAAATTCTAAGAGCCTGAAAATCAAGAAAAAAAATCAAGCTCTAAAAGCCTGAAATCCTGTGAATGCCCGAAAAATACGAGGCCTGGATTCTGCGGCGTCTCATCTGGGCCTGCACTGTTTGCCAAGGTACCCGTTTCTGGTGTAGCAGTCTGTTTCTTCCCCCGGCCCGTTTTTTCCCCCAGGAAGAACTGGGCCGGCCCACCTGATCCATAGAGTAACAAGTGGACCCCGGGGAGGGCCATTATTGGCCCCAGAGCTATAATGTGCATAATGTTGAGGGAGGTCTAAAAAGGTGAAGGTTCAAACCAAATATCAACAGAGGCTATAATTTGAACAATCTTGGCAAAGGTCCACAGGATGACGCTACACACCAAATATTAAAGACCTGGGCCTTGCAGTTTCAGAGAAGATTTTTTTAAAGATATTCCCTACATAAGCCTATGTAAAACCAAATGGCCCCCAGGGCTATAATTTATGCAATCTTGATAGAGATCCAGTAGATGAAGCTTCACACCAAATATCAAAGACCTGGGCCTTGCTGTTTCAGAGAAGAAGATTTTCAAAAATTATCTCTATATAAGTCTATGTAAAACCAAAGGGCCCAGGGGCGGGGGCATTTGTGGCCCGAGGGCTATAATTTGAACAATCTTGGTAGAGGTCCACTAGATGAAGCTCCATACCAAACATCAAAGACCTGGGCCTTGCAGTTCCAGAGAAGAATTTTTTTTAAAGATTTCCCTATATAAGTCTATATAAAACCAAAGGGTCTTGGGGTGCATTGGCTAAGAGAAACAGACGATTACGTATTGGCCTCTGATTCTTACAAGTTGTGTTCAAATGCTGCTTTCAATGGAAACATCATAGAAAATTGCAGGCGGTAGCGCTACATACTACATAAATTTTCTGCATTATTTTCTATCTCCAATAACAGCAATGGTTGAAACAAAGCATTTAAAAAAAAAAATGGTCAAAATTGCCCAATGGTGGAGAAGAAATGGGACGGCCCAGTTGTTCCCCACCCCAGACACATTCAACGTCATAACTGACTTAATAGTACAACACTACCCAAGGGTGGAGAAGAAACGGGCTGGCACAGTTCTTCCCCACCCCAGACACCTTCAAGAAATAATTGACTTAACACTACAACACTACCCAAGGGTGAAGAAGAAACCGGTCGGCACAGTTCTTCACCACGTAAGACATCTTCAGCAATATAACTGACAAAACTGAATAACACTACCTAAGGGTGGGGAAGAAATGGGCTGGCCCAGTCCTTCCCCACCCCAGACACCTTCAACGTCATAACTGACTTAACTCTACAACACTGCCCATGGTTGGGGAAGAAAAGGCCCATTTCTTCCCCACCCCAGATATCTTCAGCGATATAACTGACATAACTGTACCACACTACCCAAGGGTGGGGAAGAAACGGACCAGCCCAGTTCTTCAGCACCCCAGACATCTTCAGCGATTTAACTGACATAACTGTACATCACTACCCAAGGGTGGGGAAGAAACAGTCCGACCCAGTTCTTCCCCACCAATCATAACAGACTTATCTGTATAAGAGTCACCATGGGTGGGCAAGAAACGGGCCAGCCCAGTTCTTCCCCACCCCCAGTCTCCAAATTCTATAAAGATTTGGGCTTCAAACATTTGTTGCATATTATATCTGTTTAGTTTATACCAATTTATGTCTTAAAAAACAAAGGAAATTTATCACAAAAAATATTACACAGTAAACAGAAACATCTGGGATGGGGAAGAGCCCAGTTCTTCCCAAACCCCAGTCTCCAAATTCTATTGGATTTGAGCTCCAAACATATGTTCCTTATTATATTGGTTTAGCTTATACCAATTTAAGTCTTAAAAAGCGAAGAAAATTTATCGCAAGATTCTTTAGTAAACAGAAACATCTGGGGTGGGGAAGAACTGGGCCGGCCCAGTTCTTCCCCACCCCAGACACCTTTAATGTCATAATTGACTTAACTCTACAACACTGCCCCAGGTTGGGGAAGAAAAAAGCCCATTTCTTCCCCACCCCAGACATCTTCAGCAATATAACTGACATAACTGTACCACACTACACAAGGGTGGGGAAGAAACGGACCAGCCCAGTTCTTCCCCACCCCAGACATCTTCAGCGATATACTTGACATAACTGTACATCACTACCAAAGGGTGGGAAAGAAACAGTCCAGCCCAGTTCTTCTTCACCCATCATAACAGACTTATCTGTATAAGATTCACCAAGGGTGGGGAGGAAACGGGCCGCCCAGTTCTTCCCCACAACCCAGTCTCCAAATTCTATTAAGATTTGAGCTCCAAACATTTGTCGCTTATTACAGGGGTAACAACCTACGTCATAGCAGAGATGTAGTACCCATTTCAGAAGCGGCCATATTGGTGTAAATAGGGTAAATAAAATGCTTCAAACTAGATTTGTATATTACGAGTCTTCAGAAAACATAATCAGCTGGTAACGAACAATATTTGCATCCCATCAGTGAGCTAATTCCACCTAGAAACATTGAAAAGGTTTCGATAGCTTCGCCACAAGATTTGATTCGGCGCTGTAAACAATGATAGTTCCGACACCATTGCCAAATCAGCTTGTGTTGAATTATTTAAAGAAAAGGCCACATTTCTGGGACAGATTTCAGAATGTTTGATTCTTTTATGATCTAATGCACCGACTGCGCCTACTTGTTGTGACAAATGCCTTTTGTGTAGTAAACGCCAGCAAACTTACGAATGGTTATGACGTCACTGCTCTGACGTAGGTTGTTCCCCCTGTTATTATATCTCTTTAGTTAATACCAATTTATGTCTTAATAAAAGCACCGCAGACACTGCATAATACCCCGCCACTGCTAAGCAATGTAACTTATTTGAAAATATATCAAGGCTAAATAACTAGAAAGGGGATAGCAGAGATATGATCCGCAAGTGTAATGTCTTAATGTGAGTGGATGAAGTTGTTAGAAGATGTAGGAAGCATATGTAAAAATCCATTTTTCAGACATTTGATGGGAAGGCAACTCAATAAGTTGCCATTATTAGAAAATTATGGAGGCAAGTATTTACCTTATATGGCTGTGGAACATGTATCTTTATGTGGTACATGTAAGAATTTAATGTTTTTCGATGTACTGCCTGTCTGACTATATTCTTTCGTGAAGACTGATCATGAAGTGTATGACAGTGTAGATCCTGATCAGATGGCTTGTTCAGAAGCCTGATCTGAATCTTCATTGTTTTGCAAAGGTCGCGGTTGTCATGAACAGCAGGATAAGCCTGAGTTTATCTCCAGTAAAGTTATGTTATGTCTTTGGGATTGTTCAAAAGTGGTCTTAAAGACCATTTTTAACAGTCCCAAAGGTGGTCTCTGACCACATGACATGGAATGCAGAAAACACATAGAAAGAATGACTACAAGCTACTAAATAAGCTTTTTAAAGCAGAATTAGTCTTAGTTTTACTATATTCCATATAGTAAGGGAACTAGAGGCCAAAAACCATTTTTCAGATATTTCAAAGGCAGATAACTCAATCGCTGGGAAAGCCAGAGTCATGTTCCTTTGCCACAGTATATAACAATTCATCTACTACACATCGCTGGGAAAGCCAGAGTCATGTTCCTTTGCCACAGTATATAACAATTCATCTACTACACATCTATGAAGTTTCAGCAAGATATTGTAAATGATAAACAAACTACAGTCTAAAATGCATTTTTTAAATAGGTCAAGGGCAGATAACTCAAGAACTGGAACAGCCAGAGTAGCAGTCCTTGGCCACAATATGAACCGTTTAGTCCTCTATATATCTGTGAAGTTTCATCCAGATATTCCATATAGTAAGGGAATTAGAGGCCAAAAACCATTTTTCAGATACTAAAAAGGGCAATAACTCTGCTAAAAATTAACGGATTTTGCCCATTAACAATCCCAAACCACACAGCCCCGATACCAATATGTATGTAAAATTTGAACAAAATCCGTGAAAAAATACTCAAGTTATCGATTGGAAACGAAGTGCGGACGGACCGACAGACATACGGACGGACGGACACCGGAGGGTATAACATAATAACCCGCCACTATCGTGTGGCGGGGTATAAAAAGCAAAGGAAATTTATCACAATATTTATTAGTAAACAAACATCTGGGGTGGGGAAGAACTGGGCTGGCCCAGTTCTTACCCACCCCCAGTCTCTATATTCTATTTATATTTGAGCTCCAAACAATTGTTGCTTATTATATCTTTTTAGTTTAAACCAATTTTTTTCCTAAAAAGCAATGGAAATTTATCACAAGAATTACTAGTAAACAGAAAAACCTGGGGTGGGAAAGAACTGGGCCAGTCCAGTTCTTCCCCACCCCACAGTATCCAAATTCTATTGAAATTTAAGCGCCAAACATTTGTTGCTTATTATATCTGTTTAGTTACCCGCAAAACCAATTTATGTTTTTTAAAAAGCGAAGAAAATGTATCACAAGAATTTGTAGTAAACAAAACCAGAGGACCAATGGTCCTGAGCCGCTCACCTGAGTGCTGAGAGCTTATGGAGCCATTTTATTTCTGAGAAGACGATTTTATAGGGTTTTTACCAAGTATTAATCTCGGTCATGTGACTTGATAATGGGCCCATTGGTTTGAATAAAAAAATCCGAAAGGTATACATGTATATGGACATGGCGGCCATTTTAGTAATGTGACCAAATTCTTATTAACAAATTTTCATTTGTTTGTTCCTAAAAGTTTTCATGTGAAATTTGGCTACAAATGGAGTAGTGGTTTCTATGAAAAATACATTTTAATTTCATCTGAATGACCTTGGGCCAACTTCAGAGAATAATGTTGACCTTAATTCCATCCACTCATTTAGCTTATTACATCTACCAATTTTCATATCACAGGCTGCAATAGTTTCCAAAAAAATACACATTTTTTTTTTTACTTTCTCCAATACAAATGTATAGGCAACCAAATTTGACCTTTGCGTAAAAAAGGTTAAGGCCATCCAGGGGTCATCATTTGAAGAAACTATAGTGGGCCCAAATCTCAAATGCTACATACCAAGTTTAATGAAAATCGGCCCACTGGTTCTGGAGTAGAAGATTTCTGAAGTGTTTTTACCTTATATGGCCATGATGGCCATTTTGGTCATTTGACCAAACGCATGTATTTAAATCTTCATTTACTTGTTTCTACGAGCTTTGTATAAAATTTGGTCACAAACGGCAAAGAGGTTCTAGTTAAAAATAAATTTTTATCTTCATATCTGAAAGGCCTTAGGCCAAGGTCAAGGAATGACCTTGACCTTGAATACTCATGTAGTTTCATCCACTCAATTAGCTAACTGCATTTCTCAATTTTCAGATCAGAGACTGCAATAGTTTCAAAAAAAATCATGGTTTTGACCTTTTTCCCATCCAAAAATCTATGTGACCAAATTTGACCTTGGCGTAAAATAGGTATCGAAAGTCATCACGAGCCCCCAATGCCGCATATGAAATTTTGGTTACAAACGGCTCAGTGGTTTCTCAGAAAAATATGTTTTAATTCTCATATCTGGATGACCTTGAATCAAGATCAAAGAATGACTTTGACCTTGAATACTCATGTTCTTTCATCCACTCATTTAGCTTACTGTATCTTCCAATTTTCAGATCACCAGGTGCAATATTTTCCAAAAAATACACAGTTTTGACTTTTTCCCCATACCAAAGTCTATGCGAAAAAATTTGACCTTGGCCTAAAATAGGTCAAGGTCATTCAGGAGTCATCATCATGGGCCCAAGTCCCCAATGCCACATACAAAGTTATATGATAATCAGCCCACTGGTTCCAGAGAAGAAGATTTCTGAAGGGATTTTACCTTATATGGACATGACGGCCATATTGGTCATGTGACCAAATTCGTATTGATTAATTGTCATTTCCTTGTTCTTAAAAACTTTCATATGAAATTTCATTACAAATGGCTATGTGGTTTCTGAGAAAAATAAGTTTTAATTCTCATAACTGAATGACCTTGAACAAAGGTCAAAGAATGACCTTGACTACTCATGTAGATTCATCCACCCATTTAGCTTACTGCATCTACTAATTTTCAGATCACAGGCTGCAATAGTTTCCAAAAGATACACAATTTTGACTTCTTCCCATACAAAAGTCTATGCGACCAAATTTGAACTTGGCCTAAAATTGGTCAAGGTCATCCAAGGGTCATCATTTGAGAAAAAATATGCTGGACCCAAGTCCCTAATGCTACATACCAAGTTACATGATAATCGACCCACTGGTTCCGGAGAAGAAGATTTCATGACGGCCATATTGGTCATGTGACCAAATTCATATTGATTAATTGTCATTTCCTTGTTCTTAAAAACTTTCCTATGAAATTTTGTTACAAATGGCTTTGTGATTTCTGAGAAAAATAAGTTTTAATTCTGATATCTGAATGACCTTGAACAACGGTCAAAGAATGACCTTGACCTTGAATACTCATGTAGATTCATTCACCCATTT
The DNA here is from genome assembly GCA_963580285.1 of Lucinisca nassula. Taxonomy (NCBI): domain Eukaryota; kingdom Metazoa; phylum Mollusca; class Bivalvia; order Lucinida; family Lucinidae; genus Lucinisca; species Lucinisca nassula. Next base: position 143,272,639 of record OY757017.1, read on the forward strand.
AGCTTACTGCATCTACTAATTTTCAGATCACAGGCTGCAGTAGATACACGGTTTTGACTTTTTCCCATACAAAAGTCTATGCGACCAAATTTGACCTTAGCCTAAAATTGGTCACAGTCATCCAAGGGTCATCATCTGAACAAGATATGACGGGCCCGAGTCCCTAATGCTACATACCAAGTTTCAGGCCAATCGGCCCAATGGTTCCGGAAAAGAAGATTTTTGAAGGGTTTTTACCTTATATAGGCATGGCGGCCATATTGGTCATGTGACCAAATTCATATTGATTAATTGTCATTTCCTTGTTCTTAAAAACTTTCATATGAAATTTCATTACAAATCGCTTTGTGGTTTCTGAGAAAAATGTTTTAATTCTCATATCTGAATGACCTTGAACAAAGGTCAAATAATGACCTTGACCTTGAATACTCATGTAGTTTCATCCACCCATTTAGCTTACTGCATCTATTAATTTTCAGATCACAAGCTGCAATAGATTCCAAAAACACACGGTTTTGACTTTTTCCCATACAAAAGTTTATGAGACCAAATTTGACCTTGGCCTAAAATTGGTCAAGGTCATCCAAGGGTCATCATTTGAGCAAAATATGATGGACCCGAGTCCCTAATACTACATACCAAGTGTCAGGCCAATTGGCCTGATGGTTCTGGAGAAGAAGTTTTCTGAAGGGTTTTTACCTTATATGGACATGGCGGCCATATTGGTCATGTGACCAAATTCATATTGATTAATTGTCATTACCTTTTTCTCAAAAACTTTCATATGAAATTTCGTTACAAATGGCTTTGTGGTTTCTGATAAAAATAAGTTTTAATTCTCATATCTGAATGACCATGAACAAAGGTCAAAGAATGACCTTGACCTTGAATACTCATGTGGTTTCATCCACCCATTTAGCTTACTGCATCTACTAATTTTGAGATCACAGGCTGCAATAGTTTCCAAAAGGGACACGGTTTTAACTTTTTCCCATACAAAAGTCTATGCGACCAAATTTGACCTTGGCCTAAAATTGGCCAAGGTCATCCAAGGGTCATCATTTGAACAAAATATGATGGGCCCAAGTCCCAAATGCTACATACCAAGTTTCAGGCCAATCGGCCCACTGGTTCCGGAGAAGAAGATTTTTGAAGGGTTTTTACCTTATATGGGCATGGTGGCCATCTTGGTCATGTGACCTGGACCCCGCGAAGAAACTTTCGTTCCCCCATCCCACTGAGGCCCCACATGAAATTTGGCTTCAATCGGCCCAGCGGTTCCAGAGGAGAAGATGTTTGAAAATGTTGACATACATACATACATACAGCATGACCACCCTATAAGCTCACCAATGAACCTACGGCTCAGGTGAGCTAAAAATCTGGGGTGGGGAAGAACTGGGCCGGCCCAGATCTTCCCCACCCCCATTTTCCAAATTATATTTAGATTTGAGCACTAATGATTTGTTGCTTATTATATCTGTTTAGTTAATACCAATTTGTGTCATAAAAAGCTAAGAAAATTAATAGATACCGGATTGGGATGAAAATTTCCTTGGATCTCCATATATTGTATGGCATAGAGAAATTTTGCCATTCAAGCTGTAAAGACTCAAAACTAATTCAGAATGGTTTCTTTTCGAATTTTTAACAATTTGTGAGGCATAAATTACTCATTGACTATGGTTCTAAAAAATTTCAGGTGGGGAAGAAACTGACTGGGTGGGGAAGAAACGGGCCGGCCTGGTTCTTCCCCGGGGAAGAAACTGACTGGGGGGAAGAACTGGCTTGTTACACCGGTACAAAATGGGTTAACAAGAGGGCCATGATGGCCCCGGATCGCTCACCTAATCCATAGTGTAACAAGTGGGCCCCAGGGAGGGTCATTATTGGCCCCAGGGCTTTAATGTGCATAATGCTGAGGGAGGTCTTAAAGGTGAAGCTTCATACCAAACATCAATAAAGGCTATAATATGAACAATCTTGGCAAAGGTCGTCGAGATGAAGCTACACACCAAATATCAAGGCACTGGGCCTTGCGGTTTCAGAGAAGAAGATCTTTTTAAAGATATTCCATACATAAGCCTATGTAAAACCAAATTTGCATATGGGCTATATAAGTCTATGTAAAACCAAAGGGTCCCAGGCTGGGGACATTTGTGGCCCCAGGGCTATAATTTGGAACAATCTTGGTAGAGGTCCACTAGATGATACTTCATACCAAATATCAAAGACATGGGCCTTGCAGTTTCAGAGAAGGAAATTTTTTAATATTTCCCTTTATAAGACTATGTTAAACCAAAGGGTTTCAGGGTGGTGACATTTTTGGCCCCAGGGCTATAATTTGAACAATCTTGATAGAGGTCCACTAGATGAAATTTCACACCAAACATCAAAGACCTAGGCCTTGTGGTTTCAGAGAAGAAGATTTTTAAAGATTTTCGCTATATAAGTCCATGTAAAACCAAAGGGCCTCGCAGTGGGGCCATTTTTGGCCAAAGGGCTATAATTTGAACAATCTTAGTAGGGGTCCATTAGATGAAGCTTCATATCAAATATCAAAGTCCTTGGCCATGCAGTTTCAGAGAAGAAGATTTTTTAAGATTTTCCCTATATAAGTCTATGTAAAACCAAAGGGCCCAAGAGCGGGGACATTTTTGGTCCCAGGGCTATAATTTGAACAATCTTGATATAGGTCCACTAGATGAAGCTTCACACAAAATATCAAAGGACTAGGCCATGTGGTTTCAGAGAAATATCAAATATCAAAGACCTAGGTCTTGTGGTTTCAGAGAAGAAGATTTATAAAGATTTTCCCTATATAAGTGTATGTAAAACCAAAGGGTCCCGGAGCGGGGCATTTTTGGCCCAAGGGCTATAATTTGAACAATCTTGGTAGAGGTCCATTTGATGAAGCTTCATACCAAATATCGAAGACCTAGGCCATGTGGTTTCAGAGAAGAAGATTTTTAAAGATTTTCCCTATATAAGTCTATGTAAAACCAAAGGGCCCCGGAGCGGGGGCATTTTTGGCCCCAGCACTATAATTTGAACAATCTTGGTAGGGGTCCATTAGATGAAGCTTCATACTAAATATCAAAGTCCTGGGCCTTGTGGTTTCAGAGAAGAAGATTTTTAAACATTTTCCATATAGAAGCCTATGTAAAACCAAAGGGCCCTGGGGCGGGGGCATTTTGTGCCCCAGCACTATAATTTGAACAATCTTGGTAGGGGTTCACTAGATGAAGCTTCATACCAAATATCAAAGACCTGGGCCTTGTGGTTTCAGAGAAGAAGATTTTTAAAGATTTTCCCTATATAAGTCTTTGTAAAACCAAAGGGCCATGGAGCGGGGGTACATGTGTATTTTTGGCCCCAGCACTATAATTTGAACAATCTTGGTAGAGGTCCATTAGATGTAGCTTCATACTAAATATCAAAGTCCTGGGCCTTGTGGTTTCAGAGAAGAAGATTTTTATAGACTTTCCATATATAAGCCTATGTAAAACCAAAGGGCCCCGGGGCGGGGGCATTTTGTGCCCCAGCACTATAATTTGAACAATCTTGGTAGGGGTCCACTAGATGAAGCTTCATACCAAATATCAAAGACCTGGGCCTTGTGGGTTCAGATCAGAAGATTTTTTAAGTTTTTGGTGAAAAAAATCTATTTTTGGGTCCTGTGACATAGATGTGCAACGGACCGGAACCATTTGAACAACTTTGAAAGGGGACCACCTAAGGATCATTCCTGTGAAGTTTGGTCAAAATCTGATCAGTGGTTTAGGAGGAGATGTCGTTTGAAGAAATTGTTTACGCACGGACGCACGCACGGACGCACGACGGACAAAAAGTGATCTCAAAAGCTCACCTCGTCACTACGTGACGGTGAGCTAAAAATAGAAGTGAAGGCAATGATCTGGAATCAATACAATTAACCCACATCTCGCATCATAGACACCAAAGGGAAAGAAACATGAACATGAAATAACAGACACTAATGGAAACATCACAAGCAGAAAGCAAAAAGGACAGATACTTTCTCACAAAATCGCCAGTTGGCTATCCAAAACAAAACTAGAGCACGCAGGTGTGATTTTGTCTTGACGCATATGGTTCATTCTTCAAGTATTGTAACAAGAAAACAAAACTCTACCTCATCACGAAAACACGCCTTTATAATTTTGACCCCATTGAACCCCACTTTCATATAGTAATACTGGGGTTTACAGGGGTAAACCTTATTTTTTTTCTTATTTCTGCTCTAAAATATAGAATATGGATACTCGTTAGAACCGCCTCGATGAGGCAGTTCTAACGAGTACCCACAATCTATATTTTGAGCAGAAATACATGTAAGAAAAATATCACAATTTTTCATCTTAAAATTATCCTTTTTTCAGTGGTAAAGTTTGCAATGTATTTGTATAGGCGTGCTTTCGTAATGTCAACACTATATGGTAGTGGTGGGCCGATGATCGACTATAGTCGAACGTCAGTTGGTTTTGGCTTCCGATAGCAATAATCGATTGAGAATTCTCTAGTCGATTGTAGTCGGTTCCGGTACTTGGTATTCCGAGTTTTAGTGCATTCCGGTATTCCGTCGCACTTTTCTATTACCGTATTCGGGCGTGTATTACCCGCAGTTTTTTCCCTCAAATTACAGGCCCAAGTTCAGGGTGCGGGTAATCCGCCCGAATTATTTTTGGACCATTTTATTTTTACTTTTGTCAGCTGAAAATACGATGCATCTAATGTTATGCTCTATCCTTTTACGATTCCCGACATAAATAACGTTTAATTGTCCACTCAATTTTAATTACACATGAGTAATATAACAATCTCCATTACTAGCAAGCCCGATTTTGTGAGTATTATTCCTAAAACTCTGATTTTAAACGAAATAAACAAGCAAGTTCAATGTGAACATCAAAGTTTTCCGGCATCCAAACCGCCGCCCACAAACCACCGCTAGTTTTTTTTGCACGCAATCGGTAAATGACGTCATCGGACCCCAGCAACCCCACACGTGTCTATTGTTTTATCTTATAAATGGGGCATATCTTTCATAAAAAATGTTTGGAAACGGTAAAACAATTCTGGATCGCAAAATGGTTTTGGAAAACAGCGCTTTCCGTAAGCTCCGTGTCAATAACCAACAACAGCATACAGATGTGTTAACACAAATTAAAGCGTTCAACTTTTCTGGCCAAGCGTCTGCTATTTGGCGCCAAAACATAACCATTCACGAGATAGTAGAATAGTCGTAGCAAATTAGAGACATAACTTTACCATATTTTCACACCTTATCGACACGCACCGCAGGGTGGCAATTATATGACAGGGATTAACAACAGTGTCATAATTGAACCGTTATAAATCATCAAACAGTATTAATCAAAATCAGACGTCTGCGGCGTCTTTCTGAGGTGTCTGATCTGGGGCTGCACTGTTTGCCGCTGTCCCAATAAAGGGCCGCGGGCATATGTGGGTTAATAAATAAATAACAATGGTGAACAGGTAAAGTTTTTTCAACATTTTAATGTAAAATACATGCTTTCTGGTGATACTCGCATGCACGTGCATTTTCCCGCCTTTTGAAGACGATCGAGCGTTCCGTTGTGTGTTACAAAAACTGGCCAAATTCTTACTTTTTTCTCTTTTTTGTACAATTCTTACTGGAAAGGGGTCTTCACTAAAAGGAAAGAATTTGCTCCTAGACTCCTATTGACAAGGTAGGCCAAAAACATATTTGACATAGCTGCCTCTGTTGCAGATGTATACATTCTCCTTAAATTAGAATTCTTGAGAGATTAAACAGACTAATCACTCATCTAAAGTGGTCAGTCTTCTAGTCATTCGGTGCTCAGGTCTGCACCGTCATAAGGTGTTGTTTCTAGTCTGAAGTTGTGCACAAATATTGTTTCATTGTCAAAACATTTAGTCATTACTAGTCATTATGATATCTCTTTCAGAAACAAACAGCATAATAACTGAATAATAAACCATTCCTTTCAATATAAATCATCCATTCAACAGTAGTCATTCAAATTTCTCATTTCACTGAATTATTTTAAGGTTATTAGGAAATAAAACAAAGAGTTCTGTGTTTATGTTTTTCCTTTATTTTTTGAACATAATGTCCAGAAAAATCTCTAACATACAGTAAGTATTATGCATATATAAACAAAAATACAAAAGGCATTTAAACATACATGTACTCAAATTTTAACATAAAAGAGAAACCGATTATGCAATCGATAGCTAGTTGGTTTTTGCTTCCGATTATAAACCGATAATCGATTGTGATTTGAAACCGATTGCCCACCACTACTATATGGGTCATTTTGGAGACATTGCCTCCGATTTTGAGGGACTTTTACTCAACATTGAATCTCTTGGTGGAAACTAATGACACAACACCCACAGACAAACTTCATCTCTCCTTTCTTACATAATGAGGCTGTTCTAATGAGTAACCACAACCTATTCCTTTGGGCAGAAATAGTGTATACCCCTGTAAACCCCAGTTTACTTAAAATACATTGTGATTTACGGAACTGTTCATTTCACTGACATGATGGTGAAATAATTAAGTAAATAAAGATTCAGATCTGTTTGTTTGTCCGTCCATCTACCCACCTACAATTCATTCATTCATCCATTCCCGTTGGGTATTTGGGAAAACCGAAAACAAACTTTTACCGGAAATAACCGAAAACAAATTCTCATAACCGAAAACAAACTATATCACCAATTATACCATGATTATTGTACATTTAGACATATACATGTTTAAATGCTATGTAAACAGATAATATGGCCAAGTTTGGGAGAATAATTTGAAATAATAACGATTTAATTGCATTTTATATAATTTTCATACATGGACCGGGATCTACATTACTTGTACTAACTGTTTGCCTTGTTGTTTGCGATCTAAATGAATACATTGCACTTAGTAACTCGATTGTTTGAAAGTCAGAAATGTTTGAGACTAAAACAATTTATTTAGCAGGATTCTGCTTAAGATATTTAGTCAACAAGAGCACCGCAAGCGGGTGCCAACGCTCGTCTGCAGTTTCTTTTAGAAAACAAAAGTTCTAAGTCAAATCAAATTGCAAGATGGAGTTATAAAACTTGTAGGGAATGTAGCTCTTGTGATGGTGAGTATGTGTATGAAGTTTCATGAAGGTAGGCCAAATACTTTTGGAAATATGGTCAAGGTTAAGTTTTTTGGTTAATTTTTCGAAAAATAGGTCAAAGTTCAAAGGTCAAGGTCACAGGTCAAAAAGCGTGGTATGACTGAAAAGGTCTTGTCCCAAGGAACATTCATGTGAAGTTGGAAGGCTCTGTTGTGAATAGTATTGAAATAAGAGACAAAAACAATTTAAAAAAAACGGAGAGAAAAGGGGAGATAATTCAATCAAATTGCAAGATGGAGTTATAAAACTTGTAGGGAATGTAGCTCTTGTGATGGTGAGTATGTGTATGAAGTTTCATGAAGGTAGGCCAAATACTTTTGGAAATATGGTCAAGGTTAAGTTTTTTGGTTAATTTTTCGAAAAATAGGTCAAAGTTCAAAGGTCAAGGTCACAGGTCAAAAAGCGTGGTATGACTGAAAAGGTCTTGTCCCAAGGAACATTCATGTGAAGTTGGAAGGCTCTGTTGTGAATAGTATTGAAATAAGAGACAAAAACAATTTAAAAAAACGGAGAGAAAAGGGGAGATAATTCAATCAAATTGCAAGATGGAGTTATAAAACTTGTAGGGAATGTAGCTCTAGTGATGGTGAGTATGTGTATCAGGGCTTTAGATAATTTTTTTTTCAAAAGAGTACAGTACTCGTCCTTTTTTTAAAAAAGGAGTAACGAGAAATTTTTAAAGAGTACTGAAAAATAAACCAAAAAACTTCATTTTGCAGCCTCGACACAATGTTTTTATGGACTGATTTATGGCCAGGTGTACTGTTTGTTTTCTTATAGATACACATATTCAATATCTGTGTCTATTAGCAGTTTGTTGACGGAGAAATCTAACTTTTGGGGTTCAGTTCTCTTGGCGGATAGCAGGACTTCAATGACCAAAGAGTTTCTAAAAATTTAGAATATCAGCTTCACTTTATTGTCCAAGATATGGAGTGAAACTCATATTCTTTAAAACTTTTATAATTCCTTTTCAAAACCATACGCTCAATTTCATCATATATTGTCCATGGACATTTATTTTCTTCCACCCTTTGATCGTGGGACCCATCGTGTTTCCTTACAGGCAATGTTATAAGCGGAACCAGTTACTGGGTCAAAAATCTGTCAGGACCTTTTTCACAAAAAGTGCGGCAGAGACAGACTCCTGATCAGCTGATAAGAACTTATGTGTTGCAGTGCTCCAGCTAGGCTGGGCTGGGCGCCATTTTATGGTTTATGAAATAATCGTTATGATCAATGGCTTCTCACACGTTAGTGAAGCTAATGGTACTGATGTCTCTACTAGAATTATATACATATTTATATTTACATGCATTTCACAAGTATGTGGTGTACTGGGTCGAAGCAATAGCAACGTTTATTATTTAAAAAAAAACATTTGAACATTTAACTTCTGTGTATCTTTTAATATAGAATTATAATATTTAAATAAAAATTAATTTGTTTGATTCATCTGAAAGCGTGTTATTAAAGCAATACAAAAAATTAACCGATGACTGAATAAGTAATCTGTTCAAGGGAGACTACTCAATAATTATCAATGTCATTTGACTTTTCAGAACTCGGGCTGAACGTGCGTCTTCACTGGTTGCCAATGATCTGCAAAGACTCTGATCAAAATGCAAAGCTAGTGTTTGCAATATCCCCGCGGCTTGATCAGTCTGCAACAGTATTACAAGTAAATAGTGTGTATACCGAGCTGCGTCGCACAACACCTTGCAAAGACCCAGATGAACATGCGCAACCCAGGCAACCTTTTTTCTCACCTATCTCTGAGTAGCCCTTCAAAAGGCTCTTGGGGTCAGCGAAGACTGAGCAGTTTGCAATGATGCGCAGGCTAATCCGAGTCTTCACTGGTCGCACGATACTCGAAGACTTAGATCAGCATGCGCTATGTAAGTCAGAACAACATGCGCAACAACTACGCAAGTCCGTTTGGATAACCCAGCTTGTAAAATCAGCGATGCGCAGACTGATGCGTGTCGATACTGTTGAGCAATGACCTGCTCATCCAATCAATACGGCTAATGAAGGCTTGCACACATGCGCTGACTGATCCGAGACTTCATTGCTCGCTCGTCTTACTGTAGTTCAGATTACTCCGGTTTACGCCCACCTGATTAACGATCGGATCGGCTCTATATGTGATATAATCTTGAAAGGACCGTAACCCCAACCCCAATAAAACTTGATTCCCTTGAAATCATTTATGAATGCATAATTTTCCCGTTTGAGAATTTCCCGCCGTTTATTAAACACGTCATTTATTTCACGTGCGTTCCAAATACGCTCTCAAAAAATATTAAATGCGTAATGCTAATTTGTTTTTCGTACATGATACGCAGCAGATTTGAAAAAAAGGAGTATCCTCCCAATTATTTTCGTAATTTACGCGGTACGCAGCCTTATCTAAAGCCCTGGTGTATGAAGTTTCATGAAGGTAGGCCAAATACTTTTGGAAATATGGTCAAGGTTAAGGTTTTCGGTTAAATTTTCGAAAAATAGGTCAAAGTTCAAAGGTCAAGGTCACAGATCAAAAAGTGTGGTATCACTGAAAAGGTCTTGTCCCAAGGAACATTCATGTGAAGTTTGAAGGCTCTGTTGTGAATAGTATTAAAATGAGAGCAAAAAATGTGTTTCAGAAAAAAATTGGAAAAGGGGAGATAATTCAGCCAAAATCAACAATGTTGTTATGGTCCTTGGTCAAAATGTAGCTCTTGTGATAATGAGTGTGTGTATGAAGTTTCATGAGGCTAGGTCTAATACTTTTTAAGTTATAGCCAAGGTTAAGTTTTTTTGGAACGACGCAAGACGACGCAGGACGACGCAGGACGACAACGCAGACGCCGGAGTGATGACAATAGCTCGAAAGTTTTTTTTCAAAAAACAGACGAGCTAAAAATTGTTTAACTGGCTGGTCATCAGGAGGTCCCAGGTTAGGTAAATGCCAAGCAAGTAACACCAGGATCTTCACTGATTGCACTTACTGCTTGCCAGGTTGTTTTTGATTTAAATGAATACAATATAGCTTGTACTTTGTTAGTCAGGAATGGATGTGACTAAATTAATTTATTCAGCAGGATACGGCTTTAGAAATTTTGTATATAAAACATACGTCGAATATATCCTTCGGATGCGCATCTCACTGGTCATCAGGAGGTCAATGGTTTGATAACGGCCGTACTTGGAACATCTTTTCATGAAGATTGATCATTGAGTCCTTTCAAGTGTGACACTCCAAGAAGGACAGTTATCAGTTTTATAACGAAAGAATCTGCACTGGACTAGTTAACAGTATGTGTGGCTAAGCCTATCCAGGAAACGTGATTCAGTAATTGACTCCCTTAATATGACCTAAATAGTGTTGACAGGCCTTTTGAACTTTAAGTAACACATCATTGGAATAGAGTGCATACTTTCATATCTCCAAACAATCATTTTATTGGTTATTGTTTGTTTGTTTGATTTGAGGTTTAACTTCCCCGTCAACACTGTAAAGGTCATTTTGGAGACCTTGCTTCCAATTCTATGGGACTTTTACCCGACATTGAGATGTAATGGCATCTCAAGCCCAGGGGCCCAATGAAACCAATAGGGTTTATAAGCATGGAAGGAGTGACTCACGTGGTATTGCCTATGTCGGCTTAGATCCTCTAAGCGGTCTACCAGTACTCGTGTGCGGGTCGGTTTCAGCTCTGCGTGGAAGCATCATGTAGCCCATCTATTTCTTCAAGCCCCGATGGGCGGGGGCTACTTTTTATTGGTTATAATGTATGATTTTTTTTCTTATTATAGAAAATTTCTGAAGCCGTACCATGCTGATCCTGAGGTTACTGGTAGGGCAGTAAGCTAACCTGGGACCACCCAGATGTACCATTTTGATTAAATTTCTTAAGCAGAATCCTGCTAAATAAATTGTTTTAGTCACAGACATTTCTGAATATCAAACGATCAAGTTATTAAGTATAATATATTCATTTAGATCACAAACTACAAGGCAAACAGTTAGTACAAGCAGTGTAGATCCCTCCATCTATGACAATTGTATTTAAAAAAGGCAATAAAATCGTTATTATTTCAAATTGTTCTCCCAAACTTGGCCATATTATCTATATACATATCATTTAAACATGTATATGTCTAAATGTACAATAATCATGGTATAATTGGTGATATAGTTTGTTTTCGGTTATGAGAATTTGTTTTCGGTTATTTCCGGTAAAAGTTTGTTTTCGGTTTTCCCAAATACAGATTCCCATTTGTCCATCTACCAATACTCTCCATCCATACATTCATTCACTTATCCATCTCCATATTCACCATATTTGCATTATTTGCTGGCTCCTATCTTGCACATTGTCAATGTTGGAAAAACAGGTAACCAGACCCCCCTTGGCCTTTCAAGGTCAGGGGGGTCTGGTTACCTGTTTTTCAAACACTAATAACCTTCAGACTAGGAACCAGCAGATAATGCAAATAAGATGAATATTCCACCGACCATTGGTCCGTCCGTCCAACTACCAACGCACAACTCCATTCATTTATCTATCTATCTATCTATCTATCTACTGATACTGCGTCGGTCACATTTGACCATTACCGCAGGTGTACATTACATACACTCCAGGTTTTGCAGGATGAAAGCCTACACAGTAATCATGTAATTACGGTAGGGATCTTTAACCTGCACAGGGGATGGTTCTCCCTGCACAGGGGGCCTCCAGTTAACATCCCGATCCGAAGGACGGTGCACTTTATGACATTCATCCCTGCAAATGATGCCAGTGGAGCGTGTTCGGACACCGAAATTTATCGCCGCTGCCGGGGATTGATCCCGGGACCTCTAGCATCAGAGGCAAGTGCCTGTCTGTCAATTTACCCATCCATTCTATTTGTCACTTTACAGAAATTAAATTGCGGCGAAACGACCCACGGCGGAAACGAGTCACGGGCGAAACGCCTCATTCGATAAGGGCGAAACTACACACCCCGAAATCAGGGAGACCAGTGTGTGTGTGTGAATTCGGGTTTAACTTTGCTTTCAACAATTTTTCAGTCATATCACATCGGTGTCTGGTTGCGACAGGGAGCTCAATGCTCACTTTTATAGTGCTGCCTCACTGAAGTATCATGTCCCAGACACATTACATAATACCACACCCAGTCACATTATCCTGACACTGGGTTGACCAGTCCTTGCTCAACCCCTTAAATCTGGGTGCCAAGCAAGGAGCAGCTAGTACCTTCTTAACGACTTTGGTATGTGGCTGCCCGGGATCGAACCCATGTCCCGGAGCGGACACTCTGCCAACTGAGCTATCGGGCCGGTGACAGGGAGACTAGATTCAGGGCAAAACAACGTGCCATCGCCTACACTAATCCTCGCAAGGGGGTGTCCTAGTACGGCTAGAGAGATAGATAGACACACGGTCACGGGCGAAACGACACGGATTCACACTGAATGCTTGGGGTCAGGTCTGATTAGCTTTCTAGCCAAACAGAACAGGCCTACTATCTATCTATCTATCTACTGACACTGCATCAGTCACATTTGACCATTACCGCAGGTGTACATTACATACACTCCAGGTTTGCAGGATGAAAGCCTACACAGTAATCATGTAATTACGGTAGGGATCTTTAACCTGCACAGGGGATGGTTCTCCCTGCACAGGGGGCCTCCAGTTAACGTCCCGATCCGAAGGACGGTGCACTTTATGACATTCATCCCTGCAAATGATGCCAATGGAGCGTGTTCGGACACCGAAATTTTATCGCCGCTGCCGGGGATCGAACCCGGGACCTCTAGCATCAGAGGCAAGTGCACTAACCACTGAGCTATCATGCTCCACACTATCGGTAAAACTTGTTTGAAGCCCTTAAAACGGCCCTTAAAACAATTGACCCAAGCATCTTTGACTGAATCCAGGGCCTTTCCTTGGCTTGAAACTCAGTTTAGCGCCAAAAGGTCGCGAAAACTAATGATAAATGAAAAAAATACATATTCAGTGAATCATGATTAGACTATGACGAAAGAAGTTAGGTCTTACAGTTTTGGGACGCTTCAAAATTGCATAATTAGAGCAAATTGCGCATGTTACAGGCATTTTCCATGAGACACTTGACAGCCCGAAACATATGTCGGTGTACTTCTTAAAGCTTTGCCTTGCCTTATTATCCGGCATCCTTTCACGGCGGTTGGTCCAAATAGCGAAGGTTCGCGAAAAGGAAGTTTTTTTTCTACGAAAGGAAGTTTTTCTTTTACCGATAATAAACAATCATTGGATGATAAAAACATGTTTTAATAACGTTTAATAATAACGTTTAATTGTAAAAAGGAGTTATTTACATTTTTTTTTTGTCTTTTTGTGATATCATATAGGATGTCTAGAGCCTCCCTTTCTTGGAGGGAATTTCTCCTTGGTAACGAGGAATCAGAATTGTTACTGGTGACACGTCTATCTATCTATCTTCTTATACTGAGTCGGTCATATTTGGCCATTACCTCAGTTGGGTGCGTAGCTAAATTTAGAATTTAGCTGAAAAAAAAAAGAGAAGTCACTGGATGAGTCCTTAAAACTATTTACAATCTGAATAACAGAGGTATACTAAAACGCATACCTCTGAGTCTCAATCTTACACTGTATGGGCTTTGAACTCCTCTGCAGTCTTAGCATTCACCACAGAAGAGGGAAGACTATTCCACTGGGGAATAGTCCTAGGGAAGAAGGAATTTTTCAGGGCATCACTGTAGGACTGGTACCTGTGATACTGTGAGTTGTTTACTTTTGATGCCCTTGTTCGAGTTGAAACTGTCACAGGGGTCAAGTATTTATCTTTATTAACGGCCACTGTACCTGAATGTATCTTATAGAAGAAGGTTAAAGAGGACTGCTCACGACGGGCCTCTAGGGACGGCCATTCTAGCTCGTTAAGCATGTCACCGACGCTGCTTCTATTGCGCCATCGTCGGCAGGTCCATCGAGCAGCTGTCCTCTGCACCTTCTCCACCTGCTGAATCTGATTTTGAACATAGGGATGCCAAATGGGTGATGCATATTCTAGCTGAGGGCGAACCAATGTTTTATATGCAACATCCTTTGTCTGCCTAGGTGCAAAAGCCAAGTTTCGTCTAAGAAATCCTAAAGTCCTAGTTGCTTTTGATGTAATTTCTGAAACGTGTTGACCCCAATCAAGATCATCAGTGATGGTGATACCAAGATATGTCAAATGAGGAGAATCATATCAGCTCCTATGTTTTTTTCTCTCTCTCTCTCTTTTTCTCCTATTACTGCTACTCGCTCACATCTGAGCATTACGAGCAGGATTTCCTGGGTGGTAACCAGTACTTTTTTTTTTTAAAGCAATGTGGATGAAGTGCCTTGCTCAAGGGCACAACACTTTGGTCAGCGTGAGGCTCGAACCCGCAACCTCTTGATCACTAATCCGATGCACTACCACTGCACCAAAGCGCTCCACTGTCAAATTCGTACTCTCTGAAAGTACGTATATATACACATAATTGCTTTTTTTTTTCCAAACATTTATTGAATTCCTTTGTATAAAATTGCCACTGAAAATATCGACCCCGCCCATCGGGGCTTGAAGAAATAGAAGGGCTGCATGATGCTTCCACGCAGAGCTGAAACCGACCCGCACACGAGTACTGGTAAACCGCTTAGAGGATCTAAGTAGAAGTAAAACAAAGATCAGGAATTGATACAATTAACTTACTCCACCCATAAAAGACACCAAAGGGAAAGAAATACAAACATTAAGCGACCAGACCATAATGGAAACCTAAACAAAGGAAGGCCATAAGGACAGTCACTTTCCCACAAAATGGCCATATGGCCATCCAAAACCAAAAGACACAAGTGATACACACAGTAAGTAACAAACAACAACATAAATAAATCGCCACAGAAGAGCCGCCTTGGAACGGTCAGTGGAAGATTTCCACTGGGGGGCTTAAATCGATTTTACGTGGCCACAATCCTCGCCCTTACTTCCGTCGCGATTTAGACAAATAATTTGTTCAGTCCGCATGAAGGCCTCCTAACTCATCAGTGCAACATCTCCGTGAACACAAAATCAAAGAACCACGGAGGCGAGACAACGGTGAGGACTCGACAGCAAGAAACCACAGAAATGCTGGAGCAAAAGAAAACCAACAGTTAGACTCCGATGAGCCCGACCAGAGACAGAGAAAAGCAGTGCGAGTCAGCCCGTCCATGCTTATAAACCTTATTGGTTTGATTGGGCGGCAGGGCTTGAGATGTCCTTTCATCTCAATGTCGAGTAAAAGTCCCATAAAATTTGAAGCAACGTCTCCAAAATGACCTTTACAGTGTTGACGGGGACGTTGAACCTCAAATCAAATAAACAAACAAAGCCACTAAAAATAACGGTATGAACCTACCTTATGCGTAGGAAATGTTCCTTTTGCAAAAGGCTCCTTTCCCCCGAAAGGAAGATTTTTTTAATATTTAATCGGTATTTTTCTTTAAAAAAAATAAATAAAATAAACCGAACGTGTCAATGTATTTCAATCTCACAAGATGTATGGGTTTTGTTTTTTCAGATATGAAATAAAAAGCTTCATTTATTTTTCTTTCTTACAGAGGAGTGTGTTTCTTTTTTAACCTTGTCGGGGCCATTCTAACCTGTTCCAAATTCTATGCTTTGAGTAGCATTATGAGAATTTTTTTTTTTTTTTTTCAGACAATTTGTAAGAAAAATTTTACAATATATTTAAATAGTCGTATTTTAGTACTGGTTATGGGTTTACTGGGTATAAATTTTGAGTTATTAAAATGATGTCATGTGCAATTTTATTCAATATGTTCTATAAAAGGGTTATCATTTGGAAGCAAGGAATACACCACAGAACTGAAAATATAATCTACACTATGATGTAGGGCAGGGAGACAATTTACCGCCGCCACACATTCCCACACACCAGCTGTAGTGATGTTAAATATGTTCTATAAAAGGGTTATCCTTTGAAAGCAAGGAATACACCACAGAACGGAAAAAAATATGGAGTGTACATGTTTTTTGGACCAGACTAGCTAGTTTCGGTCAATTATGACTCATCAAAGTAGAACTAAAACAAAGATCAGGAATCGATACAATTAACCTTCTCCACCCATCAAAGACACCAAAGGGAAAGAAACACAAACATGAAGCGACCAGACCATAATGGAAACCTAAACAAAGGAAGGTCATAAGGACATTTACTTTCCCACAAAATGGCCAAATGGCCAACCAAAAATATAAAGACACAAGTGATACACACAGTAAGTAACAAACAACAACATAAATAAACCGCCACAGAAGTAAGTAACATACAACAACATAAATAAACCGCCACAGAAGAACCGCCTTGGAATGGTCAGTGGAAAGAATTCCACTGGGGGCTTAAATCGATTTTGCATGGCCATAATCCTTGCCCTACCTCTGTCGCGATATACACTAATTTTGTTTAGTCCGCATGAAGGCTTCCTAACTCATCAGTGTAACCTCTCCGAGAACATACAAATAAAAAAAAACTACAGAGATGAAACAAGGTTAAGGACTCGACAGCATACAACAACAGAATTGCTGGAGCAAAAGAAAACCAACAGTTAGACTCCGAGGGGCCCAACCAAAGACGAAGCATAAGGCGCCAACCAACAGAATGATCTCATGCCCTCTGTCTGACGATAATCTAATTATTGATAGGTTGTGAACGACACGCGTATCAATTAATCCAATTATTGATATGTTAATCGATACGCGTGGCATTTATTTGATTACTTACATAAGTAAAGTAGAAGTAAAACAAAGATCAGGAATTGATACAATTAACTTACTCCACCCATCAAAGACACCAAAGGGAAAGAAATACAAACATTAAGCGACCAGACCATAATGGAAACCTAAACAAAGGAAGGCCATAAGGACAGTTACTTTCCCACAAAATGGCCATATGGCCATCCAAAATTAAAAGACACAAGTGATACACACAGTAAGCAACAAACAACAACATAAATAAATCGCCACAGAAGAGCCGCCTTAGAACGGTCAGTGGAAGGGGGGGGGGGGGCTTAAATCGATTTTACGTGGCCACAATCCTCGCCCTTACTTCCGTCGCGATTTAGACAAATAATTTGTTCAGTCCGCATGAAGGCCTCCTAACTCATCAGTGCAACATCTCCGTGAACACAAAAATCAAAGAACCACAGAGGCGAGACAACGGTGAGGACTCGACAGCAAGAAACCACTAAAATGCTGGAGCAAAAGAAAACCAACAGTTAGACTCCGATGAGCCCGACCAGAGACAGAGCATCAGGCACCAACCAACATTATCTCTCTAATTTTCAATAAGCCTTTACGTTGGAGCCGTCATAGAATCTGAGGCCTGACCCACCGGCGTGCAATTAAAGAGGGAAGCAAAGTTTAAAGTTTAATAATCCCTTTTTGTACAGAATTTCATGAATAAACATCTGTGTGAAAGTGTCTTATCCTGCTGCTGGTCATGTACTTACTGGCAATTTGAAAATTATTCCTGATTCAAGGATAAGGAATATACTTTCTAAAGGATCGAAATATCGGTTTCCTTCTAAAATTGATATCAGTAAATGTAGAGATGAAATCGCTGCTGCCTTGAATGAATTCGGTAATCGATGGTGTAAGCGAGAGTATGTTGAGCATAAAGCCCTTAATGACTTGAAACATAGCATTTTAAAACTAGTAAATAAACGCATTTCTTTCTGTTCTCAAAATACTAAATCAGGATTGATGCAATTAACTTACTCCACCCACCAAAGACACCAAAGACGTCTTTACATCATCTTGTGGATCCGTACAATGTGCTCATTTCCAGAATTATTTCTGATATGTTTGCCAATGGAAAGCCATAGGAAAAGTTGAAGTAAAACAAAGATCAGGAATCGATACAATTAACTTACTCCACCCATCAAAGACACCGAAGGGAACGAAACACAAACATTAAGCGACCAGACCATAATGGAAACCTAAACGAAGGAAGGCCATAACGACAGTTACTTTCCCACAAAATGGCCATATGGCCATCCGAAATAAAAAGACACAAGTGATACACACAGTAAGTAACAAACAACAACATAAATAAACCGCCACAGAAGAACAACCTTGGAACGGTCAGTGGAAAGATTTCCACTGGGGGGCTTAAATCGATTTTACGTGGCCACAATCCTCGCCCTTACTTCCGTCGCGATTTAGACAAATAATTTGTTCAGTCCGCATGAAGGCCTCCTAACTCATCAAGACTTCCAAAATCTCGGACATACCCTTCTCGGCATTTACACCTTTTCTTCGTTCGGGTCGATGGGCATGGTGGGCGAAGCTTGCTTAGCAAGTAATGCTTAATATCCGCGGACGCATGATTGCACTCTTCTGGAGTTCATGTCTGTTGATCTGAACATTGATATTTGCCATTTTGTCTATGGATTAACGATTTTGGATTAACGCTTTGGTACTACGACCTAAACTGCTTAAACTAGGTATTCAAGAATTTCATAAGAAGTTTGTTTTGGCCCCTGCAGACAAGGCCGCTAACAACGTCGTCGTTGTGTGACGGCTCCACTATGTTAATACGCTTAAGCAGGAGCTTGGTTGTACTAAGGCCTATGAACTTCAGCCTTTAGCTGAAGAGTGAGCTATAGTAGATGAACATATTTGTCATTCAGCCACCAAGTTTGCTGTGCGTGTTACAGAAGGCCAAGACAAGCTTCCTATGCTATACTGGTTACCAAAACTTCATAACAGACCTTACAGTGTGTGTTAACGAAGGCCAAGACAAGCTTCCTACGCTATACTGGTTACCAAAACTTCATAAAAGACCTTACAAAGCACGGTTTATTGCAAATTCTAGCTCTTGCACTACCACTGAACTTTCTAAATTATTAACTTCCTGTCTTACTGCTATTAAAACGCATGTAATTAAATATTGTGATAAAGTCTTTGAAAGATCAGGAAGAAATCTGTTTTGGTCTATAAAAAATTCGAATGAGGTTTTAAATAAATTGAAATCCAGACATTTTCGTGCTTCAAGTCTGTCTACTTACGATTTTTCCACTCTTTACACTACACTTCCTCATAATCTTATATAAGAAAAGCTTAATGATTTAATTGAATGGGCTTTTCACAGAGAAGATTCTCTCTATCTTGCATGTAATGTCAGAAATGCATTTTTCACTTCTACAGAGCATAAGAATTATACACTTTGGTCATTTCAGAAAGTGTGTGATGTCTGACAATATTTATATTAGATTCGGTACTAAGTTATTTACACAAATTGTGGGTATTCCGATGGGTACGAATTGCGCACCTCTTGTGGCTGATCTGTTCTTGTATTGTTATGAAAGAGACTTCATGTTGTCGCTTTCCATTGCTAACCAATCTGAAATTATTGAAGCTTTTAGTTCTACTTCTAGATATTTAGATGATTTAATAAATATTGACAATACTTACTTTGATGGTTTGATCAGTCAGATTTATCCCCTAGAACTTCAGTTAAACAAGACAAATTCCTCTGATACCGAGGCCACCTTTTTGCATTTATATTATCTATTGTAGATGGATTTGTTTCTTGCAAAATTTATGATAAACGTGATGATTTTGATTTCGAGATTGTAAATTTTCCTTTTTTGGACGGTGATGTTCCTCGTGCGACATCGTACGGGATTTATATTTCGCAGTTAATTCGATTCGCTAGAGTGTCTAGTCATGTATCCGACTTCAAGATTGAGACAAATAATTTGTTCAGTCCGCATGAAGGCCTCCTAACTCATCAGTGCAACATCTCCGTGAACACAAATAATCAAAGAACCACAGAGGTGAGACAACGTAGAGGACTCGACAGCAAGAAACCACTGAAATGCTGGAGCAAAAGAAAACCAAGAGTTAGACTCCGATGGGCCCAGCCAGAGACAGAGCATCAGGCACCAACCAACATTACCTTGAATTAGATCTCTCTAATTCTCAATAAGCCTTTACGTTGGAATGTCATAGAATCTGAGGCCTGACCCACCGGCGTGCAATTAAAGAGGGAAGCAAAGTTGCCAACCGTGATTGGGTTAACTACCATGCATGCAGTATGTCGTATAACATCCACGTTGTACCCAATCTTTTTATATCGAAGAATGATTTTACGAAATTGGGTGCTGAAGTCATTGAGGTTATATATTTTTCTGAATTAATATACTAAGTCGCCATAAAATTCGGGTTCCGATAGACCTTGTTGCAGAAGAGATTTAAGTCCAATATTGAATTTTGAAATAAAATCAGAATGACGTCTATAAAATTTTGAAAAGGCTTTGCGTAGTTTATGGTACCGATAACCCTGATTAAGAAGTTTAGCCGTTAATAATTTATTACGAGTGTTGAAGTCAGTTACATGACTACACACTCTAGCAAATCGAATTAATTGCGAAATATAAACGCCATAGGATGGCACACGAGGAACATCACCATCCAAAAAAGGAAAATTTACAATCTCAAAATCAAAGTCATCGCGTTTATCAGGGAAGTAAGGGCGAGGATTGTGGCAACGTAAAATCGATTTAAGCCCCCCAGTGGAATTTGTTTCCACTGACCGTTCCAGAGCGGTTCTTCTGTCGCAGTTTATTTTTGTTATGGTTTGTCTTTTGGTGTTTGTTGTGCTTGTGTTGTTTTATTTTGGATAGCCTATTGGCCATTTTGTGGGAAAGTAACTGTCCTTTTTGCTTCCGCTATTGATGTTCCATTGGGTCTGTTGTTTCATAATGTACAAGTGGTACATTGTATTTGATTGATCTGTGAATGACTAGCCTATACCTGTTTTACCAGTCAGTGAACCGTCTCCAGAATCGATTAATGGGCTAAGAATGCACTATCATTATCAAAATTCGAACAACAAAAAATAAGGGCAAAAAATGAAAACATATATGCAACTCACAAAAACGAATATCCAGCTTCACTTTCCATCTTTTTTTATTTTAATTATGAATGTTTTGAATAATAATTGACCAAGTTCTCTATACATTTTCTTTTATATCACGTTTTCAAAATAGAATAGAAAGTTTATTTACGCCAGCCATCCTATGCGTTTAAAATGGTCTCTTAATTGTCATTAATAAGCCAAAATATTGAATTAATATATTCTAAATTCGTTATTTGATCATAAACGTGATAATAGATCATTTTATTTTCAAAACATTGTCTTCATTTTATCAGCGTGTGTATAATTTCAATATTCGTTCGTTCGTTAAGGTTAAGGCTTTTTTATGTCTGCCATGGTCAAGCGGACAGAACTCCATAGCTCCAAAACAAGACATAGGTTAAGTGCTTCTGGGTTGCAAATCGTGACAGTTTGTCCAACAAAAGCAAATGGGGTTGGACTGCCGGTTCCCCACCGTAGAAAATGAAGCACTGCCTGTTTTGAAATTTAGAAGGCTGGTCGAAAAATGAGCTGAAAATGTATAGAAATCAGTGCCAATACAACTGTAAATCATGATTTCTATACTATGCTCAAGAGCGATAAGTGATTCAATAGTGCTCTTTCTTTTTGCCGCTTGATATTGGCCATTTGACTAAGGCTGCAAACGGAGCCTGCCTATGAAGGTTTCCATGCAGGAACACACGCGGCTTAAGGTTCAAAGGAAGAAGACTGGTCGCAAGTCTTACTTTCAACAATGAGACAGCATATGATATAAGATTATAATGGTAATGACAATAATAATAATAGTAAAAATGACAATCATAATAATAATGATAATTGAAGCTAAACAGAAACATTGTATATTTATTTAGTTACAACAGCGCGTTGCTGTTTTTTAGACTTAAAATTTGAGTACAATGTATTAAAATGGAGTGAAAAGGATAAATAAATATGATTGTTATAATCATAATGAAAACTAAACGAGAACATAGTTGTTACGAGATGGAATAGGAAACCTCTCTGGTGCTTATGCACATCTAAATTATTTAGTAGGTATATGGTAGGGCGGTGCGAGTGAAATATTTTAGGTGAAATATGGTAGGCAAAAAGTGCTGCTCCATGCACAAGTCATGCACATATCATACGATGTATGCATTAGTGGTTTGTGGAGATCTGTTTTTACAATACAGGGGGCCGCTATAAGGCTGAGGCATGTAATTACTGGCAATTTGAAAATTATTCCTGATTCTAGGATAAGGAATATAATTTCTAAAGGACCGAAATATCGGTTTCCTTCTAAAATTGATTTCAGTAAATGCAGAGATGAAATCGCTGCTTCCTTGAATGAATTCGGTAATCGATGGTGTAAGCGAGAGTATGTTGAGCATAAAGCCCTTAAGGACTGGAAACTTAGCATTTTAAAACTAGTGAATAAACTCATTCTTTCTATTCTCAAAATACTAACTTATTACCTCCTAAGCCCAAGACGTCTTTACGTCATCTTAAACTAGGTATTCAAGAATTTCATAAGAAGTTTGTTTTGGCCCCTGCAGACAAGGCCGCTAACAACGTCGTCATTGTGTGACGGCTCCACTATGTTAACACGCTTAAGCAGGAGCTTGGTGGTACTAAGGCCTATGAACTTCAGCCTTTAGCTGAAGAGAGAGCTATAGTAGATAAACATGTTTGTCATTCAGCAACCAAGTTTGCTGTGTGTGTTACCGAAGGCCAAGACCAGCTTCCTTCGCTATACTGGTTACCAAAACTTCATAAAAGACCTTACAAAGCACGGTTTATTGCAAATTCTAGCTCTTGCACTACCACTGAACTTTCTAAATTATTAACTTCCTGTCTTACTGCTATTAAAACGCATGTGATTAAATATTGTGATAAAGTATTTGAAAGATCAGGAAGAAATCTGTTTTGGTCTATAAAAAGTTCAAATGAGGTTTTAAATAAATTGAAATCCAGACATTTTCGTGCTTCAAGTCTGTCTACTTACGATTTTTCCACTCTTTACACTACACTTCCTCATAATCTTATAAAAGAAATGCTTAATGATTTAATTGAATGGGCTTTTCACAGAGAAGATTCACTCTATCTTGCATGTAATGTCAGAAATGCATTTTTCACTTCTAAAGAGCATAAGAATTATACACTTTGGTCATTTCAGAAAGTGTGTGATGTCCTCACCTTTCTACTTGACAATATTTATATTAGATTCGGTACTAAGTTATTTAGACAAATTGTGGGTATTCCGATGGGTACGAATTGCGCACCTCTTGTGGCTGATCTGTTCTTGTATTGTTATGAAAGAGACTTCATGTTGTCGCTTTCCATTGATAACCAATCTGAAATTATTGAAGCTTTTAGCTCCACTTCTAGATATTTAGATGATTTATTAAATATTGATAATACCTATTTCGATGGTAGAAGCCTCCGTGGTGCAGTGGTTACGCTACTCGCCTTGTAAACCAGGGATCGCAGGATCGATCCCGGGCTTCTCCAGACTTTCGGATGAGTCTTTAAACCGAGGTCCCGTCTCCATATGACCTTAGCTGTTGGTGGGGCGTAAAACTAAAACCACTCACTCACCTATTTCGATGGTTTGATCAGTCAGATTTACCCCCCAGAACTTCAGTTAAATAAAGCAAATTCTTCTGATACCGAGGCCCCGTTTTTGGATTTATATCTTTCTATTGTAGATGGGTTTGTTTCATGCAAAATTTATGATAAACGCGATGACTTTGATTTTGAGATTGTAAATTTTCCTTTTTTGGGTGGTGATGTTCCTCGTGCGCCATCATATGGCGTTTATATTTCGCAATTAATTCGATTTGCTAGAGTGTGTAGTCATGTAACTGACTTCAACACTCGCAATAAATTATTAACGGCTAAACTCCTTAATCAGGGTTATCCGTACCATAAACTACGCAAAGCCTTTTCAAAATTTTATAGACGCCATTCTGATTTTATTTCAAAATTCAATATTGGACTTAAATCTCTTCTGCAACAAGGTCTATCGGAACCCGAATTTTATGGTGACTTAGTATACAAATTCAGAAAAATATATAACCGCAATGACTTCAGCACCCAATTTAGTAAAATCATTCTTTGATATAAAAAGATTGGGTACTACATGGATGTTATACGACAGACTGCATGCATGGTAGTTAACCCAATCACGGTTGGCAACTTTTCTTCCCTCTTTAATTGCACGCCGGTGGGTCAGGCCTCAGATTCTATGACGGCTCCAACGTAAAGGCTTATTGAGAATTAGAGAGATCTAATTCTTCGTAATGTTGGTTGGTGCCTGATGCTCTGTCTCTGGTTGGGCCCATCGGAGTCTAACTCTTGGTTTTCTTTTGCTCCAGCATTTCAGTGGTTTCTTGCTGTCGAGTCCTCACCGTTGTCTCACCTCTGTGGTTCTTTGATTTTTTGTGTTCACGGAGATGTTGCACTGATGAGTTAGGAGGCCTTCATGCGGACTGAACTAATTATTTGTCTAAATCGCGACGGAAGTAAGGGCGAGGATTGTGGCCACGTAAAATCGATTTAAGCCCCACAGTGGAAATCTTTCCACTGACCGTTCCAAGGCGGTTCTTCTGTGGTGGTTTATTTATGTTGTTGTTTGTTAATTACTGTGTGTATCACTTGTGTCTTTTTATTTTGGATGGCCATATGGCCATTTTGTGTGAAAGTGACTGTCCTTATGGCCTTCCTTTGTTTAGGTTTCCATTATGGTCTGGTCGCTTAATGTTTGTGATTCTTTCCCTTTGGTGTTTTAGATGGGTGGAGTAAGTTAATTGTATCGATTCCTGATCTTTGTTTTACTTCTACTTTCCATAAAATTTGCCTAAAAATCGCCAACTGCCAAATTGGGTCATATATGATTTTCATTCCCGTCACGTGTTGTGTGGGTGTTCGTTTTGACAGGAGTCATGGCATTGATTTATAGGGTCGTTTTATCATTGTTTTCCTATGGGAAATATACTATTTGAACGCAAATCCATTATCTTCTCGATTTTTGCTATCTGGCTTTAATTGTGGACGGTATCTCCACCTCGCCACGATTTTAGCAAGCTAATATGAGTATGCATGATTTTCCGGTAGTATTCATAGATATAAAAACTCTGAGAAAAACGAACACTTTAGCAACAGGTCAAGTTGTAACGTATACCCACAACATTGTGACCGGACAGTGAAAGTATATTGAAAGGTATGTTAAATCTATGTTTAGTATTATTTTTGTGGGAACATGCTTGTAGGTTTTGGAGGGGTTTACTTCTGGTATACCCCAACTTTCTGAAGCCTATTCTGAATTCACTGTTGAAGCCTGTAGTGATTAGGCTATTAGCTTTGCCAGCTAGAGGTCGCAGGATCGATCCCAGGCTTCTCCAGAAGTAGAATGAGTCTTTCTAAGTGAGGTCCTGTCTCATTCTGGCCCTAGATGTTGGTGAGACGTAAAGTTTGGACACCCGCTCACTCTAGATTCATTTAGGCTTTTAGACCCCTTTTGTAGAATGTAATTAATAAACGCCGGGTCACATTTTTGATCCATGACTTTTGACTAGCTGTGGTTAGAAAACCGTGGTCCCGTCTCTATATGATATTAGGTGTAGAGGGGACGTAAACTAAAGACGGGTTTAACCATATCTTCATCATCAGGGCAAACTCTTACAAGAGCCTGTCGGGTTATCCGTGATGATGAACCATGATGAATCTGATTTTACAAGCGTGTTCATGTTCAGTAGGAATAATTTTGTTCAAGAAGAATTATAAGTTCATTTTGTAATGATGCCGTTTTTGTCTGATAACTCAGTTTGTGCATGTATGTACATATAAAGAACGTGATGATAAGTGGGAGTATTTGGTCGCCACACGTCATAACGGCCTGAGCGGCGGGGATGACGTCAGCTGCGTCATCGGCGTCGCGAGGACGGTTGTGACGGGGTGCCTACCAAATACAGAGAGAATTTACGGCAAACAGTGTTGGCCCTTATGAGACACTAACAAATGTTGTGGATTATAGATGAAAATCTTCTGTTTGTAGTTTCTATCTGTTGTTAATGTAATGAATTTGTGAATAGCTATATTTGTGAGCCGTGTCGCGGAGAAGGATATGAAATAGAGTTTTTTATGTTTCCTGTAATTGGCGGCTGACCAGGTAGCGCAAAGGCGTGGTCCGTTCAATTGCCTCTTACTTGTGATAATGTAGTGAGCACAAATTTGATGAGTATTATGCTCAGTAGTAGTGAGCATTAATTAATTTCTGTAGTGCTCAGTAAGGAAACATGAACTTTGAGTATTATTGTGTCAAGCGCTGGGTGCTGATAATTTGATGCACAGTCAAGTTGAGTTCTGCTGTACGGTTATTTGTCACATGCACTAATCAGCCTGTGTGTCTGGTCGGCGCATGCGCAATAACGGTATATGCATGAACATATTCTTACTTCTCCGGGAGGGGGATCATGATATAGCATGTATGTTTTGTGAACTGTATCTTAGTCCAATTATCGTAATTTGCAGGCACAACAATGTGTGGTGACCTGCTGCTCCATGCAATATAGCAGCAGGTACTGGTACGACGCTGTCGGTTAGGGTCCAGCAAGGGCGGACGAACCAACATAAACAGGTCGTAGCAATGTGAAACGAATGTGAGACCATTCAAATGAAAGAGGTCAAATAAATAACCTGCAGGCGAATCAAATTAGTGCGCGATCGCTAAATAATACATATCAACCTGTGGTCGACAACAATGTCGACAAACTAGTTACACTAGTGCGCGAGAGAGGGATTCACGCGAGTGGGGGATTCATCCTTAGTTATAAACTGGACAGTCGCGTCTTTTGTTGTTTCTTTTTTTTATTTTGTTGTTGTTTTGTTGTTTGCTTCTGTAGGCATTCACGTCACCCGTTCCGAGCACAGAACATTGTTTTGCTTTCGGGGCGGACGTCTTGCGTGGGCTGCAGAAGCAACTAAATGTAATGCTTTGTGTTTGTATTGTTGAATATAAATGCTGTAAATAATTCATGTCATTCATTTGATATCTTTCTTGTGCCTTACCCCCCAGCTGCCCGTACACCTGTCAGAGATCACGCTCGGTTGTCTTGTCAGCATGGGGGTTTGCGGGACGCTGTTAACAAGCTGATTCTTGACATACTATTTACATGCTGAAAAGGAAGGTGAAGATTATACATAGACAAGACAGGTTTTATATACAGTGTCAGAGGGTAGATCTGAAGGGAAGATTATATGGAAAGGGAGAGAAGATACCCTTAGTATGCTTTCTTCTTCTTCAAATCCAGCTTTGACATGTTTTTTTTTGTTGTGGGCATTGCCGAAGGTAAACATTTGTTAATACAATAGATACTAAAAAAAAAAAAAAGATCAAACATGTGGCTAAAATAGTTTTATTTAATTTTGGAACCAGGAACAAAATTTCTTATTAAACAAACAAGCAAACAATATATTGTTACTCATGTATAAAGGTGTTGTCTTTGGCCAGCTGTATCAATTGTTGATTCTTTGAATTTTTTTCTTTTGTATTCAGACTGGTTTGAAGTTAGGCTGATTATACCAATTGTTATTAATATCATGTGTAGACAGATGGTTAATATGTCTGGTTGGACAAAAGATCCTAAAATGATTTGTAAACAAAGCTGACAAACAAGTTGCTTATGCAAGTGGCTGATTAATAAAGTTATTGAAATGTGCAAACAATAGTTCTTAAATACAAAGGGGTGCAAAAAAAAGTTTGGATAGGGAATTATGGAAACATGACTGATTGCCTCTGGTGTGTGACAGAACTGTTAATATCTTAATTGCTTTTAACACCCTATTGCTAAACGGTCCCTGGTTTCCATGAGAAGAAAAGAAACAGAAAAATAAAAAAAAGAAATAAATAATAATAAAATAATAATAATAAAATAAAAAACAATTGAAAAAAAAAAAAAAAAAAAAAAAACACTCACACTCAAAAAAGTGGTAAGTTAAAACTTTCACACCAGTTAAGCTATCATACTATTTCGTGACGATCGACCAGCATTTCCGGGTACAAGACCACTACGACTGCCAAGCTGTCCGCCGCTACGATGATCATGACATCTACCTGCTTAGCAGGAAGCCTACGGGTCGAACCTACCCGAACGCGACAGAGTGCTATGCCTTCCAACATCGGGAGAATGACATTCTGTACGTGTCAAGGTCATCGGACGCGGGGGACGACGAGTTCGTCCCCGGAGCTTGGCGGTTCTACAAGCAGCACTTCTGCATGGCTAAGCCGGTAGGAGATGCTGAGGGCTTGTACCAACGCCTGGATCGTTACGCATTCATCCTGCCTGCTGGTTGGGAATAAGACTTGCGACCAGTTTTCTTCCTGGACCGTTAGCCGTGCGTTTTCCTGAATGGAAACCTGCATAGGCATGCCTCATTGGCAGCCTAAGTCCGATGGCCAAAATCGCGCGGCCCCAAGAGAGAGCACCGTTGACCTACTTTCCGCTCTCGAGCACAGTAGAGAAATCGCGATTTGCAGCCGAATTGGCACTGATTACTCTACATTTTTGGCTCAATTTAGACCGGCCTTCAAAATTTCTAAAACTGGCAGTGCTTCACTTTTCCTTGGCAGGGTACAGGCAGTCCAACGCGATTGACTCTTGTTGGACAAACTGCCGCGATTCGCAGCCCAGAAGCACAAAACTTACGTCTCGCTGTGGAGCTATGGAGTTCAGTCCGCTCGACCTTGGCAGACGTAAAATGCCTTAACTTGAACGAACGAACGAACGAACGAACGAGCTATCATACTAGCCGCACTGACCATCAAACAAACAAATTCAGATTCATTCAATGACATCAAATGTTGATGTTTTTGTACATATATACAGTCACTGTTTATTTAGAGGATTGGCCTGCAGGTTTTAGTGCTTGCCCCTCTCTTCATTATTCCACTGTACTACAGCTTCGTATACCCTTAAGTTGAGCAATTTATAATTTTAATTCCTAAATGTCCCATTCTTCTGATTTACTGTCCCATTTTTATGATGATAGTGGTACGCGATTCACGCTCGCCCCGCTGGGAAGCGGGGGAGGTCAGTAACCAATCTAAATTAGAAAGTTTTGCCCACCACCATCCTTGCAGCTTGGTATTGATGTAAAATAAAGGTTCCTTTTGATTTGCTTTCCCACTTTTATGATGACAGTTGATAATTTCAACGGTATCGGGATAACTCGGCACATAGCCAACTAGGCACATAACCAACTCGGCCCATACAAAGTCGGCACATAGCAAACTCGGCCCACAATAGTTGTAATGCTTATTAAGCTGTACATTAATACTTTATTTGCCTGTTTTATTATTATTATTATTTTATAATAATTATTTATATGCTTATTAAATAAAAAAAGTTTCTAGTTTATTTTATTATTTATTATTTTTTTTTTTTGCATTTTGTTTAAAAATCATCTAAATCAATAAGCTCTGGATATGACTTAATTGCTACACTAATTATCTGATTAATCAGGCGATGGCAAAAGCTGTGAATATGATATTTGGGACTCATTGCCACCCATGATTGCCCAGCCGAGTTGATGGGCCTATTGTCAAACAAGAGATTGCCCAGCCTAGTTGATGGGCGTCTTGTAAAACGATATTTTTTCCTTGTTTTCAGTGAAAATAGGTTGTTGGTGCTTGTTAGAACCACCTCATTCGGGCGGTTCTAACGAGTACCCACAACCTATCTATCTATCTATCTTCTGATACTGCGTCGGTCACATTTGACCATTACCGCAGGTGTATATTACATACACTCTAGGTTTTGCAGGATGAAAGCCTACACAGTAATCATGTAATTACGGTAGGGATCTTTAACCTGCACAGGGGATGGTTCTCCCTGCACAGGGGGCCTCCAGTTAACGTCCCGATCCGAAGGACGGTGCACTTTATGACATTCATCCCTGCAAATGATGCCAATGGAGCGTGTTCGGACACCGAAATTTTATCGCCGCTGCCGGGGATCGAACCCGGGACCTCTAGCATCAGAGGCAAGTGCACTAACCACTGAGCTAAAACAGGGGCAGTAACTTTAATTTGATTATTTAAAACAACCTTGTTTTTCTTGTTTTTTTTTTAAGATTTATTCGCTGGTAAATTTAAGAAACAACTCAAATATTTGAAACTTAAATAGTTGAAATTTTATTGAAAAAAAAAATCTTCATATTTTTTTTTTAATAAAGATCTACTCCATTAAATATTGATGTTTGGTCCCTATTTAGTTGGTCCCTATTTCACAGGTAACTTTAATTTGATTATTTGTTTGGTTATGCAATTATCATTACCAAGTGAACAATAGATAATTGACCCAAACAGCTATTTATGTGCCGAGATCGTATAGGCCGAGTTTGTCATGTGCCGAGTTTGTTATGTTCCGAGTTGTCATGTGCTGAGTTTGCTATGTGCCGAGTTGTCCCACAATCATTTCAACATAATAATGCGTTGATGAGTTGTCTTCAAAAAGTGTCTATGAGTTTTCTTCAATTGTGTCTATGAGTTGTCTCCAAAAACCGTGTCGATGAGTTGTCTTGTCGATGCAATGTCTTGTTCCCGTCGGTTCTTTTCTGCATATGGGCAGACCTCATTCTATGCCCCTGTTTTAGTAAAGTGAAACCCCAAATTGAAAAAAGTAAACGAATTCGACACCGATAAGAAAAAAAAAAAACAGACTAAAACTCTTGACTTCAGTAAAATAATTGTTGGTACACAATATCAGATATATAAATATTTTATAGAACGATTCACGAATATATAATTACACAGTAATATATCCATACCCCAAACGCCTGTTTGACTGAGTTGTTTCTGGTGAGTAACGAAAACTGATGACTTTTGCCCAGTTGAATTCTGAATACGGAATGCTGAATTGTTACTAGACCATCGCGTCGAAAGACTTGCTAACCAGGAGCGTGATAGCTCAGTGGTAATTGCCCTTGACTCTGAAAGTAGAGGAACCCTGTACGATCCCCGGAAGCGAAGATATTTATAGGAGCTTTTTTTGTGACATATGCTGTTTTCTCCAGTTATCGTCATGCTAAGAATTTGAGTGACTGTAACAACTGTCTGCTTAAATCATTCAAAATGTCTCTAATTTAAATATAATGGCCATTTAATAATCAATCAGTTTTTCAAGACTTACGATTTCCATTACTATTTTACTGTGCAAAATCTTTAAATAAACATAGCTTATCTATCTATCTTCTTATACTGAGTCGGTCATATCTGGCCATTACCTCAGTTGATTGGGTGGCTAAATTTAGAATTTAGCTGAAAAAAAAAAAAAAAAAAGAGAGGCACTGGATGCGTCCTTAAAACTATTTACAATCTGCATAACAGAGGTATCCTAAAACGCATACCTCTG
This sequence comes from Lucinisca nassula, assembly GCA_963580285.1. Classification (NCBI taxonomy): domain Eukaryota; kingdom Metazoa; phylum Mollusca; class Bivalvia; order Lucinida; family Lucinidae; genus Lucinisca; species Lucinisca nassula. The sequence continues at coordinate 143,304,198 of OY757017.1, forward strand.
AGACCCAATCTTACACTGTGCGGGCTTTGAACTCTTCTGCGGACTTGGCATTCACCGCAGAGGAGGGAAGACTATTCCATTTGGGAATAGTTCTAGGAAAAAACGAGTTCTTCAGGGCATCACTATAGGACTGGTATCTACGATATTGCGAGTCGTTTAATTTTGATGCCCTTGTTTGGGTCGACAGTGTTACAGGGGTCAAGTACCTATCTTTATCAATAGACACTGAATCAGAGTGTATCTTGTAGAAGAAGGTTAAAGAGGACTGCTCACGACGGGCCTCCAGGGACGGCCACTCTAGCTCATTAAGCATGTCACCGACGCTACTTCTATTTCGCCATCGCCTACAGGTCCATCGAGCAGCTGTCCTCTGCACCTTCTCCACCTGCTGAGTCTGAGTTTTAACATAGGGGTGCCAAATGGGTGATGCATATTCGAGTTGAGGGCGAACCAATGTTTTATATGCAACATCCTTTGTCTGCCTAGGTGCAAAAGCCAAGTTCCGTCTAAGGAATCCCAAAGTCCTAGTTGCTTTAGATGTAATCTCTGAGATATGTTGACCCCAATCAAGATCGTCAGTGATGGTGATACCAAGATATTTGGCGGATTGAACATGCTCCAAAACTTGCTGGTGAAGAGTATAGTCAAACTTAATTTGCTTGTCCGGAGGGTGTCGTGACACTCTCATTGAGTGACATTTGGCCACATTGAACTTCATTTGCCAATCGGCCTCCCACTGTGCAAGTTGATCCAGGTCATCTTGTAAAATAAGACAGTCAGAAGGAGAATATATGTTCCTATACAGGACACAATCATCAGCAAACAAACGGACCGATGACCTGATATTGTCGGGGAGATCATTAATGAAAACCAAGAAAAGGACCGGTCCAAGGACCGAACCTTGGGGGACTCCAGATAAAACAGGGACTGGATCAGACGCTTGGCCATCAAGTACAACTTGTTGTGAGCGCCCAGAGAGCCATGAGCTAATCCACCTATGCGTGGATCCTCTTATCCCATAGTACTCCAGTTTATGTAATAGCCTTCTGTGAGGTACCTTGTCAAAGGCCTTAGCAAAGTCCATGATGATCAAGTCAGTCTGTTTGTGGCCACGATTTATGGCCCCATCCAGATTGCTCACAATGTCATGGTAAAATTGAACAAGCTGCGTTTCGCAAGACCTTTGACTCCGGAAACCATGTTGACAGTCAGCAAGAATGCTCTCAAAGGCTAAGTGCTTGTTGATGTTGCTTACTAATATATGCTCCAAGGTTTTGCAACAGATGCATGTTAGCGACACTGGTCTATAATTTGCTGCATCATATTTTTCCCCCTTTTTATAGACCGGGGTTACATTTGCTAGTCGCCAGTCATCTGGTACAGTGCCCTGGGCAAGTGATTGATTGAAAATAAAGGCCAACACAGGAGATATTTCAGCACTACATTCCTTAAGTACCCTGGCATTCAGGTCATCGGGCCCAGATGCCTTATGTATCTTGAGCTTACCTAACAGTTTAGCGACCCCATTGGGGTCAACTGTTATGTCCCCCATAGAGGGGAACGAACTTGCACCTTTAGATGGTAGCTCACCATCAGTTTCACGCGTAAATGCTGATTGAAACTGTTTATTGCAAATATTAGCCTTATCGCGCGCATCTGTTTTTAGAATTCCATTTTCCCTTAGCGAAGTGATCCCAAACGCATCCTTTTTCAGGGACTTTACGAATGACCAAAACTTTTTAACTTTACCATTCTTTTGGGGACTATCGGGATCTATATTGTCATCTTCAAAGGTAAAGATGCTGGAAACATGCTTCCAATATGCATCTCTTATAACCTTTTGCACATGTGCTCTGAACCGTTTGTAATGGTTCTTAACGTCAGGGCTGCTAGACTTGCGAGCACGAAAATACATTCGATTCCGTCTTCTGATGAGATGCTTGATCGTGTTATCGATCCATGGTGCCCTATATTTTGTTTCGGTCATTTTAGTTGGTATAAACCTTTCCATTGCCGTGGTTAATTCGGACTTAAAACTGACCCACAGGTCATTAACTGACATGTGTGAGAGGTCAGAGGAAAGGAACGAATCCTTAAATCGCGCCATGTGGTCTCGCAGACCATCCATATCCGCACGTTTGTAGAGAAAAACTTTACGTTGACCTTACCTTGACCTTAAAACATTATGATTGTCTCTCAAGTTATCGTCATGCGTTGTTACCATGACGTCATAGCATAAGCATGGGCTACCTAAACATGTAGTAAGTGACCAAAACTTATGCATATTTTCTGAAGCCTTTTTTTTATTGGTTGAATGCTGGGAAACAAATGTCACATGGCCAAATAATGGGAAAATAGAATGGAGGCCAGTTGTCTGCTGCAGATGGTTGTATAAAATGGGAGGAAATAAAACAATAAGGTGTTTTGTTCGCAATTTAGCATCACCAGCTTCCTCAAGGTCAATGATTCTTGATTTTTAATTACTGCTATAACAGTATCTAGTGGCTTCTTAGTTACCAGAGTTCTTAGTTAGTCATAGTTACCAGAAAATGAATGCTGACGAAAACATGAGACATGACGATAACTGGAGACACAGGCATACTTCCGGTTCTAAAAATAGAACGGGAAAAGCCCTGGCCGTCATCTGTCGTATTGCTTCAAGGCAGTGGGACAGATAAAGTGTTAATTACGGCTTAAAACAGTGGGATTCTTTTAAACTTTTGGCGAATTCTAATATAGGAGCTTTTTTCGTGACGTACTTCCGGTTCTAAAAATAGAACGGAAAAAGCCCTGGCCGTCATCTGTCGTATTGCTTCAAAGGCAGTGGGACAGATGAAGTGTTAATTACAGCGTAAAACAGTGGAATTCGTTAAAACTTTTGGGGAATTCTAATGTAAGATAATGGGGGAAACACCGATATGCTGCCAGATGTGAAATTTCACATTGCGAAAATGATATAGTGTACATACAATCTCTCTTTCTCTCTCTCTCTTAGCGCACCACCAATTAGCGAGCGCAAGCAAATGTAAATTGCAGTTTGTCGTTAAATGATGCTACGTCAACCGACATGTAGCGTGTCAGCGTCGTGTCTACATCAAACAAACTTCAAAGCGATGCATTGAATCTGACATTGCAACGTCGATGAAACGTCACAACATTTCGTTGGCGATAATACGGCGTTGCTTAATAAAATGTCATTTGCCCAGTGCTCGGACCCATCAAGACTCAGTGGGATTGGAACATTAAATTCAAAACAAACGTTGAACACCCTTTCAGAGCACAAGAATGTTAAACACTCCTTCGCAAGTGCAAGATGTTACAGTAAAATCTGGTAGATTTGTAGATTGGTTCAACCTACCCAGCCCTTAGGTCTACATTAACCCATTTCGTACCGGAAACCCATTCTTGGATACAGGGATCAGTCAAACCATCTCAACGGTCACGTGCCATTGAAGTGAATTGGAGTGGTTGCCCGTCTGTAAGTCCACTCATTAGTTGTTGTTGTTATTTTCGACTGTCAGTATGTTTATTTGTCTGTCTAACAGTCCGTCTGTTAGTCAGTCTTCAGTCAGTCGGTCTGTGAGTCGTCTGTCTGTCTACTGTCAGTTTGTCAGTCAAACCCCTCTCTCTCTGTCTCTCTCTCATGCCAACGGTCATGTGTTTCGGGTAAAAGTCCCACAAAATTGGAAGCAATCTCCAAAATGGCCTTTACAGTGTTGACGGGGACGTTAAACCTCAAATCAAACAAACAAACCAACGGTCATGTGACAATTAATTGAGTTGGAGCGGGTGTCGACGGCATGACGTCGAACCAACATTGACGCCCCTGACGCCCCTCCGTCAGTCCACTCATTAGTTTATTTCGACTGTTAGTATGGACATTTAAATTGCACATGTAGACAGATCGTTGGACAGATTTCTCAAGATAGATAGCAAATAAAACGAAAGTTACGTAAAACTCATTTTGTGAATAACAGCATCTCAAGCCATTGACATGCATCATTCACGAAAAGATTTTCGTCAATTGAAAACGGATTTAGGATAAATGAATTTCGGTAATGAAAGTAAAACCTCATTCTTTCCTTCTCGAGGCATTATTTCAATGAAAACGGGTATATTTTCTCTCAAAATGTCTGAATATTGTTAGCATTTTAAGTTCCGCCAATACATTTGAATAGCGATGGCCGCATGCGCAAGAATGACGTCATAAACAGAATTCCTAAAACCTCCTATAAGATAATGGGAGAAACACGACATGCTGCCAGATGTGAAATTTCGCATTACGAAAACGATATATTGAAGTGTCCTCTCTCTCTCTCTCTTAGTGCACCAACAATTAGCGAGCGTAGGTGTAAATTAGTAAATTACAGTTTGTCAGTCAACCGACATGTAGCGTGTCAACAACGTCGCGACATCAAACCCACATCAAAGCTATGCACTGAATTTGGCATTGCAACGTCGATGAAACATCAGAACGTTGCGTTGGCGATAATACGGCGTTGCTTAATAAAATGTATTTGCCCAGTGCTCGGACCCATCAAGACTCTGTGGGATTGGAACATTAAATTCAAAACAAACGTAGAACACCCTTTCAGCGCATGAGAATGAAACAGTCCTTCGCAAGTGCAAGATTTTACAGTAAAATCTGGAAACCGGCCCCGATAGCTCAGTTGGTAGAGTGTCCGCTCCGGGGAACGGGAGGTCTCGGGTTCGATCCCGGGCCGCGACATACCAAAGTCGTTAAAAATGGTACTAGCTGCTCCTCGTTTGGCACTCAGATTTACGGGGTAGAGCTAGGACTGGTCGATCCAGTGTCAGGATAATGTGACTGGGTGTGGTATCATGAAATGTGTCTGGGACATGATACTTCAGTGAGGCAGCACTATAAACGTGAGCATTGAGCTCCCTGTCGCAACCAGACACCGTCGTGATATGACTGAAAAATTGTTGAAAGCGACGTTAAACCCGAATTCACACACACACACACACACAGTAAAATCTGGTAGATTTGTAGATTGGTTCAACCTGCCCAGCCCTTACATTAACCCATTTGGTACCGGAAACCCCAAAAGGGGTAAGTGGCAGATTTATTTTTAGAACAGAAATTCAGAACACATGTTCAGAGGGAAGGGTAAACAAGAATGAAAACGACCATTTTCACAAAGTTCTGAAGCTGTATTTGGCTCCAAAAGTGTACACATGACAAAGGAGTATGCATTGAAGATAAAAACCAGAAAAAAAAATTGAGACCTGGTAGCTCAATAATGCACCTTTAATACATTGACCAAACACTTCTCTTATCATGCTGTTCACGACAACCCATATCTTTGGAAACAGTGTAGATCCAGATCAGATGGCTTCTGAAGAAGCCATCTGATCAGGATCTACACTGTTCGACATTCAGTTTATGAATATGTAGGAATAAATTACATGAAGAAATCTGATTGGTTTAAAGTCAGAAATGGGTGTGGCTTAACTGAATGGTTAACCACATCCATGATATTGTCAATTCTGTCTAAATAGGTTTTTCTTTTTCAGGATTTGCTTGTCAATATATACCAACATGGCTGATGATTTTGATGTTGAGGCTATGCTAGAGGCCCCATACAAACAGGTAAACCATACTTGAATGAAATAAAAACATAGTTGATTTTTGACACATGCCCATCTTTTGTTCTCAGCATGAATAATTTTCTGTTAATAATGTTGAAGTGCAAAAACATCATGTCAAATTGAGACTCCAGTTAACTATGTCACTGGTTGTGTTAAGGTAAACAACCAGACTTTCTGCAGGAAATAAATTGTCCTGCCAATCCTTATCCAAACATAGCTATCCAGGGGTGGGGAATGCAGATTTTAGGTGGTTTTGGGGCTCAAAAGAGTTTGGGGTGGGGTGGGGTGGGGGGGGCTCAGACGCATAAAAAGAACTGTTTGAGTGGAAAAGTGTTATGTCTCTCACTGCTGTAGATTGGAGCCACGCTTCGGTCACATGTGAGGCACCAAGAGCTGCAAGGTCAGATACTTCTTTTTTTCTGGATACTATGGTTTTTGTCCACCTGATGTATTGTTTGTTTGATTTGAGGTTTAACGTCCCCGTCAACATTGTAAAGGTCATTTTGGAGATTTTGCTTCCAATTTTGTGGGACTTTTACCCGACATTGAGAGTAAAATGACATCTCAAGCCCTGTCGCCCAATGAAACCAATAGGGTTTATAAGCATGGACGGTCCGACTCTTGCGCACCGCTTTGCCTGGGCAGGCTTAGATCCTCTAAGCAGTTTACCAGTCCTTGTGCGCCGGTCGGATTCAACTCTGCGTGGAAGCACCATGCAGCCCATCTATTTCTTCAAGCCCTGATGGGCGGGGTCTTTGTCCACCTGATAAACAACTAGCTCAATACAAGTGAATCTTGAAACCAAAATAAAAAAAAAAAGAAAATATGAGACAAACTGGACATTCAAAAAAGTTTGAATCCCCTTGAAATAATACATATTAACCCATTTTATATCCTAAAGCCCAATATAAGCAAATAGTGCAAACCCAGATAAGATGCTGCAGAACACAGCATCAGATCAGGGCCTTCATTGTTTGTAGAATATTCTGCCAGTTTTAAATCATTTTTAGCTCCTCTGTTTTTGTTCTCATCACTCCGGCGTCTGTGTTGATGTCGTCGTAGTTCCGAAAATAATAATAATACACTTTATTTTACGAGGGTAACACAATTAGTACAATAGTCTCCCTTGTGGCCCTCAATATATATAATAATTATACAATGATGAGAAAAGTGTTTAATATGTGAATTTAGACATTGATCACTCTCTCAGACCTCTCACACACTTATAATGACTGGTTGACTACTATTGATTATTTTTTCTCATATGCTACTTGTGTGTAGCCTGAGAGTTATTGCATAATAAAGTTCTGTTCTGTTGACAAATTGATGAACAAACAAATAATAATAATAATAATGGAGATTAAATCATTTAGCTGAATGAACAAATCATCGGCTGAATGAACGAATGATTCCATGGATGACTGCATGGATAAGTCAGTGAATGAATGAATCAACCAATCAGTCAATCAGCCAATCACCCGACCAGTGAATCTGATGGATCCATGAATGAATTGGTTCCTTAAATGACTGATGATGATGATTTCGTGTTTAACGAAGCGTCAACCCTCTTTGTGGGTCATAAGCACCAAGCGGTTACATAAATGAGTGAATGAATGAATGAAAAAAACTTAACCTTGGCTATAACTTCAAAAGTATTTGACCTAGCCTCATGAAACTTCTTATACATACTCAACACCACAGGAGCTACATTCTGACCAAGGACCATAACTGTATTATTGATTTTGGGTGAATTATCTTCCCTTTTCTATTTTTTTTCTGAAACACATTTTCTCCTCTCATTTTAATACTAGTTATAACAGAGCTTTCAAGCTTCACATGGATATTCCTTAGCGCAAGACCTTTCCATTGAAACCTAACTTTTTGACCTTTGACCTTGACCTTTGAACTTTCATCTATTTTTTTTAAAATTTAACCCAAAACTTTCCTTGATCATATTTCCAAAAGTATTTAGCCTACCTTCATGAAATTTCACCAATACACTCACCATCACAAGAACTACATTCTATCCAAGTCTCATAACTCTATCATGCAATTTGGCTGAATTATCTCCCCTTTTCTTACCATGTAAAAAATGGTTTTGTCACTCATTTTAATACCATTAACAATACAGCCTTCAAACTTCACATGGATTATGGACTAGAGCTTTCCATTGATACCAAGCTTTTTGACCTGTGACCTTGAACTTTGACCTGTTTTATGCCCCTGCATTGTATGATGCCGGGGGCATATAGTTTTTCGGTTTTCCGTACGTGCATCAGTGGGTACGTGCGCCCGAATGTACGAAAGTGTGTACGTACGTAATCCTGTTAGACTCAGGTTAAGGTTTTTGGGCCAGGTAGAACTTGTGCTCATATTTTTCAAACCATGCAATGGATGTGGTTTATATTAAGTATGATGATAGATATGGGTCCAAAGTTTTATCCAGCAATACCCCCACACCTGCCCATGGTCTCAAGGTCAAGGTCACGTACTTAAGAAATTTTTAAAGTTTAAGACCCAGGTTAAGGTATTTGTACCAGGTAGAACTTCAGGTAATATTTTCAAAACCATGTAATGAATTTGGTTCATATTTGGTATGATGATAGATATAGGTTCAAAGTTTCATTCAGCAATACCCCTACCCATACCCATGACCTCAGGTCAAGGTCACGTGTGTGTGTGTGAATTCGGGTTTAACGTCGCTTTCAATAATTTTTCAGTCATATCACGAAGGTGTCTTGTTGCGACAGGGAGCTCAATGCTCACTTTTATAGTGCTGCCTCACTGAAGTATCATGTCCCAGACACATTACATGATACCACACCCAGTCACATTATCCTGACACTGGGTCAACCAGTCCTAGCTCTACCACGTAAATCTGAGTGCCAAGCGAGGAGCACCTAGTACCATTTTTAACGACTGTGGTATGCCGCAGCCCGGGATCGAAGCCGTGACCTCCCATTCCCCGGAGCGGACACTCTACCAACTGAGCTATCGAGGTCACATACTTAGAAATATTTAGTGCTTAAGAACGAGGTTAAGGTATTTGTACCAGGTAGAATTTGAACTCATATTTTCCAAACCATGTAATTAAATTTGGCTTATGTTTGGTATGATGATAGATATAGATTCAAAGTTTTATTCAGCAATGCCCCACCCATACCCATGACCTCACGGTCAAGGTCACATACTTAGAAAGTTTTAATGTTTAATACTCAGTTTAAAGTATTTGTACCAGGTACAACCTGAACTTTTATGATTCATTTGGTTCATATTTGGTTTGATGATAGATACACGTCCAAAGTTTTATTCAGTTATACCCCCACCCATGCCAATGACTTCAAGGTCAAGGTCCCAGGCATAGAAATTTTCAAATTTTGCTTATATTAATGCTCATGTTAATAGCTTCTATTTTCCAAACATTATAATGGATTAGCTTCACATTTGGTATGACAATAGTTGCAGGTCCAAAGTTTCATTGAGCCATACCCCCCGACCCTTACCTCAAGGCCACAGTCACAGACATATAAATTTTTTATATCATATTTTTTGAGAGTTCATATTTCCTGAACCATGTGATGGATTTGCTACATATTTGGAATGATGATAGATACAGGTCAAACGTTTCATTCAGCCATAACCCCGCCCCTGCCCCATGACCTTAAGGGTGAGGGGCGTGGGGGGTGAGGTAGGCCCCTGGGCGGGGGCATTTGTGTTGTATTGACACATTTTTAGTTCAAAAATGTACGGATAACCTAACCTTGCCCATATTTCCAAAAGTATCTGCCCTAGCCTCCCATGCACTTGTGGCATTGCTTCTTGGATCAAGACCTTTCTATTGGTATCAAATGTTTTGACCTGTGACCTTATCTTTGTACTTTGACCATATTTAACAAACTTTAACCTTGGCAATATTTCCAAAAGTATTTGGCCCAGTCTCATGAAATGTGACACACATTTGTATCATCACAAGAGGTACATTCCCAAGTTCCATAACTCTATTGTTGCAATTTTACATCCGATAAAACTGAAACTTCATATATAGTTAGACCATGATGTGGGCAGCGCATATTGTTTCGAGGTTACGGTCCATCAAAATAATAATATAGTTATGTCCCTTTTAATAATTCTGTAAACTTAAATGTTTCCGGATAACACCTATAGTTTACATCCGATCATGCTGAAACTTCATACATATTTAGACCATGATATGGGGCAGTGCATATTGTTTCAAGGTTACGGTCCACCTAATAATAATAGAGTTATACCCCTTTGAAATATTTGTAAACTTTTCGTTTCTGGATAACTCCTCTTACATTTTACATCCGATCAAGCTGAAACTTCATGTATAGTTAGATCATGATGTGGCGCAGTGCATATTTTGTCGAGGTTACGGCCCACCAAATGATAATTGAGTTATGCCCCTTTGAAAAATTTGGTTAACATTTTGTTTCCGGATAACTCCTACATTTTACATCCAATGAAGCGGAAACTTTACATATACTAAAACCATGATGTGGAACATAGCATATTATTTTGAGATTACAGTCCGCCAAATATTACCAGAGTTATGCCCCTTTCAGAGATTTTTCCAAACATTTCGTTCCGGATAACTCCTCCTACATTTTACATCTGATGAAGCTGAAACTTTACATACAGTAAGACCATGATGTGGAACAGCTCATATTTTTTTGAGGTTTCGGTCCGCCAAATATTTCAAGAGTTATGCCCCTTTCACAGATTTTTCTAAAGATTTTGATTCCGGATATCTCCATCTTCCTTTTACTACTGATGAAACTGAGCCAACATTTGATATATAGGTGGTGTGTGTGTTTGAGTTTTACATCCCACCAGCAGCTAAGGTCAGACTGAGATGAGACCACAATTTAAGACTCCTCGGAAAATCTTGAGAAGCCTGGGGTCAAACCCACGACACCAGGTTTATGGGAGAGTGATAATATGATATATGACCATGATGTGGAGCAGTCCATAGCATGGTTCTTATGATGCAGCCTTACCTATTTCTTCAAGTCCCGATAGGCTTCCTTAGCAGGTAGACAGCAGTTCTGTAATCCAAAAAAACTTATAAAGTTTAAGATGCTTTTAAAGCAATGACCTCCCCAGGCTCCCCTGAACGTGTATTTATTGGGCTAATTCAGAAACTTGAAAAAAAACATAGTCAAACTTCAATGGACCATAAAAATTTGTTGGAGACAGGTAGTTTGAGCCATTGAGGGTTATTAATAGTGACAGATAAGAATATGTGTAGCACATATTGTTCCTTGGTTACATTCCACAAACCCAAACTTGTACAACAGTCAGTATATATACGCTCCATCTTACTATTGCCATGGGCGTATAATGCCCAGCTTGTGGAGCTCTTGTTCATTTTTGGATTGCCGTTTCATTGCCCTTTCAAGATTATTCCACTCACATTGAGCCAATTGTTTATCGATGGTGGGCTAAATGGAGCACCTTGGAGATAAAAATCTAACCAGCCAATGCAAAACTTGAAGTCTCATGTGAGACCCAAGCTAGGCTCGAACCCACTGGCGAGACACCATTGAAGATGCTAATTTAACTAGGAATAAGACACACTTTTGATGACAGTGAAGTTGAGTGAACCACATATCATTGCCTGCCTTTAATTTCAGGGCCTGACAAAACCAAACTTCAATCACATCTTGGCTTGGGATGACAATATTTTCTGTATATTGTATACATTGTTCCATTGTTCTGGGCAAGTGAAAAAGAAATATTATTTGCCAAACCAAAATTTGGACTTGTCCTTGGTAACTGTGCAATGTATTTGTCCGGCCCTGCATTGTTTCACTACATTGCAGAAGGAAATTAAACATTATCCTGCTGAATATTCAATTTAGCCACACCCATTTCTCAATTTTAACCAATCAGATTACTTTATGTAATTTATCTCTAAAAATTCTTAAACTTAATCTCAAACAGTGTAGATCCTGTTCAGATGGCTTCTGAAGAAGCCATCTGATCTTGATCTACACTGTTTGCAAAGATAGGGGTTGTTGTGAACAGCAGGATAAGGGTTAAGTCACATCAGTTGTTGCATAGAGACAGATACGGTGGCTATTTGGCGATAAAGGTTTATTTTGGTCAATTTTTCATAAAAAAACCTATTCATTTGAACTGCCTCGGTGTTGGAGGCGGAACAACTGAATACCTACAACATGATGGAGAAATAAGGAAAATTATCCTTCAGTTATCACCAGGGGCCAGTTGTTCAAAACTAACGATGTCGTTAGTTAACGTATCGTTAAAACTTTATTCATTTATCATGGCAAATATGCTAAAATTTTTGCTGAAAAAATGTGAGCAGCTTTTGCGAATGCAAAAGCTGCTCACATTTTATCAGCAAAAATGCCAAAATTTTAAATATTAAACTTGCCAGAACAGTTAACAATATGACCACTAACGAGCTTGTTAAGCGAACGATGCTTTGAACAACTGGCCCCAGATAGTCACCTTGTCTGTTACTGTGGTTGTTGGCCAGATTCTAAGCCTAATACCAGGAAGAGCATGTATATGTTACGTATGCTATAGTTTACTGTGATGTACCATAGATGTCGAAAAAGGACATGAAATTTCAAGAAAAGTTTTGCAGATTACTAAAAGAATGGTGTGAGAAATAAAAAAAAAAAATGTTGTGAGATAACAATAGTCTTCAATGAGATGGGGCTTAGCAAATGATACAAGTGGTATGTACTAGTCAGAAAATATCCAAATCAGCCTGTGAGTCTATTCATCTTTGAATCCTAGGCCGTTCAGGAAAGTGTCAACAGTGTCATGTTTCTTGCACTTTGTGTTATGCCACGGCTTAAAATAACATTGGTCTTACTTGGCCTTTCTATTATTACAGGAAGAGATTGCATAGATGAAGATAAGGAATATTTAAGCTGTTAGAATCAGCAAGGCATTGCTAACGAGTAACCACATCATTAAGTAACCACAACATACCTTTTTAATTGTTTTGTGCAGTGTACAATTTACTACCGGATGCTGTGTCTAAAAATAGCTGGATGAGTATCAAACAATAGACCCTGAAGAGACATGGCGTATCATCCAGATTTACTCTGTCAGCATAGGCCTGTCTCTCTAAATACTTGTATACAGTAAATATGGTAGTTACAGTGAGAAGAGATACCATCCCTGTGTAGCGAATTTCAGACTTGGCTTGAAGGTTGCAATTGCTTGTTACCCATCCTTTTCATGAGCAATGGTTGCTCATACATTTGATAACAGCAAATATTTGTCTTTAGTCAATACTAATGTATTTTATTTTGATTGCAATAAAAGCTTCAGGCTTATTGAATCACTCTCGAACACTCATTCCGGGGGTTTTCACGCGCGCGAGAGAGGCAGTGGCTTTTACACCACTCCTACCCATTTACACCTGGGTTGAGTGGGACAGTGTCATTACGTATCTTGCCCAAGGATACACCTCAATATCGGTGGCCGGATTCGAACGCACAACCTCTCGATCATAAGTTGAACGTGTTAACCACTGCGCTATTGAGGTTGACAAATATGTCTTTGGATATCATAGCAATAGATAAGGTTGGTATTCTGTGATAATTGAAGGATAGCTTTGGTCAGTTCTCATTAAAATCCTGTGTTGTGCGTATTCGTTTGAACTACCTCGGTGAGAATGACTACCCACAACATAGGTTTTTATTGAGAAATAAGGAAAACTATCTTTCAATGATCACAAAAGTTTTACCTTCTCTTTTGCTATGGTCTTTGGAAATGATTGCTTAGGAAGACTCAAGTCAGTCAAAATAGAGCATTACCAGTCTCCATTGTCAACAGCCATATATATGTGTGCTTAGAAAAGACCCAGATCAGAGTTGCAGTTGTAAAGATGCAAAATATGAACTGTGTCATGCTGTGTGCATGTCGGATGGTACATTATGGCACATCTAACAAATTCTTTAAAATAACATATAAGAAAATATACATATATAGATCTAAACAAAACAGTTATCTGTTTGTGACATTGAGGAAACTGTTTATAATTAACCTTTAAAAGTGCCACATAAATATTTTGAGCAGATATAATTTTTTTTTTTTTTAAATTTTCAGAGACCGTAAGACCAGATATTACATGCTCAGCATAGGCTTCACATTGTAATCAAAATAGTCAAAATATATTGCAGACTCTACATTTTTATGACCCGTCATTAAAAAAATGGTGGGGTATTATGTTATACCCTCCGAAGTTTTGAGTGTCCGTACTTACGTCCGTCAGCGCCTCATAGTTTCGTGTCATAACTCTGATACCGTTTGAGATATTTTCATGAAACTTCACAGATATGTAGAGCACTATCAGACGACGTGCAGAACATATGAACTGTAACTCTGATCTTCCTACTTTTGGAGTTGTTGCCCTTTGAACATTGAACATAGCCATTTCTGTCATAGTTTCGTGTCTGCCCCGCCCATCAGGGCTTGAAGAAATAGGTGGGCTGCATGATGTGTCCACGCAGAGCTGAAACCGATCTGCACACGAGTACTGGTAAACCGTTTAGAGGATCTAAGCCTGCCCAGGCAAAGCGGTGTGAGAGTTGGCCTGTCATTTCATCTCAATGTCGGGTAAAAGTCCCACAAAATTGGAAGCATCATCTCCAAAATGACCTTTACAGTGTTGACGGGTACGTTAAAACCTCAAATCAAACAAACAAATCCGCTCCATAGCTTGGATACCGTTAGAGATATTTCCATGAAACTTTACAGATATGTAGATCACCACGAGATGACGTGCAGAACATATGAACCGGAACTGTGCTTTTCCTACTTTTGTTTTTTCTTTTGTGTTTGACAAAAAATTTTGTCTGAAATGTGTGAAAAAAAATTTAGACAGAAAAGAATGGAACTTAGTTTAATCATTTGTCTGACCACCTCGGTAGCTCATTCGGAGACACGTCTGACTGGTGATGAGGAGGACGCGGGTTTGATACCTGCCGAGGTAGGCAACATTCTTTTGTGGAGAGTCATCATGAAATCTTTCCTATGGTCATTCTCTCCCTACTGCTGATTCAAGAAGGGCAGTTGTCAGTTTCTGGCGAAAGAATGTGCACTGTACTGGTTATCCGCTTACATAAAAGCCTGCGCAGGAAATTGTGGATAGGTAATCTGACCAGCTCAAAAATGACCTAAATAGTAATGACTGGGCCATTAAACTCCAATACAAACAAACAAACTGACCATCTAAAAACTTTCACAGTGTCTGTTTTTTTGCCATTTGCAGAACTTGACATCCTGGAAGCAAATAACACAAAAATCACACACGGAAAATACATAGAAATTGATATTATTGACATGCTGGCTATTCATACTGTACTGCAAAGTGCTATGACTTGACAGGCCTCCATGTGAGTGAAATAATATTGAAAGGGCCGTAAAACCAAAACCAAAAAAAAAAAAAAAAAAAGTGCTTTGATTGTGAAAACAAAAACAAAAAAACTAGATCTGCAGTCGATGGTAAACCATCGCAAATACCTGCTTTTTCTATTAATAACACTATTAATGACTATGTAATAGCTAGCCAAAACTACAAGTAAGTTAAAAAAAGTTGCAAAGAACATTCTAACTGATAAGCAAAGTTTCAGAAGTGTAACTCTTATAGTTTAGAAGATATGGCAAAGTCATACTTTTTGACCTTTGACCTTGGGGTTATGTTGAGGTCCACCTAAAGTATCCCAATTTATTCTATATTCCAACAGCCATCCAATAACCAAGTTTCAGAAGTGTAACTCCAATATTTAAGACGATATGGCAAAGTCATACTTTTTGACCTTTGACCTTGGGGTCGAGGTCACACCAAAGGTAGCCCAACATATCATATATTCCAAGGGCCATCCAATAAGCAAAGTTTCAGAAGTGTAACTCCAATAGTTTAGGAGATATGGCAAATCATAATTTTTGACCTTTGACCTTGGGATCATGTTGAGGTCAAGGTCACACCAAAAGTATCAAAATTTATTCTATATTCCAAGGGCCATCCAATAACCAAAGTCTCAGCAGTGTAACTCTAATAGTTTAGAAGATATGGCAAAATCATACTTTTTGACCTTTGACCTTGGGGTCAAGGTCACACCAAAAGTAACCTGACATATTCTATATTCCAAGGACCATCCAATAAGCAAAGTTTCAGAAGTGTAACTCCAATAGTTTAGGAGATATGGCAAATCATAATTTTTGACCTTTGACCTGGGGTCATGTTGAGGTCAAGGTCACAAAAAAAGTTGCCCACTGCCATCTACATTCCATGTACTATCCACATGCAAAGTTTCAAAAGTGTAACTTCAGTGGTTGCAGAGGAGATCCAATCACAAGAAACATGACGGACAGACGGACACGCTGGAGTGAAGTGTGGTACGAAAACAATATACCCGATTTTTCTTCGAAAAAGCGGGTATAAAAACACTAAAGACTATGTTTGGTTTAATATGTGCTGACAAAATGATATTTTATTGTCACTATGTCTAGAAAACATTTTAAATCTGCTTTTATTCTGTCTTAGATGCCCTTACGTTCATGTTGCGCTGCCATCCCGAGTTCTTCGTAGTACAAAAAGAGAGAAGGTACTTGACATTAAACACATTAAAAATTAAGTTTTTGAATAGAAACTCAACTGAACAAGCTCTACATTAAAACCTATATTCAGAATCATAAAAACAGTTTAAAGTACCTTTAATGCATGGGAAATACCATTCTTGCTGCAAACCAGGGGTGGCCAGGTTTGGAATGAGTCTTTAAACCAAGGTCCTGTTTCCATTTTGAGATGCAAAATCCTTAGCAAAAACTGAGTTTATGCTGTAGTTAAAATTAATTTTCTATAATTTTCTGGGCCTCTGGATTCGTCTAGTTCTTATTTTCTGTAAATCATTAACACCTTTGACACCTGAATTAAATCAAACATTAAACCCTTATCCTGCAGGACACGACAATCCCTACTGTACCCATGCAAACTGTGCAGATCCAGATCAGATGGCTTCTGAATCTACACTGTCATTCAGTTTGTGAATTGAACAAACACATTACATCATGATTTGATATACAGAAATGGGTGCTGCTAAATTAATTTATTCAGCAGGATAAGAGTTAACCTTTGTCCTACTGATCACGACAACCCCTACTTTTACAAACAGTGTAGATCCAGATCATATGGCTTCTGAAGTAGCCATCTGATCAAGATTTGCACAGTTTGACATTCATTTTATGAATTTATAGGAATAAGTTACATCCAGTAATCTGATTGGTTCAAATGCTGAAATGGGCGTGGCTAAATTAATTTATTCAGCAGGATAAGGGTTAAATGAGCCAGCTCATGAGAAAAGAACCAGCAAATTAAGCAAAGATTGTATGTTATATGTGTGAGAGACTATGTATACCCCAGATTGATAAATTTCCCCTTCACTCTTCTGTAGGGCCCACAGATGTCAGGGGTCTACCTTGTCGATTTTTTGTTGCGGAAGAGGTAGCAACGCCAAGATGATGTCCCATCCCACCAGTGACTTGAACAGCTGTTAACTTTATCATGTGTGTTGAATGAAAAAACAAAATGTGATGTGAAAGAAATATGGCATATTTTCTTATAAAAGGTTAAAACTTTGGGTATTAAACATCTAAACTGACAAGCATTTTAACCTTTGTCCCACTGAACAGGATATCCACTTTGGCTTCCTTTGCAAACAGTTTAGATCCAGATCAGATGAAGAAGCCTCCTGATCAGGATCTACACTGCTTGTCATTCAGTTGGTGGATTTGAAATGAATTCATTATATCAAGTAATTTGATCGCTTTGTATGGCAAAATTATTTATTCAGCAGGGCAAGGTTTAAGTTTTTAGTAGGTAGGCCATGTCCACTGGATCAATTTATTGTGGAATTCAATATGATCACATTCAGATTTGACAATAAATTTGTTGAACAACCTCTGTCAACATGAACTTTGACAGATTTGACATTATCAATCAGGGTCCAGTTGTTCAAAGCATCGTTAGCTTAACAAGCTGGTTAGTGGTCAAATTGTTAACTGTTCTAGTAAGTACAATATCTAATTCTCTGGTATGTTTGCTGAAGCTGCTGACATTTTTTTCTGCAAAAATATTAGTATATTTGCCATATTTAATGATCAAAGTTTTAATGATATGTTAACTAACGACATGGTTAGTTTTGAACAACTGGACACAATTTTTCAAAAGTATTACTCACAATATGTAGTAAAGCTTGAAGGGTTTTTCTTGATGGTTCACTTGATGGCTTTTGTTTGCAATTGATGATGGCTTTCATAAAACTTGCTATAATGAAATTCCACTGTTAAGACCACTTATTTTAAGGCAAATCATGCTTTTAAAAGCATATTTAGGAGGTTTCAGGTACATTTTTGTTGTGTTTTCTACATCCAGTGTGCTCTAGTAGAAGACCACATTTGGTCCTGTTCAAAAGTTGTCTTAAAGACCACTTTTGAACAGTCCCAAAGGTTGTCTTAATAGGAATTTTACTATATTTGAAAATTTGGCAATTTACTGAATTTGATTGAAATATCTGATAATTCTTTCACATCCACATTGTACCAGTATATGTTAGCTGTTTGTTGTGTGAATGATACAAGATTTTTGTGACTGAGTACTTACATTAATCCAGAAAACAAACAAACTGGGTAAGTTTTCATGTTTACAGCTTGTCAGCCATCAGAGGTTCAGATAATTACCCCCATTTTGTACCAGAAACCCCCAAAACGGGTACCCTTACAAACAGTGCAGACCCTGATCAGACACCGCAGAATGTGGCGTCTGATCAGGGCCTACACTGTTTGCAAAAAGTTCAGCTATTTTTCTAATATTTGTTTTTTAGAAAACACAACCTCAAACCCCTAAATTTTGAAATGGACTCCTGCTATATATAAGGAGGAAGTTTCCATTTGGTACAAAAAGGGATAAAGATGCTAAGGAAATTGTGAATACCATAAATATCACTAAGACAATGGACATCACATCTAATTAATACCTTGTAGAAAACTTATTATAAGCATCAGTAGCTATATACCACTGAATCTATTTACTCAGTGAGTACTTGTTTTACCCTTCTGAACATGATAAGCCCTAACTTTGCAAACAGTGAAGATCCAGTCTCGTCAATATCTACATTGTTACTTAGTGACTTAGAATGTTGTACCTGTATGTCTTTTCAAGTCCGATTTGACCCCCATAGGCATCACTTTGCCTTCAGCACAATACTTTTTCCATATGATTGATGCATTTTGCCAACATGCCTCCAGCTCTACTTAATCCAAAACTATGTAGTAAAGAACAACTCTGTAAATATTTCTAGCACATTCATTGATGGATACTTCAGTCTATCATTAGTCTGGAAAAATTTAGCCAAGTCCAACCCCCACCCCCCCCCCCCCCCCCCCCCCACCCCCACCCCCAATTCACAGCATTAATCATGTGAAGTAGCTCAGTTGTTTTCTAAAAACACTTGTTTATGGTAGTGTTCTGTGTTTGAAAGTTCAAAGAATTTGAGTTGGAGTTTATGGTAATGCTCTACTGTTCTTTACATGTGTGAAGGCAAGTTAATTCTTCATCCACCAAAAAATTATTAGTGTCCAAATTTTAGTGAATATTTACGTTACTTAAAAATGGAGATTCTTCGTCCACCCTGTATGCCAAAATATGCTGGAAATGATGAAAAAATGTAGGAACTGTTACAGATAGTTGAACTGAGGTATCAAATGTCTTAGCATGTATGCAAATACTGAAGCTGTAGCCATAGTGCATACAGAACATTTGCTGTTTACATACATGGTAATTTATTTGATGCATAAGATGGGGCGATCAAATTATCCTGCCATGAAGCAGTTGGAGTAACCCTTATCTTGCTGAATATTCATTTAAGCCACACCCATTTCTGTCTATCAACCAATCAAGTTACTTGATGTAATTTATTGCTACAAATTCATAAACGGAATGCCAAACAGTATAGATCCTGATCAGATGGTTTCTTCTGGATCTACACTGGTTGCAAAGATAGGGGTTGTCGTGAACAGCAAGATAAGGGTTAACTCTGAACACAGACAGACCTAATAACTTTATCTGAACCTCTGATTATTGTAATTCGCTCTGACGGACTGCCCAGGAGAAGTTAGCTTTAATGTTTTATACATGTAGTAGTATAAGAAATCTACATGTATTCATTAATTAAAAATTCTGAATTTTTTCAATACATTTCTAATACATTTTCTTTGCCCTTCTTTTTCTTCCACTGGGTGTGCCTTTCTGAATTTTGCTGTTGTTTTGGAAACAAACAGGATGATGGCCGCGGAGATGCTTCATCGGACAGAGATAGAGACAGGAAATCTTCGTAAGTAACCATTCTTATTCTGTTATTACAAAATTATGACTGATAGCCTTGGAACTGGTTTGATTCGCCTGCCTTGGGTCAGCTCACAGTCTGATAAGGATCACAAATGAATAAAACCATTAAGAGCTGCTAACAATGTAGTCCATTTTATTTTTTGGGACAGAAAAATGTCAAAAGGATTCTGAAAAACAGTGGAGGCTGAAATCAACATCTGATCAGGGCCTTCACTGCTTGCAAAATGTTCGGTCGATTTCCGTAAATAAATCTGTCTGACACTCGTAAAATTGGAAAAATTGACTCTTGAGTGATGTTGGACACAACAGGCTGGACTGATCAGGAAGTATGCCAGTCAGACTTTTTTTCAAGCTTATTTTGAACGTAGCCCAGTAAGGAAATAGTTGCATTTGAAATGGTGCAGTAAAAGTTATGTAGCTCATCATAATGTAAGTGGGAACGAAAAATACATATTATTACTCTTTGCAGTCAGATGTGTAAATTTCTAACTATAGAACAGAATGAATAAAGTACACCTCGACCTGGTTACAACACAGAACTCTGGGTCCAACCAACGGACCGTGTTAGTTATAAACATCGACCGTATTTGTCACAGATCAGGATCAGACTATTCTTCTTTTACACTATAAACACACACCTCTGGCGTCACCAATAAGCCTACAATGTTCCAGGTCACAAAGTGTGAAAATAAGGTTTCTAAATTTCATATATCCCGCAATCATAAAATTTAATCAACATTGTGAAAAAGATTTAATCACACCTAAGACGATCAGCAACATCTAACGGTAGATGCATGCTTAATGAAAACAATAAAAACAGACTGTTCTACTGTCTCTTGAATGGTTATGTTTTGACGCCAAATTTCGTGCCAAATAGCAAACGCTTGGCCAAAAAAGTCGAACATTATTAAATGTATGCATAATAAAACTGGACTATTCTACTGCCGCATGAATGGATATGTTTTGGCGCCAAATAGCAAATGCTTGGCAGAAAAGGCAAATGCAGCTCATGTTTATCATGTGTGTCAATTGAGTTTATATACGGTATTGGATAAGGTGTCGTGACATGTTTGGATGTCTGCCGAACCGTTTTATGACTGTGATAATTACTGTATTACAGCAGTTGAAAAGTCAAGGGAAATAAAATTGTTGTGTCTGAAACTTGATAGAAACCTTGGATTATATTCATAAATGTTGGTTGGGGGAAATACGGG
The DNA here is from genome assembly GCA_963580285.1 of Lucinisca nassula. Taxonomy (NCBI): domain Eukaryota; kingdom Metazoa; phylum Mollusca; class Bivalvia; order Lucinida; family Lucinidae; genus Lucinisca; species Lucinisca nassula. Next base: position 143,325,435 of record OY757017.1, read on the forward strand.
GTCTAAAACAAAATCATGGTATATCCGAATTCATGCTGTAAGGAACTGTGCTATATAACGAGGTCCGGGTATACTACCAAGCTCAAAATAGCAGCGTTTTCTGTTTCAAATGGCAATACAGTTACAGAAGGGTTAATCTGAGGGCAAAGGAAATTTTAATGGAAATTTCGTCAGAATTCTTGTCTGCACCTTTATGAAACTAACTAACACATACAGGTGTTAACCCTTCTCTTGTTGAATATTCAGGTAAGCCACACCCATCTCTGAATTTGAACCAATCAGATTACTTGATGTAATTTATTCCTGCAAATTCATGAAATGAATGTCAAACAGTGTAGATCCTGATCAGATGGCTTCTTCAGAAGCCATCTGATCTGGATCTACACTGTTTCCAAAGATAGGGGTTGTCGTGAACAGCAAGTTAGGGGTTAACACTATTTGCCAGAGAGCCATGAAATGCATTAAAGGAAACCACATCAGAATGCTGGCTATAATTTATTGGTAATTTTCCTTATTTCTGCACTTAAACATTTGCTGTGGATATTTGTTCGAAATGCTTTAATTCTAACAGGTACCCACAATAATGTTTCCAACAAGAAATAAGAAAAATTAACATTTTACTCCCATCATTACTCCTTATCTAAAGGTATTATTTAGCTTAGAAAATACTTGTGACTGTTTGTCTTCATAGCATTTAGTATGTCCTCAGTTGAAGTATTACTGTGCCTGTCTAAATTGAACTCAGAAGTGAAGAACTTTACCTTAAAATTAGACTTAAATACTTTTTCACAACCATAAAAAATAAGCCCTGTATTGAGTGATAGTAACATCTGAAATGGTTAAACAATTTGATATTTATAAGTGTACATGCATGGGCACTAGATTGTGTATGTCACTGGTCACATCTCAACAAATGAGATGAAATTTCAGTTATTAAAGGGAGACTTCTTTTGGAAATATAGAAAGTGGATTTCTTGTACATGAATCCATAACCAAATGGGAGCTACTCCTAAGGGCTAGGACTTGAACCCTCTTCTTTTAAGAGTAGACGGCCCCTCCAAGATGAGAGGCCAATTATTTTATTATTTCTAAAGTGTCAAAGCAGATTTTTGAGTTTCTTTGCAGATTGCGTGATGATATCCGTCAAAACCCTGGCGGCCAATTTCCAGTTTTAATATGCATAGTTGTCTTATTGGCAGGTGCAGTGCTGTTTTAGGCAATAAAAGCACCTGTTAGCTATGGAAGAAATACCATCAAAAAATCTGGTTTCATTTTTAGGTGTCGAAGCTTGCAATAGTTGGAGCCTTGGAAAATAGACGCCCTCGTTTATTATTCAAGTCTAACAATAAAATCTGTTATGTCATTGAATAGGTCAATATCACTCAGATATGGGGAAAGAAACTATGCTCTGAATGTACTTTAACAGAAAATGAGCGCTTGTAAAGGTATGTAAGATAGGGAGCATATGAAACAAATTGCCATCACCGGTTGTTGGCAGGATTGTTTGCTATCAGTGTGATCATCTGTTGGGACGTACCAGAAGATTTAATATTGGTAAGATGATAGACAGGGAGTTCAGGAATTGTTGAAACCATTTGAAAGTAAAGTAGTGAGGCAAATCATGAGAAAAAGATGCTTAACCCTTATCTTGCTGAATATTCATATAAGCCACACCCATTTCTGTCTAACAACCAATCAAATTACTTGATGTAATTTATTGCTACAAATTCATAAATTAAAATGCCAAACAGTGTAGATCCTGATCAGGTGGCTTCTTCAGAAGCCATCTGATCAGGATCTACACTGTTTGAAAAGATAGGGGTTGTCATGCACAGCAAGATAAGGGTTAACCCTTATTCTGCTGAATAATTAATTTAGCCACACCCATTTCTGACTTTGGTGTTTCTGATGGGAGCTGTGGGTTAATTGTATCGATTCCTGATCATTGCCTTCACTTCTATTTTGAACCAATTGATTACTTGATGCAATTTATTACTGAAAATTTATAAATTGAATGTCAAATAGTGTAGATCCTGATTCAGAAGCCATCTGAGGTAGGGCTAGTCGTGAACTGCAGGATAAGGGTTAAAATTGTCTAATGTATATGCAGAAGAACAGATAAGCAGGGTATTTGTGTAAATATCCAATTAAATTGAAAGAATACCCAATTAAAAATTAAGTTGAAGGGTAACAAAACACAAATAAAATCCAAGATGTCCAAATCATACTGAAATAATTGTATATAATTCTAAAAGATCCAAAGCTTCCTGCTCCATATAACCTGCCCTTTGAGGAGCATTCATTTTACAAATGCAGAAGGAATTATGTACACAACTGCTTATGTTGTGTAGACGCATTTAAAATAGAAGAGGATCAGGAATCAATACAATCAACCCACAGCTCTCATCAGAGACACCAAAGGGAAAGAAACACAAACATGAAGCAACTGACCCTAATGGAAACGTCAATAGCGGAAAGCCAAAAGGGCAGTTACTTTCCCACAAAATGGCCAATAGGCTATCCAAAATAAAACAACTTAAGCGACACAAACACCCAAAGACAAACCATAACAAAAACCGTGACAAAAGAACAGCCTTGGAACAGTCAGCAGAAAGGAATGCCACTGGGGGGCTTAAATCCATTTTACGTGGCCACAATCCTTGCCCTTACTTCTGTCGCCATTTAGACAAATAATTTGTTCAGTCCGCCTGAAGGCCTCCTAACTCATCAGTGCAACATCTCTGTGAACACAAATAATCAAACAACCACAGAGATAAAACAACGGTGAGGACTCAACTGCAAGAAACCACTGAAATGCTGGAGCAAAAGAAAACCAACAGTTAGACTCCGATGGGCCCGACCAGACATAACATCAGGCACCAACCAACATTACCTTGAATTAGATCTCTCTAATTCTCAATAAGCCTTTACGCTAGAACCGTCATAGAATCTGAGGCCTGACCCACCGGTGTGCAATTTAAGAGGGAAGCAAAGTTGTCAACCATGATTGGGTTAACTACCATGCATGCAGTCTGTCATGTAACATTTATGTTGTACCCAATCTTTTTATATCAAAGAATGATTTTACGAAATTGGGTGCTAAGTCATTGAAGCGTCTGTCAAGTTGTAAGGTAGACTTAGATAAGTTTAGATGTATAGGACCCAATTAGTTCCAATAAAGTGCATAACCTAAATATCGGGAGCCAGTTGTTCTTGTTCAAAACTAATGGCATCCTTAATTAACATATCATTAAAACTTCGATCATATGCTATTGTATTTTTGCTGAAAAAAATACCACTGTATTACCCGTAGATAATGAACATACTAGAACAGTTAACAATTTGACCGGTAAAGAGCTTGTTAAGCTAACAATGCTTTGAACAACTGGGCCCTGATATCGGGTCATCTCTACAAATATTACCCAGTTCCATATAAAAGCTTGTCTGTGCTTCTGTTTATGTTGTTCATCTGATAGGTTTAGAGACATGACCTTGTCTCCTCTGCTTTGGTGAGACCACACTTATGTGTAGGTTCATCTGAGCCTTTGCTGGTTGCCTGTGTGATAAATGCTCATGAGCTCCGGTTGAGTTAGGGCATAACAAAACCTACAAGAAAACCTGGGCACACACACAAAAAAGGTCAGGTTAGTGAGGTGGTTCTAACGAATATCCACAACATTCTTGGAGAACTGAGAAAAACTATCCTTCAGTTATCGCAATATACCTACCTTAACTGTTTCCATGAGCCTCAACATCCACCCCTCACAGTCAGGCCAGTCTCCATTGATCTTTCTTGATAGCTGTAAGGCCATTAAAATGTCCATGTTCACATGTAATATTTACTGGTACTAATGTTAATCTGAGGCCTGCTGTACTTACATACACTCACATAGGTGTAGTGCCCATTGCACATACTGTGAATGTGTGTAATGTAAAGTACAGTGGAATTCCACTGTTAAGACCACCTAAAATTAAGACAATTATGCTTTTAAAAGCATATATAGAAGTTTTCAGATGCAGTTTCTTTTCAGCTCACCTGTCACGTAGTGACAAGGTGAGCTTTTGGGATCACTTTTTGTCCGTCGTCCGTGTGTGCGTGCGTGTGTGCGTGCGTAAACTTTTTCTTCAAATGACATCTCCTCCTAAACCACTGATCAGATTCTAACCAAACTTCACATGAATGATCCTTAGTGGTCCCCTTTCAAAGTTGTTCAAATGGTTCCGGTCCATTGCACATCTAGGTCACAGGAGCTAAAAATAGATTTTTAAAATGAAAACTTCAAAAATCTTCTTCTCTGAAACCGAAAGGCCCAGTTCTTCGATATTTGGTATGAAGCTTCATCTATTGGACATGTACCAAGATTGTTCAAATTATGGCCCTTGGGCCAGAAATGCCCCCGCCCCGAGGGCCTTTGGGTTTACATAGGCTTATATAGGGAAAATCTTTAAAAATCTTCTTCTCCGAAACCACAAGACCCAGGTCTTAGATATTTGGTGTGAAGTTTCACCTAGTGGACCTCTACCAAGATTGTTCAAATTATAGCCCTTGGGACAAAAATGCCCCCGCCCTGGGGGCATTTGGTTTTACATAGGCTTTTACAGGGAAAATCTTTAAAAATCTTCTTCTCTGAAACCGAAAGGCCCAGGTCTTCGATATTTGGTATGTAGCTTCATCTTGTGGACCTCTACCAAGATTGTTCAAATTATGGCCCTTGGGCCAGAAATACCCCCGCCCCGGGGGCCTTTTGGTTTACATAGGCTTATATAGGGAAAATCTTTAAAAATCTTCTTCTCTGAAACAGCAAGGCCCAGGTCTTCGATATTTGGTCTGAAGCTTCATCTAGTGGACCTGTACCAAGATTGTTCAAATCATGGCCCTTGGGCCAGAAATGCCCCCGCCCCTGGGGCCTTTGTGTTTACATAGGCTTACATAGGGAAAATCTTTAAAAATCTTCTTCTCTGAAACCACAAGACCCAGGTCTTTGATATTTGGTATGAAGCTTCACCTAGTAGACCTATACCAAGATTGTTCAAATTATAGCCCTGGGGCCAAAAATGCCCTCGCCCCGGGGGCCTTTGGGTTTACATAGGCTTAAATAGGGAAAATCTTTAAAAATCTGCTTCTCTGACACCACAAGGCCCAGGTCTTTGATATTTGGTGTGAAGCTTCACCTAGTAGACCTATACCAAGATTGTTCAAATTATAGCCCTTGGGCCAAAAATGCCCCCGCCCCGGGGTCCTTTGGTTTTACATAGGCTTTTACAGGGAAAATCTTTAAAAATCTTCTCTGAAACCGCAAGACATAGGTCTTTGCTGTTTGGTATGAAGCTTCATCTAGTGGACCTCTACCAAGATTGTTCAAATTTTAGCCCTAGGGCCAAAATTGCCCCCGCCCCGGGGGCCTTTGGTTTTACATAGGCTTATACAGGGAAAATCTTTAAAAATCTTCTTCTCTGAAACCGTAAGGCTCAGATCTGTGATATTTGGTGTGAAGCTTCATCTAGTGGACGTCTACCAAGATTATTCAAATTATAGCCCTGGGGCTAAAAATGCCCCTGCCCCGGAGGCCTTTGGTTTTACATAGGCTTATATAGGGAAAATCTTTAAAATCTTCTCTGAAACCGCAAGGCCCAGGTCTTTGATATTTGATGTTAAGCTTCACCTAGTGGACCTCTACCAAGATTGTTCAAATTATAGCCTTCGGGCCAAAAAATGCCCCCGCCTCGGGGGCCTTTGGTTTCACATTGGCTTATATTATACAGGGAAAATCTTTAAAAATCTTCTTCTCTGAAACCGCAAGGCTCAGATCTTTGATATATTGTGTGAAGCTTCATCTAATGAACCTCTACCAAGATTGTTCAAATAATAGCCCTTGGGCCAAAATTGCCCCCATCCCCGGGGGCCTTTGCTTTTTCATGAGGCCTAATTGGCCTAAACTAGCTAGTCTGGCCAAGAAAACATGTACACTCCATATGTTTCACTTCTGTGGTGTATTCCTTGCTTCCAAAGGATAACCCTTTTATAGAACATATTTAACTTCACTACAGCTGGTGTGTGGGAATGTGTGGCAGCGGTAAAACGTCTCCCTGCCCTACATCATAGTGTAGATTATATTTTCTTGTCCTTTGGGATCATTGATTCCATTGTTGAATTTTGAAAATATCTGAGGGTCACTTATGAGGCCTAATTGGCCGAAACTAGCTAGTCTGGCCCAGAAAACATGTACACTCCATATGTTTCACTTCTGTGGTGTATTCCTTGCTTCCAAAGGATAACCCTTTTATAGAACAAATTATATAGGGAAAATAGTTAAAAATCTTCATCTCTGAAACCACAAGGCTCAGGTCTTTGATATTTGGTATGAAGCTTCACCTAGTATAGCCCTTGGGCCAAGAATGTACTAGAGACACTGATTCTCAGGTGAGCGATTCAGGGCCCTCTGGGCCCTCTTGTTATTTTCTACCGCCAGTGTGCTCTTGTGGCAGACCACCTTAAAGACCACTTTTGAACAGTCCCAAAGGTGGTCTTAATGTCTTAATATAGGGATTTTACTGTATTTGCAATGAAGAAAAAATATCTAAATAATAGCAATTTACATCACATTTTGTAGGGGCTGCTCTTAATGAAACCAATATGTTTCAGACATAACCAAGGTGTCTGTGGCAGTCTGCACTATAGTCATCCCACAAACTAGCTTTCAACTATTATTAATGTCTGTAAAAAAAGAAAAAATGGTAAAAGGGGGAGAATTAAGTGTAAAGTGTCTTTTTATTTACAGGAATGGAGTTTGTTTTAGATAGCTATTTATTCTCTGTTACAAATATTTCAGCCGCCGAAGGAGCCGTGACAGGGATCGTGATCGAGGTGACAGAGATCGTGATAGGGACAGAGACAGGGACCGAGACCGGGATAGGAGGAGGTAAGTGATGCGCAAGCTGATCTGAGTATTTGTTGGGGGCGTGTCTTACTGTAGGTTTTGTCATGCCTTGTATTTTTCAGGCATTTGCTGGATTTCAGACTTTTAGAGCTCAATTTTTTTCTTAATTTCAGGCTTTTAGATTTTGACTTTTCCTCCTGTATTCTTTTTAAAATGACTGTTTACCCCTTCATTTAGCCGCACCCATTTCTGACAGTCAAGCAATCAAATTACTTGATAAAATGTATTCATTCACTTCATGAATTGCATTACAAACTAGAGCGCGCAGTCGATGGCAAGCCATCGCAAATCCCCACGTTTTCTCCACAGTAGGTCAAAAGTTGACCTTTTTACCCCTCCCCAGGGCCCCTGGGGGCGGGGACAAAAAAAAAATGTGCTCTTGCGCAAGCCATTCATGTAAGCAACTCGCATACCAAATTTGGTTGAATTCCGGCTAACGGTTTAGAAGGAGATAGCCGGACAGACAGAAGGACGGACGGACGGAGGCGATAACAATATCCCCACTTTTCGTTGAAAAACGTTGGGATAATAATGTAGATCCTGATCAGATCTGATCTGGATCTACCCTATTTGCAAAGGTAATGGTTGTCGTGTTCCAGGACTTTCAGGCATGGAAAAGCTTGGTCAGTATGAGGCCTGATACTGTAATCATCTGAGAATTCTAACTGCTGGCTACCCATTCAAATCAAGTTTTCCATGAAATGCAAGCATACATATTTGACCTTGACCTATATTTCATGGGGTTCACCGACTTTGGGAAACCTTAGGTTTTTGCATCTGTCCTTAAGTGTTAAAGTTTATTCTTTAAAGAACAGTAGGGGTTAAAGCAGTGGTACTTGGTACACATTTGCATCTGGGAATATGTATCTGAATGCAGATTTGACTCCCACAGGCCCAACATAGCCTTGGGAGTAATTAAAAAATATATATATATATTAAGGGTGTGTGTGACCTAGTGGGTAAGAGTGATGTCTCTTAATCAGGTCTCTTACTGCTGTGGGTTGAGCCTCGCTTTGGTCACATCATGTAAGACACCAGGTTCTGCAAAGGAAGGTCAAGTGGATTTTCTCCAGGTGCTTTGGTTTTCGCCCACCTGATTAACTATCAGCTTAAAATAAGTGAAATAATCTTGAAAGGGCTGTAAAATCCAATCCAAAAGTGGAAAAAAAATCATTTTATCGTGGTTCAGGGTTTGACCTGAAAAGGTTGATTTAAAAAATGCATATGCTTCATTGAAAATGATCCTGAATGGTCTTACAACTGTGGGTTCTAGCCCCTGATAAGGCGCATGTGAGGTACTAGGTTCTGCAACAGAGGGTCAAGTGTATTTTCTTGGTTTACTTATCGTTTTGTCCTTCTGATTAATTATAGACTCAATATGAAATAATCTTGAAAGGGCCGTGAAACCCATATAAAATAAAATGGTTATTCGTCCTTGAAATTGTTGCAAATTTTATTTGGATGTAACAGCTGTCAGCATAAGGAGGCGTAACTGGGTTAATTAAGAGATAATTTTCCTCAGTTCTTGTTAGAAACATATAGTGTGTGCTTGTTAGAGTTGCCCCAATTAGTTGATTCTACCAAGTACCCACAATGTATGTTTTTGTGGAAAAATCCTGGTATTTTCAGATTACGCCTTTCTTAGCGTAATGTATATATATGTAGCTAACCTGGATGTCAACATTATTGTTGTAAGGTCATGAGTAACAAAATTAATTGACATTTCATATTAGAAACATATTTTGTAGGTACTTAATAGAATGACGTCATCAAGGTAATTCTTTTAAGAACCCACAATATATGTTTACTGGAGAAATCAGATAATTTATCCTAACCCTTAACAACCCCTACCTTTTATATCAAGAGCAGATGACTTTTGAAGAAGCCAACTGATTAGGATCTACACTGTCATTCTGTTTGCGAATTTGAATGAATAAATTACATCAATTAATTTGATTGGTTGAAATGTAACTGGGCCTGGCTAAATTAATCTATGCAGCTGCATTAGGGTTAAAACTATCCCTTTAATCTGTAGCTTTGGTTATGCTGTATTAACAGGGATAGAGACAGAGACAGGAGAAGAAGCAGGGATAAAGAAAGGCGTAGAAGTCAAGACCGCAGTAGAGAGAGATCAAGAAGACACAGCAGGTCCCCTAAAAGATATGGTAGCAAGTCACCTAAAAGATATGGAAGCAAATCACCCAAAAGATTTGGCAGAAGAAGCATCAGCAAAAGCCCTGTTAGGTTAGTATAGCTCCAGATAAGGATGAAGAATGAGAATCATTCAGGGGATAACTTGTGATTTGGGGAGGTAAATCGGAGGTATTTCGGTTGGAAATTTTGTTTTACGGCGACACGTGAGCGGAGCCGTAAAACGTAATTTTCGACCGTAAAACCGACGATTTACCTCCCCAAATCACAATTTGGCAATACAGTTATCCCCAATCTAATGCACTTATACAGCTGATTTGTTAAAAACTACAATTTTGCACAAACGGCTAGCGCTGAGAGCTGCGTAAAACCAAATGCCAGCCAATTTAAAGCGACGTTACTCGATGACGTCGGGGTTTCCGACTAGAAAAGATTTCATGATCAATCTCCACGAAGGAATCTTGCCGAGCCAGGCAGGTATCAAACCCCCGTCCTCCTGATCACTAGTCGGACCCGCATCCGACTGAGCAACCGAGGCCGGCAATGTATTAGAATTTGCAAACAAGAACTCCAACAAATTGTTTACGTTTGCATGTGCTCAATTCAACAAATATTACATCAACATTGTGATTTTCTAATGGGATTTCAACACTTGATGACACCAAACTCAAGTTTTATGGAAAGTTTTAGCAAATAATGTTCCCAATAGTTATTGCAATAGTAATGTGCAATAGTATCTGCAACATCAATAGTATTGCAGTAGTGCTTTTGGTAAATAGTAAATTTGGCCTGCAATAGTCAATCCCTAGTGATAAATGGTGTGATCTGGTTTCAGCTAACACAATTCATCAGTTCATTCAAGGATGTAAAATAAATGTTTCATATCGTTTTATTGTCGCGCCTGCTATTAACATGGCGCGATATAGGCAGCCGGTTTTCCGTCCGTTCGTTTGTCCGTCCGTTTGTTCGTCCATCCATTCGTCAAGGCGTCAACATTTGCGACCACCCAAGTGTTCACCCTAATGGTCAAGTTTATTTCTCAAGAACTATAAGAGCTTCATTAATGATATGTGGTACAAACTTGTATCTGTGGATGGCAATCTTAATGCAAGCATCCATATTTGATTTTGGTAGGAAAATGGCACCTTGTGTAACTACCAACTTATTTTTAGAACTTCTATGTTTAACTAACAATAGCTGTTTACAGATGTTTACACAAACTCAAGTTTTGTCATGATTGTGAAAATTTTGGGAGTTTACATTGCCATTCACGAGACAGTAAAAACAGTACATTTTATTTAGGCATACTTCTACTTTCGGATGTTGCTAATTGTCATCGGAATGATTCATTTCCTTTAGTTCCAACACAACTGATTGTTGATTAAATTTTATGATTGTGGGATATACTTCATGAAGGGATCAATTGAGACATACGACTGTAACTTTTTCTCACCTTTAAGGCCTTAGTCTTGTGTTTATAGTGTGATGGTAGAATAATCTATTTGAATGGTAATGCAAAATCATTTTCGGTGTAACATTTTATGTTTACATTTTTTCACTGATTAATAATTTCACAAGAGCGTGTATCGAAAACCAATAGAATAAGAAAATTAATGTGTCTCAGTTAGGGGAAAAAAACTACAAAAAAGACAAGGTATGACGTTTTCAGTTTGCTACTAGCTATCTTACTGGCAGTGAAAATAGTTCCATCCATCATGGTTGTCAAAATCTTACATAGTAAATCATGAAAATAAGGGTATCATGTGAAAAAGGAGTAATTGGTGAGATGGAAGGAAAACCTGTGTCCAAACTTCCATGAAATTAGGGACAGTGAATTTTAGGGGTGTTCTATAATATAGGGTACATAAAATTGGCTAGTTTTACTGATTTTACATGGTGTCCAAAAATATTCTGTGTCTGAACACCACATACATGTACCTTAAATGCAGTCCGTATATTGGAATCTTCCAGATTGAAAATTGCAGCTTTAAACAATTAAAGGTTCTTTTTCGGCTTAATTTTGAGCGTATTTTTCCCCTACCTGTGTTAAAATAAGAGCATTTTTCATCCAAGGTTCGTACTGGACAATTTTAACTGGCTTTTTGAGAATCTCAGAAAAATGGAGACCATCTTATTAACAAGACTATTAAAGCACAATACTTCCCAAGACAAGATAAAACTAGAGCAAAGTCGATTGGGGGCCAATCGCAAATATCCACACTTTTACAACAAGACCTATGACCCGGGAGGTCACAGCCAGCATCCGAAACCTTATGTGTAATCTACACATCCCAGGCAATCATCCTGTCAAATATGAACACCATCCGACGACCGGTGTAGGAGGAGTTCGCGTTACGAGGAAATGTGCACTGATGGACGGACTGACGGACGGACGGGACCGATTACAGTATATCCGCTTTTCTTCGAAAAGTGCGTATATAAAAAAATAAATAATAAAATCGTATTTGGGGCCGAAAGCAGAAACGATGTTAGTTTAATAAACGTTTCCAAACAAAAAAAAAAAGATTATCTGATGATCCTAAGTATTGGGACAGACAAGCCTAAGCAAACAGTGCAGACCCAGATCAGACTGCTCCTGAAGAAGCATTCTGATCAGGGTCTACACTGCCATTCCGTCTGCACCTTTTGGACTCCTTCCTGGATCATGAAACAAATTTGCTAAAATTTAAGGAGACTTAAATGTATGTATTAGATATTGTAATTGCTAGACCATTTCATGTTTTGACTACTAGCTAGTGATGCCTTGAACCACTAGGTCTCTGGTCTATTCATTCCATTAATCCTTTTTAGCTCGCCTGTACGAAGTACATGGAGAGCTATTGTTGTCACCTCATTTGTGTGCGTGTGCGTTCCCGTCACACTGCAAAGTTTTTCAAATGCTTATATCTCAACAGTCACTCATCACAGAGCACTCATATTTGGAACTTAAGTACCTGGGAGGGTCTTCTGATGTTCAATGACAACAGACCCCTGGGTTCATGCCCCGTGGTGGGGCTAGGGGTCAAAATCTAGAACACCTCTGTAAAACTGTGTTAAAGTTTTTGAATTGCTTATATATCTCAACAGACACTTATCACAAAGGGTTCATATTTTACAACTTGAATACCCGGGCGTGTCTCCTGAGATTCCAAGACAACATACCCCTGGGTTCATTCCTGGTTGGGCTAGGGGTCAAAATCTAGGAGACCTTTGTAATTTGTTATATACGTTTCCATTATGCTAACAAGTTATAAACACAATTGGTTGTATATCAGCCAACCATGTGACATTGGTTCAAGTGTAAAAGGGTGAAGGTCATGGTGACCTACATTTCACGGTCCAGTGATTGTACCTTATATCTTGAAGACTATTTGTTGGAGAAATGTCATACCTGGGATATTAGTACCATGTGACCCCATGATTGACCTCAAAATATATCTAGGTCACTGTGACCTATATTTCATGGTCCAGTGATTTTGCCTTATATCTTGTAGACTATTTGTTGGAGAAATGTCATACCTGGGATATTAGTACCATGTGACCCCATGATTGACCCCAAAATATATCTAGGTCACTGTGACCTATATTTCATAGTTCAGTGATTTTGCCTTTTATCTTGAAGACTATTTGTTGGAGAAATGTCATACCTGAGATATTAGTGCCATGTGACCCCATGATTGACCTCAAAATATATCTAGGTCACTGTGACCTATATCTCATGGTTCAGTGACTTTGCCTATTATTTTGAATACTATTCGAAGGAGAAATGTTATACCTGGATTATTAGTTCCATGTGTCCAGATAATTGAACACCAAATATATCTAAGTCACTGTGACCTACATTTCATGGTTCAGTTATTTTGCCTATTATCTTGAATACTATTTGATGGAGAAATGTCATACCAGGATTATTAGTTCCATGTGACCCCATGATTGACCTCAAAATATATCTTGGTCAGTGTGACCTATATTTCATGGTTCACTGATTTTGCCTATTATCTTGAATACTTTTTGATAAAGAAATGTCATACCGTGATTATTAGTTCCATGTGACCTGCTGATTGACCTCAAAATATATCTAGGTCATTGTGACCTACATTTAATGGTTCAGTGATTTTGCCTTTTATCTTGAATAATATTTTGATAACGAAATGTTATACCTGGGATATTACTTCAATGCAACCGGATGATTAACCTGAAAATATATCTAGGTCAGTGTGACATATATTACATGGTTCGGTGACTTTGGCTTATATCTTGAATACTATTAGATGGAGAAACTTCATATCTGAATATTCAATTCCATGTGACCAGATGATTGGCATAGAAATATATCTAGGTCAGTGTCACCTATTTTCATGGTTCAATGATTAGCCTTATAATTCAGACACGATTCTGAAATGTAATATCTGGAATATATGTTCCATGTGACCTGATGATTGACCTCAAACTATATGTAGGTGAGTGTGATCTATATTTCATGGTTCATTAGTTTTAACTTATATCTTGAAGGCGTGAAACAGGCGAGCTATGCTGTCATGCGACAGCTCTTGTACCAAATGGAATCTTCCTCCTTATATATAGCAGGAGATCATGTCAAAGTTTGGGGTGTCAGGTTGTGTTTTTTGTAAAAATTTGGAAAATGACTGAACATTTAGCAAACAATGAAGGCCCTGATCAGCCGTGTTCTGTGGCATCTGATCTGGGCCTGCACTGTTTGCCAGGATACCCGTTTCGGGATTTCTGGTACTAAATGGGTTAAATTACATTATGTACACAGTGAGTCAGTGATTTCTGTTTATTTTAGAGAACCACCGCAAGAGCTGACACCAGAGGAGAGAGATGCCAGGACTGTATTTTGTATGCAGTTGTCAGCCAGAATTAGACCAAGAGATCTTGAAGAATTCTTCTCATCTGTTGGAATAGTAAGTATGGAGTCCTACTTCAAAGTTTGAAATGATAAAAAAGGTTTAAGTAACTGGCTATATCCCTTCAATATAATATAATAGTCTGGTCAGTGAGTCTGGAATTCTTATTGCTCGTAGTCATATGTCACTTGCTTCTTTATTTGAACTTGAAGGTCATGTAGGTCTGGTCATAGAAACATAATCAGTTGACCTGTCTCACGAGCTACGTCGGTCGGTGTGTGCTCAGAGGGGGATGCGCTGTGTTTGCCGGGTCTTGTCCATCATCCGTTTCGATTTCATAACTTTAGGGTAGAGACACACTGATGAAGATTAAATATCAGAAAGGCCTCTGTGTCATTAAATTTGGTATAGTTACGCCTTGATTGTCTATCAGCACCCATTATCTGCCTAAGTTCATCTGTTGCTTCTTCTGGACGACCAGGTCTTTGCCTACTAACAACTCTGTCCCTTCCATCTTTGAAACAGGCTGCCACATTCGAAGCCTTCACTGCAAAAATTTAGCCTCCTGTGACACCACTAAATTTTAGAATGACCTTTATCATATATAATGAAGAAAATTTTGTTCAGCTTAAGATTCTGTTCAGCTTAAAGTTTGTTTGATTTGATTTGAGGTTTAACGTCCCCGTCAACACTGTATAGGTCATTTTGGAGACGTTGCTTCCAATTTTGTTGGACTTTTACCCAACATTGAGATGAAGTGACATCTCAAGCCCTGTCGCCCAATGAAACCAATAGGGTTTATTAGCATGGACGGTCGCCTCGCACCGCTGTTCCTGGACAGGCTTAGATCCTCTAAGTGGTTTACCAGTACTAGTGTGCGGGCCGGATTCAGCTCTGCGTGGAAGCATCATGCAGCCCATATATTTCTTCAAGCCCATATGGACGGGGGCCTTCAGCTTAAAGTGGATTAATTGTGTAAATTAATTTTCAGGTGAAAGACGTAAGACTGATAACAGACAACAAAACGAGGCGTTCAAAGGGCATTTCCTATGTTGAGTTCAAGGACACAGAGTCAGTCCCCCTGGCTATGGGACTGACAAACCAGAAACTGCTTGGAGTGCCAATAATTGTACAGGCATCACAAGCTGAGAAGAACAGACTGTCTATGCCCACCAGTATTATCACCAAGGGAACTATGATTGGGCCCATGCGCTTATATGTTGGTTCCCTGCATTTCAACATTACAGAGGACATGTTGAAAGGAATATTTGAACCTTTTGGAAAGGTATGGTTTATATTACTCCAGGGACCAGTTGTTCAAAGCATCGTTAGCTTAACGAGCTCGTTAGTGGTCATATTGTTAACTCTTCTAGCAAGTACAATATCGTAAATTTTGGTATTTTTGCTGAAAAAATGTGAGCAGCTTTTGCATCCGCAAAGCTGCTCACATTTTTTCAGCAAAAATTTCAGCATATTTACCATATTTAATGATCAAAGTTTTAACGATATGTTAACTAACGATGTCGTTAGTTTTGAACAACTGGCCCCTGATATTAAGGAGTAACAAGAATAATTAACACTTTATCCTGCTGCATAATTAAGTTAGCCACACCCATCTCTGACTTTGAACCAATCAGATTAATTGATGTCTATTCCTACAAATACATAAAATGAATGTCATCTGATCTGGATCTACACTGTTTGCAAAGGTAGGAGTAGTTGGGAACAGCAGGATAAAGGTTAAGGTATATTTATTTATCTGTATTGTTAGAAACATAAATTGTGGATACTTTATCTGTTGAGGTGATTGTAACGAGTACCTACAGCAAATGCTTTGAGAAGAAAAAAAAAGATCCTCAGTAGTGCTCGTTAGCCTGGTTCTGTGGTGACAGTACTAATCATCGATCATTTTAATGGCCAAGTCAACAATATTTTGGTCATATAGAGCAGGTCAATTTACCTAGCCACATTTCTGGTCTAGCTTAAGAAAGGGGTACAGTGCACATTTCTATCAGAAATTGACAACAAAAGACTATAGAAAAGATGTGATGACCAGTTTCTTTGTATCAAGCCTGCAAGGTCCTGAGCACCAGTCAGAAATATTTTTATCCCATTTTGTACCACATGGAGTCATGGCCCCGTCCCACTTGGGCTTGAAGAAATAAATGGGCTGAATCTGATCGCTCACGAGTACTGGTAAATTGCTTAGAGGATCTAAGTCTGCCTGCGAGTCGGACTGTCCATAATTATAAACCCTTTTGGTTTCATTGGGGGACAGGGCTCGAGATGTAATTTCATCTCAATGTCGGGTAAAAGTCCCACAAAATCGGAAGCAACGTCTCCAAAATGACCTGTATAGTGTTGACGGGAACGTTAAAACATCAAATCAAACAAACAAAACCACACGGAGTCTTCCTCCTTACATTTAGCTAGAGTCCATTTCAAAATTTAGGGGTGACAGGTTGTGTTATCTGTAATTAAAGTTGCATATATGAAACAAAAAAACATGAGCTCTGCAGAGCTTTTATTGTGACAAAATACTGAATGATATTATAGATGCTGATCAGATGGTTTCTTCGGAAGCCATTTAATCCAGATCCACACTGTTTGCAGATGTGTTATCTGTGGTTCACCAAGACAAGGGTTAAATATACCTGTGTTCTTGACCTCTGACATTAACCCATATAATACCAGAAACCTCAAAACAGGTAGCCTGGCAAATAGTGCATGCCCAGATCAGACGCCGCAGAACGTGTGCACTGTTTGCAAAACGTTTAGCCATTTCCATAATCAATTTTGAAGAAAACACAACCTAACACCCCTAAATTTTTAAATGGACTCCTGCTATATTTAAGGAGGGCGATTCCATTTGGTACAAAAAAAGTTAAAAAATATATATGTCATTTCTATTTGATCAGTTGTTTGTCTTCTATTTCAGATTGATGATATAAAGTTAATCAGAGATCACGACACCGGAAAGTCACATGGTTATGGATTTATAACTGTAAGAGCATTTCATTTTTCTTTCATTTAACATATGTTGATCAATTATGGTGTTTGAGCCATTGATGTTGGACTCTATTATAACATCTGTTTACTAGCAGAAAGACCTCATTTATAAATGCAGAAGACCTATTAAAAGAAAGTGTTAAACCAGGAGATATTTTGGTATGAATGCACACAAAGAATAATTGCATTACCCCTTTGCCATTCACAATACAAACGTTGAGACTGCTTTACGTCTTTCCTAACCATACAGTGTACTTGGCATGATAGTGGGTATATATTACAAAGTTTTATTCATTGCCACTGTTCATAGCACCAGATAAAAATGGGCAGACATGGGGTTGATTGCATTGGAATGTAATTACATTAGAACTTCGATGGCTTGAACACCAATGGCTTGTTTACCATGGCTGAGTCGAACCCATTCTCTGCATAAGAAATAGTGAGAGAAAATTTAGGATTTTTCGTCTTCCATCTTGCAAAAGAATGCTGTGTGTCCTCAAAGAATCGCCTCAATGAGGCGATGAGTACAGACAGCATACATTTATGTTATAGAACACCGAAAAGAAGTCCAAAACTTATCCCCCCTTTTGCCTCCTTGAAGTAGCCCTCCGTGGCTCCATCAGTCCCCATCTCAAACAGATTTTTGTGGTCCCAAAGGTGTTTGAGCCATTGAAGTTCTAATGTAATTGAATTACAAAATGCTTCAATTACATAATTTATAAGTACGCTTAGTTTAGCAATTTAATTATTTAGATTACAGTTGCATCAAAAAACTATTTAATTTAAAACTGCCACAAACTTTACTCCAACCATTCTTCGGCTATAATATACAACCAATAGATTTTGTTGACATTTCCGAGGTTTACCCTCTTTATATCACTGACCACAGATTAGCTCGAATAAACTGAAACTTAACTGTCAATAAAACAATAAACTTCCTTGCTTTATATGTTTTCAAATTGATTTTCAGTTTCATAATTCTGATGATGCCAAGAAAGCCCTTGAGCAGTTGAATGGTTTTGAACTGGCAGGTCGCCCTATGAAGGTGGGCAATGTTACAGAGAGGACAATGGAGGCCCAGGCAGGAGGGCAACTAGATACTGATGAATTAGATAGGGCAGGAATAGATCTTGGGGCAACTGGCAGGTTACAGTTGATGGCAAAGTTGGCTGAAGGTTTGTCATTCATTATACAAATGAATTATATTTTTGTGATCTGTTAACCCAGACATATCACTCAAAAACTTAACCCTTATCTTGCTGTTCACGACAACCCCTATCTTTGGAAACAGTGTAGATCCAGATCAGATGGCTTCTGAAGAAGCCATCTGATCAGGATCTACTCTGTTTCATATTCAATTTATGAATTTGTAGGAATAAATTGCATCAAGTAATTTGATTGGTTGATAGACAGAAATGGGTGTGGCTTAAATGAATATTCAGCAAGAGAAAGGTTAAAATAGTGCCCTGTCCATTAATCGTATGGAATTTGTGCTAATGAAAACATTCATTGACTGAGTGCACAACTCATGACTGTGCGCACTCTGACTTGTTAAAATATTGTTTTGTATACAGTCATACTTCAATGGCTCGAACACCTTCGGGACCATGAAAATCTGTTCAAGACAGGGGTAGTTCGAGCCACTGAGGGCTAATGCCAGGAGGCATAACGACATACTTTAGGACATCTTTTTCTGTGTTCTATAATGAAAAATGTATGCTGTGTGTACTCATTAGAATCGCCTCGCACACACAGCATACATTTGCAAGATAAAAGACGAAAATATCCTAATTTTTACTCTCCCTATTTCTTACGCACAGAAATTCCCTAGGGACTCAAGAATGGGTTTGACTCAGCCATGGTAAACGAGCCATCGGTGTTCGAGCCATCTAAGTTCTACTGTATAATACCAGCACAGGATAAAACCTACAATAAATCGTGTGACTATTAAAGACTCAGATCAGCCTACATTCTGCAGTCTGATCAGAGCCTTGCTGATAGCATGAGCCTCCTCCAGCCCCTAGAATTTTGATTGTTTTTTTTTTGTCCCACCATCAACTATGGTCATATGGAGACAGGAACATGGTTTGTAGACACATCCAAAAGACTGAAAAAGCCTGGAATTGAATCTACAACTGGTTAATAAGGCTATGCACCACAGAGGCTTCTGCCCAAAGAGAGATGACCGAGAAATTTTAACCTCTTGCCATGCAGGGTGGATTTTGTAGCCCTGGGCCCAGTTGTTCAAAGCCTCGTTAGCTTAACGAGCTCGTTTGTGGTCATAATGTTAACTGTTCTAGAAAGTTCAATATCTAAAATATTAGTATATTTGTCATATCTAACAATCAAAGTTTTAATGATATGTTAACTAATGATGTCGTTAGTTTTGAACAACTTGCCCTTGGTGATCTTTGTCCTTACTGGTTGCACAGATATAATTGTAGGTTTTGTCCTGTGCTGGCATATTTGTGTTTCTTAAGAAAATTCTACGCTAATGTGTGATAAGGGCTTGGGATTTGTGAAAGATCATTAGTGAAAAAACTCTTCAAATTATAGTGTACAGTAAAATTCTGCTATTAAGACCACCAAAAATTGAGACTAATTCTACTTTAAAAGCTTATTGAGAAAGTTGCATTTATTCTTTCTTTAATTTTTCTGCATTCAGTGTCCCCTGGTCAGAGACCACCTTTGGGACTGTTCAAAAATCAAACAGTCCCAAAGGTGGTCTTAATGTAGGAATTTTACTATATTTACAGAATATCATTCCTGGTTTCTGTACAGTTTCATAGATTCAGATGAGGAGTAAGGAAGTGAATTTTGGGCTGTATCAACGCTGTTGGTTACATTGCGCGGCAGGGCTTGAGATGTCATTTCATCTTAATGTTGGGTAAAAGTCCCAAAAAATTGGAAGCAATGTCTCCAAATGTCTAAGTAGTGTTGATGGGAACTTTAAATGTCAAATCAAACAAAAAGTATGCATGTATGTGCTATGTTTTGTGGTTTTAGGTCATGTGGAGCCTTTCGGTTACATTTAGTGTGTTACTGGACAGGCTTAAACCCCAAAGCGGTTTACCAATACTTAGTACGATCGCCCCCACTCCCCAAAACAACACTTGCACACAAATTGACATTTTATGTCCCCGTTTGAGGTAGAGCCTTCATATTTGACACGTAGGTTTCTTGTGGCAAGGGCTTCTGACTCGTATAAAAAGTATTGACCTGTAACCTTGACTTGTGACCTCTAAACAAATAAATTTACATTGGTCACAACTTGTGATTCGTTGGAGTAGAGACTTGATATTTGACATGTCGGTACCTTGTGACAAGGGCTTCTGATTCGCAAAATAAATTTTGACCTTGACGTGACCTACTTTAAAGAAAAAAAATATTTGTCATAATGTTTTGACGGTTTGAGATAGAGACTTCATATTTTGCATGTAGTTTCTTTGTGACAAGGGATTCCGACTCGTACAAAACACAAAAATTTTGACATATGACCTTGACCTGTGACCTCCTTTAAAGAAAATTGACGGCAGCCCATGGACATGTTCCTGCTTCACAAACTTATCTTGTTTTGACAAGTTTTTACAACCCATAGCGCAACGGCCGAGTCCTCAAGTAACGGTGCACCTCAAGTGGTGAAGGATGGGACATTGCAATAAAGAAAGATAGAATAGAGGGAAAGAAAAAATCTATCATTTACAGCTCCCATTCTGCACCTGATGCAAGCAGAACAGTCCATTGCCCTACAGAACCCAAAACTAGATCGCCCCCGAATAGAAAGCCACAAAACATCATCACACCAACCCAACCGCCCAGGTCACCTCTGTATAAACAAGCTTATGGTCAATCTAGGATCTTTATTTGATGACAAATCTTTGCAGGGATTCAATGTTTAATGCTGCATACCAAATACCGGCAATGGCGCTTGCAGTCTGGTTGCAGAGAATATGGGTTTCAGAATGTTTTATCCTGCATATGTGTGGTGGCCATCTTGTTTATTTGACCTAGAGTACGAGAACAAACTTTCGTTCCCCCCAACCACTGGGTGTCACATCTGAAATATAGCTTCCAAAGCTTCCATTGATGTTTAAAAATGGCAGACTTATGGATGGGCGGACGAACAGACAAAACCGTATAACAGAAGGACCTCACTTGAGGTCCCGGGCGAGTCTGCATTAAGATTTTTCGAATGCAAGGTGTGCCGTAATTGCTGAACATACAAACTTTACATAATGTTTCTTCTTGACATGCCTAACCTTGACCTTATGACCTTGACCTATATTTCATGCCCATTGACATTATACAATGGATCTTTTGATATTAGAAACTAGTGGCTATAACATGTAAATTTTACATAATGCAAACAATAATAAAAAATGTATTGGTTTACATCAAGAGCTCATCACACAGAGCTATCAGATATGCTCTCTGGTCTTGAAGGGCATAATACAGCTGATTGGTCAGTTCTTCCAGACATTTTCAGGCCTTTATCTAATTTAATCATAACACTGTCAGACAGGAATGTTGCACCTCTTTAGAATCAGACAAAACCTGGCTGTGTGTATGAAATTGTTAGAAATAATTCTTCTAACACACTATCCAGTAAGCCTTGTAATAATCGTTTTTGTAAGGGGCCTATTAAGTACTTGCCAGGTAATAAAGCACTCCATGGATTCAGCATGTGGTTGAAAAATTGGCAGATAACCACCCCAAGGATTCTTTGGCTGAGAGTTAATCTTTGATTTCGGACCAACACTACCAACATCAGCAGCTATACAGACCTGTAAGCTCTGTGTCATAAGCTCCTTGTTTACATGACATTCTACAGCTACTTTAACCCATTCAGTACCAGAAACCCCAAAACGGGTACCCTGGCAAACAGTGCAGGCTCAGATCAGACACCGCAGAACGCCGCCTACACTGTTAGCAAAACGTTTAGCCATTTTTCAAATGAATTTTGAAGGAAACACAACCTGACACCCCTAAATTTTGAAATGGTCTCCTGTTATACATAAGAAGAAAGATTCCATTTGGTACAAAAAGGGTTAAGCTTTGCTGTTCCAATGCAGCCTATTGACTTTGTCTTCAGGTAAAAGTCTACCAAATTGTCATTATAAGGACACAAACTTTGATGTCCATAAATCAGCAAAGACAATCAGTATTATCTTTGGGCATAATATAAATATACTAAAATTTCAGTAAAATTCCGCTATTTAGACCACCTGAAATTAAGACTAATTTTGCTTTAAAAAGCTTATTTAGAAGGGTGCAGCTATTCGTTCTTCGCATTTCCTGCAAACAATGTCCTCTGGTCAGGGATAACCTTTGGGACTGTTCAAAAGTGGTCTTAAAGACCACTTTTGAACAATCCTATGGGTGGTCTTAATATAGGAACTTACTGTATTGTTAATTCAGTAGTTCTTACCAATGGAATGTTTATGGAAAGAAGCTATAGACATTGCCTTTCTAGCAGAGGCCATGGCACTTGCCTGGAGTATATGTGCCCCACTCGCTTTTTGTCTTGTTTGTAAACACACTTTCTGCTTTCAATTGTTAACTTGCTGCCTACTTGCTGCCAGCCTGAAGATTTAATCAAATCCTTTGTTCTCCTTTCCAGGCACAGGGTTCCAGATTCCGGAATATGCTGCTAAGTCACTAGCGATGAATCAGATGGGAGGGTTGCCAGCTGTACAGGCTACCCAGCAACAGCAAGCTTCTCTGGCCGCGGCTGCAGCCGCTAATGCCACTATACAGGGCATGGCCCAGGCCCAGCAACAGGTTCCTGCACCAACATCTAATGCACCACCAATAGCAACACAGTGCTTCATGTTGTCAAATATGTTTGACCCAGGCATGTAAGTAGAGACTTGTCCATTGTGTTTTGTAGATTTCTTTTTTGTTTGGTGCCTATTTTCATTAAGTGTTTCAGGGGAATAGATGAACCTTCAGGGAAGGTAACTCCTTCAAAAGTATTTCTGTCTGTCTTATCAGTAGGGGTATACTCTTGATCTGAATGACTTCTACATGTTCTAGATCAAATTCTTTCCTTTAAAGAATGGCCCACATTTTTTAGCAGGGATCACTTAATGAGAAAGCAAACAGGAAGCCAAAAAATATTCTCCTTTTAAAAAAAAAAAAGAAGAGAATGTGCCAGTGTTACCCCCTTCAAGTCATACTGAGGCAGTCTGTTAACTCATTTTGTACCTGAAATACCAAAATGGGATACTGGCAAACAGTACCGGCCCCGATCAGATGCCACAGAAGTGGCATCTGATCGGGGCCAACACTGTTTGTAAAACGTCCAGCTATTTATCTGTTACAAAACCCCTAAGTTTTGAAATGGGCTCAGGCTGTATATAAGGAGGAAGATTATATTAGGTACAAAATGGGTTAACCCATTGTATGTGGAAACCCCTAAAGGGGTACCTTGGTAATCAGTGCAGGCCCAGATCAAACTCCCCAGAACATGGTCTGATCAGGACATGCACTATTTGCTAACAGAATTTTCTATCAAAAAATGGAATAAAAACAAAAAAAAAAATAGGCCTGACACCCCTTATATGACAAATGGACTTGTCCAACATATAGCAATGGAAGAGTCCACCAGTATAAAGTGGGTTAACAGCTAGAGTTATGTGGTCGATTCTTTACCGGCCCCGATAACTCAGTGGTAGAGCGTCCGCTTCGGGAATGGGAGGTCGCGGGTTCGATCCCCGGCCGCGCCATACCAAAGGCGTGAAAAATGGTACTAGGAGCTCCCTTGGCTGGCGCTCGCATTATCAGGGGTAGTCCTAGGAAGATAAATGAAGGTAGGTAAGTATTTGTTAGAGGATACTTTGTCGCAATAAAAGCTCTACAGAGCTTATGTTATTTGTTTCGAATATGCGACGTTAAATAAAGCTTCTTTATCTTTTTATCTTTAGCTTGCACAAGTGAATAATGATCGAGTAAACCTCGGTCAGTGAAATATTCACAATGTTGTTGTTTTATTACATGGTTTTGGATACCTTCTTGACAAAATGTACCAAAAGTCATAGTGAGCTTTTGAACACTAAGAGGTTACAGTTTTGGTCCAGTCATCATCAAACTTGGTCAGAATTATTATCATGATAAGATATTGTTCAAGTTCGAATATGGGTCATGCCCTGTCAAAAAGTAGGTCAGATCATAGAAAAACATTGTGAACACTCTAGAGGCCATAGTTTTGGTCCAATCATCATCAATTTTGCTTGGAATGATCATCATGACAATATCTAGGTCAAGTTTGAATATAGGCCATGTCAGTTTAAAAAATAGGTCAGTAGGTCAAACCTTAAAAAAAAACCTTGTGAACACACTAGAGGACACAGCTTTGGTCCAATCATAATCAAACTTGCACAGAATGAATATCTTGACAATATCTCAAATTCAAAAAAGGGTCCTGTCCGGATCAAAAAGTAGGTCAGTAGGTCAAAACATAGAAAAACCTTGTGAACACTCAAGCGGCCTCAGTTTTGGTCCAATAATCATCAGACTTGCTCAGAATGATCATCTGAACAATATCCTGGTGAAGTTTGAATATGGGTCATGTCAGTGAAAAAGTAGGTCAAATCATAGAAAAACATTGTGAAAAAAGTGGGTTGGTAGTTCAAATCATAGAAAAACCTTGTGAACACTCTGGCCAAAGTTTTGGTTCATTTGTCATCAAACTTGCTCAGAATGATAATTTTTGTTGCATCTGCTTTAGCAGGAAGACATGCATGCAAGTTTCCTTATGTCTGTCCACCTGTCTATCTGTCTGTTGGCACCAACATTGAGGGTTTAGGGGCTAGAATATTGGTCCAGGACAGGTTTATGGGCTATTTTGTATTAGGGTCTACTTGACCCTTATCCCTTTTTAAAATGGGGGGGTAACCGAAGCTGAAAAGTCATTTTTAAAATAGCTGCTAATCCCATGGACAGTGAAATGTCCATTGATTGATTTTGATTTGAGGTTTAATGTCCCCGTCAGCACTGTATAGGTCATTTTAGAGATGTTGCTTCCAATTTTGTGGGACTTTTACCCGACATTGAGATGAAATGACATCTCAAGCCCTATCACCCAATGAAACCAACAGGGCTTATAAGCATGGTGGGTCCAACTCGCACCACTTTGCCTGGGCAGGCTTAGATCCTCTAAGGGGTTAACCAGAACTCATGTGCAAGGTCGGTTTCAGCTCTGCGTTGAAGCATCATGCAGCCCATCTATTTCTTCAAGCCCTGATGGGCGGGAGCCGTCCAATAATGTCCCATTTCAGGGGCTATTTTTGTCTTTTTTGGGGGGCTTTTTTTAACCTTTAGCATGCTGAATTAATTTTTTTATCGATACTCCGTCCCACTGAATTGTTTTTATCAAATACTACCATTTTCAGCAACTTTTAACACGCAAAAACCCGTATTTTTCTTGATTTCTCCACCATTCAAAGCATATGGAAAACGAAAGTAGCCTACTGTCACTCAGCTGACTGAGTCGAAAAATCGTTTAAAACACCCTTTCAGAGCGTATTTTGGGCTCGATTAGATCAAGTTCGTTAAAAAGTAGCGATTTCCTCAAAAAAATTGCATCCTTACCCAGAAAACCCGAAGAAAATCCATCCAAAAACATTGAAACGGCAAGTTTTTTTTTCATCGATGCCCGGATGTTATTTGATACCGAAATGCCAAACCGCACCGAAAAACGAGAGTTCCTCCTTTTCTATGAGTCGCACCAAGCACACCAGTCAATTTCGGCGCACGATTGCGCCTACAGCGTGGCGCCATTACATTTTCACGGGCGCACGAATGCGCCTACAGCATGCTAAAGGTTAAACTTTTTAAGGGCTAAAAAAAAACCAAATTTGGAATTTTAAGCCACTTTTGCTACAAATGTCCCCTGGAATAGTTCAGAGGGAGACACCCTGACCCCCATCATTCTGATACACTTCTGATAGTTTCTCTTAAATCACCCTCAAAATTACCACGTCTCCTAATATTTCCCGCAGTGGTGAGAAGCTTCCATGGTACCCTGGCAAACAGTGCAGGCCCAGATCAGACTTCGTAAAGGCGGCGTCTGATCAGGGCCTACACTGTTTGTAAACTTTCCGCCAGTTTCCAAATAGATTTCAAAGAAAACACAACCTGACACCCCTAAATTCTGAAATAGACTTCTGCTAAATACAGGGAGGAAGATTCCATTTGGTACAAAAAGGGTTATTATGGTCCATTATGGTCTGGTCGCTTAATGTTTGTATTTCTTTCCCTTTGGTGTCTTTGGTGGGTGGAGTAAGTTAATTGTATCGATTCCTGATCTTTGTTTTACTTCTACTTTAAACTACTGGGCTCATTAACAGACTTTCCAGACTCTAAACTGAGGTCCTGTTTCTTATTTGACTTTAGTTGTTGGTGCGATGTAAAAGTTAGACACAGAAAGGCTCAAAAAACAAGCTTCCTGGCCCTGAGGTTATAAAACTTTTTTCATGCTCAGCTCAGCTGAGCATGAAACTTGTGGTGATCATGAAAATTAAAATACTAAGAAGTTGAGCGATATTTCTTTCTCAGATAGAATGTTATTTGTCCTGCTCACAAATTTTAAAATGCCAACAGTGGTTGGCATTTTAAAATTTGTGAGCAGGACAAATTTCGTACTCAAGTGAGTTGAGCATGAAATAAGTTTTATAACATCGGGGCCTGGGTTCAATCATTGTCCTTTCAGACTTTAGAATCCTAAATGAGTCTGTTAACCGAGGGCCTGTCTCCATATGACATTAGTTGTTAGTGGGATGTAAAACAAACCCACAGGGCAGTGGGAACAAGTGTCCCCTAAAATTAAATTCAGAGGGAAAACCCTGAACTGGACACATCTATTGATGTTAAAAAATCGTTAACACTTAAAAGAATGGCAAACAATGTGGATCCTGATGAGACTGCTCATTTTGAGCCATCTCATCTGGATCTACACTGTTTGCAAAGCTGTCTGTTACCAGTCTACAGGGTTGATAGGTAAAGCTATGTTTCACTATGAGCCATCTCATCTGTATCTACACTGTTTGCATAGTGATCTGTTATCAGTCTACAGCCTAGGTTCTTCTATGAGCCATCTCATCTGTATCTACACTGTTTGCAAAGTAATCTGTTATCAGTTTACAGGGTTGATTGGTAAAGCTATGGTGCACTATGAGCCATCTTATCTGTATCTACACTTTTTCCATAGCAATCTGTTATCAGCTGTGTCAGTCTACCGCCTAGGTTTTATTCTATGAGCCATCTCATCTGTATCTACACTGTTTCCATAGCAATCTGTTATCAGTCTACAGCCCAGGTTTCTCTATGAGCCATCTCATCTGTATCTACACCGTTTCCATAGCAATCTGTTATCAGTCTACAGCCTAGGTTTTATTCTCTGAGCCATCTCATCTGTATCTACACTGTTCAATAGCAATCTGTTATCAGTCTACAGCCTAGGTTTCTCTATGAGCCATCTCATCTGTATCTACACTGTTCCATAGCAATCTGTTATCAGTCTAGAGCCTAGGTTTCTCTATGAGCCATCTCATCTGTATCTACACTGTCCCATAGCAATCTGTTATCAGTCTGCAGCCTAGGTTTCTCTATGACCCATCTCATCTGTATCTACACTGTTCCATAGCAATCTGTTATCAGTCTACAGCCTAGGTTTCTCTATGAGCCATCTCATCTGTATCTACACTGTTCCATAGTAGTCTGTTATCAGTCTACAGCCTAGGTTTCTCTATGAGTCATCTCATCTGTATCTACACTGTTCCATAAGAGTCTGTTATCAGTCTACAGCCTAGGTTTCTCTCTGAGCCATCTCATCTGTATCTACACTGTTCCATAGCAATCTGTTATCAGTCTACAGCCTAGGTTTCTCTATGAGTCATCTCATCTGTATCTACACTGTTCCATAGCAATTTGTTATCAGTCTACAGCCTAGGTTTCTCTACGAGCCATCTCATCTGTATCTACACTGTTCCATAGCAATCTGTTATCAGTCTACAGCCTAGGTTTCTCTATGAGTCATCTCATCTGTATCTACACTGTTCCATAGCAATCTGTTATCAGTCTACAGCCTAGGTTTCTCTATGAGCCATCTCATCTGTATCTACACTGTTCCATAGCAATCTGTTATCAGTCTACAGCCTAGGTTTCTCTATGAGTCATCTCATCTGTATCTACACTGTTCCATAGCAATCTGTTATCAGTCTACAGCCTAGGTTTCTCTATGAGCCATCTCATCTGGATCTACCCTGTTTCCATAGCAATCTGTTATCAGTCTACAGCCTAGGTTTCTCTCTTAGCGATCTCATCTGTATCTACACTGTTCCATAGCAATCTGTTATCAGTCTACAGCCTAGGTTTCTCTCTGAGCGATCTCATCTGTATCTACACTGTTCCGTAGCAATCTGTTATCAGTCTACAGCCTAGGTTTCTCTATGAGTCATCTCATCTGTATCTACACTGTTCCATAGCAGTCTGTTATCAGTCTACAGCCTAGGTTTCTCTCTGAGCCATCTCATCTGTATCTACACTGTACCATAGCAATCTGTTATCAGTCTACAGCCTAGGTTTCTCTCTGAGTCATCTCATCTGTATCTACACTGTTCCATAGCAATCTGTTATCAGTCTACAGCCTAGGTTTCTCTACGAGCCATCTCATCTGTACCTACACTGTTCCATAGCAATCTGTTATCAGTCTACAGCCTAGGTTTCTCTATGAGCCATCTCATCTGTATCTACACTGTTCCATAGCAGTCTGTTATCAGTCTACAGCCTAGGTTTCTCTCTGAGCCATTTCATCTGTATCTACACTGTTCCATAGCAATCTGTTATCAGTCTACAGCCTAGGTTTCTCTATGAGTCATCTCATCTGTATCTACACTGTTCCATAGCAATCTGTTATCAGTCTACAGCCTAGGTTTCTCTCTGAGCCATCTCATCTGTATCTACACTGTTCCATAGCAATCTGTTATCAGTCTGCAGCCTAGGTTTCTCTATGAGCCATCTCATCTGTATCTACACTGTTCCATAGCAATCTGTTATCAGTCTACAGCCTAGGTTTCTCTATGAGCCATCTCATCTGTATCTACACTGTTCCATAGCAATCTGTTATCAGTCTACAGCCTAGGTTTCTCTATGAGTCATCTCATCTGTATCTACACTGTTCCATAGCAATCTGTTATCAGTCTACAGCCTAGGTTTCTCTATGAGCCATCTCATCTGGATCTACCCTGTTTCCATAGCAATCTGTTATCAGTCTACAGCCTAGGTTTCTCTATGAGCCATCTCATCTGTATCTACACTGTTCCATAGCAGTCTGTTATCAGTCTACAGCCTAGGTTTCTCTATGAGCCATCTCATCTGGATTTACACTGTTCCATAACAGTCTGTTATCAGTCTACAGCCTAGGTTTCTCTCTGAGCCATCTCATCTGTATCTACACTGTTCCATAGCAATCTGTTATCAGTCTACAGCCTAGGTTTCTCTATGAGCCATCTCATCTGGATCTACATTGATTCTATAGCAATCTGTTATCAGTCTACACCTGGTCTACACTACAGAGATGAAGGGTGAAGCTAGGTTTCACTATGCATGAGCCATCTCATCTGGATCTACACTGTTTGTATAGCTGTCTGTTAACAGCCTGTAAAGCTAGATTCTCTCTGTTTGTATGTATTGGAGTTTAAAATCCCAGTCAACACTATGTAGGTCATTTTAAAGCTAGGTCTAACAGAGCCATCTCATCTGAAGGTACACTGTTTGTCCTCAAAGCTTGCTGTTACCAGTCTACAGGATTAAAGGGATAAGCTAGATTTTATCACAGTCTAGCTACAGCTGTTACTAAGTAACATATGTGAATTTGTTTATTCACAGAAATAAAGGACTGAAATGTCATCATCATGTTACCCAATAATAAGCGAAAAAATAGGTCACAATCACATTAAAGTCCTTTCTGAACATAAGTTCTGGAGAAGCTTAGTAGGCCATAGCACATGGTTTCAGCTAATTAAGCCTCTTCTGTGGGAGATGAAAAGGATGTCAAAATGATATCAATTTTAACTAAATATTATAAATGCTTTAAAAGAACAGTCATTGTCGTGCCTGCTATTAGCATGGCGCGATATAGGCGTCCGGTTTTCCGTCCTTTCGCTTGTCAAGGCGTCAACATTTACGACCACCGTAGCGTTCACCCTTATGGTCAACTTAATTTCTCAAGAACTATTAGAGCTTCATTAATGATACTTGGTACAAATTTGTATCTGGGGATGGTAACTTAAATGCAAGCATCCATATTTGACCTTGACCTACAATTCATGGTTCACTGACCTTGTCAAATATTGCGACCACCCTAGCGTTCACCCTAATGGTCAAGTTAATTTTTCAAGACTACAAAAGCTTCATTAATGATACTTGGTAGAAACTTGCATCTTGGGATGGATACTGAAATGCAAGCATCCATATTTGACCATTGCCTACATTTCATGGTTCACTGACTTTGTAAAATATAGCGACGACCCTAGCGTTCAGCCTAATGGTCAAGTTCATTTCTCAAGAACTGTAAGAGCTTCATTAATGATACTTGGTACAAGGTCACATTTGAAGGTCACGAGTTTGAAACCTTGAATTTTATGTCCGTTCCATATCTCCTTTACCCTTCAAAGGTTTTTCATTAAATGTTGGTCAAATGTCCCCCTTATTGTGCAGATGTGCATAACACATAAATAAACCATGCTGACTCAAGGTCAAGGTCACAGTTGAAGGTCACAAGTTTGAAACTTTGAATTTTGTGTTTGTTGCATATCTCCTTTACCCCTGAAAGGGCGGCCCAGCCCATCGGGGCTTGAAGAAATAGATGGGCTGCATGATGCTTCCACGCAGAGCTGAAACTGATGCGCACACGAGTACTGGTAAATCGCTTAAAGGTTCTAAGCCAGCCCAGGCAAAGTGGTGTGAGTTGGACCATCCATGCTTATAAACCCTATTGGTTTCATTGGGCAGCAGGGCTTGAGATGTCATTTCATCTCAGTGTCGGGTAAAAGTCCCACAAAATTGGAAGGGACGTCTCCAAAATGACCTTTACAGAGTTGATGGGGACGTTAAACCTCAAATCAAACAAAACAAACCCCTGGAAGGATTTTCATTAAACTTTCGTCAAATATCCCGCCTCACTGAGCTGAGGTGCAGAACCCATAAATAAACCATGCCAACTCAAGGTCAAAGGTCACAGGTGAAGGTCACGAGTTTGAAACTTGGAATTTTGTGTGCGTTCCATATCTCCTTTACCCTGGAAGGATTTTCATTTAAGTTTTGTGAAATAAACTCCACAGTGAGCTGATATGCAAAACCCATAAATAAACCATGCCAACTCAAGGTCAAGGTCCCAGGTGAAGGTACCAAGGTTGAGCCTTGATACAAAGTGCGGCGGGGGATTTGGCTGCCCCTCAGACTTTCTTGTGATTCTTAGTACAAGCTTGCATCTAGGAATGGCAACTTTTATGCAAGCATTAATGTTTGACCTTGGCCTAGATTTCATGTTTCGGTGACTTTTCGCCACCACAGGCGCAACATAGCCTTTTGTGGAAATCTTGTTTTTTAGAAGCGTCATGGTGAAGTGGTTAAGCTACTCATATAACCAGGGGTTGTGGGCTCAATCCCGGGCTTATCCAGACTTTTGGATGAGTCTTTAAACCAAGGTCCTGTCTCTGTATCATCTTAACTGTTGGTGGGACATAAAATTCAAACACACACAGAACAGGCATTTGAACAGTAGTTTAATATAATACCGCCCTACTGCTGTGAAAAGAAAAAAAAGAACATTATCAGGTCCAATGATCTTTGATTTCCCAAATAAACCCTTATAACACGTGTTCCTGCTATAATAAATAAATTTTATTTGTCACACTCATTTCTGATTGTCAACCAATCAGATTACGTGTACTTGATATAGTGTATTCATTCAAATTCTAAATCTTAATGACACTATAAATCCTGATCAGATTGCTTCTGATCCTGATCAGAAAGCATCTGATCTGGATCTACTCTGCAGGTTATGTTTAGCAGGAAAAGGGTTGACCCTGTAGAGGGTTCAGGTACCTGTGTAAACTGTACATCCAGATGAGCCTTTTCAGGATCAACACTGCTTGCCATTTGTTAATGAATTTGACTAGAACTTATTTACAACAATGTGTGTGTCCAAATTCAGAGAGTGAAGCACTTACAGAAACTCTGGGGTGAAAGGGTTGTCTGAAATTTTCTGCATGTTTAAGTATGAATGCAGATGCACAGTAAGATAAAAAGATGCAATGGACTGAATTAGCAGCTGCTACATTTTGATTAATGTTAAAACTTAACAAACATTTGCTTCACTTAAAAACTCTTATCAAGATTATATTTAAGGTGTTTATTTACATAATGAGCTGACTCTGATATCAGAGTCAACATCCTGTTAGCCCTTCTCTTGCTGAATATTCAGATTAGCCACACCCATTTCTGGCTTTGAACCAATCATATTACTTTATGTATTTTATTCCTACAAATTCATAAATTGAACGTCAAACAGTGTAGATCCTGATCAGATGGCTTCTTCAGAAGTTTCTACACTGTTTCCAAAGATAGGGGTTGTCGTGAACAGCATGATAAGAGTTAATGGTTAGCTCACTTGAGCCACAGGCTTACAGATTAGCTTATTGTAAAGCAAGGGATCTGTTGTCCAATTATTCTCTGTCAATCGTCAGCATTTTCAAACATCACCTCTGAAATCACTTGACCAATTGAAGTCTTAATTTCATATGTAATCTAGGGGTTTTGGAGAACCAAGGAGTCCTGGTCACATGGCATATCCATGTATGTTAAAATCTTAAAAGAAAATAGTTGCTTTTCTACAGTGAAACTTTGTACGAGGGTCCTTCAAAATGTTTTGTCACTGATAGGTTTCCGTAGTTTTATCATATGTATTTCTGATAACACTTCATTGCACTTGAATAGCCTTTCAAATAGATAACCGATAAAAGTTTATTTTGTGCAAATTGCTTTTATAATGACCAAGATATGTCAAATCGTAATACTTGCAGTCATATACACTGGCCAATGAACGAGTTACATTGTACAATGGACAGAAAGGCTGAAATTCGCAGCTACATTAAGTGCCGTGTTAGGCTTGACATAGGTTCAAGTCAGATATTTGATGAATTATGTGGCATATATGAACCTCTTGCCATTTTAAAGTGCACAATTTATAAAGCTGGTAAATCAATGGTCAAAGATGATGCCCGTGTTGGTAGATCCAAGACCTCCATCACCAAGGCAACCATCGCTGCTGTAAAGGCAGTGGTCGAAGAAGGTGCGCGACTGTCAGTGAAAGAGATAGCTAAATGCACTGACATATCAGAAGGCAGCGTACATACCATTCTGACAAAGTACTTGGGCTTGAGAAAGATTTGTGCACGTGGATGCCCCATTTGCTCACTGAGGAGCAAAAGAAGCAATGCCTTAAATGTGCCCAACAGCTCTTGAAGAAAAATACAAAAACTGTGACACCCTAGTTATTTCTAACTTGCTTACATGTGACGAAACCTGGTTGCACATGTTTGAGCCACAGAGAAAAGCTGATAACAAACAGTGGAAGTGCAAAGATCAAAAGTGCCCCTGTATTGCCAAGAGAACCATCAGCTCCAGGAAGATGTTGTATGCAATCTTCTTCCATTGTTCAAGAGGCTTGTCCTTCTGGTCATACAGTCACTGGGCGATTCTATAAGAATGCTGTACTAAAGAAAGTCAATGCGTTCTACAATAAAAAGCATCCAAGGAAAGGTCGGTCAGGAGTGCACCTGATCCATGACAATTCCTCCTTTCACAAGTCCGAGGTTGTGAGGTCGTATCTGCTGCTGAATAGGTTGAGGTTGTAAATCATCCTCCCTAGCCCATGCGACTTTTTATCCCCCGACCGAATAGGTTCGGGGGATATAGCGATCAGCCTGGCGTCCGTCCGTCTGTCCGTCCGTCTGTCCGTCCGTCCGTAGACGCAACCTTGTGATGGCCATAACTCCTATACCCTTTGAGATTCATTGATGGTTCTTGGCACAATTGTTCACAAGGCCGAGACGGTGTGTCATGCGCAAGAACCAGAACTCTGGATGCCATACTTTTTTAGTTATCTCCCCTTTTAATAAAATAGAATGACTACTTTGTGATGGCCATAACTCCAATACCCTTTGAGATATATTGATGGTACCTGGCACAGTTGTTCACAAGGCTGAGACGGCATGTCATGCACAAGAACCAGAACTCTGGCTGCCATGGTTTTGGAGTTATCTCCCCTTCCAATAAAATAGAGTGACAACCTTGTGATGGTCATAACTCCTATACCCTTTGAGATATATTGATGGTTCTTGGCACAATTGTTCACAAGGCTGAGACGGCGTGTCATGCGCAAGAACCAGAATTCTGGATGCCATACTTTTTGAGTTATCTCCCCTTTTAATAAAATAGAATGACTACTTTGTGATGGCCATAACTCCAATACCCTTTGAGATATATTGATGATACCTGGCACAGTTGTTCACAAGGCTGAGACGGTGTGTCATGCACAAGAACCACAACTCTGGTTGCCATGGTTTTGGAGTTATCTCCCCTTCCAATAAAATAGAGTGACAACCTTGTGATGGCCATAATTGCAATACCCTTTAAGATATATTGATGATACCTGGCACAGTTGTTCACAAGGCCGAGACCGTGTGTCGTGCACAAGAACCACAACTCTGGGTGCCATGGTTTTTTAGTTATCTCCCCTTCCAATAATATAGAAACACTACCTTGTGATGGCCACATCTTCAACACTCTTTGAGATATATTGATGATACTTGGTACAGTTGTACATGAGGTTAAGCAGGTGTGTCACATGCAAGAACCACAACTCTGGGTGCCCTGGTTTTTTAATTATCTCCCCTGACAATATAACCTTGTGATGGCCATAACTCCAATACCCTTTGAGATATATTGATGGTGCGTGGCACAATTGTATACAACATTGAAACGGTGCTTCATGCCTACGAACCACAACTCTGGGTGCTATGATATTTGAGTTATCTCCCCTTCCAATATAACAGTATGACAACCTTGTGATCATCGTACCTCCAATACCCTTTTAGACATATTGGTGGTACTTGATGCAGATGTACATGAGGTTAAGCAGGTGTTTGATGCTCAAGAATTACAACTCTGGGTGCTCTGGTTTTTTAGTTATCTCCCCTGGCAATATAACCTTGTGATGGCCATAACTCAAACACCCTTTGAGATATATTGAAGGAACTTGGCACAATTGTATACAAGGTACAGAAGGTATGTCATGTGCAAGAACCACAACTGTTGGTGCTGTGGTATTTGAGTTATCTATCCTTCCAATATAACAGTATGACCAGCTTGTGATCACCATATCTCCAATACCTTTTGAGACATATTGATGGTACTTTGTACAGAAATACATGAGCTTAAGCAGGCATGTCATGCGCAAGAACCACATTTATGAGTGCCCTGATTTTTTAGTTATCTCCCCTGATAGTATAATCATGTGATGGCCACAACTGCAATACTTTTGTGATATATTGCTGGTTTAATTCTGGGGCACTTTCTATTGGTGAACAATCTTCTGAAGGCCATATTGGCTTTTGGTCGGGGGATTTGCCATCTCTTCCGATGGCTATTTTTTCTTGTTTCCAAGGCTCAAGAAAATGCTTTCTGGACAGAAGTGCACTTGGCAGCGCTATTTATCAGTGCAGCTTTTAGAAATTGGATCTGAAATTTACAAAAATGCGTTTCCGCAGAGAGAGGGAATGGGGGGTGGTACTTTGAAGGCCTGCATTAGGGAAAAATATATTAAATGGAACGTTACGGAAATAAAACCCCCGTGACAAAACTTTTTGAAGGACCCTCGTATGTAGCATCAGGTAGCCATGAACTGTAAGGTTCATTCAAATGATGACCTAAGGTCCTATCTTATGACAAGGTCATTTTTTTTTCACTAAATAGAAGTGGAATCGGTACAATTAACCAACACCTCCCATCAAAGAAACACGAACATGAAATAACCAGACCAAAATGGAAACATCACTCGCGGAAAGCCAAATGGACAGTTACTTTCCCCACAAAATGGTCAATTGGCTATCAAAAACAAAAGATATAAGCGATACACACATTGAAAGAACTAAACAAAAATAAACCGCGGCAGAAGAACCTGCAAGAATTGATATGTCCAAATTCAAAGATGGCAGTGTCCACTTCAGAAACTCTGGGGGTGAAATGTTCAATAAAATATTCCGAAAAGGGAAAGGCATACTGTTTGAATTGGAGAAAATTGTTCTTCTAGATGTTAACCCAATTAGTACCAGAACCCCCAAAGTGGGTACCCTGGAAAACAGTGCAGGCCCAGATCAGATGCCGCAGAATGTGGTGTCTGATCAGGGCCTACACTGTTTCCAAAAAATTCAGCTATTTTCCAAATTAAGTTTGAAGATTCCACTTGGTACAAAAAGGGTTCGAAGAATAGCAAAAAGAATGTGTGTATTAGAGTTTGACAAATTGTACTGTATTAGCTTGTGTATGATAACCCTTACCCTGCTGAATATGACACCATACCTTTGCAAACAGTGTAGATCCAGATCAGGGGCCAGTTGTTCAAAGCATCGTTAGCTTAACGAGCTCGTTAGTGGTCATATTGTTAACTCTTTTTTATCAGCAAAAAATTCAGCATATTTGCCATATTGAATGAACAAAGTTTTAACGATACGTTAACTTTGAACAACAGGCCCCTGATCAGGATTAAGTTTATGAATTGAACACATTTTACCAAGTAATTTGATGGGTTGGTATTCAGAAATGGCGTGTGGCAAGTTTTATTTATTCAGCAGGACAAGGATCAATAGCAAGTCCTTTTCTAGTATGTATGATTTGCTTTATTTGTGGTAAATTTTACAAGAATTTCTGTATTGTTTGCAAACCATAAGACCCTGATCAGATGCCTTTGGGCATCAAAACTAACAACGACATGAATTAACGAATTGTTAAAAGTTTGATCATTTAATATGGCAAATTTGCTTATATTTCTGCTGAAAAATAATGTGAGTAGCTTTTGCATTTGCAAAAGCTACTCACATTTTTGCAGCAAAAATACCAGAGTGTAAGATATTTTACTTGCTAGGACAGTTATCATTTGACTGCTAACAGCGGCCTCCGCCATTCTGGGCTTGAAGAAATGGATGGGCTGCATGATGCTTCCAGGCAGCGCTGAAACTGACCACACACAAGTACTGGTAAACCGCAAAGCGGTGGGAGTCGGACCGTCCATGCTTATAAACCCTATTGGTTTCATTGGGCAACAGGGCTTGAGATGTCATTTCATCTCAATGTCGGGTAAAAGTCCCACAAAATTGGAAGCAACGTCTCCAAAATTACCTATAGAGTGTTGACAGGGATGTTAAACCTCAAATCAAACAAACTGACCACTAACAAGCACGTTAGACTGACGCTTTGAACAACTGGGCCCTGATGTGGGGGCTACACTGTAAGTCAGTGTCCTTTTATGGGACACGACACATACACATTGGTCAAACTTCAGGCTTATATGAGTTAAAAAAAAATCAACTCTCCTTTCAGAGAATCAAAACCAAACTGGGATCAGGAGGTGCGAGATGATGTCATAGAGGAGTGCAGTAAACATGGCGGAGTACTACATCTCTATGTGGACAAGGCTTCACCTCAGGGCAATGTATATGTGAAGTGCCCCACAATAGCAGCAGCTGTGGCCTCAGTCAATTCTTTACATGGAAGATTCTTTGGAGGTAAACATACTCTAGATCCGAATTGCCTGCTTACACAAGAAAATATGACAGTTTGTGGACCTTGGCCCAGAAGTTAAAAACTTAAAATGTTGTTGGTTGACAATCCCCCCCCCCCTATCGGGGCTTGAAGAAATAAATTGGGCTGCACAATGCTTCTGCACAGAGCTGAAACCAACCACCCACATGAGACCCAGACAAAATGGTGCGAGTCTGACCGTACATGCATATAAACCCTTTTGATTTCATGGATGGCAGGGCTTGAGTTGTCATGTAAAAGTCCCACAAAATTGGATGCAACACCTCCAAAATGACCTTAATAGTGTTGACGGGGATGTTAAACCCCAAATCAATCAATCAATCAGTCTTATTTGACAAAAGGTTAAAACATCGATCATTTAAATTGGAAATTTGCTCATATTTTTGCTGTTAGAAATGAGTCACATTTTCCAGTAAAAATACCAGAGAAATAAATGTACTTGTAAGAACAGTTAACATTTTGGGACCAAGCTGTCAATGCTCTGAACAACTGGGCCCTTTAGTTAGCTACTATGAATGTTCAGGAAGAGGAACTGCACAGTCCCTTGATTGCATTCTCGTCTAGCTGATTTTGCATTGGCGACTGCATGTCGCCTCTGTGGCTCAGTTAGACACTCATTTACTGGTGTCCCACCAACCAGGGTGTGGTTTTTGTCGCACCTGCTTTAGCAGGAAGACATAGGCTTGCAAGTTTCCGTCCGTCCATTCATTCGTCCATCCGTCCGTCCGTCTGGTTGTCCGTCCATCTTTCCGTCAACATTTTACACTGGGTGTCTTGTCATCGCAACTCCTCCTACAGTTTCATACCGATTATTTTGAAACTTTGCGTGTGTTTTTGCCATGGTATTAGGATGCGCATGTGATTTGGACTGTATGGTAGGATCATTTTTTGTCACTTTTTCTCACATTGTGAACTTAGCCATTTTTAACCTTCAATTGATATATGATAGGTACCTCTTGACATAGCAACTCCTCTTGCAGTTTTATACCGATCATTTTGAAACTTTGTGTGTGTTTTTGCCATGGTATGAAGATGGGCATGTGGTTTGGACTTTATCTTCGGATAAATTTTTGTCACTTTTTCCACATTGTGAACTTTGTCATTTTTAACCTTCAATTGATATATGATAGGTACCTCTTGTAATCGCAACTCCTCTTGCAGTTTTATACCGATCATGTTGAAACTTAGCATGTGCTGTTGGCATGGTATGAGGATGTGCATGTGGTTTTGACATAATTCTCAGAATATTTTTTTCACCTTTTGCGCGTTTTGAACTCAATCATTTTTGTTGCACCTGCTTTAGCAGGAAGACATAGGCGTGCAAGTTTCCGTCCGTCCGTTCGTTCGTCCGTCCGGTTGTCCGTCCGTCTTTCCGTCAACATTTTATACTGGGTGTCTTGTCATCGCAACTTCTCCTACAGTTTTATACCTATTGTTTTGAAACTTGGCGTGTGTTTTTTCCATGGTATGAGGATGCGCATGTGGTTTGGACTTTATCGTTCGATCAATTATTTTTGTCACTTTTTCCACATTGTGAACTGAGTCATTTTTAACCTACAATTGATATATGATAGGTACCTCTTGTCATTGCAACTCCTCTTACAGTTTTATACCAATCATTTTGAAACTTTGCGTGTGCTTTCGCCATGGTTTGAGGATGTGCATGTGCTTTCGACATAATTCTCAGAATATTTTTTTTCACTTTTTGCACATTATGAACTTAGCCATTTTTATGCTTTAGTTGATATACAATAGGTACCTCTTGTCATCACAACTCCTCCTACAGTTTTATATTGATCATTTTGAAACTTTGTGTGTGTTTTTGCTATGGTATGAGGATGTGCATATGGTTTGGACTTAAACTTAGGATCAATTTTTATCACTTTTTCCACATTGTGAACTTAGTCATTTTTAACCTTCAATTGATATATGATAGGTACCTCTTGTCATCGCAACTCCTCTTACAGTTTTATACCAATCATTTTGAAACTTTGCATGTGCTTTTGCCATGGTATGAGGATGTGCATGTGATTTCGACATAATTCTCAGAATAAAATGAATATACCTTCAATTGATATATGATAGGTACCTCTTGTCATCGCAACTCCTCTTACAGTTTTATACCAATCATTTTGAAACTTTGCATGTGCTTTTGCCATGGTATGAGGATGTGCATGTGATTTCGACATAATTCTCAGAATATTTTTTTTCGCTTTTTGCGCATTGTGAACTTCATTGTGAAGTCATTTTTAAGCTTCAATTGATATACAGGAGGTACCTCTTTGTCACCGCTTTTAAGCTTCAATTGATATACAGGAGTTACCTCTTTGTCACCACACCTCCTCTTACAGTTTTATACTAATCATTTTGAAACTTTGCATGTGTTTTTGCCATGGCATGAGGCCCTGCATGTGGTTTGGACTTAATCTTCGGATCAATTTTTTGTCACTTTTTCCACATTGTGAACTTAGTCATTGTTGACCTTCAGTTGATATATGATAGGTACCTCGTCATCACAACTCCTCTTACAGTTTTATACTAATCATTTTGAAACTTAGCTTGTATTTTCTCCATGATATGAGGATGTTCATATGCTTTGGATATATTTCTTGGATCATTTTAGTTCATTTTATCACATTGTGAAATTAGTCAGTTTTTTACCTCACATATACAGTATAGCTCCAATATATCGCGGTAGTCAGGGGCCATAGCCCGAAAACCGCGATGTGGTCGGAGCGCGATATAAGTCGCGGTAGTTTGCCGAGATGCCACTACAATTCGCGGTGACAGTTTGGTGAGAACCGTTTATCAATCCACACTAATGGCTGTCAGTAATGCTATCGGCCGTATTTCACCATTAAAGTAGGTTCAGAATTACTCGGTGACAGAACAAACAAAGGGGACTGTGTCTACCAATTAACTTACATTCGAGAACAGCTGAAAATCTGCGTCTGAAAACATGTGATTGCTAAAATGTCAAAACAGGACGCCATTTTGAATTTGCGGGTTCCCCTGGTTGTCTTTAAAGGGTGATGGCCAAGGGGCGCAACTACCATAAGCGCTAAAGCAATTCTAGTTGTTTCCCTTGGCTTGCCAGATCTCTGAATCATTAAAAGCGGTTGCAAAAAAATTGTTTAACGTCTACCACGGGCCAAAAAACTATACAACAACAAAACTATCATTTTATTGTGTTTTGATTGCGGGCAAGTGTAAAAAAAAATCGTCTACAACTGTCAGTATTTTTGAGTCCTTAAATAAGGTAAAACTAGACCAGTAAGTAAATCGCAATAATTGCTGCACTGTCAATTGAGAGACAAACCATCTGTGTATTTATTACGGTTCAGGTATGACACTATTGTTAATCCCTGTCATATAATTGCCACCCTGCGGTGCGTGTCGATAAGGTGTGAAAATATGGTCAAGTTATGTCTCTAATTGGCGTTTATCTTCCAATCATAAAATTTAATCCACAATCAATGTGAAAATGATTTAATCCCTCCTCAGACAATTAGCTACACTTAACAGTAGATGTTTGCATCATAAAAACGGACTTTTCTGTGATCTCGTGAATGGTTATATTTTGGCGCCAAATAGCAGACGCTGGCCGGGAAAAGTCAAACGCTGTTGGGGCCTGGTTTAACCTGGTTTTAAATAAATTTTAACAACTTAAAACTCTATTTTTTTTTAATTATGAATTTTTAAGGGAAAAAAAACGGGATCCACGCCGCGACCGCGATAGATTGGACATCGCGAAATATCGGAACGCGATATATTGGAGCTATACTGTATAGGCTATGGATTCTTCTCAAAGCCCTATATTCATTTCTTCTGCCTTAAATAAACTTTTATTTTTTTTGTGTGTGGCAGGTGGGGAGCAGGTGCGACATCAACTTCACCGAAGTTGAATCTCTGGTTGATTGAATTGAGGTTTAAGTCATTTTGGAGATGTTGCTTCCTTTTTTAAGGGACTTTTACCTGACACAGAGATGAAATGACATCGTAAGCCCTGCTAGCCAATGAAACCAAAAGGTTTATATGCATTGCACAGTCTGACTCAAACCACTTTGCCTGGGCAGGCTTTGTCCTTCTAAGTGGTTTACCAGTACTCATGTTGGTCAGTTTCAGTTCTATCTATTTCTCCAAGCCCCCATGGATGGGGGCAATCAGGGCTTGTAGAAATAGATAGGGCTGTATGATGCATCTGCGAGGAGCTGAAACCGACCAAACT
Source organism: Lucinisca nassula (assembly GCA_963580285.1). NCBI lineage: Eukaryota > Metazoa > Mollusca > Bivalvia > Lucinida > Lucinidae > Lucinisca > Lucinisca nassula. Next base: position 143,367,512 of record OY757017.1, read on the forward strand.
TGAGTACTTTGACGGTCTAAGCCCACCCAGGAATAGTGGTGCGAGACGGACTGCTCCTTAAACGCTAGCAGTTTCTTTGGGAGGTAGTGCTTGTGATGTAATTTCATCTCAGGGTTGGGTAAAAGTCCCACAAAATCGGAAGCAACATCTCCAAAATGACATAAATATTGTTGATGGGGATGTAAAACCTCAACCACAAACAAAACAAACTGGGGCCAGTTGTTCAAAGCATCGTTAGCTTAACGAGCTCGTAAGTGGTCATATTGTTAAGTGTTCTATCAAGTTCAATATTTAAAATTTTGGTATTTTTGCTGAAAAAATATGAGCAGTTTTTGCATCTGCAAAAGCTGCTCACATTTTTTCAGCAAAAATATTAGCATATTTGCCATAATAAATGATCAAAGTTTTAACGATACGTTAACTAACGACGTCGTTAGTTTTGAACAACTGGCCCTAGTGATCAAGGAACTTGAAATCACGGGTTGAATGCCTCAGGATCTGGCTTCCTTCCATGCCGATTGATCATGACATGAAATACTGTCTAGTCATTCCCTTCTGCTGACACAAGAAGGGCAGTTGTCAGTTTCTAGTGATAGAACATGCACAGTAGTGGTTAATTAACCTTTTATGTATAGCCTGCCCACGGAAGATATGATTAGGTGAACTGACTGGCCCAATATGACCTTAGAAGTGTTGACAGAGACGTTAAACTGCAAATCGGAAAAAAAGGTTTTTCAGGTGTCAGACCTGATTGATCTAAATAAATATCCTACTTGACCAAATTCATTGAAAACTTTGAAATATGCATGTGATAATGAGGTCATAGTCAGGACACAGAAACATGTGTAATTATTGAACAGCTGACAAGGTCATTCAGTGCTTGCTGTTCATACATGCTATTGATTTTGATGCTACAGTCGAACTTCAATGGCTCGAACACCTTTGGGATCTCAAAAATCTGTTCGAGACAGGGGTAGTTCGAGCCACTTCGGTTATTGTCAGGAGGCATAACGTGATACTTTTAAACATCCTTTCGGTGTTCTATAATAAAAATGTATGTTGTGTGTATTCATTAGAATCGCCTCGATGAGGCGATTCTAATGAATACACACAACATACATTTACCATGGATGAGTCGAACCCGTTCTTGAGGTCCTAGCGAAATCCTCTACATAAGAAATAGTGGGGGATCATTAAGGAGATTTTAGTCTTTTATCTTGCAAATGTATGCTGTGTGTACTCATTAGAATCGCCTCGAGGCGATTCTAATGAGTACACACAGCATACATTTGCAAGATAAAAGACTAAAATCTCCTTAATGATCCCCCACTATTTCTTATGTAGAGGATTTCGCTAGGACCTCAAGAACGGGTTCGACTCATCCATGGTAAAAGAGCCATCGGTGTTCGAGCCATCGAAGTTCTACTGTATTTCTTAGCTTCAGATAATGAAGGGTAATGAGGATAGTTACACCCCCGGCATACAGAGTATGCCATGGGAGTATATAGGTTTCGTCTTTTCTGTGTGTGTGTTTGTCTGTCCATTAACATTTTCGTGTCCACTCCATAACTTTCCATATTTACAGGCCTCCGTTGCCTAGTGGTTAAGAGCGCTGACTCTTGATCATTAGGTCTCTCACCTCTGTGGTTCGAGCCTAGCTCGGGTCACGTGAGATGTCAAGTTCTGCTACGGAAGGTCAGGTGGTTTTTCTCCGGGTACTCCGGTTTTCGCCCACCTCTGATTAACGATCGGCTCGATATGAGTGAAATAATCTTGAAAGGGCCGTAAAACCCAAACCAAAAAAAAACAAAAAAAAACTTTCCATATTTCATGAAACTTCATATAAATGTTAAACACCATGAGACGACGTGCAGAATACATGAACCATAACAATTGCTTTCCTACTTTCAGAGTTATTGCCCTTTGAATATTGAAAATGGCCATTTTTACCATTCACTTGTGTCCGCTCGGCAACTTTCAAACCGTTTATGATAATTTCATGAAACTTCAAACAAATGTAAAGCACAATAATAGGATGGACAGAACACAAGAACCATAACTCTAGTTTGCATGCTTTATGAATTATTTCTCTTTGAACATACTTGAATTATTTCTCTTTGAACATACTTGAATTATTTCTCTTTGAACATACTTGGAACATAGTAAATTATGTGTCTGTTAACATCTTTGTGTCCGCTCCATAACTTTTGAACGGCTTAACATATTTTCATGAAACTTCAAGCAAATGTTAAACACCATGAGACGACATGCAGAACACATGAACCATAACTCTTGCTTTTCTACTTTCAGAGTTATTGCCTTTTGAATATTATAACTTGCAATTTTTACCATACACTTGTGTCCGCTCTGTAACTTTAAAACCGTTTGAGATAATTTCATGAAACTTCAAACAAATGTTAAGCAAGATAATAGGATGGGCAGAACACAAGAACCATAACTCTTGTTTGCATACATTATAAATTATTTCCTTTTGAAGATAGTAAATTATGTGTCTGTTAACATCTTTCTGTCTTCTCCATTACTTTTTAGCTCACCTGTCACGTAGTGACAAGGTGAGCTTTTGGGATCACTTTTTGTCCGTCGTGCGTCCGTCCGTGCGTCCGTAAACTTTTCTTCAAACGACATCTCCTCCTAAACCGCTGATCGGATTTTGACCAAACTTCACAGGAATGATCCTTAGGTGGTCCCCTTTCAAAGTTGTTCAAATGGTTCCGGTCCGTTGCACATATAGGTCACAGTAGCCAAAAATAGATTTTTTTGACCGAAAACTTAAAAAATCTTCTTCTCTGAAACCGCAAGGCCCAGGTCTTTGATATTTGGTATGAAGCTTCATCTAGTGGACCCCTACCAAGATTGTTCAAATTATAGTGCTGGGGCCAAAAATGCCCCCACACGGGGGCCCTTTGGTTTTACATGGGCTTATATAGGGAAAATCTTTAAAAATCTTCTCTGAAACCGCAAGGCCCAGATCTTTGATATTTGGTATGAAGCTTTATCTAGTGGACCCCTACCAAGATTGTTCAAATTATAGTGCTGGGGCCAAAAATGCCCCCGCACGGGGGCCCTTTGGTTTTACATGGGCTTATATAGGGAAAATCTTTAAAAATCTTCTTCTCTGAAACCGCAAGGCCCAGATCTTTGATATTTGGTATGAAGCTTTATCTAGTGGACCCCTACCAAGATTGTTCAAATTATAGTGCTGGAGCTAAAAATGCCCCCGCACGGGGGCCCTTTGGTTTTACATGGGCTTATATAGGGAAAATCTTGAAAAATCTTCTCCTCTGAAACCGCAAGGCCCAGATCTTTGATATTTGGTATGAACTTCATCTAGTGGACTCCTCCCAAGATTGTTCAAATTATAGTGCTGGGGCCAAAAATGCCCCCGCACGGGGGCCCTTTGGTTTTACATGGGCTTATATAGGGAAAATCTTTAGAAATCTTCTTCTCTGAAACTGCAAGGCCCAGGTCTTTGATATTTGGTATGAAGCTTTATCTAGTGGACCCCTACCAAGATTGTTCAAATTATAGGGCTGAAGCTAAAAATGCCCCCGCCCCGGGGCCCTTTGGTTTTACATGGGCTTATATAGGGAAAATCTTGAAAAATCTTCTTCTCTGAAACCGCAAGGCCAAGGTCTTTGATACTTGGTATGAAGCTTCATCTAGTGGACCCCTACCAAGATTGTTCAAATTATAGTGCTGGGGCCAAAAATGCCCCCGCACCAGGGCCCTTTTGTTTTACATAGGCTTATATAGGGAAAATCTTTAAAAATCTTCTTCTCTGAAACTGCAAGGCCCAGGTCTTTGATATTTGGTATGAAGCTTCATCTAGTGGACCCCTACCAAGATTGTTCAAATTATAGTGCTGGAGCTAAAAATGCCCCCCCCCTCCCCCCCCCCTTACCGGGGCCCTTTGGTTTTACATGGGCTTATATAGGGAAAATCTTGAAAAATCTTCTTCTCTGAAACGGCAAGGCCAGGTCTTTGATATTTGGTATGAAGCTTCATCTAGTGGACCCCTACCAAGATTGTTCAAATTATAGTGCTGGGGCCAAAAATGCCCCCGCACCAGTGCCCTATTTTTTCACATAGGCTTATATAGGGAAAATCTTGAAAAATCTTCTTCTCTGAAACTGCAAGGCCCAGGTCTTTGATATTTGGTATGAAGCTTCATCTTGAGGACCTCTACCAAGATTGTTCAAATAATAGCCCTTGGGCCAAAAATGCCCCCCCCCCCCCCCCCCCCCCCCCTCTGGGGCCCTTTGGTTTTACATAGACTTATATAGGGAAAATCTTGAAAAATCTTCTTCTCTGAAACTTCAAGGCTTAGGTCTTCGATATTTGTTATGAAGCTTCAGCTAGTGGACCTCTATAAAGATTTTCAAATTAAATTATAGCCCTGAGACCAAAAATGCCCCCGCCATGTGGCCCTTTGGTTTTACATAGACTTATATAGGGAAAATCTTTAAAAATCATCTTCTCTGAAACACAAGGCTTAGGTCTTTGATATTTGTTATGAAGCTTCAGCTAGTGGACCTCTACCACGATTGTTCAAATTATAGCCCTGGGGCCAAAAATGCCCCCGCTCAGGGGCCCTTTGGTTTAACATAGACTTATATAGGGAAAATCTTGTTTTACATAGACTTCTTTATGCAGGGTAAACCTTTAAAATCATCTTCTCTGAAACCAGAAAGCCCAGGTCTTTCATATTTGATATGAAGCTTCATCTTGTGGACCTCTACCAAGATTGTTCAAATTTTAGCCCTGGGGCCAAAATTGACCCTGCCCGGGCCCACTTGTTATGCTTTGGATCTTGGAGCGAACCAGGGCCCTCTGGGCCCTCTTGTTAACAGCTTGACATATTTTCATGAAACTCTACACGATGAAAAAATGACAATTCTGAGATGAACAATTTTCACAGTTTTTGTCGCATCTGCTTTAGCAGGAAGACATAGGCTTGCAAGTTTCCATCCGTCCGTCAGAACGTCCGTTCATCCGTCCATCCGGTTGTCCGTCCATCTTTCCATCAACATTTTACACTGGGTGTCTTGTCATCGCAACTCCTCCTACAGTTTCATACCGATTATTTTGAATCTTTGGGTGTGTTTTTACCATGGTATGAGGATGCGCATGTGGTTTAGACTTTATAGTCCGATCAATTTTTGTCCACATAGTGAACTTAGTCATTTTTAACCTTCAATTGATACATTTTTAGCTCGTCTGTTTTTTGAAAAAAAAACTTTCGAGCTATTGTCATCACTCCGGCGTCTGCGTAGTCGTCCTGCATCGTCCTTCGTCGTCCTGCGTCGTCCTGCGTCGTTCCAAAAAAACCTAACCTTGGCTATAACTTAAAAAGTATTAGACCTAGCCTCATGAAACTTCATACACACACTCATCATCACAAGAGCTACATTTTGACCAAGGACCATAACAACATTGTTGATTTTTGCTGAATTATCTCCCCTTTTCCAATTTTTTTCTGAAACACATTTTTTGCTCTCATTTTAATACTATTCATAACAGAGCCTTCAAACTTCACATGAATGTTCCTTGGGACAAGACCTTTTCAGTGATACCACACTTTTTTATCTGTGACCTTGACCTTTGAACTTTGACCTATTTTTCGAAAATTTAACCGAAAACCTTAACCTTGACCATATTTCCAAAAGTATTTGGCCTACCTTCATGAAACTTCATACACATACTCACCATCACAAGAGCTACATTCCCTACAAGTTTTATAACTCCATCTTGCAATTTGATTGAATTATCTCCCCTTTTCTCTCCGTTTTTTTTTAAATTGTTTTTGTCTCTTATTTCAATACTATTCACAACAGAGCCTTCCAACTTCACATGAATGTTCCTTGGGACAAGACCTTTTCAGTCATACCACGCTTTTTGACCTGTGACCTTGACCTTTGAACTTTGACCTATTTTTCGAAAAATTAACCAAAAAACTTAACCTTGACCATATTTCCAAAAGTATTTGGCCTACCTTCATGAAACTTCATACACATACTCACCATCACAAGAGCTACATTCCCTACAAGTTTTATAACTCCATCTTGCAATTTGATTTGACTTAGAACTTTTGTTTTCTAAAAGAAACTGCAGACGAGCGTTGGCACCCGCTTGCGGTGCTCTTGTTAACCTTCAATTGATATACTCTTACAGTTTTATACCAATCATTTTGAAACTTTGCGTGTGCTTTCGCCATGGTTTGAGGATGTGCATGTGGTTTCGACATAATTCTCAGAATTTTTTTTTTCACTTTTTGCACATTATGAACTTAGCCATTTTTATGCTAAAAATGCTTTAGTTGATATACAATCTCTTGTCATCGCAACTCCTCTTACAGTTTTATATTGATCATTTAGAAACTTTGTGTGTGTTATTGCTATGGTATGAGGATGTGCATGTGGTTTGGACTTTAACTTCGCATCAATTTTTATCACGTTTTCCACATTGTGAACTTAGTCATTTTTAATCTTCAATTGATATATGATAGGTACCTCTTGTCATCGCAACTCCTCTTACAGTTTTATACCAATCATTTTGAAACTTTGCATGTGCTTTTGCCATGGGATGAGGATGTGCATGTGATTTCGACATAATTCTCAGAATATTTTTTTTTCGCTTTTTGAGCATTGCGAACTTAGTCATTTTTAACCTTCAATTGATATACAGGAGGTACCTCTTTGTCACCGCAACTCCTCTTACAGTCTTATACTAATCATTTTGAAACTTTGCATGTGTTTTTGCCAGGGCATGAGGCCCTGCATGTGGTTTGGACTTAATCTTCGGATCAATTTTTGTCACTTTTTCCACATTGTGAACTTAAGTCATTGTTAACCTTCAGTTGATATATGATAGGTACCTCGTCATAGCAACTCCTCTTACAGTTTTATACTAATCATTTTGAAACTTAGCTAGTGTTTTCTCCATGATATGAGGATGTTCATATGCTTTGGATATAATTCTTGGATCATTTTAGTTCATTTTATCACATTGTGAAATTAGTCAGTTTTTTTACCTCACATATATAGGCTATGGATTCTTCTCAAAGCCCTATATTCATCTCTTCTGCCTTAAATAAACTTTTATTTTTTTTGTTGGGCAGGTAGGGAGCAGGTGCGACATCAACTCCACCAAAGTTGAATTTCTGGTCTTCATTTCTGCTCAAAAGACGGTTGTATGAACTTGACTGTATGGTTCTTTGGCTCATGTTTTACTGATGGCTGTAGCCGGGGGTATTAGTGAGCACTTGATTGTCTAGTTTTAGAAGTTTTTGTTAAAATTCTGTGGTGATCATTGATCAGCTTCATTTAAGGGGACTGGATATACCATCAGGGGAGGCAACTCCTGCAAAAGTATTTTTGTCTCGTATGTCAATAGGGGTCAACTCCTAAAGGAAAGAATTTGCTCCTGAGGAGCAAGTTCTTTCCTTTAAGAGTAGACCCCTTTTTCAGCAGGACAGGGCTTGTAGAAAAGCGAAAAGGAATAAAAGGAGTAGGATTCCATTCGGCACAAAAAGGGTTATATATATGTTGGCAGTACTTGTTAGAATCTTCCCATCAACCCCATCAAGGCAATTCTAACAAGTAACTACAACATACATTTCGTACAAGAAATAAGGAAAATTAGCCCTTCATTATTCACTTTCCTCCTTATCAGGTGCTATGAATAAAGTATTCATGAGGGGGTCATTGGGTTAGGCAGTGTCGCGTATCTTGCATCACTGGGACATCCAACTGATATTGGCTTACAGATGGGCAAGGTCTGCTGTCCTTGAGCAGGTAAGGGTAGAGGGAGAGTGTTGTTGTTTCTCCAGTTTCTACACTGCCATTTGATTTTCTTCTCCCCTTATCCTTCACTTTCATCTCTACTAACCCGTCTCCGTATGACCTTAGCTGTTGGTGGGACGTAAAACTAAAACTCACTCACTCATCTCTACTAGTGTCTCTTCTAGCTCTTTTCTACCTTTCTCTGGGAGATGACAAAATAATCCACAAGAGTTGATGTGTGAATTTAAACCACAGCACAATAAAAATTAGGAAGGGATAGTTTTCCCATATACATTGTGGGTACTTGATAGCTTCGCCTTATTGGGGCGATTTCAACAAGTATCCACAACATGTAGTTATACCCCCGGCATACAAAGTATGCTATGTTCGTATGCTATGGGGGTATATAGTTTTCGTCCTGCCGTTCGTCCATCCATCCGTGTTTCCTTCCTTCCGTCTGTCCTTCCGTCCATCTGTTACATTTCGGTTAAAGTTTTGCGTTAAAGTTTCTAAGAGGTTGTATCTTCTGAACCCTTTGCTAGATTTAGTTGATACTTACACTGAAGTGACATACTGGTCGGTTAAAGTTTTGCGTTAAAGTTTCTAAGAGGTTGTATCTTCTGAACCCTTTGCTAGATTTAGTTGATACTTACACTGAAGTAAGTACCCCCCCCCCCCCCCCACACACACACACACACACACACACAGTGACCTTGAGGACCGCAAGGTCACAGACTTAGAAATTTTACATTTTGTGTTAAAGTTTCTAAGAGGTTGTAGCTTCTGAACCCTTTGATAGATTTAGTTGATACTTACACTGAAGTTACATACTGGTCTAAAGATTTCATTGATGCATGTCCCACCCCCCACAGTGACCTTGAGGTCAAGGTCACAGACTTAGAAATTTTACATCGTGGTTAAAGTTTTGTGTTAAAGTTTCTAAGAGGTTGTATCTTCTGAACCCTTTGATAGATTTGGTTGATACTTACACTGAAGTTACATACTGGTCTAAAGGAGGATTTCATTGATGCATGTCCCACCCCCCACAATGACCTTGAGGTCAAGGTCACAGACTTAGAAATTTTACGTTTGGTTAAAGTTTTATGACAAAGTTTATAGATGCCTGTATTTTCTAAACTCTAAGACAAATTCAGTTGATACTCGCATCAATGTTGTATACCAGTCCAAAGATTTTGAGATGCATGTCGCTTCCCCACTCACAGTGACCTAGACCTCAGGGTCATGGACTTAGAAAGTTTACATTTGGTTAAAGTTTTATGACAAAGTTTATAGATGCCTGTTACATGATGCTCTAAACTCAATAAATTCAGTTGATACTTGCATCAATTTTGCATACCAGTGTAAAGATTTCATTGATGCATACCCCACCCTGCTGCTTCAGTAACATTGATGCCCCCACCCCTTCAGTAACTTTGATGCTCTCACTCCCTTGGTCCATTTAGAAAGATTATGTTTGGTTTAGAATTTATAAGCACATTATAGATTCTTATAGCTTCTTAACTTTTTCAAACATGTTACATACAAGCTCGAAAGATATATCAGAGGGTGGCACTGGCCGGGGGTATACGTGACCCACTGGTCGCTTTCTATAGTTTTATTATTGATAAATTGATAAATAAGAAAAAATAAACTGATATGGGCCCCGCCAAGAGAATTTGTGTCTTCCGTCATGACAAACTTTAACTGCGCATGCCCAGTCATTCAGAGAGGCCAGGGATATGGTTTTCTGTCTGAAGGTTCCTCTTGATTCACTGCTTGTATGAGCGAGCAGCGAAGGTTCTGGCGAGACTGCACGGTTGCGCAGGCTCACCTGAACCTTCGCTGCTCGCATAGGCGATAAGTACCAAAATTGCTTGACGGGGCCCATATCCTTTGTACTCATTTTCTGGAGAAGCCTCTGTGATGTAGTGGTCATGCTACTTGCCTTGTAAACCAGGGGTCGCAGGATCAATCCAGGGCTTCTCCAGACTTTCGGGTGAGTCTTCAAACCAAGGTCCCATCTCCGTATGACCTTGGCTGTTGTCGAGACGTAAAAATTAAACTCACTCACTCCTTATTTAGAGGTATGATTAAACAGTAATGTTTATTTCTGTTTTCAGGCAAAGTAATAACAGCAGCATATGTGCCATTACCTAATTACCACACCCTGTTCCCCGAGGCACAGCGAGCCAACCAGCTATTGATACCGTCTACTCAGGCTTTACATGGCTTCCCAGGCTCAGCAGCATTGTTGAATGGAATGCCACCAGCCATTAGATGAACTGGAATGGAGAATTACTTAAATGCGAGATGAAAATCATGGCTGTACTGTATTTCTAAAAAATGTGTAGATTATATAGAAAAAAATGACCAAAAATAACTTTTTGTGACATTTTTCTGCAGATATATTCTTAACATTTTTGCATTTGATGAAATGATACGGACATTAACCCTTGTCCTGCTAATTCCGAATATGCCTTATCTTTGAAACAATGTAGATCCAGATCAGATGGCTTCTGACGAAGCCATCTGATCAGGATCTACATTGTTTGCCATTCAGATTGTGAATTTGTTGCAATAATTTGCATCAAGTAATCTGATTGGTTGATAATCAGTAGTGGGTGTGGCATGTATAAATATTCAGCAGGACAAGGGTTAATAGCAGTGATACTGACAGCCTAGTTAGCTTGTGGGTTCTACATAGGCTGTTCTGAGTTGAACATTTGGGGGTATTGGTTCAGTGTTCAGGAGCATTACTTTCATCAGTTGTTTGTTCATAGTGTTCCAAACAGCCAGTTTGGTGTAGATCTAAACCCTTATCTTGCTGTTCACGACAACCCTTATCTTTGCAAACAGTGTAGATCCAGATCAGATGGCTTCTGAAGAAGCCATCTGATCAGGATCTACATTGTTTGGCATTCAGTTTATGAATTTGTAGCAATAAATTACATCAAGTAATTCGATTGGTTCATAGACGGAAATGGGTGTGGCTTAAATGAATATTCAGCAAGATAAGGGTTAAAACTAGTGTTGGTGTAGATCTACTTTAGACTAGCTCAGTGTTTCAGCGTGAAAGCTGTACAGATGATGCCGGACATGCGGAATTACAGCATGTGTTTTTGCATTGAGTTCAGGTACGGAGTGCCATGTGGGACCAGTGAAGATTCACATCAGATTGCACACATGCAGGTCACGAGTTATTGCAGATGAAATGCACCACAACTGTATTATAACAGTATTAATGGGGTCCAAAGCAAAAACTGTGTTAGTTAAACAATCGTGTTATATCCAACAAAAATGTATAGATTATATAGAAAAATGACCATTTTTGGTCATTTTTCTATATAATCTATACATTTTTTGATCCATCTTCAATCTTTTGGATCCATTTTGAAACCGCGTTTTATCCAAAACTATGTTATAAAGAACCATGTTATAATGAGGTTGTGGTGTACGACGACACCGATCTGCCTGCTTGGTTGTGCAGGCTTTTTACATTTTTTGCTGGTGGCACATCCCAATTTGTACCTTCTTGTGTGCTTAGGTTTTCAGTTGCTACATCCAGCATATACTCGTTTATAAGAGCCTATGAATTGCTGTATTCAACAAGATAATTTGTTATGCATTTGGAAAAGATTAACACAGTAACTAGACAGTAAAAAGTAACAGACCTAGATCAGCTCGGTGTTCCTGTCAAAACTTACACATGGAAATCAACTGATTAAAAATTTAACGAGACACAACCATCTAGACATTGACATTGATCTTCACTATGTAGTAATGTCATTGTATATAGTTTTATATTATTAAAGTCAAATTTGCAGGGAAATTTTTTTGCAAAAAAAAAAAAAACACCAATTTTTCAATGTATAGTTTTTAACGACTTATTGGTCCCATTCTTAGACGGGCCACTGTGGCCTAGTGGTTAATACCGCTGACTCTTTACACATTAGGTGTCTCACTCTTGCATGTTCGAGCATTGCTCGGGGCCAGATGCAAGACGCCATGTTCTGTAACGGAAGGTCAGGTGGTTTTCTCAAAGTAACCCAGCTTTGCCCACCTGATCATTGATAGGATTGATCCAAATGAAATTTTGAAAGGGCTGTAAACCCCAAATAAAAATGTTCCAAATCAGTATATTATCTGACAGAAAGTTCAAACTGTAGACCCAGATGAGATGACACAGAATGGGACATCTCATTAGTGTCGACTGTTTGCCACCCATCAGCTATTTCAAGACAATACACCAGTAATAGATTATACTTGCTCAAATTTTAGAAGAAGCATGAGAATGCGTCAAGGTGTCCGAATTCTTAGTGTAAATACTGTATGAATAGGAATGAGACATGTCAAAAAAAATTTTCCGGTCCTCGTTTGAGTAACATCACAGATGATGGTCCAAGGTTACAAAACTTTTTCATGCTCAGCTCACTTGAGCATGAAATTTGTCGGCCCCCGCCCATAGGGGCTTGAAGAAATATATGGGCTGCATGATGCTTCCACGCAGAGCTGAATCTGGCCCGCACACTAGTACTGGTAAACCGCTTAGAGGATCTAAGCCTGGCCAGGAACCGCGGTGCGAGGCGGACTGTCCATGCTAATAAACCCTATTGGCTTCATTGGGCGACAGGGCTTGAGATGTCATTTCATCTCAATGTAGGGTAAAAGTCCCACAAAATTGGAAGCAACGTCTCCAAAATGACCTTTACAGTGTTGACGGGACGTTAAACATCAAATCAAACAAACAAACAATGAAATTTGTGCTGTTCGTAAATTTTAAAGTTGACATTTTAAAATTTACGAGCAGGACAAACAACATTCTTTGCTGGTCTGAACGGACATATTGCCTCATTTGTTTGTATTTAAATAACTGTGAGCATTTCAAATTTCATGCTTGAGTGCGACCCCTGCGCATCGGGGCTTGAAGAAATAGATGGGCTGCATGATGCTTCCATGCAGAGCTGAAACCGACCGCACACGAGTACTGGTAAACCACTTAGAAGATCTAAGCCTGCCCAGGCAAAGTGGTGCGAGTCGGCCTGTCCATGCTTATAAACCTAATAGGTTTCATTTGGCAGCAGGGCTTGAGATGTCATTTCATCTCAATGTCAGGTAAAAGTGAAGCAACGTCTCCAAAATGACCTTTACAGTGTTGACGAGGACGTTAAACCTCAAATCGAACAAACAAACATGCTTGAGTGAGTTGAGCATTAATAAGTTTTGCAGGGCTTGCAATGTCATTTCATCTCGATGTCAGGTAAAAGTCCCACAAAATTGGAAGCAGTGCCTCCAAAATGACCTAAATAGTGTTGAGGTGTACGTTAAACTTCAGTTCAAACAAAAATTCAAACAAACCAACCTTTTTTATGTGCCCGTTTTGTAAAAACGGTCGTATTATGGTATGGGGTCGGTGTCCGTCCGTCCGTAAACTTGCTTTAGAGAGGATGGTCGCCAAATATTTATAGAAGTATAACACTTCAAAAATATCTGTAGGCATTTTCATTTCCGGCTAACTCCTACAATTTAGATCCAATCAAGCTGAAACTTGATATTAAGTTAGACCATGATATGGAGCAGTTCTTATTGTTTCAAGGTTTCAGTCCAACAAATAGTAACTTGCTACGGGGGTATGATGCCCCGCTTGCAGAGCTCTTGTTGGACTATATCTGTCGGATAGAAATATACAAACAGTAAAGGTTTAAACTGTTAGCTTGTCTAGGTTTTTATTGTCAGTGTGTGACATCTGAGCTGGCGCACGACAAAACCTACAATATGATATGCAACCATCAAAGACACATCCCAGCCAGCACAAAACAGTAGGCCAACGTCAAGCCGGCAGCGATACAATGTTGCCTGAGATTCTTTGTGGATGGTATCAGTCTGCATACCCGCTATGGCAAGAGTTGTTGATTATCTCTCTTGCATAGCCCACAGACTATATAAGGTAATTGTGATCAATAAATAGAGAATACCAGGTTTGTATCATGCGATATCAAGTTTATCAGGCACGGCTTCGAGCGACGCTTGTAGAATCGCGAGGCTTGCCGAGTGATTTTACATGCGTTCTCAAAGCCGATCCTGATAAACTTGATATCAAATGACACAAATCTGGTATTCTATTTATCAGCTAATCCCCTTGTACACTCTTACAGTTTAGCCAATTTTTGCAGTAGTCCAGTTCATAGAAGTGCAATATCATGTTGACCTGATAAATCTCACTTGTCATGAAATAGCATATGTTTATCAGGTCAAGGTGTTACAATGCAATTAATATAGGGGGTAACTGATAAAGGTTCTAATCAGACTGCACAGATGTGTAGGCTGATCCGAGTCTTTGCATGTCACACAAGACAATGCAGGTTTTGTCATATGCTCACTCATTTTATAGTTTTTAGTGTTTGAATGTTCACAAGGTGAAATAGTAAGAGAGATAGAGGATATTTACTTTGTTAATTTGAAACCAAAAATTTTCCATAGAGTGTTTTGAAAATATCAGAATTTTCACAAATGCAAAGCAAGAGTGAAAATTCTGATGTTTTTAACACTCTTTGAATTATTTTTGGTATTTATGAAAAAAAAGAGTAAATTTTCTTTTTATATTATACATGAGAATAACAGAGTTAGATACTCCTTATTTATGTTATAGAGTAATTTTATGCTTGAACTTTGCAGAAATTCAATATTTTAAGAGGAATGGCTAGACCTATAATATTTCATGTCCATTTTTACAAAGGAGTCTCCGATTCACTCACGTGTAAACCAAACAGTCTACTCTTAAAAGAAAAAGGATTTGTTTCTTTCCTATGAGAGTAGATCCCTGTTGACATCACATGAACAAGTCCATGAAATGAACACCACCACCCTAAACCCCAGTCTATATAGAGAAAACTGGGGTTTACGGAGATATACATTATTTTTCGCATTTCTGCTCCAAGATTAGCTTGTGGGTACTCGTTTGAACCACCTAAAGCGGTTCTGGTTCAAACGAACACCAACAACCTATGTTTGAAGTAATAAGAAAAATATCACAGGTTTTCATCAGAAAAGGAGCCATTTTGGACAATGCACGTATGTGTTATTGTAATGACAACGGAGACAAAAAAGATATTTTCAGAATGGCCTCCCCTTAAAGTGTGTCCATTCTCTTTTAGAATATTTTAATTATTGGACCCGAGATAATGTTTGCAGTTTTAATTTGAAAATTATCATTTTGCATAACTACAAAACCCTTTAGATGCCAAGAAAAACTGTATCTGAAAATGTTACCTGTTTATGTCGTCTATTTGCAAACTTTTTAAAAGATATTTTTGCATATACATGTAGGTAAACAGTTTGGACCCTGATCAGACTCTTGAAGTAACCAGCTAAAGAAAAAGCGGACAGTTGTTGTAATTGGCATCTTAGGGGTTTGTGAAACCAAGTGTACATGAGAAATTTCAGCGGCAGGACCTAGCCCAAATAATTATAAGAAAGTAATGATAGATACAACTGTACAGTATAATTTTTTTGGAATAATGAGAATGAGCACTGTGTATTATTGGTAAAATTTGAATCAAGATAATAGTTATGTAAACTTTGTAAAGCAATTGTATTTTAATTTGTACATAGTTAAATGCATTTTGTCATCATGTCAAATTAGTATCCATTCATGATTTATGTCTTATACTTGTCTCTCACCGCCGTAGGTTCGAGCCTCGCTCGGGCCACGTGTGAGACGCCAAGTTCTGCAACGGAAGGTCAGGTGGTTTTTCTCCGGGTACTCCGGTTTTCGCCCACCTCTGATTAACGATCGGCTCGATATGAGTGAAATAATCTTGAAAGGGCCGTAAAACCCAAACCAAAAAAAAAAAAAAAAAAAATGTCTTATACTTGATTTTATGGTACTGGCAACACCAGGGACGAGTTGTTCAAAACTAAAGCCCTCGTTAGATGTTAAAAGTTTGATAATTTAGTAGGGCAAATATGCTAATATTTTTGCTGAAAAAAAAATGTGAGCAGCTTTTGCAAAAGCAAAAGCAGCTCACATTTTTTCAGCAAAAATAACAATATTTTAGATATTGACCTGCCAAGAACAGTTAACAATTTGACCACTAACGAGTTTGGTAAGCTAACGATGCTTTGAACAACTGGCCCCAGATTGGCAAGTCTGTGAAATGAACAACTTGCAAAACCTACTTTATACAGGGAGAAGTTGATTTTACAAGGTTATGCATACATTTTTTTTTTCAGTGATCATAAACATAGATTGTGGGTGCTCATTATAACTCTGTCATGCGGGAACACCATGAGGTGGTTCTAATGAACACTAACAATCTATATTTGGAGCAGAAATGCAAAAAATATAACAGCTGTTCATGTGAAAAATGCTACTTCCAGAGGCATGGAAAACAGCATTATACCACACAGGAATTTTAATAATGAAAAAAAAAAAAAAAATAAAAAAGACACAGTAACCCTCCAAGCACAATTAGAAAATTACATTTTCATTTTCTTAATTTTCAACAAATATAAGGCTTGATGTTACATAATTGTCAGCTTATCAAACCTAATTTTTGCTGAAAAATAAAGAATTAGATTGTCATCTGCACTAGAATATTCTGCTCTGCTTGTCATTGAATCGTAACTTTGTATTGAACAGTAATTTAGATTGGATAGAAATCCATGAATAATTGTAAGTCATCATCATAATTGTCGTCATCATCCTCATCACCTGAGTAAATTATTGTTTAAGGTTATGAAATAAAAACCAAATGTTGATGCTATTTGTTATTGATACTTTATCGTTATTTTCCAGTTTTATTTAGTTTTGGGAAATGTAGAAGCCTCTGTGGTGTAGTGGTTACGCTACTCACCTTGTAAACCAGGGGTCCCAGGATGTAAACCAGGGCTTCTCCAGACTTTCGGATGAGTCTTTAAACCGAGGTCCCGTCTCCGTTTGACCTTAGTTGTTGGTGGGACGTAAAACTCAAACACTCACTTTTGGGAAATTTGAGCTGATTGAAGGTTATGGCCAAGTTGTTGAAAGCTAACAAGTTCAGTTACCGTATTTTCCCTAAGTATACAGACACATTAACTCCTTACCAAACTTGTTCTAAAATTTGGAACAAGTACAGTTTTCTACCTACCTTAGGTGATTACCGGTGGCACATTGCACTTATATTTACCCAGCTTTGCAAAAGTGTGTGTGTGTGGTGGGGGGGGGGGGGGGGGGTGGGATCTATCAGTTTACATCTGTCATTCCATCCATTTGTCCATCATTCCATCCCTCACTCTTCAAATCATTATTTTCGTCAGATTTCTCAAGAACTATAAAAGCTAGAACCCTCAAACTTGGCCAAGTACGAGGGTAGGCTGAAAAGTTCTGAGCCTGACCAAGATCCAATGGTTTGTCCATGCTGGAAGTGCCTTATTATGCCCCCGCATCATATGATGCCGGGGGCATATAGTTTTTCGGTTTTCCGTACGTGCGTACATGTGTATGTCCGTCTGTATGTGTGTGTGTACGTACGTAGGTATGTTCGTGATCCTGTAACCTCAGGTTAAAGTTTTTGTAACAGGTAGAGCCTGAAGTTTTAGAACTCATATTTTCCTAACCCTTTGATGGAACCGGTTCATCTTTGGTATGATGATAGATTTAGGTCCAAAGTTTTATTAAGCAATACCCCCACCCTTGCCTGTGACCTCAAGGTCAAGGTCACAGGCTTAGAAATTTTCAATGTTAAAGACTCGGGTTAAGGTTTTTGTAACAGGCAGACTTGAACATTTTAGAACTCATATTTTCCAAACCATTTGATGGAATTGGTTCATATTTGGTATGATTATAGATATAGGTCCAAAGTTTTATTCAGCGATACCCATACCCATGCCCATGGCCTCAAGGTCAAGGTCATGGACTTAGAAATTTTTCATGTTAAAGACTCTAGTTAAGGTATTTGTACCTGGTAGAACCTGAACTTTTATGATGGCTTTGGTTCATATGACGATAGATATAGGTACAATGTTTTATTCAGCAATACCCCCACCCATGCCTATGACCTCAAGGTCAAGGTCACAGACTTAGACAATTTTAATGTTAAAGATTTTAAAGACCTCAAATTTTCCAAACTATATTATGGATTTGGCTTATGTATGCTATGATGATAGATACAGGTCCAAATGTTTATTTGGCAATACCCCCCACTCATGCCTATGGCTTCAAGGTCAAGGTCACAGACTTAGAAATTTTTAATTCGATATTTTAAGAGTTGATATTTTCCAAATCGTGCGATGGATTGAGTTGATATTTGGTATGATGTTAGATACCTGTCCATTTTATTCAGTGATACCCCCACCCATGCCCATGAGCTCAAGGTCAAGGTCACAGACTTAAAAAATTTTAATTATCCCCTCGCACAACATCGTTCTTGCGCCTACATTTCTTCACTTATTTTGATATAACTTAACACAAATGTTCCTTGTAAAAATATCTCGAGCGAGTTTGACTTGCAAGGTCATGGCCTCAACGTCAAGGTCACTGTGGCTATTCTTAGAAAAACTTTGTCATCGCTCTAGCGCCTACATTTCTTCATTGATTTCAATATAACTTCACACAAATGTTCCTTATGACAATATCTCGCGCGAGTTCGACTTTCAAGGTCATGACCTCAAGGTCAAGGTCACTGTGGCTAGTTTTAGAAAAACTTTGTCATCGCTCTAGCGCCTACATTTCTTCACCAATTTCAATATAACTTCACACAAATGTTTCTTATAAAAATAGCTCGAGCGTATTCAACTTTTAAGGTCATGGCCTCAAGTTCAATGTCACTGTGGTTATTATTAGAAAAAAACTTTGTCATCGCTCTAGCGCTTACATTTTTTTCACAATATAACTTCACACAAATGTTACTTATGACAATATCTCTAGTGAGTTTCACTTTCAAGGTCAAGTTCACTGTGGCTATTTTTTGAAAAACTTTGTCATCGCTCAAGCGCCTGCATTTCTTCACTGGTTTCAAAATAACTTCACACAAATGTTCCTTATGACAATACCTCGAACGAGTTTGACTTTCAAGGTCAAGGTCACTGGCTATTTTTAGAAAAACTTTGTCATTGCTCTAGCGCTTACATTTTTTCACCAATTTCAATATAACTTCTCACAAATGTTCCTGATGACAATATCTCGAGCTATTTGACTTTCAAGGTCAAGGTCACTGTGGCTATTTTTAGACAAACTTTGTCATCGCTCTAGCGCCTACGTGTATTGATGGATTTTTATAGAACTTCACACAAATGTTTCTTATAATAATATCTCAAGTTGCTTTGACTTTCAAGGTCATGACCTCAAGGTCAAGGTCACTATGGCTATTTTTAGAAAAACTTTGTCATCGCTCTACCGCCTACATTTATTAACAGATTTTAATATAACTTCACACAAAAGATGCTTATGATAATATCTTGAGCAAGATCTACTTTCGCGGTCATGGCCTCAAGTCAAGGTCACTATGGCTAGTTTTAGAGAAACATTGTCATCACTCTAGCACCTTCATTTATTGATGGATTTTTAAACAAACTTTTCACAAATGTTGCATATGATAATATCTCAAGCAAGTTGGACTTTGCCATTTCAGTGTTTTCCACACACGAAGTTGTCTTGTGCAAGGGGATTTGTATCGCATGCAATGCGTTGTTAGATATTTTAAGAGTTTATATTTTCCAAATTGTATGATGAATTAAGTTTATATTTGGTATGATGATTGATACTTGTCCTATACCCCCACCCATGCACGTGACCAAAGGTCAAGGTCACAGACAAAGAAATTTTTTATCTAAAGTTTATTAAGAGCTCATTCTCACCAAACCATATAGATTTGCTTCATATATGGTATGATGATAGTTACAGGTCCAAAGTTGTATATACCCCCACCCCTGACCTCAAGGTCAAGGTCACAGACTTAGTCTTATTATGCTTTTAAAGTTTTACGGCTCATATTTATAGATTGGCTTCATATTTGGAATGATGATAGATACAGGTCCCAAGTCTCATTCACCCATACCAGCGACCCTGCCTATGACCTGAAGGTCAAGGTCACACACTTAGAAAATTTTGTTGCAACATGGATATTCGGGGCGAGGCGGGGCCCTTGGCGGGGGCATCTATGTCGTCTGGACACATTTCTAGTTTTTCAACATAGTCTCCCTTCCTGTCCACACACTTCCTCCAGAGATGCTGGAGTCCTTGGATCCCAGTGGTATAAAAGGTCTCATCTTGGTCCCTGAAAAACTCCTCCACAGCAGCTATCATCTCCTTGTCTGACCAATAATGCTGCCCAGCCAAGTGCTTTTTCATGTTTGGAAACAGGAAATAATCTGATGGGAGCTAGATCAGGTGAATACGGAGGGTGATCGACAAGTGTGAAGCCACAGTCATGCACAGCAGCCATTGCGACAACCGATTTATGAGCAGGCACATTGTCCTGATGGAACAAGACCCCTTTTGTCAATTTTCCAGGTCGTTTAGCCTTAATTGCTTTTCGCAATTGTTTTAGCAGATCTGCATAATACTCCCCATTAAATGTTTTGCCCTTTTGAAGGTAATCTATGAATATTGTACCCTTGGCATCCCAGAACACTGATGCCATCACCTTCCCTGCAGAGGAGACGACCTTTGCCTTCTTTGGAGGAGGTGAGCCAGTGTCCTTCCATTGCATGGATTGTCTTTTGGTCTCTGGCTCAAAGTGATGAACCCAACACTCATCCTGAGTGACAAAACGGTCAAGAAAACCATCTTGGTCTGCTTCAAAAATAGCCAAGTTGGCTTGTGACAGGTTCAGTCTGGTCAATTTTTGGTCAGGCGTCAAAAGCCGTGGCACCAATCTGGCGGAAACCTTCGACATAACTAATTCACTGTGTAGAATGTTCTCTACTCGTTCACGGGAGATGCCAACAGTGTTAGCTCACTGATTCACAGTTGAACGCCTGTCATCCATCACGGCCCTGTGCACTTGGCTGATGGTTTCCTCAGTTCTTGCCGTTGTGGGTCGTCCACACCGGTCATCATCTTCAAGGCTGTCCTTGCCCATCTTAGAATTTGCTGCCCACCTTTTCACGGTTGCATACAAAGGAGCATCATCCCCTAATGTAGCAACCATATCGGCATGAATGTCCTTAGGAGCTAACCCCTTTTTATGGAGGTACTTGATGACACCACGATGCCAGATTTTGTCCATTTTCTCAAAAACATGCTAGTATCAATTTTCAAAGTCTAGAATTTCTACGTTATTGCAGGTAAACTTGAACTCATTTGAGTCAAATCAAGTAATAAAGGTTTGGATTTAATGAATACAAAATGTCATGGCTGTTCGATGCCTGTTTCTTGGTCAGGCTCAGAACTTTTCAGCCTACCCTCGTATATAATCATAATGACTGGTATCATGAAAGACATCATGGGATTGAAAAATCTCAAGTTTGTTTTGAGGGATCTTGATGGTTGTCATGCTTATACATGGTAAAAACAATTTTGAATTTTTCATGTCAGAAACTGAAAGACTTTAGTATGCAGCATGAGAGACTCTGGCCCTACCAACGACCCTTGCTTTGCCATATGTGGCGGTATCAAAAACAATGGCTGATTTCAAAATAATTTGGCAACAATTTTTATAGGGTTTAATCATAGAAAACTAACAAAAAACAACATGGTCCCCTTTGTGCCATCAATAGATTTAGTGAATGATTTGATCCAAGAGCTACCTGTTTGCTGTACTGAGTGATATTTATGACACAGGCTGAGCAAACAGTGTAAACCCAGATAGATGAGATGCCGGGTTCTGCAGCATCTCCTGTGGGTCTACACTGTTTTCCACTCATTCAGCTATCTTAAAGCGCAGCATTGGGTAGTTAATTGTACTTGTTAAAATTTTAGAAAAAGTATGTTAAGGAGTTGAGGTGTCCGAATAGTTAGGGTAAATGGGCTCTGAACAACTGGGCACTGTTCCCAGAATCGGTATGTTCAGTTGAACGTTGTATGAGCCAGGCCATGAGAAAGCCTGTTTTATACACCCTTTTCAAAAATGTCTTATTATGCTGTGTCCCTTGGCATCCATCTGTCTGTCCATCCATCTGTCTGTAAACTTTGTTTCCAGATAACTCATAGAAGCCTCTCTGGTGTAGTTGTTATGCAACTCGCCTTGTAAACCAGGGGTTGCAGGATCGATCCCGGGCTTCTCCAGACTTTGGATGAGTTTTAAAACTAAGGTCCCCTCTCCGTATGAACTTAGCTGTTGGTGAGACATTAAACTCAAACACTCACTCCGGATAAGTTCTACATTTTACATCCGATCAAGCTAAAACTTTATATATAGTTAGACCATGATGTGCAACAGTGGGTGTTGTTTCGAGGTTACAGTCCTCCGAATATTAACAGAGTTATTCCAACCACGGGGCTTGGAGAAATAGATTGGGCGGCATGATGCTTCCATGCATAGCTGAAATTGACCGAACATGAGTAATGGTAAACCCCTTAGAAGGTCTAAGCCTGGCCAGGCAAAGGTGTGCAAGTCAAACTGTCCAATGCATATGAGCCTTTGGCTTTCATTGGGTGGCAGCGCTTGAGATTTCATTCCATCTCAGTGTCGGCTAAAAGTCCCACAAATTTGGAAGCAGCGTCTCCAAAATCACCTAATTAGTGTTGTTAAGCCTCAATTCAAACAAACAAATTAACAAAGTTATTCCCCTTAGAAAATTTCTGTAGACATTTTGTTTCCGGCTAATTCCTACAATTTACATTCGATCAAGCTGAAACTTGATTTTTGATTGTTTGTATTGGAGTTTAATGGCCCAGTCAACACTATTTAGGTCATTTTTGAGCCGGTCAGTTTACCTGTCCACACTATTCAAGGGCAGGCTTATACGTAAGCGGTTAACCAGTACAGTGCACATCCTTTCGCCAGAAACTGACAACTGCCCTTCTTGAATCAGCAGAAGGGATAGAATGACCGTAGAAAAGATTTCATGATCAATCTGCACGAAAGAATGTTGCCGACCCTGGCAGGTATCGAACCCGCGTCCTCCTGATCATCAGTGAGACGTGCTTCCAACTGAGCTACCGAGGCCGGCTGGAAACTTGATATATAGTTAGACTGATGTGGAGCAGCACATATTGTTTCAAGGTTACGGTCCACCAAATATTTAAAGAGTCATACCCCTTTGAAAATTACTGTAAACATTTTGTTTCTTGCTACATTTTACATCTGATCAATATGAAACTTTATATTTAGACCATCATGTGTAGCAGCGCTTATTGTTTCAAGGTCCAGGTCCACCAAATATTTATAAGAGTTATGCCGCTTTGAAAAGTTCTGTGAGCATTTAGTTTCCTGCTAAGTCCTTATACAATTTATATCTGGTAAAGCTGAAACTTGTAGTTAGACCATGATGTGGTGTTGTGCATATTGTTTCGAGGTTGGAGTCCAAATATTTATAGAGGTATGCCTCTTTGAAAATTTCCATAAATATTTTGTTGATGAATAACTGCTCCTACAGTTTACATTCAATCAAGCTGAAACGTTATATATAGTTAGACCATGATATGAAGCATATGTTTCAAGGTCCACCAAATATTTATAGAATTATACCCCTTCAAAAATTTCCGTAAACATTTAGTTTCTGGTTAAGTCCTACAATTTAGATCCGAAAAAGTTAAATAGAGAATACCAGGTGAGTGTTTATTGATATCAAGTTGATCAGGCAAGGCTTCAAGAAGGCTTGTAGAATTGCAAGGCTCGCCGAGCGATTCTACATGTGTTCTCGAAGCCGAGCCTGATAAACTTGATATCAAATGACACGAATCTGGTATTTTATTTATCTGTTTATCCCCTTGAACACTCTTACATTAGCAATTTACGATTAGTTATCGATGGTCCTCAGTGGGTCCAAACATTCTGGCGGTCAATATATTTTGTATCAGCAGACCATTTGTTTTCCTATAATATTTTTATCAAGTAATGTTTCCATTTTTCCAGTAATAATATTTTTTCCATTCTGTCTAGTAGTCCTGTTCATTCATTAATGTGCAATGTCGGGTTGACCTGATAGAGCTCACTTGTCCTGAGATCAGGTCAGTGGGCTGCAATGCAGTAAATATAGGCGGTAACTGATAAAACTCGATATATAGTTAGACCATTATGTGGAGCAGTGCATATTGTTTCCGGGTTGCAGTCCGAGTTATGCCCCTTAAAAATTTCTAGAATCATTTCGTCTCTTAGATAACTCCTTCATTTTACATTCCATCAAGCTGAAACCTGATATACAGTTAAACCATGATGTGAAGCAGTGCATCTTGTTTTGAGGTTACATTCCACCAAATATTTATAGAGGTATGACCCTGTGAAAATTTCCATAAACAGGTAGTTTCCGGTTAAGTCTTGCAATTCAGATCTGATCAAGCTGATACTTGATATATAGTTGGACCAAGATGTGAAGCAGTGCATATTGTCTCAGTAAGACCAAGATGTGAAGCAGTGCATATTGTATCACCAAATATTTATAGAGTTATGCCCCTATGAAAATTTCCATAAACATTAAGTTTCCGGTTTTTAGATCTGATTAAGCTGAAACTTGTTTTATAGTTAGAGCCGTCCTTGATCTCTCACTGTTCTTCCCTGTCCTTGATCTCTTCCTGTTCGTACCTGTCCAGGATCTCTCCCTGTTCTTCCCTGTCCTTGATCTCTCCCTGTTCTTCCCTGTCCTTGGTGATCTTCCTGTTCTTCCCTGTCCAGGATCTCTTCCTGTTTTTCCCTGTCCAGGATCTCTTCCTGTTCTTCCCTGTCAAGGATCTCTTCCTGTTCTTCCCTATCCAGGATCTCTTCCTGTTCTTCCCTGTCAAGGATCTCTTCCTGTTCTACCCTGTCCAGGATACTCCTTGTTCTTCCCTGTCCTTGATCTCTCCCTGTTCTTCCCTGTCCAGGATCTTTCTCTGTTCTTCCCTGTCCTTGATATCTTCATGTTCTTCCCTGTCCAGGATCTCTTCCTGTTCTTCCCTGTCCAGGATCTCTTCCTGTTTTTCCCTGTCCAGGATCTCTCCATCCTTCCCTGTCCTTGATCACTCCCTGTTCTTCCCTGTCCAGGATCTCTCCCTGTTCTTCCCTGTCCTTGATTTCTCCCAGTTCCTCCCTGTCCAGGATCTCTTCCTGTTCTTCCGTCCAGGATCTCTCACTGTTCTTCCCTGTCCTTGACCTCTCCCTGTTCTTCTCTGTCCTTGATTATAGCCCCGCTTTGAAAAAGTGGGGGCTATATTGGATATGGCTTGTCCGGAATTCCATCTGTCTGTCTGTCTGTCTGTCTGTCTAATATTTGATAGTGGGTACCTTGTGACCGCAACTCCTCTTACAGTTCTAGGTCAATCCTTTTGAAACTTTACAGGTGTTTTCATATAGGTCTGAAGATGTGCATATTCTTTTTTCATTATCCTTAAATAATTTTTTTCACTTATTTCACCTTTTTTAACTTAGACAATTTTTGAGATCTACTAATGTTAAAATGTATAGGGAGTAGCTACCTTGTGACCGCAACTCATCTTACAGTTCTAGGTCATTCCTTTTGAACTTTTACAGGTGTTTTCATATAGGGCTGAAGATGTGCATATTCTTTTTTCATTATCCTTAAATAATTTTTTTCACTTACTTCACCTTTTTTAACTTAGACAATTTTTGAGATCTACTAATGTTAAAATGTATAGGGAGTAGCTAGCTACCTTGTGAACGCAACTCCTCTTACAGTTCTAGGTCAATCCTTTTGAAACTTTACAGGTGTTTTCATATACAGTCAAACCTCGATAATTCGAAGTGACAGGGACCGCCAGATTGTCTTCGAATTATTGGGAGTTCGAATTTTCGAAACGGTATTTTTCGGAAACATTCGGAAGTTTTCGTTCGGTATAATATTTGATTGCATTTTGTCCATAGGCAAGAACAAAGACTTTCTAAACAAAGCAACATGAACCATTTAACATCCCGCAACAATTGTGTAATGAAAAACAATAAATCTGTAACGGACGAACTATTGTACCAGTAAAAAGGCGGGACAAAAATGGCTCACGGGAGTAGTCAGCACAGATCTAGATCAGAATGCAGTACGCATACTGTTGAAGTCTATGCTGGCAAACCACATGTTTCTAGCCACTCGTTTACTGGATTTTTATTTTCTTTTTTCAATTTCAACTGTCTTTGAAATTCTCTGTTCACTTTCCCAAAAAAGGATTAAAGTCGCTTTATTTAAAACGTCAAACAGAATACTATTCTTAACGATGCTCATTACCAATTACCGTTATATCAATTAAGTACCTCTGTGGTGCAGTGGTTACGCTACTCGCCTTGTAAACCAGGGATCGCAGGATCGATCCCGGGCTTCTCCAGACTTTCGGATGAGTCTTTAAACCGAGGTCCCGTCTCCTTATGACCTTAGCTGTTGGTGGGACATAAAACTAAAAACTCACTCACCTCAGGATTAACTAGGTGTCAATTACCTGTTTACACAATAATATAATGTACCTGTGAAATCAGTCGGGTGTAAACAAGCTCAAAGAAAACATGCTCTTCAAGCATGAATAATGAGCTTGACATATTTTGACTTCGAATTTGGGGATAGATTTTAATAGGAATTTCTTCAATGGGGACCGACAATTTTATTCGAAAAATCGAAATTTTCGAATAATCGAAATTCGAAAAATCGGTAATATTTTTACATAAAATTATAGCAAAAAAGATCGGGACCGACAGATACTTTCGAAAAATCCGGTAGTTTCGAAAAATCGGCGTTCGAATCACCGAGATTCTACTGTAGGTCTGAAGCTGTACATATTCTTTTTTCATTAACCTTAATTTTTTTCACTTATTTTAGCTCACCGTCACGTAGTGACTAGGTGAGCTTTTGGGATCACATTTTGTCCGTCGTGCTTCCGTCCATGCGTGCGTGCGTAAACAATTTCTTCAAAAGACATCTCCTCCTAAACCACTGATCGGATTTTGACCAAACTTCACAGGAATGATCCTTAGAAAATCCCCTTTCAAAGTTGTTCAGATGGTCCCGGTCTGTTGCACATATAGGTCACAGGAGCCAAAAATAGATGTTTTCACCGAAAACTTAAAAAATCTTCTTCTCTGAAACTGCAAGGCCCAGGTCTTTGATATTTGGTATGAAGCTTCATCTAGTGAACCCCTACCAAGATTGTTCAAATTATAGTGCTGGCGCGAAAAATGCCCCCGCCCCTGGGCCCTTTGGTTTTACATGGGCTTATATAGGGAAAATCTTTAAAAATCTTCTTCTCTGAAACCGCAAGGCCCAGGTCTTTGATATTTGGTATGAAGCTTCATCTAATGGACCCCTACCAAGATTGTTCAAATTATAGTGCTGGGGCCAAAAATGCCCCCGTCCCGGGGCCCTTTGGTTTTACATAGGCTAATATAGGGAAAATCTTTAAAAATCTTCTCTGAAACCGCAAGGCCCAGGTCTTTGATATTTGGTATGAAGCTTCATCTAATGGACCCCTACCAAGATTGTTCAAATTATAGTGCTGGGGCCAAAAATGCCCCGGCCCCAGGGCCCTTTGGTTTACATAGGCTTATATGGGGAAAATCTTTAAAAATCATCTTCTCTGAAACCGCAAGGCCCAGGTCTTTGATATTTGGTATGAAAGTTCATCTAGTGGACCCCTACCAAGATTGTTCAAATTATAGTGCTGGGGCCAAAACTGCCCCCGCCCCAGGGCCCTTTGGTTTTACATAGGCCTATATAGGGAAAATCTTTCAATATCTTCTTCTCTGAAACTGCAAGGCCCAGGTCTTTGCTATTTGGTATGAAGCTTCATCGAGTGGACCCCTACCAAGATTTTTCAAATTATAGTGCTGGGGCCAAAAATGCCCCCGCCTTGGGGCCCTTTGGTTTAATATAGGCTTATATAGGGAAAATCTTTAAAAATCTTCTTCTCTGAAACTGCAAGGCCCAGGTGTTTGATATTTGGTATGAAGCTTCATCTTGTGAATGTCTACCAAGATTGTTCAAATTATAGCCCTGGGGCCAAAAATGCCCCCGCTCCGGCGCCTTTGGTTTCACATAGACTTATTTAGGCAAAAATCTTGAAAAATCTTCTTCTCTGAAACCACAAGGCCTAGGTCTTTGATATTTGGTATGAAGCTTCAGCTAGTGGACCACTACCAAGATTGTTCAAATTATAGCCCTGAGACCTAAAATGCTTCCGCTTCATGGCCCTTTGGTTTTTCATAGACATATATAGGGAAAATCTTTAAAAATCTTCTTCTATGAAACCACAAGGCCTAGGGCTTTAATATTTGTTGTGAAATTTCATCTAGTGGTCTTCTATCAAGAATGTTCAAATTATAGCCCTGGGGCCAAAAATGCCCCCGCCCGGAGACCCTTTGGTTTTACATAGACTTATATCAGGAAATATTTAAGAATCTTCTTCCCGAAACTGCAAGGCCCATGTCTTTTATATTTGGTATGGAGCTTCATCTAGTGGACCTCTACCAAGATTGTCCAAATTATAGCCCTATCAAGAATGTTCAAATTATAGCCCTGGGGCCAAAAATGCCCCCGCCTTGGGGCCCTTTGGTTTTACATAGACTTATATAGAGATAATCTTTGACAATCTTTTTCTCTGAAACAGCAAGGCCCAGGTCTTTGATATTTGGTGTGTAGCTTCATCTAGTGGACCTTTGCCAAGATTTGACTGTTTAAATTATAGCCCTGAGGCCCAAAACTTCCGGGCTATTTGGTTGTCCCCTGCCTTTTCGAAGAAAAGCGAGGGGACATAGTATTCGGCTTTCCGTGATGCGTGGTGCGTGGTTCCGAGCTTGTAGTAGGTACCTTGTGAGCGCAACTCCTCCTACAGTTTTAAACCGATCGTTCTGAAATTTTACAGGTGTCTTTATCATGGTTTGAAGTTGTGCATGTGCTTTTTTCAGATTCCTTGAATTTTTTTTTTTTTCGCTTTTTTCACATTTTTCACTTAGACTTTTTTGCATGCTTCTGAATTCATAGTAGGTACCTTGTGAGCGCAACTCCTCCTACAGTTTTATACCGATTGTTCTGAAATTTTACAGGTGTCTTTATTATGGTTTGAAGTTGTGCATATACTTTTTTCAGAATTCTTTAAGTATTTTTGCTTTCACTTTTTTCACATTTTTAACTTAGACTTTTTTGCATGGTTCCGAATTCACAGTAGGTACCTTGTGAGCGCAACTCCTCCTACAGTTTTATACCGATCCTTCTGAAATTTTACAGGTGTCTTTATCATGGTTTGAAGTTGTGCATATGCTTTTTTCAGAATTCTTTAATTAATTTTTTTCACTTTTTTACATTTTTAACTTGGACTTTTTTCATGCATCAATTCTATGAAAGAGTATAATGTAGTAGGTACCTTGTGAGCGCAACTGCTCCTACAGTTTTATACCGATCCATCTGAAATTTTACAGGCGTCTTTATCATGGTTTGAAGTTGTGCATATGCTTTTTTCAGAATTCTGTAATTATTTTTTTTTTCACTTTTTTCACATTTTTAACTTAGACTTTTTTCATGCATCAATTCTATGAAAGAGTATAATGTAGTAGGTACCTTGTGAGCGCAACTCCTCCTACAGTTTAATGCCACTCCTTCCAAAACATCAAAGTTGGTTGAATTATGGTCTGAAGATATGCATTTGCTTTTTACAGAATCTTAAAATAATTCTTTTCACTTTTTCACATTTTTAACTTAGTTTTTTTTGCCCATCTATAATATGAAACTGGATATGTAGTAGGTACATTGTGAGTGCAACTCCTCCTACAGTTTAAAACTGATCCTTCAGAATCTTTACAGGTGTTTTGATATGGACTGAAATGTGCATGTGCCTTTTACAGAATCCTTTAATTATTGTTTTTCACTTTCAGCATTAAGTGATACCAATGGTTGCCTGGTTAACTTACTTATTTTTTAACCTCACAAATGAAAATAAGGTGGGGGACATAAATTCTCTTTGGAATTTGCTTGTTTTACATAGGCTTATGTAGGGAATATCTTTAAAAAATCTTCCTCTCTGAAACCGCAAGGCCCAGGTTTTTGATATTTGGTGTGTAGCTTCATCTAGTGGACCTTTGCCAAGATTGTTCAAATTATAGCCGTAGTTGATAATTTGGTATGAAGCTTAACCTTTTTAGACCTCCCTCAACATTATGCACATTATAAC